>KI915043.1:10558758-10798076 GCA_000473445.2 Anopheles farauti | reverse complement strand
CCCCCCCCCCCCCCCCCCCCCCCCCCCCCCTCGGAAGGGAGGGATTGCAATCCCCGATATACGTCGCGGTACGCTTCGCTCGTGCGGGTGTTGTTGTTTTGACCTCGCCACCATCCACCCACCGCCGCCCGTTTTGGTGGGGAACGTCACGCATTTGCGAATTTTTACTTGCACGGTTTTTTTGTTATCCTTCTTTCTTTCCAACCCCGGACGAAGATGGAACCGAAGCCGAAAATGGATATCAAAATGGTGATGATGTTTTTTTTTTTATCTGGAGTGAGTGGGAAAGAGATAGAGTGGCGCACAGGACGTGCGTGTTTGAGGCGTTGATCTGAAATCGTTAGTGACACTTGATGCGTGGCAGTAGGCTGTGAGAATGTGAAAAGAAACGAGTGATGTTTTGAATAAAACGGACCTAAAGTTGAAAATTTATCGTTTAAACGCGTACTTTTCTTCTACCATTACATGTTTAGGTAATTTTGTTTTTTTTTTAATAATATAAATATAAAATTTCAACCAGTTTTTTATTGAAGGTTACATTTATTAACTGCTAAAAACTAAATTAGTTAAAACCCCGATTGATTTCAAATCTTTAAAAACTGGCGCCTGGAAACATTTCAAGATAATTAAAATCGTTATAGAAGCCAATAAATAATAGTCCAAAGATGATGTTGCCGTTCGGAAGTCGTTATTTCTAAGCACCAAAATGGGAAAACATTGTCCTGTTTATTTCAAACGATAAGCCACCGAAACAAGTGCATAAAATGCTGTAACTGGTTTCAACACCCGTTTTTTTTCTATGGCATGTACTTTTCAATAAAAATAAAGCCCACCCACGGGCAACCACTATTTCAATTTACTACAGTAAGCCCCCTCGTAAGTCCGCCCATGAACTCACAAACTTTATCATATTTATTATCCCAAGGCTTACATCAGCGTACGAGTCCAACATCGGTCCTTTTGGCTGGGATCCAGGGAAGATATTTACCTTCTGCTTCCCCATGCTGGTGGTGCAGGATCAAAGTGTAGATCGGTATTAGTTTGGCCTCGCGTTACACGACATTATTGCACTCGGCTGCATCCGGAAGCCGATAGGATTCTTGAGCCGCCCCCCCCCCCCCATCTCCCCCTCCAACTCGAACACCACCCGCAGCAACACGAGTTACGTAGGAGATTAGGAATGCAATTTAGTGCTACGAATGGTGGTGATGGTGGTGGTGGTGGTGTTTGTGGCGTGAACCCAACCCGTTGGCCTCCTCGTGCTGTCGTGTCCCATTGGCAGCGTTCGAGTCGGCCCAGTTCCCGATTGCTGGTAAACAGTTGCGTTTTATGTGATTCTGGTCGATCATTTGCGGTGGTAAAGAGCGGAACACGGAACGTGCTATGACGGTTGAATCCAAAGCAGGTCTCGTAAGGCCCGGGGGAGAAGGAAGGGAGCGGTATGGGAGCTGAAGCTGATGAGAAAATACGCGAGTCTAACGTTATGGTAATGCGATTAGCTTCCTGCACGAGGTTAGACGGAGGCGAAAGCGTGAATTTATCCCGCTAGCGTGGCGAGGAGAGCAGGAAGGGAAGAAACAGGCAGGAAGATTCTGCACTTTGAACGCGTTTCGGTGACATCACTGGGCTCATTTGCAACATATTGTTCGGTTTTTTTTGCTGATGAGAGGATGAAAGGGGAGTAAGGGGAGAGAGGAAGAGTTCGCTTCGAATTGGGTTATTCTGAGGAATTTGGAAGAAAGCTAAAATTTAGGAGGCATGAAGAGAGAGAAAGAGAGACAGAGAAAAAAGAACTGGATAAAAATGTCATAAAGCCTGGGATGAAGCGATACCGAGAATAGGTACTGATATACATAAAGAGCGCCGCCTACCTTGTCATACGGAACGTCAAAAAACCTCAAATGTCAGTACCGCCTACGACGATACGGAAGAATATGAAATCTACTAAAACACTAGACATTCCCTTGGAGCAGCGAAATCGCAAAGTTGTAAAACAATTATTAATCTCTTCCCGCGCTCGCCCGGTTTCGGTGGCATCATTATATCTTCATTTACCTTTCGAAGCACTTTTCGGGTTTTCGTCAAACTTTTTCCCCCCTCCCTACCCAAGCTGCCTGGCCCGCAAGGGGTGCACATCAAAATGGATGATGATGTGTGGAAAAAGCGCCACACGCCACGGATGCGGCTAATCACGATGGTAACTTTTACGTTGCCTTACATATCTGCACAACAATAACATCCTCACTCGCTCGAGCGGGACGGTAAGGGATGCCGCCATTTTGATAATGATGACGGCAAGGGCGCGCTTGCCACCATTAGGGTGTATAGAAAAGGATAACAAAACATGTCTTACCGGAGACCGGAGAGCTGTCTTAGGGGGCGTAGGGGATGCGACTTGCTTTCCCCGAATTACTGCCAGTCGGCGCGAGGATCAAAAGCTGCCTTTAATCTTCACAGCACAATGCGTTGATGCGACGACATCCGGATGTTTGACTTCCCGTCGTTAGCGTACCAAAACGAGTGCGTGTGTGTGCACCTACCGCAGGCAAATCCTGTACTAGAGCCTTTGTGTTTGATGTATGTTTAATAAGGCATCTCCTGAATGCGGTATCAAACCTCGAGCGTGAACGTAATCGAATTGGAATCGATTGCATGAATTCCCACCGGATCGGAAGATTGATCCTAACGACATCGATGTTATCTCGGGTGAGTAGAGAAGACTCCCAAGCACAACAATGCAATTGTGGCAAGATTTCTCTCCAAATAAGCCAGCAGCTGCGTTCGACCGATCTGACCGACTGATCGACGTTCGTAAACCGAAGGAACGAAATTGACGCTGTCGCCTCTGAGTCAAACCCGATGATTCCAGACCAGCGCTAGATGCTAGAGTATGGAATAAATTACCCACAACAACCACAACCATCATCGGTAATCAAGTCTGTTTGGGTGTCAGGTACTACCGCCTACAGGAGGACTGCCATCCAGCTAGTACAGAACACTTGGTATGATTAATTAGAAGGGAGCGAAACGATGGAAACGAAATCCAAGAACGTTTGACAGCTTATGAAAAACTTCCTTCTGGCGCGTGAAAGGATCAGTGAAATATTTCAACGGCAGTACCACAGCCGGACGTGACCGGAGGTCCATCTGATGGTTGAGCTTCTGAGAAATTTTCACTGACACAAGGCACCGAGCTTGGATCCGGCGGTTGAGCTGGTTGATTTATGAGACCGTCATGACGACATCTGCCCATGGAGAAAGTCCAATGTCCGGACTGGAGCCACTCGGGTCAATATCAATCAACGTGGACGAGGACGCTTCAGTGAGACGTCAGGCGGATCGTCGTGTTTGTGATGATTGAAATGTAATTTAGCTTTCGTGGTGGTTTCTTTTCCCTCCGCCTTCTCTTCCCCTGGTGGTTTCCCAGTTTTCTGTGACGCTGTTGTGTGATCCTTTCACCTCACCTATAAGTTTGAGTGTTCAGGGAGGGATTTTTTAGGGCGACATCTTCATCGAGGTTATCCAATTTCCTTTCGAGTGTGCCTTTCCAGCCTCCCGGCCCGCTGACAGGACGTTCGAGGTTAAATGTAATTAAGAGAAATTCCTTCGGATGTATCAAGATTGGTTTCCGGGTGAATTTGATTTGCCAACCGGATTCGTGGCAGTCGTCCCAGGATACCCAGCAAACCGTTTAACGCTCCGGTAAACGTGCCTACGGGTACGGGGAGGTCGTGAGGGGAAAATTAGTTCGTTAAAATGGCACCGAAATCGAAAGTGGTGGCAGGATATATTGCACAAAAAATTGTGAAAATCTGCACCGAATTTCGGTTGGGTCATGCTTCTGCCGCGATAAACATTCGTAATATCGGCGCCAGAAGCTTTCGCCGCCAGCAAACGTCGCTGGTTGTCGCTAAATCTCGCACGAAACTTTGATTGAGTTCCGAAACTTCCGATGGCCGTACTTCAAAGCGCCTCCAAGATAATTTCTCCCGTCGCGTTCGAAAGAAGTAACCCAGCGGCGATGCTAACTTTTCAAATATCCACAGACAATACCATTTCACCGGCTAGACGATGACTATTTTCGGCAGAATCTGCTCCACACCGTCATTGCCGATGCAAATGGCAGAAAAATCTGTTCACTTAAAGTTTTGTTCGAATCGATGAAAATGGGGTTCGTGTTCGACATCGTTCATTGGAACGTGAGATTGAATTGAAAGCAAAAGAAGAAAAAAAACACACGAAACCGAATGGAACGGAGCATCATTTTCATAATTTTCACCCCTAGAAAAGAAAACACACACCCGGCAGAACCAATCAAACAAGTTACCGCCGGTGTTGTCATCGCGCCGTGTTGCGTGTTTGTGTTGGGGAAATTGACATTTTCTTTTACGATCTCACATGCGTGTTAGTGTGGAGATTGAACTCTTCAGCTCTCCAGTGTCGCCAAAGTTTTGTGAACATTCGGATGTTTCTTACTGGGATTTTGCATTCTTATTCAACGCGCCATCATAAGCGTGCATGGGCGTGAAATCAGCAGGTATCTTTCGGGGAACGATTGGACGTTATGGTGAGTAAATCGGGTGCCTGGAAACAAAACAGTTGATCGAAGTGGGCGTTGAAAATTGGAAGAAAGTGTTGATAAATTTTGAACAGAAATGAACAGAAAGAATGAATAGAAATAGGATTTTAAATAAAGTAGTTTTTTTTAAATAAAAGTATCATTCTGTTGTTCTTTAAAGATGCAAATTTAATAATAAAAACACAAAAGTAATTTTTTTTAAATATTATCTACTTTTTGTCTATTACAAAGTAAATTAGAAAAAATAGGTAATAAAGTTATTTAAAATTAAAATATTTATGTGATATATTTTGTGGAGAACACTTTTTTTTCAAACGATAAAAATATCATATCCAACCACTTGGCAGGATCAAAATTCGGCAAGTGATAAAACAACAATCTTCTAGCGACGAAAAGGAACCAAAAGAAAAGAGAAAAAAAAACATCATAAAAATATTTCAATCTACCACCGAACCGGATGTGCTCCCAGCACGCATATCGATGAATAATCGCATCTACGCCCGCAAGAGGATCCGAAATTTTTCCCACTCAAACAAAGCTTTCCCGATAAGTAGCTTGCGAAGGCTTTCCACCTACTCGAGTAGGTGAAAAATCGCTTCCAGACGCACACATAGGCAGGTTTCGCATTCCCATTCCCGAACAGGAGAGAGAGAGAGGGAGAAAAAAAGAAGCCACCAAAGAAAGTCTAGATATGAATACTAACACGCACAAAGTAAGCAATCTACACAAACAAGATGCTCAGCGAAACAACGAAATAAACATATTCCTTCCCCTTTTCCGCCCGTTGGAACACGTTTGGGGATCCGTCCGGCGTCCCGGTCGAGATTGAATTTCAGGTGCGCCATTCGATTCGATTTTATTGCGGCGTTGGAAGCGAAACAACTGCCGCTGTCCAGCTCGCGTGTACCTCACCGCATGATCGGTTGAAGGGACGGGCGAGGGAAAATCTATACGATGTCATCTTCTCATCCGGTATTATCCGGTATCATCTGATAATCAAGAGCGTGCGCGGGATGTATTTATTACCAGCCAATTCGCCTTTATGGCGGTGTCGCACGCCGCACGCTGATGGACTGTCGATCGGTTTGGTGCGATGTCTTCTTTTCGGCTGCACACTGGAGCTCTAGCTTGTGCAATCATCGATGTGCTTGTTGTGCAATAAACGGACATTTTATGAGCGTTGAGAGTGGTGCAGTGATTAAGCTCTGGGTGATACCGTCGGGAAGCAACAGTCGCCTAGCGGAATGGGCGTCTCATCGATATTATGGCACTGTTTAACAAGCTTTTTTATGGAAATTAAATCAAGAGCGTTGGAAACGAAGCCACTGCCTGCCATGTGTTGTTCATAATTTCATTTATGTGACGGATTTATTCCTATGAGCAGCATTGAAAGCGGCTTAAGAGCTGTGCTGCTTGTATACTTCAACCGTTAGTTGACAGTTTGCCCCGGAAAGTATACATTTCTCGCAACAAGCGCGTTATTTATCATCAAAACCAGCTTAAAAACATCAACAGATCAACAATATTCGTGCCATAGAAAAAAAACGGAACGATGGCCATGCATCCGGAAGACACATTTCAAACCGAAATGACACGAACATCACACACCCGATCACCAGACATTGATGTGGAAGTGCAGATAAACGAATCTCCTAGTGGTTGCAGTGAGAAAACGGTGAATCCTGTGTATTTGTCCTTCGAGGTTTGGCCTCGTTTTCCTGCTATCCGTTGAATGTCACTCCCGCGAAGGATTCAGTTCGGATCGTTCATTCATCGCATGAGCAAAGCATACTTGGTTGCTTCACGAACAGATCTCCCGACGGAAGATGGTGTTTTACTGTGAGAAAAAGAGAGAGAAAATACATGTCTTCCCGGACTGGGTGTCTGTTCGCACATCCTTCGCATAACCGTTTCGCTTTAAGAGCATTTAGATGAGGTTTTTCGCACTTCGCATTTGGCCGTGGATAGTTCCGGATTTTTCTTCTGCGTCTTTCCATCACAGTACGCTTCCGGTCGCTTCCGGTCGCTGTCCTGCGAGGAGGAGGAACCGAAACCGGTTCAACGTTTCTATAAATCTTCATAGCACACACACACACACACACACACACATACACACACACACACGCTCGCCTTTTAAGCCGGTGCAGGAAATGACTTTGAAATCAACCGATGGCAATAAATGTGCACGAGTCAGTATGTGTGTGTGTGAGAGTGTGGATTAGGAAATGGAAATTGATGTTTTAACTGAATAGCGATCGGGTGCGTGTTTGCACACTGCGCCATATTTCACGTGGAGCTTTAAATAAAACGTACCCGGTGCATGCTTTGCCAGCTAAGAGTGAAGATTTCAATTTTGTCGAGAAGAGGAAAAGAGCGCACTCGGTAAGCTATAAATATAAAGTATCCTTTCAAGCTAGGCTCCTGTTAAAGATATTAAAAAGCTTGTGCTAGGTTCGTGACTATCGATTGGTGCGCGCGCGCTTGTAATATTTCTTTCGTGGCAAATTAATCCGTAACGCTCTTATTTACTAGCGCATCGTAAAGACAATGGGAAAGTACTAGAAGGTATGAAGTACTTGCGAGAAAGTGTTACGATAAAGAGAGATAGAGAGTAAAACTCATTGAAAGAGATTTAGTATTTTAATATCTTGCACGCTGCAAACACTTGGACGCAGAACTGCTGAGGATGAACTTTATAGGTCAGAGTTGCTCCTATCGATTTATCTATAAGGAAGATGCTTTTATAAAAACGTCAAAAAGGAAGTAATAGTTTGAAAATAATATGGTAGAAAAATGACCGCTTTTATTTCGAGCATGGCCCACCGTGCAGCTTTTGAAGTGTGCTGTGGGAAGCATCCCTTCAGGGGTAAAAATATGTTTGGCGTTAAAGAAAAAGTGTTGCCCGTTTGGATGATGCTGTTCGACAACTTTTTTTTTATTTTCAAGGTTTCTACTGCTTTCAAATGCGTCCTCATTACAATGGCACTCTTCAAACGAACAAATAAATGTATAAATGTATAAACAAAGTGCGGTGTTAGAGCAACAAGAATGCCACAATCGACCACGGCACAAACGAACGAAACACAAACCCCTTTTCATCCATAAATCTAACGGTTCAAATGAGTTCTTTTCCGTAACAGCCGCAATGAAAGTTGAAAAAATAACTCCTCTGTCCAAAGATAAACCTTCCCATTTCTCCTCGACTGCAATGTGGAAAAACAGATCAACCGGGTATGATAAAACTTTGAGTAAAAGCAAAAGGAAGGGGGGTAAAAAACACGCAACTATGCTTAAACCGTCTTGAACGAATGATTTGCGGAAGCTATTTGGTACCGTGGTGCGATGCTTCTGTGCAATAAAATCCTGGGAACGATCTGTCCAGCCCGGGATGTCCGGAACGACCGGAAGCAACAGTGCATTATCGTCGCTCACCGAGGAGTCAGCTGCTGGCGGAGAAGAACGTTGGCTGGCTAGCTGGCTAGGGACAAATCGAACCCAAGTCAGATTGTCATGTCCGAGGGACGAAAAGAAAGTGCTGGAAAAATAGCTTCCATTGCTGCGAGGATTATTGGACGTCGTCATCGACGTCGTCGTCGTCGTTGTCGTTCGCGTGGATGCACTTAACTGGGTAAAATGATGGAAGGATGAACGGTTCGAAGCGTGAGTGAGTGCAGAAGGAAACCATTGCGCTACCGGATCGTTAAGGGCACCCTGGCCGTGGCTTCCAGCACGGAGCGAAACATAAATCGTTACGGATGGGATGAAAAATGTGACCATTATTATGATTTCATCTTCTATGCACGAACATTACCGAGCGCTCAATGCAAACTGCACTTCGTTTGTAACTGGTGAAGTAAGTGAAAGGATAAAAAAAATCAAATTTATCAAACAGCGAAACTGTAACTTATAACGAAAGGTAGTTGAGGAGAGTTTTTCAATCGAATTCGTTCGGATGCGTAACCACATTCGACAAATCAGTTGAGATTGGATGGAACCGAAGTGCCAGGTGATCATCGTTGCAGAAAGGAACTTTTCGGCTGATTAAATTTATGATTGCTTTCAATTTTTAAAACGATATTGGAAGTATCAAAAACAGAAGAATAAACACCTATTTGTTGGTTGTGTAAAATGAATGATAAATTAGTTAGTTGAAATTCATAATAACACTCAGATGTTCTTTATAGGCTGAAAACAATCGAGCGTTCCCAGTCTCTATTATTCACAAGGTGTGAGAAATATACGCTTACGAAAATGAATATCCAAGAACCATAAGTCATAAATAAGCCATAAATAAATGAATCAGTAAATTAGAATGGAATTTCATTATCAATAAAAAGTAGAAAATAAGTACTTGACTTATGGGAACTATAAAAAATATAAAGAAATGCAGTGTGTTGGAATTAATTGCAACTGATACTACAACCCCATCATTGACTACTTGAAGTTATTTAAAAGAAAGCAATTTATAGCAACGATAAAAAACACGCATGGTGTACTATCATACATTTTTAATGGAAAATGGATTCTACGGGCGAATGATAGTAAAACGTATCCAAAACCATCACATAGGACGAGCTTTCAGATAAAAAGTACGATGAAATGCAATATCGTAATGGTATGGGATGATCATCAGTCGATAGTTAAAATTTATCGTTTTCCGGTTCGATCAAAAAAGGATAAAATTAATTTCCATTACTTTTCCTTTGTGGAGCCAATGAGAGGAAATTGGGCTTTCAGACGACCTGGCCATGTCATCATGCAATGGGAACGCTCGTTAAAACACAGTGCCACAGTGTAGGTTTCGTTAGTTTCAAAATCAACTGTTTATTAAATATTCTTTCGCGCTTTTTCTGAACATTTTTTGTTTCTGCACACCGCACGCATCCTCTCGCACACATACGCACAACGCTCGCACACAAAATCGCACGGAACATATACACACGCTGATAGACTTAAAACTGAGTAATAATCATTGCCAATTGCACTACTCTCACTCGCATCACTAAACGTAACAAATACACGCACCCACACACGTACACACATAAATAAAACGTAACCGCAAGGGAGGGTATAGCACAGGTAGGATAAAACGTAAACATTATTCTAAAACACTGCTCGTTACTCGCGCATGGCACACATTCCTCACACCTCACACCACTCACAGCGGCATTGTGAGCAATTTGCGGATTTTCTGATTGTGACTATGACTTCGGCTGCCCGGTTTTGAGTTATACAGGGTAGATTCTATCGCATTCGTTTAGCTAATTATTCGGCGCACTTTTTATACTCACCCCCACCCCACAAACACGTTGCACAATAATCTGATTATCGCGGAATTATAATTTATTGTGTGTGAAATAATCACGCGCAACTTGAAATGTCCAACCAATCGGTAAATTAGTGCGCCAAAGGCAGATCGTTTACACGCCAACCTGTGTGAGAGCAAGGGAGACAGCGAGCACGCTCTGAAGCGCTAATCCGTGCAGTCGCATTAGGTGGCGACTGATTTGAATCGACTAGAATTAGAATCGATCGGTTGCGTAGGAATATTCAGTGGAGTGACATGCAAAAATAAAACGGCTCATGCTTGCATGATAATGCGCGATAAAGTGGAGTGAAAAATAGTTCCCGAGCTCTCAACCGCCACCGAATAACCGGCTCGAAGACAAACAATGAATTATTCGCCAAGATTAATCGGAGCGCGAATTAGCAATTTAATTAGGACGCCCCCGCTCATCGGCTGTTTACTGTTGTTTTTATTTTCTTTTCTGTGCGATGAATTCCGTTAACCGTGCAAGTGTTTCTGCTCGGTTACCGCGAAACGTATATCTGAACACACGTGCCTCCTCCACCCTCCCTTTGGGCACACCGAGCTGAACACATTGTGTGATTTGTGGCGAAATTAGGTCCATTTTCACGAGTTCCTTTGTTTTGCGGTCGTCACTTTTACACACTTTCGCTTCCCGTGCACGGTGAAATAAAAAACGGCATTGAACGGGGCAGACGAAACGACGGCGTACGCGTCAATGGCTACTCTAATCGATGAAACGTCAAATCCACCAAGATGGCGCTGTTACACGCAACGATTGTATATAGTTCGCTTTCGCGCTCGTTCGCTACACGCACAATTTGATTTAAAATGGATTTCCGCAACCCCCCTTACGAGAACAGTCCCTCCAGCAGGTGCAGCGAGATGCACAGGAAGAACTTGAGAATTTTAAACTTTAGTCAAACGGATGTCGTTATCTGCTCGACGACCTGGATCGGCCGGCTCGGAGGACGGCAGAAGTTGACCCCGTTCGCGGTGGTCCAGTGGCAGTGATTCCAGTGACAGTCGGCCCCTCCCGCCTGCAGCATACCGGTGGCGGCCCCCACCCGTCCCATCCCAGTGCCACCGAGACCCTCGGGTACGCTACGGCTTCGTGAGGGATGATATTGTAGTCCGTTTGCCGGGTACGGTGGCAGTTGCTGGTGGTGCGAATGATGGTGATGCTGCTGCTGCTGTTGCTGCTGCTGCTGCTGCTGATGTGGATGATACTGGTAGTGGTGGTGATGGTGCGGTGTCGAAGGTGGTTGTCCCCCTCGTCCACCTGCCGCCGTGTGCCGCGGTGTCTGACCACGGCTCGAACCACGAAAACTGTGCTGACGGCCGAGCGTGTCCGCCCGGTAGCCGATGATTGGTGTCGCCTGGGATGGATTGTGTAGTTCGCACCTGTCGTGGAACAAAAAACCAACAAAATAAAAGTGAGTAAAAAAAAAGTTTGCAAGATGGGTTTGGCGGGAAAATTGATCGCTTTTCTTCCGCGAACGAAAGCGGGGGGAAACTTTTATGACCCAATTTATTAATGCCCACCGTTTCGATAATTGACGTTGATCTACGACGTCGGTCGGGATCGGTCTCAGTACAGCGGAAGAAGCGCGGAAGGCGATTATTTGCCGTGAAAAATTGGTTTCACCAAAAAAAAGGCAGTGAAGAAGCGAAGAAAAAGTTAACAAACGATTGGCGTGTGTGTCAAAGTGTCAACCAGCTTTACCTTAAGCCATTTTCTTTTCATACCTTTGTGGGATAAACGTGGTTTTGCTTTCGGTTTACTACTTAACAAGTTATTGGTTTTGCTAGGGATAGAGATAGGGATTGCTGGATAAATGTATCCGGGAAAGAATATTGAAAATCGATCCTACAAGGTGTTAAAGTAGTAGTAGAATCATAACTGAATGGATAATAGTATTGACATAAATTTTCTTGTCGGATTTGAGGATAAGCGACTTTAAAGTGATATGTAAAATAATGGAACAAATATTAAAGACTGTCGAACTGAAGCTTCCCTGTGTCTAATAGACGTTTTGCCTTAAAAACAATTCTTATTTCCACTATGCAGAAAGAATACGATGTTCAACTTCTATCCATCATCTACCTTTGACCCGCCCGACAAGGTTTTCTGCTGTCGAACAAATGTTTCTGTCGTGTCCGACGGTAAATCGAGCTAATCGCTACAGCCATTCTCCGCAGAAGCGACAGAAAACATCTAATCCTACCCGCCCGCGAAATCCGCTAGGAGGATAATTTAATGAAATTTATAACCTCACCGCTTCGTGCAGCCGCATCGTCCCACCGGGTTCTCGGTTTCGCACTGTTATTTTCCCACCGGTGCCAGCACGACAGTCCAACAAAAGCTGCATTTAAGCAAGCGCGTCCCGGGCGATTCTCCCCAAATGATTATTGACGGTACCCAGCGGCAACTCGGTGGCAGCCAGCGAAGGGCCCAAACAATTCACAACAATAAAAAATAGTATTAGCGACAAGCAACTTACACCGCTGTCCCAGGGTCGTTCAACCGAAGGAGAATGCGCCTTTTTCGACACCTCGAAACCTTCTCGCACGGTTGCCTACTTTGCGCACTGGGACCTTCCCAAATGCTTTTGATCCTCTTTGCCAAAGCTCCGCACGGCCTTGCGAGGATATTTTCGCATATTTTCATCTTCATTAACCTCGCAGGTTCGATGGTTGTGGGGATGGCTTTCGGTGCAAAATTTGCCTTTAAGTTTTTGCTCACCGAACCCTTCTGGCAGTGTAAACAACACGCTTTAACCACACCCGGAGAAAACGTCTCTGCACGGACGAATGATAATCCGTTTGCGTTTAATACACGCACGACACGGATTGTGTTTGTCGTTTGGCCTTCGCTTGGCCGAAGTCAGCACTGTCGCTAATTATGGATGGAATTCATGCCCGACCTTCAAGTGCTGCCAATTTGTCGTGAAATCCCCCGGCGGGCAGCTCGTGCCACGGTGTGTTTCCTAATTGGGTTGCAATTAAAACGGGCTGTGCACGTACCTGGAGTAGCATCGGCTCGGTGGTGGGTAATCGGTCGCGTACGGGCCGGACCCTGCCTGCTGGCAAGTGTGATGCACCGGATCGTCACTAAACATCGGTGTCTGGAACGCGAACGATAGGCTCTTGTGCAGCCGACCGTGCGGTTGCTGACCGGTGGTGCTGCAAAACGGACTGTGGTGGTAGCTGAAGCCACCGGTGGTCTGTCCACCCACCGTGGGATTATCGAGGGATTGACTGTTACCGAGCAGACGCCCGCCGGGTCCACCGGAAGGTGGTCCTAAGGATGATGCTCCTGCTACTCCTGCTGCTCCTGGTGCTCCCGTTGCTGCTGCTGCTGCTGCTGCTCCTGTCGTCGAGTTGGGCCCAATGCCACCCGAGGAGAGATTAAGCCCACCGTTCATGAACTGACTCGTCGACAGGCAACGCTGCAGTCCGCCGGAACCGTGGCACCCGTTCGAAACGTTCGTTGTGTGCGTATTTGCCCCGTACCACTGCGGGTTGTTGTAGCGCTGCGAGGAGAAGCTCCGATCGAGGATGTGCTGACAGTCGCTCGACGAGGTCGGTGCCGTACAGCGCGACGTGATGGAGCTAAGGCGAAACAATAGCATGAGAATAGGATATATCTCCCCCTTCGGCTTTTGTCTGCCAGAGCTCACCCGTTGGTGGAGTACTTCATGTTCCGACCGTCCGGATAGCCGACGAAGAACAGAATGATTGCCGAGATGGCCGCACTCGCGGCACAAATGTAGTAGCCGGCTCTGCCGTACCGGTGCGAGGAATCGTTCAGGAAGGCGCACAGCGGCACCCCGAACAGCACCGGCAGCGACTCGGCACCCTTGATGAAACCCCACGCCTTGGAGAAGTACTTGCCGCGGATGCGCTCGATCGCAAGCATCTTCAAGGTGTAACGGTAGCCGCCGAGACCGAGCCCGTACGCCCACGCCGAGAAGCAGAGGCCCCGGTAGTCGGCCACGGCCGATAATACTAACAACGATACTGACACTAACGTAACACAGCCCTGCCGCACGGTGGGAGAGAACAAAGGGCGTGTGATGAGACGGGCGTCACCCGGGGTGGAATTAACGGTCGTCGCGGCTTACCTGACAAACATATTGACGTGATATCTGAACCTTCCGGAAGGAAATCTCCAGCGTCTTGTTGATCGACGATCCGCTAAACACTATACCTAACGCTATCGACAGTCCGAGAAAGGTTTGCAGCAGCACCAGGTCCTGCATGTCGTACCCTTCGCTGAACCCGTGCAGGGACTGCAAAGAAAGTGGATTTTAGGACATTAAAATGGTCGCCCCGCCCGCAAGCTCCAGATTGCGATACGATTAGTTGGTGGGTTCGGAACACTTGAAGTGCTCGAGTGTAGCCTGAATTCCAATAAATAAGGGCATTAGTACGTCGGTAATTTTTCTACCATTAGTGGCGTTCGCTTGCTTCGTTACGTATCGATGTACTGGCGTAACGACTTTCTTTCCGACTAGAGAAGCTCTAAAAGAGCATTTAATGTGAAGCACTTCGCACGGCACAGCACAGTCTCTTTGCTGATCCGTACTTCCGGCAAC
This sequence comes from Anopheles farauti, assembly GCA_000473445.2. Lineage (NCBI taxonomy): Eukaryota > Metazoa > Arthropoda > Insecta > Diptera > Culicidae > Anopheles > Anopheles farauti. The sequence continues at coordinate 10,783,588 of KI915043.1, read as the reverse complement.
GGGATGAAAAGCTCATCGAATCAGGGTGCGATTCGTTCGTTCAAACGTGCTCATGCCTCACGGTTTAGTGGAACCGCACCACACCACAAACCGCAAATGCTCTTATTGTTTCGAAAATCCTGCGCGCCAGCGAGCTATCGAGCATGAGTGTGCGGAAATTGGAAAACGCATCGAAAACCGCAAACCCGCTGTCGCAGCAGCAATGCAGGGCGCAGTGGGTGAAACCATCCACCCTGGCCACCGGGTTCGAATTCGCTTGCTGATCACTTTCGAACAATGCGTTCAATTTTTGGCCGAAGCCGTTACAGATCCTGCCGGGCGTGAAAGTTTGAGTTTAATTCAATATCAGCTAGCAATGCGTGTCGCGAGCGAGCTAATTTTATTCCGCTCGAATTGTGTTTCCGATCGATAGGGAAGCAGGATAGAATAAATTCAATTGTAAGGCAAGCTGCATAGGATTTAGAACGGTATTAAATGCTGAACTGAATGGGATAAAAATTGTAGCAGAATAGATTAAAAAAGTGCTTCTGTTTCTATTGAGTTTAATTGCGCTTTTATTTGGATTTGTGTCTCGGCTAAATTACGGTCTGTTTTTTTTTTGCTTATAAATTTAACACACACAAGTGTTATACAAACTGTTATACAAAATTCGTTCTGAGCTCATTTTGTTATACCATACTGTAAAAATTCTGCTAGTTAACGGCTGGTTTTAGATCTTTCCCAAACATGCCGGCGTCTTGCAGCAATGTTTTGAATGTTCAACAATTGGCACGACTTGTTGCGGACATTTCTCATTCACCTTAAAACCCCAAGAAACCCCTGTTCTGACAGCCAAAGCCCCGGCGGCTAGTGGCGTCGGTAAGCCCTTCACAAATAAACATTTACCCGATAAAACCAGCCCCAGAGGTTGACGTTCGGCAGACGGCTGCCATGAGAAAGCTAGCTCGATTTATGTGGGCGAAATCAATTTCGGTTGCGTTTTCTTGTACCACACCCGTACCAAAAAACCACCGATCCCAGTGGGACGATTGCTCTGCCTTACGAAACGTTTCGTCCGAGAAGGGGATACAGCCGACGAGCCTCGCCTACGGAAATCTTCGCAAACCACGCAGATCGAGCAGCCCGATTTACGTTTGCACGGACGGAGGGACGGGAAGTGTGGAAACGGAAATTGAGGGGGCATTATTTCGCCTTAACATGGGTATCAATTTTGTTTCGTCGGCTCCGGGTAAACATTTTTCCTACTTCAAGTTGGCGTTAAGCTGGAGGTCTTGCTACCGGTGGGTGAAATCGTGAAAGACATGTGAAACGTGTGCGTCTTCGCCGTGCAGAAAGGGGTACGCTCGAAAACAAAAAATAAAGAAAAACAACTTACCAGAAAAAATATCGGCGAATAGATACCGAGTGCGGCCACCGACGCCGATATTGACAGCATCCGCACCGAGGACGATTTGAGGGGCGTAAAATCGAGGAACGGTGGTTTCGGCGTACGGACGTGAGTTTTCTTTTCCTTTACCTGCGTGAAAGCAAAGATAAAAAGGGAAACGATGTGAAGGATGCAATGAGTGATAGTTTTCGGGGAGGCGGCAGGGATGAATGTGAGAAAAAATATCCTATCGGCTGGCCGGGAAAGGAGGTTTTGATTGAAGGCTTATTGAATTTTGTGCCGAGAAGAAACGCGGCACACACACATCAGCTGAACAAATTGAAGAAACTTAATTAAACTGGCCGTGTTTTGTTCTCCTCCGTTTCGTGGTGGAAATGGTTTTGTGAGATTTTTTTTTGTGCCAAATCGAGAAATCATTGTTATGCTACGTTCGATAAGCGCTCAGAATGTAACAAAACAGAGGTAGATTAATGCGCTCTTGTAGAGCAAATTGAATACTTTATAGGATTTATATTATAAATCGAGCTCGAAAACATTTTTCTCATGCAAAAGAGTTTCGTCTCAGATGATTCTTCTGAACGCCTGAAGGTATGCAAAATGGGGAAACAACACTTAACCGGGAAAAACAAAGCTCATATGGTTTGACAGGACCAAAATGCAAAATGCAGTTTCGAATCAGAATGAAATGTATTCAATAACTACCTCAATCGGATCGTTTTTCTACGAACTGCAAATGGTCCAAATATTGGGACCGTAAAGTTGTCTCATTTCTAAAACTAGCAAAGGGTATCGTGTTCCATCAAAAAGGCTCATTGTTGTCCGCAGCGACGACTACGGCAAGCGAGGACACTCGATACCGCAGCTGTAAGGATGCTTTACCATTGAAGCAAAAAAAGGAAAAAGAAAACGCAAAATAGGGTTTCAATCTCAACATCCAATAACCTCCTACCCATCGGGTTCGGGTGGTTCGGTTTTGCTAACAGTTCCTAACAAAATGTGGTTAGGTTTGTTCTCGGTGGTTTGTGCTTCCTGCTGTCGCTTAGACAACTAACGGAAGTGTACGAGTGTGTGTGCGTGTGTGTGTGCCGGGGGAGTAAGTGACGAACGTTTTCCGGGAAGCCTTCCATGGTTTGGCTTATTGTGCCGGAAGTGCGAATAAAGTACACGAACGAGTGTGTGTGCACGCGCACGCCAGTATGTGTGAAACGAAGCTGATGCGCATGAAGTGAGCCTCAATGGAGAGCCTGATCGTCGGTTACCTTTTTCCTTTGGTTTTTCAAGTGTAGTATCGCACGCCGCTGGGGATGATAGAGCGATGCCGGCCGGTACAGCAGCCCCATGAAGAAGCTAAACGACACCAGACCCGTGACCGCTTGTAGGCCCAAACGCCAGCCCATCTTTCTGAAATGGCAAACGGAGCGAGCAAATGGGGGGAGGAAATGAAGTGACAGTGTGCTCTATGTGGGAGATGAAATACAATAAAAAAGCGATCGTGTACGGTGAATAACGATTCCCCGACCGAATGTTTGAATAGAAGGGTGTACATGTGTGTGTGTGTGTGTCTGTTCGACTAAACGGATCCCGAAAACGCCCGAAGGCATCGGAGCGGTTGATTGATGCAAATTATTCACCAACTGTGATGTGTTCGATTCGATGCGCTTGGGGCCAGTGCACGAGGCGAAAACCTTTCCCTCTTCCTCCTTCCAAAACGGTAACTAATATTTCAGAATCACTGGAAAAGCTCACTAACCCTTTCTGGAGGGTTTTCGCAGATTAAACTGGGATACGGATCCGAAAGGCCCGAAACCATTCCTCTCAGAAAGGGTTTGAAATGAGAGTTACAGTTTTCTGATCTGACAGAAACAAACGAATGGAAATAGATGGATGATATTTTTCCTCCGAAAGGAAATAGAAAACATCCAAACTAAAACTATCCACTGATGCATATTAACTCATTTCGACTAACTACACACAATTAATCGTGACTTGGTGGTGTTCTTCAGCGCCTCAAACCCAACCCAATTCGCCAGATATCATCTCCGTCGCAAAGTTGGGAGAAACGAGAAAAAACAAACAAACACAAGTTAAATCACAAATCCCACCGCAAGGCGAAGGTTCGTCTACAACGGAAATGATAATGAAATTCTGCGTCCCTGAGACTTTGCGCGGAGACGTACGATGCCGTAGCATCGACTTGGTTTCGCATTGTGTTGATTAAAGCTACTTCCACGTCGCTATGTCCTGTCGTGTGGGGTCTTTTCGTGGAGATGGGCGAGCGAATCGGAATGATTTTCCCTCGCGTTCGATCAGCATTGACATTGGCCTGGGTCTGAGAGTTCCTCAGATATGGGGAAATTAATGAATCCGGATATACTACCCGTACTTTCAAAGCAATATTTGTAACAATCTAATTGATAAGCAGTTAAAGGTCTTAAAAATGAATTGATTCTACTAAAATTTTATGTCTCTTTGGTCGCTCTTTGAACACACATCAGTTTTGAAAGTGATTTCGAATGAATGAAACACCCATCCAAACACACACACACACACCCTTAAGCCTAGTTTGCATGCATGGAAAGGAGCAAGAGAGAGAAAAAACGGAACGAAGCACACTTACCCGACGCCTTCCTTGAGGATGACGGAAAACAGCGCCACACCGACACCCTCACCGGACATGGTGATCATTTCGACAAATTGTCTCCGCCGTTTGAAATAATGTCCCAGCATAACGGCGGCCGACTCCCGCACCATGGCCGAACCGATGCCTACGATGACGCCTGCCGATGGTGAATGACGGAAAATGCCGGCCACACAAGGACACCGCCGATGGTTGACGAAGGATGACGCGTTCGCATGAAAGAGTGAGTGAAGTGAAAGCAAGCAGTTTGGGAACGGTTATTAGTGAGCGGGAGGACACGCACGGTGGTCGTCGGCAAGCCCATGAAATAGTTTCCATTTCTCCTTCCACGCGAGCCACCACGACGTTCCGATGGAATTAGGTAACAATGCTCGCCAGCAGCCGGGGGAGGGAAAAAAAGAGCAAACAACGCTCCGGCTTGGATCTTCTTCTTCGCCACGGTCAACGAGATGGAACCGCACCGGTACCGGAAAGTATCTGGGTTAATCGTACGTACGAACCGTTTTCGTTCCTTTCGAGCCTGGATGCCTTTTACACACAGACACACACATATATACATTCACACAATGAATGTTCGGAAAGTCGGTCACTTGGATGAAACGAACCGTGCAGCGGTGGCACGAAATATAAGTAGAGTTCCAACCACCACCAGCCGGCGCTATTGAAACAGCCGATGGGACCAACTACGGGAGAAGAAACATAATCCATAACAAGGCCCACGGTGACCTTACCCAGTGGATCCTTGTGCAGGGTGTGCGTCCTCGAATCGGGGCCCGGCATACCGGAACGCAATAAAACAAATCGAACAACAGTAGCAGCAGCACCTGGAGCTGAAGCTGCAGCTGGAGCTGAAGCTGGAGCTAGGAAACATCCCACATCCGGGGTGGGAAAATGAACTCCGAAATAGAAAGCAGCACACAAAAAAGCGACACCGGTCACCGCACTATCTGGCGCGGTACATAAACCTTCACGCAATTTAAGGCGACAAAGAGTTCCACGGGCGCGACAGGTGGGGTGCGACTATGCGACCACTCTCTGGGCGACCATAATTTCAGTGAGTCCATTCATGGGCCGGGGCACGCGATGGTGATGGTGGTGGTGGATTGGTGCATGGGAGGGGAAAGTGCTTTTGCAATTGTTACACGACCCAACGATCCGCTAACATGGGGACTAACCAGAAAAGGCCATGGGTATGCTTCGCTCCCGCAGGATAACCATGGAACGAAGCGTTTTTCGAACAGCACATGCGGTTCGGTGCGGTTTTGGTCCGCACAGCAGTGCTGTTCAACACGTTTGAGGACTTTAAGGAGCAATTTTAAATAAAACTGTTCATTAGCACTAGCAAATAGAGTGCCTCTTAAAAGCAGGGTTGCAAGAAAAGGTTAAAACTAGTGTTAAGTAAATTTGATTGATTGCAGCCTGAATGTATGCAATCTGTTGCAACATTTTTAGCTTGTAAAGCGTAAGGAAAAGGTTGCGAAACACTGCCTCTCATAAATAAGAGGGAAATATTCGAAACTTCGCACCGATGGATGTTGTTTCGAGCGGGGTGGGTGGGAGGGAACAGATAAGTCAGATAATGATGCAGGAGCTGGCGCAAACCGAGATGAATGAGTGAGCCATATGTTTCCATACACTTGTTGAGTTAGGTGGAAAGGTGTCGAATACGCTTCCGTACGGAGTCGGTGTGCATCGGTGCAACGGAGCGTATGATTTCGGGTATAATGGACGATGGAACGGAGGTGATTTAGGAGCAGCCTTGCGTTTTTATCGGAAATGAATAAATCCAATTCCAAGCTCGCTTTGCACAACACGACACTGTGGGGCCAGGTGGTTGCAGAATAAATACTGTTGAAAGTTACAAAAATTTTATACCGAAAGGATGAATCTTATCACCCGTAAATAAATGCATTTTTATGTGTTAAATGCGCCCAAAGGTATGCAAATACGGTACGCTTGCATTACATTTCCTCATCCACTCGGGGGTTTCATTACTACAACAACGTGTTCGCTTCCGAAATGGAATATTGATCGTGAAACAGCGACACCAAATCAGGTGTTCACGAGCCAGAATTCGTGCAGTTAATTTACCCGCCAGCAGCAGCAGCAGCAGGGCAAAGCAGCTTCCGGTTAAAAAGCGCTTTCATGGTGTGCGGTGTTGTTTGCATGAATAATTGAAACACCCCGAGAGCGTCGCGCACCCCATATGCATATTCATCGTGCGGTTCCGTGCACAGTTATGAAACAAATGTCCCACAAATGGGATAACAGCATAACCAACTATTAGTGGGCAGGATGCCAACGTGGCACGGAGGCGAGTGTGCCGTTTGGCGGCGTTGTTTTTGGTGCCAAACAACCCAAACAGGATCAGCAAAACAATGGCATAGAGAACAGGCTCTCGAGGGTACGCGCTCCGCCTAGCCGCTTGCGTCTGTAGTCTTATTGGATAATAAACGCGCTGAGGTGATATTAAAACGGGGCACTGGATCGCTTCCATTCGCTGCAACCGACACCGGCGGCCCGTTTCACGACCACTTTTATCTTCCCCGTCAATATCGTGCCAACATGAAAAACATGTCTTTACGGTCGTTCCGTCATACGGTCGTGCAACGTAACAGCTCATAAAGATGCAAATGAAAAAAGGCCATAGTTTTTGGGAGGGCGCACACCATCCTGGCCTGGCCCATTACTTACCGTAGCTGAACGCGACCTGATGCAGCTGGGTCGCGAACGATGTGAAGAGAATGCCCAGGGCAAGCACCAGTCCCCCGAGGACGGCCGTCAGCCGGGTGGATTTCCGGCGGCACAGCGCCACGACGATCGTTGCCGAAAACAAGGACATCGCCCAGCTGGCCGGACCGAGCCATCCTAAAGGAGAAAGTGGGACGAAACGGAACGAAACGAAATCGACGGTAAATCGGAAATGGGAACGTCTGCGTGTGTAAATAAGAATCGATAATAGAATTACGGAACATGCCGGAAAGCAGTGGGTGACCGGGGCGAACCCGGTTTCGGGGATTGGAAATTTGATATTATGAAATGGTAGGCACACTTTTTGTTTCCTCTCGTTTTACTCCGCAGCGGGACGAAGTTCTTTTGCGTCCCCCCAAAAAAAGACGTGCTCACATCGCGATTCCTTCTGGACCACAAGTGGCGCTGCTTTCAATATGAATTTATATTTATTTATTTATTCGTCGCATCCAAACCTCGAACCCTCCCCGCACCCCGTGAGATGCCCCTACCCCACCGCTCTTCCCTTCCCGAACGATCCGGAGAAATGGATTCATCTAATTCATGGGCTGAATTATGGATTCACTTAGCGGTACGAGCGGTTCTGGGGAGCGGTTCGGAGCCGCGGATCGTTCTGCTTTTTCGTGGCCCATTATTTATTTGCATAAATTTTCAGCCAAACTAACAACCGGCCCTGTCCACAGGCGGGGAAAATCCGCACGCGTGTTTGTGGGGCGTGAGAAAAGTGGTTAACAGCTTATCAGGGAGGACAATTTATGGCACCGGCTGTTCGGTGCCGAAGCTGAAAACGGTGGTTTTCTCGTTCTCGAGTAAGCGGTTTGTGATTTCTTCTCCATAACACGTAGCCACGAGCGCGTGTGCGTGGGCTTTGCGGGCGTGGGAAACAGTGATTAAGGGGCTTTTGATAGCAGCGTGTAGTGTGCCCAAAACAACCGACAGCCGGCCAATCCGAGAGTGAAATGTATATTTGATGTTTTTGGGGAAAACGAATCGCTCTGCAGTAGGCGGTGGAAACAATCAACGTTGGCAATAAACGTTGATCGCTCTGTTATATGAATCAATTTCGTTGTGTTTCAGGCAATTCAAATTATATTTCTTTGAAATTTCGATTGAATGTAAACATTTATGGCAATGGCAAATTTTATTTGTTTATATTATTGATTATTTGCACATTTTTCAAATATTTAAAGCTGTGTATGAGCTGAATATTTTGATTAAAAAAAATCCGCACTTAAAAATGTCGTCCCATAAAATGTCCCAAAACACGTAACCATATGTGTTTGCTCCACTCGAGTTCAATAGATAAATAAGAAAAGATCACGAGCCATTCGACACGTGTCGTTTCTGTTTCGCTCCCATTTACCAACGACCCATCCGTTGCTCTTACGGTCTTGTTTATTTGGGACGTTCGAACGTGCGCTGTGGGAGAGACAAACATGCGCCTGCATAAACACGGCACAATTCCAGCAATCACAACCCAGAAAACGCTGTATCGGACTGCGAAAGTGGCTCAATCGCTGCGACGAGTAGCAGTTAGCGCGGAACGAAGCGGAAGAAAACAGGATGTCAAGAAACACATCCATAATCACAGCGAAAACAAAGAGGACAACAAACAAAAAAAAAACGGATAAAAGCAGTAGTGAAACAAAAGACCGTACCATGTACTTTACACCCGACCATGGCGAATGGAGCTGAAAAATGCAACCGCAGGCCAGCTGGTGGTGGGAACGGATCCGGCAAAAAGCAGCAGCAAAGCTTCTCCGAAGAAAGCACATTATTCACCACCGTGGTGCAACCGTTGTTGCTGCTGTGGGAGATGTGGCGTGTGTGGCGCTAGACGGAACCGTCTTCTAAACGTCCTGCCTTTTCGTCAGGCCAATTCCTCACACACAACAAGTTAGTGTGTCGTCGGAAAAGGGCACGGAGTTGAAGGATATTCATTTCAAGAAAGCGAACACAAGTTCACAGCGGGAGCGCACCGCTCGCTGGGGACGTCAAAACGTGTTTGCTACACTGGCGTCCTAAACATGCATCGCCCGGGTGAACACAGAGGGGAGGCGCTGTTTATGTGTGTTGTGCCTTAGCTTTGACCTCGGTATTTATGGCGATCGCCGAAGGTACCGCCAGGCGGGACAAGCAAAGCGCTCCCTGTTGAGTGAGCGGACGCCTGCAAGCGATGCATGTTCGATATGGCGACCGCTTTGCTCCGTTGCATCGCGTGTGCGAGTAAGCGTTGATTTATGGCGGAAGTTAGGGCGGGGACGAACGGAGGGCAGCTCTTACGAACGCTCGGTTGAGACGGTGATTTGAGCAGCAGTTTATTCTGCACATGATGCGATGGGCGCTTAAGTTGTAAGGAGCTTTTTTGTCAAGCTGTCGAATTTTGTTACCAGAGGTTGAGAGCGTTCTTCGTGAACTCGATCAATCTAATGCAGTTTTTTGTTGGGCAAAGATGATTTTGATGGAGGAAACACTTCAAATGACATTCATTGCGATTTATCATTGCATTCCATCTTAATATGTAATATGCTTAGTGCGTTTTCTAAGTCATGAAAAAAGCAATGGAAAGATAGTTGCCATTGATTCGTCATCGTGTAAATATGATGATACTAAACCTAATTTGCTTTCATCATATTTTATGGTGTATTATCAAAAATCTTTATGTTGATTGATAAACTCTTTTTTGAACTTCTTTTTGCATCTGCCTTAAGTCAAAATAGACCGCTAATAGGTCTGTATGGTTTAATAGAGCGATCGCTGACGAGTTGATTAATAGCTCACTTTAAAATGTTAAACAGAAGCAAGCTTAACCTGATCAAATATATCATAAAGAGCGAATTGTCCCGGGACGTTTTGTAAACAAAGCGCTTTCCGCTAATGGACGTAAATTGCGCAATCATTCATCATCATCAGCAACGCTTCCGAGAAAATAAAACTGATGATGGTTTGGATGCTGAGAACTGGACCGCGGGCTCGATATCGTTCGTTCGCTGAAGGTTGTTCACTTTCTTGAAATTATCGCTTCGTCAGCGAAGAAAACCGCCTCCAAGTTGTGAAAGACGGTTACACGGAGAATTAGATTCGAGCTGGTAATATGAACACGCATTTAACACACATACACACACACATATACGCTCACTCTTCAACAATTTCCAATTTGGAAGCACTCCGATCCTATTACGTTGGCAGGGGCGAGCTTCTTCGTTGTGTTTTTGGGATCGTTAAAAGCGCATACGACACTTCCAGCTGAGTTCAGCTCAAAACGATCTCGGGAAAAAGCATTCAAGAAGGCTCTGCGCGAACCAGTCGTAAACGAAAAGAAAAAAAAATCAAAAATGGCACTCGATTGTTTTCCGGGAAATCGTTTTGGAATGTGGTCAAATGTGGAGCCTTTTTCCGTGAGAGATGACAACGAACGGTAGTAGCAGGCAGGCAGGCAAAACCACCAACCATGCCAATATGTTTTTTTTTATTCTCTCTCGGTGGCGATGGAAGCTAAACATAACAAACAAGCTTGTTGGCATATTTTCACCGGAAGAGTGTTGTAAAATTATCACGGCACCAAAGGGGATTTATGATTGGATTCGTAAAGGAAGAAACATTCATTGGATGGGAGTAGCAAAAGCGGTAAGATTTTCACAAGCATTGAAAGCAAAAACAGGAGAATCAAACATGTAACATGTATTTTCTTTTAAATAAACTCAAATCATCTGTGTGCAAAAGTTGATTTCATTCGAAAAATATCGATAACGAATGGAGCTTCATTCGTCGAAAACGAAACTGGCTTAAAGCAACTGATTCAAGCACTTTCAACCTTTAAAAAGTATGAAAAGTACCATGCGCCTCCATCGTCACAGCTCAAAGCGACCATGCGTCTCCATCGGGTGTTGGAGAGGAAAATCGCATCGCAGGAAACAAACAAACCAACTAAACAAAAAAAAAAACTCCACTTCAGAGCACACTCTCCCGAAGGAGTCCTTTCGCGGAAGAAGAAAAAGAAATTGTTGGGCTTTAGGTATAAATCTTCAAACAGCCCAACCACGGGACGAAGTCGATTGTGTGGTAAAACGGCACCACAGTGCCCGGAATTGGAGGAAAATAAGAACCCAATTCCCAGCTCGCAGATTTGGGTTCTCCTACTGCTGCTGCTGCTGGTGCTAGAGTAATACGCCGAAATAAAATCGTCTTCCTTTTCGGCTGTTTTTCTTCCTCGCCCCGGTGGTATGCGGTGTTGTGCTAACGATCAAATCAACGATCCGCCACTATGACTGATGAGGTGCGTGTGCATGAGTATTGTTGGCATTTTTGTGTGTGACACAGTTGTGCGAATGCGATGCGATGTGTCGACACACGCCACATGGTTCCCCTGTCCAAATAGCGAGAGCAAGATCCGAGCCTGAAATTGTTCGGTGTTACTTTTTACACAAAAACCTCGCACCAATGTCACCCTAGGGAAATTGAGGTAGCGTGTGGCGCTTGTTCGGCTATTTCGTTTTAATTTCATCCGCTACTACACATGTGAAACATAAGGTGCCATCGTAGCGTCAGTGCTTGGCACACTGCTTAGCGCAGTCGGGCCGGTCTTTCTGGATGGATGAATTATGGGCATAGTTTTGTTGGCTGATTGCCAGCAACGGGACGTTCGTTAGTGGAGGTCTCGGTTGAAGCGTACAGCGGCAGAGAAAGAAGGATTGAATTTGATCAGGGAAAACGATGGTGAAAATTGCACTTTGGGAAGTGTTATTGTTTCCTGCGTGGAATATTTTGCGAGCATCATAAGCAGTTCTTATTATGGCGATGAATAATATCTTCAATTAATGAAGAGTTATGACCGTTGTTCAGCGACATGTTTTCTTTATTGAAATGCTGGTAGAGAGGAGTATTAAAAGTTTGTTTACGATGGAAATACTACCGCTTTTGATGGAGCAATTGAAAAGTAGTGTAACAAAGCTTGATCATAAAATATTGAAACATTGCATACTTTTAGGCGTAATTTTTGTAGCATTTGATTCCATCAATTGTGAATCTAAAAATACGCAATGTTAGTCATATTTAATCGATTATATTTATTATAAAAACATTAAAACTGCATGAAAAATTTGTTGAAAATTAAATTTAAACAAGAAATGGAATCAGAAATGGTCAATTGTTTAAATCTTCAACAGTACCTTGGAACGGATTATACGATATGTTACACGGTTGATATCGGCACTTCTTTTTTATTACGAGACTCACAAAACACTGCTCAATAGCATCAGCTTTATGTTGAAATTCAGCATCATTCATCCAAAACATGTATCATTTCATCTTCCATCTTCACTACAAACACAAAAAAACCCCGAAACATAAACTCTTTCTCCCAGAAACGATAGCAACAATAAAAATCAAATCACCACAAAAAAGGAAAGGCCTCCGATTTTATCTACCGGATGGCTTTGCCCCGCGCCGGTTGCTGACAACAAATCACAATCGAACGTTCTTCGCACGCGTGCCACGAGATTAGCTTAACACACTGCGCGTACTAACGACATATCATCAATCAACCGAAACGACACCGCTCCTGGAGTCTTCAAAACAGTTCACCAACAGCGGAGTTGGCGCTGAAAGAAAGCTGTCAAAATTTACGACTGCTAAACGCATGCCGACACACATATGTGCGCGCCTTGGTTTTTGTTGTCTGTGGGCTGTTTCGCGAGTGAGCGAGGGAACCGCGAGCTAGAGTGATTGATCCACGATGGGTTAAGGCCCGTCCGCACCGATGTTGACGAGTGCCGTGGGCTTTTCAACGAACGCACCCGTCGTTTGACAGGCGCATTCCGCACCCCGTGGCGGGGAAGGGATTTCAATTCGATTAATTTACCGCAACATGTTTGAATATTTAATCGATCGGTGTGTCGTGTTGCGTTTTTCGGCCAAACCGTAGGGTTAACAGCGTCGAGGTGGCTTTCGCACGGGATGATTGAGTTGTGGTGTAATTTGTGGATTTTGCCATTAGATGATTTGACAAACAAGTAGTGAAAGCTGGCACAGGTGCTCCTCTTTTCCGCACGGGACGGGTGTAGTTTGAAATTGAACATTATTAATGATAATAAATTCTCACCTAATGCGATGGAAAATTGGATTTCGATTCATGTGAAGTTGCGATCGAATTTCGGTATCGATCATTTCCAATAACTGATGGAATGATGAAAGATGCGCCCTTTGGAAGGGCTCATTGCGCACCAGGCAATGATTCTTCTTTGAAATCCTTCTGAAACTCAGTTCCTTCCGGGGGTTCTCGCAAATCTGCACGGGTGGAGATATAGTTTCGCTAACATTGTTCAATATCTGCCATAACTATGCACAGTTGAAATGTTTGCAGCCAAAACTTTTGTTTTCCCTCTGCATCCGGGTGGGAAAAATGTAAAGTAAAAATCCGCTCCCTGTTTCTGTTCCTTGTCAGATGGAATTCTTCAACAGCTGCAGGCGACGTACGAGGATTTTGTGTCGTTTTTTTGTCTTGAACAAGTTTGAACGGTAAGTTTTGATGTTAGGTGCAGCGCATTACACCACGCCTCTGGTTGCTGCTCCAGTACGTTCGGCACAAACTAGAAAGGGCAGTTGAAATGGAGAAAAAGGGTTTTTTTTTGTCGCTCGCTGGCGAACGAAGTTATCCGGTAAAAGGGCCGGGTTTTAATCTTGTTTGATGTCACTGATGCTGGGGCTGCTTCGCTACAAACGCTGTCATTTGTTGTTCCGTTTCGTTCGGCAGTTTTAAAAACTGTTCATTTGTTGTTTTTTTTTCTTGTTCTGGTTCTTGCGCTTGTCACGTCCGTTTGGACCAGCTGGTGACGAAGGATTTCTCTGCTGCAGTACAATGATATTGCTGTTGTTTTGTCTCTTCCGCTTCCGTGCTAGTAATCGCTTGTGTTGGATTAAAACTGGGAGAATAAACAAAACCGAAAAAAAGGATGCTGCTTTCGGGGAAAGTTTTGCGATACAAATCTGTTGAGATTGTGAGGGATAGCATGTTCTGCCTTAAGACATGTTCGGCAGGATGAAAGCCGCTTAAGCATGAGTACAAACCCGTTTGATTTTGTAGAGAAATGCATGGCAAAAAATGCATAAAGGATTTTAAGCACGATTGCATCATTGCAATGTTAGTGCATGCTTTAAATGTTGCTAGTTCAGTTTCAAAAACTGCCTGCCTTTTCGTATATCCCGTTTCGCTTTTGCAACGAAGAACAGTTCGAAACTATTAAGCGCCTAGAAGTATGCTATGATTACATATTCTTGAGTGACTTGAAAGCAAAAAGAGATCATTTGAAAACTCCGTACCCACTTAAAGTAAACTTATCGACACAATCTCAGTAATGGAGACGTTTCAGCATTGGGTCAATATTCTATTGACCTAGCCAGCTCTGTGGGGACAAAGAAATGTTTACAAAGCAATACTCTATGGTCGGAATCGAGCTGGAATGAAGACCCTCTTCTGCTTCAGTGTATACTGTGTCAAAAGCAATCCCCAAATATGCTCTCCATTCGGAAGTAATTAAATTTTCTGGCCAGTCCCCTCAAGATGGTCGTACAACCTCTTCAAAACGCTGTTGAAACTGGGAAGTCATTCGAAGCACACGGTAACGAACGTACAATCATATCATGAAAAATGGAAGCTTAAGCGTTTTCTCGATCGATCTTCATTGTCTGATAGATATCGGTGAGAGCGCATTACACTTGAAGTAGTGTGGCTTTCAGGCTGGTCGAGCGTTTGTTTCTATTTGGGGTCCATTACACGAGCGTGCGACGATGAAGTGTGACACGTACAAGCGTCCTTCCGCAAACAGTGTACGGGTATCATGAAAGTAAGGCTACCTAATAGCACGATTAGCTCGACGGACAAATGGGCTGCACGAAAGGCGAGGCAGCCAAGGGTAGGGTCATCACCATCATGCTTCTCGCATGCACACCCACCGTTGATGCAATAAATTAAGTTATAATATTTATTTATGTCTATTTATTACCGAAGCGTCCACCAAAAGTGATAGTGAATAGCTTCGCCTTGGTGACGATGGAACACAAAACCCAGGCGCACTCGCACATACACTCACGCTCCACTATCGCCGGCGTTGATTTATGTTGTCGCTCGTCCACGGTACGTGAGAGTTGGCGAGACACACCGAAACACCCCATTGGACCATCGGTGTGAAGTGTAAAGTTCGGCGTGAAGCAACTTTATCCGCATTTTTTTGTTGTCTACTTAGTTCGCACAATGAAGCGATGGTCTCCTCAAACAGCTGGGAACAGGCAAAACTTTGCTCAATGCCGAAACACACTACACTACGGTGTGGATGGAGGAGAAACTTTTTGCTAATCGGATATTGCAAACAAAAAAGAACTGTGCGAACTGTGCAAGCATTCGAAGCTAGTTATCATGGCGAAGGGCTTTTTTTTTAAGAGTTTTTATGTTTTGTCGTTTTAGTTGAGCTCATACGACACTTTTGACCTCCGCTTGTTTGATGGCATCGATAAGGACACAACACGTGCTCCAAGTAGTTGAAAAACCGGCTCGAGTTGTGCTTTAAAACATTACTCAAATGCTTTACCCAACCGACGCTGCACGATGATTGCATACCTCTCAGGGGCTCTACCTTAATTATGGCGGTAACAAATGAAACTTGTTCGTTTACAGAAACAAAACCGAATTTCCATTTCAACGAAAACACACAATGCTCCATATGAAACATTGTTGAAATAATTTTTGCAGAAAACCGCCGTTCAGTGTAAAAAACACATCTTTCTCAAACACACATGACATCCGAAATGGAAAAGGGTTGTTTGTGTCCGGGGTTGGCGTCGTCCATGCCGACCATTCGCTGCCGGGGAGATCAGAAATGGTTGAAACCCGTGCCGTGGGTAGAGCCTGAGTGGTGGTAAATATTTCAGTTCGGTTTTGTCTGAAGCGTTCCAGCGTTCCCGGGAAGAGCGATTCCCGGGAAGCTTATGCTACGTGCCCGTGTGCTGGAATTTCTAAATATTTTTCACACAATGTTTACCGATAGCCTGCCAGCTCGGTGTTCGTTGTGGAAAGAAAGGATAGTATCTTTGTGACACAGTGAGAGAAAGAGAGCGCAAAATGAAAAAAACGAAAAAGAAAGCATAACCAAACCATAAACGATCAAATGGAGATACGGTAAACAGCAAAAACAACGGGTTGTATATATAAATTCGTGCGTTGCTAACCTGCTTCGGTATTCACCTCGTGACCCAGATGGCGTATCGCGTACAGCAGGAGCAGCCCGTACGACAGCTGGAAGCCGGTGGTCAGGACATGTGCCAGAAATGCGACCCCGCACACAATCCAACCCCAACCGCCGTCCGGATAGAAGTGCTGTGGCGCGACCGTTCCCCGTTTTTGATACACATTGCATACATTCAGGCGCACAGTGTGCGAAGAAAATGCAGTCGTGCCCGTCGTGATGTTGATTTTCCGTGACAGTATTTATGTTTGGAAAGAAAAAAAAGAAGAGAAAAGAGAGACGAACAATCGGATCAGATCATTTTATAACACGCATGCCACACGCTGGGTGCAGTGATTTTTACGAAAGTCACAAAGATATCCTTTGCGTGACGCGTTCCAACTGTGTCAGCCGGTCTGTTGAACCTACCTGTCGGATTGCGGTCGTATCGACGCCGGCTCGTCGCAGCGCGGGTACATTCCGGTGCAGCGAATGGAGCTCACGTTCCAGCAGGGCCGGATATGCGGAGTCTTCCTCGTCCAGCAGTCGATTTCGGTCGTATCCTAGAGCAGGGGGCGAAAGAACGTGAAACAAAATCATTGAGGACGATTTAATCGATATCGATAAAAGCCGGAAACATGGGTATCAAAGTTCGATCAAAAATTCATTTACCCCCGCGTGAAGGTACGCGCGCTGCTGCCAATGTTCAATTTGGACGATTTTTCACGAAAAGATTAAAGCGATATTTGTGAGCCGGAGCAGGTTATCAACGCACAAATTTGGTGCTGCTTTTGCGCTGCTTTTGGTTTTCCACTCCTGTGTGAGCAGAATTTTTTATATCCATTTCATCCCGGAATCGAAAGTAAAACACGTGCGTGTGCGACAGATTGCTCGAGGCGGGTGATGAAATTTTGATACGCGTTTCGCTTCGCGTTCATGTGCTCGGCCCGTAGCAGGATAAAAAAATTTAAAATGAAACGCGTGGAGTAGGGCTTTAATATTGAACAGGTATATGTTAAAGAATAGGCTATTGTATCGCGCAATATTTTGTTAGAAAATATTTACCAACAATTACTCATCACATTGCGTGTGTGTGGGTGTGAGTGTTGATAAGAAAAAGAAAACATTTTGCACGCTACTGATTAATTACATCACCGCAGCACAATCAACACCAGTGCAACCTGATTAATCATTCACGTAGATCCGATTAGTGTGCGGGCTGCGGCGTGGTTTATCAATCATTTCGTAATCATCCCACCGGCAAACCGGAACGGAATGATGCTGGTTTGGAATTGTGGTCAGATGGGATGTAAATCCGTTATCCTAGCAACCTTGGAATGAAAAATAATAAAAAAAACACGTGCGATACAGGGGAGGCACCATTTTTATAATTATTTTCACGTTTGCAAAACCATAAATCAAAAGCACCTTCACCGTGTGGGGAGGTCGACACTAAAAAATACTACTCCAGGACCGGAAAGATCACAGCCTTTCCGTGTAGGAGCGTGTGCTTGTGGGTAACATGGGTAACTTTGTATTTACCACCAGCTATTCAAGTTTGCACCCATAAAACGCACCGGAGCATATGCATAAGTGATAAGGAGCGTTGCAGCACAACTTGTTCTGGCTTCGAGCGCTGTGAAAATTATGCATATGAAAAAACACATCTTTTGGGATGTAAAGTTTCTTTTCCTACCCAACAACCCCCTGTTTTACTCATAGAAACTATAAGCTTGTGCGTGCATGTATGCTTTGCGGGAGCAGCACGTTGTTCTCAGAAAGGAAGTTACGAGCGGCAGCTTTACGCCTCCCGTTTCCAGTTATTTAATCGCTAGTTGTAAAGTTTTCTTTTCAGTGGCGACGAGTCACGCGCCGCACCGGAAGGGCTTACGGCCAGTAATCAAAAACAATTTTCTCAAATGTGTGCTTTACGATGGGTGCAGAGGGCATTGCAAAAGCAGTAAAGTTGGGAAAAATTATAACTAAATTTGTGACGCTGCTGGGAGCCTACTAATTAGCTCGGTGAAGTCCAGCGACACAGAAACACAGAGTGTGAGTAGGTAATTGGAGCAAAAGTATAAAAATCACTTTTACTTCTAGAGCGAATGTTTGTGGGTAGCACGATAACAATCAAACCAAAAAACGTACTTTAAGTACTGTAAACGTAATTAAAAAAACCCCAACATAATTTGGATTTCAAAAATAATTCTACTATTCATAATTTCTCCTTTTGGGTTAGCGTTTGTCGTGAAACGGTATAACCATCAAACATTGTGAACAAACTATTAATTTTCAAAGGATTATGGGAAAAACCCAAAACAACCCCACTGCGGACAAGTTAAAGTTTAAAATCGCTTCCGACAGCAACAGCCTCAGACTAATTTATCTCTCTCCATCGTTACTGTTTGCTCACTGCAGTATCGCTTCAATTTGCATGATAATACATTGAAACACAACGTACACAACGGCCCGGATGGAACACGGGACAGGTTCCTTCACCGATGACGCCACCGCCCATAATTGAGGCGCATTGTTATGAACTCAAACATCACAGCCCAAAAGCGCCATGTACTCCGGCACTACTCCCACACTTTACGGCGGTAAAAGAGGGTTTAGAAGTTTATGGATGGTTGAAATTGAAATTGCACACAGACACTCGAATACCGCCGGCAGCACATTCTCCCAGCACGGTGACATTTGGCACCGCATTCTGCTCTGAGCCCGCGAATATGGTGTGAAATATGCCCACATAGTCATAGGAGCTGCTAGCTCGCGCCAACAAACACACATTCCCGAAAGAGCAACGTTATCCTCCGTCGTTGCGGCGCTGGCGGCACATAAATTTAATCCATTTTTGCTATTTACGACGGAATTTTGCACAGTCTCCGGTACGGTCAGGGCGAGGGTTTTCGGGAGGTGAGAAGTAAAAACTTTCACTATGAAACGGGTTGACGCGGTTGACGAGTAGGCGTTGGAAATATTCAGCAGCACCAGGAGCCACTAGAATGCCTGAAGCACGGTGTAGCCGTAACCGTTTTTGGGGGCAGAAATATTAATTATCACAAACGAAAGTGCTACGTCAGCGACGCTTAGCGTCCCAGCGGGATGCATAACGATCCGTTTGGTCAACCGGACCGGAGATGAAGTTCGCTTTGTTGCAGTGAGCAGCTCACAGGTTGACAACGGAGTTTTTGTTGAACGTTGAGTGGAAGCGATGAGAACATCAAACCTACCGTTGATTTAGCGCCCGAAACGAAGTGTTGAGAAACTTCAAACAATGCTTTAAACAATCAACCAATCCACATTGCAATTGCGAAATTTAAGATCTAGCAAATACTGTTTTGATATTTCGTTCGCACATAGGACAATTTGGATTTCAAAGAATTAGTTTCTCTTTTCAAAAATAAAATACTTCCAACCAGGTTTTCCTTCCCTGACCACGTTGATGATCTGAACGAAACGAAACCCATCCCCGTTGATAGCATCCCGGCAAGCCGGCAAGTATCAAATCCGATATTATCATTATCTCAAAACCCCCTCAGGGAGAGCCAAAGCATCCCGCCGTACTCAAGCATCACGCTATGACGTTGATCTTTTTCCATCGTCCCGTGAGCAAACATTACGGCACGAACGTAACGGAACGCTTTACGCACGATCCTTTCGAGACGCTCTTTCATTACTAGCATAAAGAAGCTGCTCGCTTGTTTTCCATTATGATGTCCTTCAAAAATCCATGAGACGACACAATTCCGCCGCTGGTCGTACAGAAATGAAATAATATGAATGAGATGGGCAAGAGATTAGACATCAGTCGGTGCCGTTTCATTCAATTCCGAACCCGCTTGCGTAATGCTAGCGCGTTTCAGATATTTGTACAGCAAAATGGTCCCGAAACCGAAACGCATCCGCAGCCTGCTACGGCTTGCAGCTGTCAGCTTCACTTCAATAACCCGGAGCCGGAATTAATTATTCATGAGCAACATCATCTTCGCGCAAACAGCCGAGAGATTCGTTTGTTTTTTTGTTGTTGGTTATTTTTTCCATCTGATACGCATGCAGGAGTTTTGCGGGCGCAGTTTCCATTCCAGACGGGCAACCAATTTAATTTAATTCCCATTCTAATCACATCGTGCAGTGTCACGTGAGACTCCTGCAGGAGAATATGAAGATATGTTTGCCATTTTTTATGTGTTATTCCGGCCTGATGAAGTCGTCATATTAGGAGTTGTTTGCTCCAGCACGCTTTGTTTGCCATTCGAATCTCAGATCCGAACATGCCGGAAATTATCTTGCAGACAGCAAGTAACGTTTTGCCATGGTCCGCAATGTACCTACCAGGATATGTTCCGTTCCCTGCGCCGGCGGAAGCGGCCGTCGCCGTCACTCCGCCCGCCGTGTGTAGATGGCCCGAGCTGGCCGCCATATGATTGCGCTCCAAGGTTCCTCCGTTCATTCCACCGTGGTGTGAGCGGCGGGGCAGCGTGCCGCTTCCAACCGATCCCGACCCAAGCGTACCGCCAACGCTGGCCAAATGGGGATGGGATCGATTCAGCGTCGAGTTGGCGGATGCCATCGAAAACCGACAGCGCTGGCATCCGTTCCGTACCGGTGGTGGGAGTGGAGGCGGTGCCGGTGGTGGTGACGCTGACAGGGCCGGTGAGTCCTCGTTCGGATCGTCTTCGAGATCGTCATCGTCGTGCAGAGGATCATCGGAACCATCGTGGCCACCGTGGTGGGGTTTCCCGTCGTTCACGAGCCCGAGCATCTCTTCATCCACCTGTGACTCCTGGTGCTGCTGAGAGCGTCTCGCGACGGGGGTGATGGTGGGTGGCGGTGGTTGATGGTTGGCGGTCGGTGGCGAAGGTATCTGCACACCGACGTTCACTACGGTGGATGGGGTGCGGGAGATGGGATGCTGTGATGAGCTGCTGCCGTTACCACGGCAACGGGGCAATGAGGAGTAAGAGAAGGCAGGATGGGGAGCGACGGGTTCTGCGTGCGTGGCAGTGTTGCCAGCCACGAACGATACACTCGGCGGATTGCGTACGGAAGAACGGCGACGATTGAGCGTCGACGGTGCTGACGAGTGGAGCGTCTGCGAGGTGGAGTAGAAGTAACCCAACGCGCTCGAGGACAGACAGGTGCAGGTAAGGTTGATGTTGTTGTTGCAGTAGTAGCAATTGTTTTTCTTCGCCGACTGGAACGAACTGGTGCCGGTGTTGGTGTTGGTGCCGGTTGGCTTCGGTAGGGACTGTTGCGTCTGCTGTGTCGTGTAGGTGTGGGGTAGAGGCTGTTGCTGTTGCTGTCGGTAGCTGTAGTGTCATGGAAGGGTCATCGATTGCTGCGGGAAGGCGGCAATGCCGGAGTTTGGACGACCGGCGCACGGATAGGACGACTGCTGGGGCAGGTTCGGGTAGCTTCGGTACAAGCACTGTGTTCCACCCAAATTACCTAATGGTGCGACCGGATAGTTCGGATACATTTCTTCACCTTCCTATGGGGTGGGAGCTCCCGTCAACAAGCAAGCGGTCAACTGACTGGGTCGTGCGGTGTGCTACTACTACTACGGCAAGACTACGACAGACGGGCAACGGGCGCTATTTTGCGCGCTCACGTTTGACAGGTGCCAAGAGTGGGTATGACGTGTGACGATAAATCTCACAGATGGCGCTGCGCTCAGCAAGAGGAACCCGTCGTGCGGCGGTGATCGTTGCACCGCACCGGTGTATCACAGACAAACGTCGTCCCGAATTTTGACAGCTTTATGACGGTGGTGTTGGTGATGGTGATGCCGATGGTACCCTTCGTCAACTCCATGTCCCGCTCGAACTTGGTGTGGGTAGAAAGTCGGTCGGCATGCGGTCGCCCGTATGCTGCGCCGGAGGAGACACCGGAGGAGACACGCTTCACACGCCGTCCCGAGCGCCACTGATCGGTACCATTTGTTGATTTGTTTGCGCCGAGAGCATTATTAGTTTGGCACGCGACGTCATTTGCATAATGCCGCGTAGAATATTGTACGAGTCATTCAGACGAGCGGTCTGAATCCAATCGGGCGCGATGAGTTACGATCCTGGCGCGCGTGTCCCGGTGTTTAACGTTCGTAAAATCCTTTCTTCTAGCTGTCTTTCCCAGGATGATGTAGACTGTTGGCACTAAAATTCTATCACAACTTTACAGCAATCGCCGCCAGCCCTTCGGTCCAACCCAGGGTGAGTCCTGCTTTGCGAAGAACGAAACAGAAACGAAAACGAAAGAGAACGAATTAAAATCGAGCATCACGTCGCGGGTGCGAGCGGAGGTGATGGCCGTGGTCATACGATACGATTTAGATGGCCGCGGCACTTAAGCCGCCGCACATATGAAGCACGCCCCGCCACGAAGAAGCAATCTAGTAATTTATGGCAGAATAAATTTCGCTTAATGCGACAGCGACAACGGAGAGAACATGGGATTTTGATAATTTAATACACCGAAAACACGGCGCAAGGCAAACCGTTTGACCGTTTCGCTCCCAAAACAATACGACGGGCGAGTTGCGACTCACCGCGAGCGGTCTCGCTAGTGAGCAGAAGTCGTCGTGGGACGTCCCCACACAGGAGGGGTCCTCGGGTGAATGTATCGGGTTGTCTTTTTCCATCACCCCGAGCGAGATTCCGTTTTGCGCAAAATTCGCGACCCGTTAATTTTTATGCTTACACGCCCCAGCGCACACGGATATGTCTTTATCAGTTTGTTGCACTAATTTAATAGTGACTTACGATTGCGCCTGCATTCATCATTCCCAACGGGGAACCGAGGAAGAGGCGAAGAGACTGAGACTGAAAACAGGCAATTACGACGGTGGCCACGTATCGTTCGCGCGGGAAATAATCATTAAGAACATAACTTTTGGGACCGAGCACTGTAATCGTTTTTTGAATCACCTTATAAGCGAAGTTTTAGTGCCATGGACGCTTGTATCCGTGACTCGGACTCGGGAGCGGGTGGTACAGTGGGTGATTTAAAAATGTTTGCAAGCGTTTACAGATGCTCACGAGAAAGCTGTACGAGATTTGATTTTCGGCGCAGATTTTACCTCTCTCACACTTCACACTCTGTAGCACCACAGAAACGGCTTAACGTTTTGTCGTATTTTTTAACGACCATCTCAATTTGTAATTTATTTGCCCGTGTGCAATATGGTTGTCACAGGAGGTCGTTCCTCACGGCTCGCTATCTGGGCGCATGATTGTCGCGTATCGATCATTGAACTTTAATGGCCCGATAAAGATGTCATTTATTGCGCACGAGCAACGTGTAGCTATGAGTGTTTTTAAATTAAATTCAGCACAAAAAATACCCATTTAATGGAGTCGCTTGCGTTGAAGCGACTATAAAGTTTTACACAGTCCCCACGCTGGCCACGTTTGACCGGAAGCAAGAGTTTCTGTCAGTCGATAAAATCTTTAACATTCCACACAAACGAACGAGTACTCGCAGGGAAGAGTGTGAAGTTAATCCAAGCATGCCAGGCGCAATCGTGTTTACACTGCTGCGTTCACTTGTACTCGGACTAGCGCTGGGTGTGACATTGTGGTCGGCCCTCCTTAACCCGGGGGGGATGAGAAACATGACACGAGCCAACGATTCAGAGCAGAAAGTTTCTCTGCAAATATCTTCGATATTATTAGCATCATTATCTTTCCGGAACAGTTGGCAAATGGCATGGCCCCCAAGCAGCAGCGTGCCGTACTTCCCGTAGCGGCTTTACTCCGGTCTTATCGGTGACCGTTGGTTTAATGTGTATCACTCCATTAGGCAGCGGGCGGGCGTTATTAATGCAAAGGGAATTTCGCCTACCGTAAGCAGAATTTTCGATTAAAGTTTCACCGCCCAAACAATGACATTCTTGGGCGGTTGGGAAAATTGAATTCTGATATTAAATTTACACTTCAACTTTTTTTGTCGCTTTAGCATCAGGCCATGTTGGTACTCGGGGGAGAACATTTCGGGTTTTTTCTCTCTTTTGTTATTCAGAAGGATGAGTTTTTGTAACAAGCTCCGAGTTCAAATCTAGCACGAGCCTGCATGCTCCAGTTAAAGCTAATAATAATAAAAATGAACTGAAAATACCTCCAGGCTTTCGGTGGAGAGATGAGTCGGTCTGTGAACCAGCAATCCCAACCATCCCCTCGGGGCGGGTGGTCTGGTCTGGTAAGTTTAATAATTTTCTAATTACAACTTCCACCCCACGCTTTAAATCCCACACGACTTGTCGAGTTGGCGACGTACCGAATTTTGCGTGGAATGCGCCTAAAGCAACGTAGAGCGAACCCACAACACCCACGCCGACCGTTCGTTGCGTTTGCGATAGTGTCGAGATCATTGCGCGTTTGTGGTTGTAGGGCCATCGGCGAAAAGGCCTCGCTCATCGATGGTACCCGATCGGGATTGGTTTCGTTTGGCGGGTGCGACACCCACCGCACACGAACGCCAAGCCACGCCGAAAGCGAAGCAGAAGAGAACACACGGCGAGAAGAAAAGGCGAAATTTAATACGCCTTAATGGTCCAATTATCTTTATGATTTATCGGCACGATGTGTTTCCGTCGTAATTACGTTAGGATGCAGGGTAGGATGGCAAACAAAGCACCCCACAGCCGGATGTTGTACCGGAAGTGCACGACTCGCCGGGACTGTCTGCTTGAGTAATCGTCATTGTCACGACGGAGCTGTTTCCGTTCCTTGCGGTGTTTTGTCGCGCTGCTTTGGATCACTTGAGTGAAACAATGTCGCACCGTTGAGCCACGTTGAAGGACCGTAGATTCCCGCTCAGCCAACGGGTTGGTAAAGACCGGTTCGCTAAACCAGGCTGCGGGAGAAAAAGAGTTACTACACAAGGCCACAATTTCCCACCAACCATAAGGCACAAGTGATGAAAACAGGCGTTAGCGTGCTCACCGTCGGGATCCTGGGAAGAGGTGCTTTTTTCTCCAAGCTACCTCCAAGGAAACTTTCCCTCCAAGGACGAGTATGACTAATTTTTAACCAACTACCACCGTTTCCGCGCACTTCCGGCCTGCTACTGATGTTCGTCGTTGTAATTTGTTTCCCTATCGTGCGCTTTTTTTTTTGTTTTATCAGCGCTCATGCTCTGATGCTTGTTTTAAAAACTAGTTAAGCTGGGTTCTTGAATTTTTTACCTTACTCTTGCGGCATCATGTCGCATCCGGTGACAAGTGGTGGGAGTGGTAACGAGTTGCTCCGAAGCGCACCACCGACAGGGCGCATACTTTGCATCATTACTCTTTTTAGCGTTTTTTTATACTTTCCTGTCACTTTCGTCCCGTTCTGTGGCAACGTATAAGCTGATTTTAAGTAAGGGAATTACAGCAGAGTTAGCGGTTGGAAGCGGGCACAGTGTTAAAGCCGTGAACGTAAAGGTAAGCGTCACGCCCTTGTTAGAGTAAATAATTGGTTTGTTGAGTAAAATATTGAATTTTAAAGTGATTTTCCACGGTTTATTTCTCTATTTAGTTATGTCAAAACCTAGCCTTTGGTGTGGAAAAGTATGCCTAATATCTCTATAATAGCATCAAATTTTTTTTGCCAAAACATGAACTTGAACGTTTGAATTTCGTTTTTTCATTCATTGTTCATTTTTTCGTATAACGTGTGTTCTTATGCTTTCAGAAACACGTTTATTCACGCCTAAACATTTTATGCGATCAAATACGCTCTACCACAGCCCAAGAATGATTCTATCAGGTGCAAATTCTATTCTCTTCCTAATCTACGTTCCTTTTCCACCTGAGAACGTGTTAAAAGCCTCATGAAAGCTCACTACGAACGCATTTTTGTCGACAATCATGCGCGCGAGGGGATCGTGAATCCCGAAACCTTACACTGACTGTTATTTAACATGCAAAGCCGCTGCCCTATATATCGTTTCGTACTTTCCCGCGACCCGTACCGACCCGAAGGGCGGCACGTGTAGCATTTAGCGCGCGAGGCGGCCGCGACATTCCACCAGCCAGTGTAAGCTGGCTTATGCCGGCGACGAAGAAGGTGAAATAAATTAAGATAGTTGAAGCATCGGGCTCTGCTCGCTTTCGCCTGAATTCATTTCCAGCGTTTCCACGGTGTCGGGAGAAAGTGGGGGGAGGGGGGGGGAATACACCGTGAAGTGTGTTTGTGTGCGCCATCAGATCCGCGGCGTTCGTCGCGCGTCTGCAGAAATGCTATTGAAAAGCTGTCCTCTCGTCGCGGCACAGAATCTTCTACGATTGTTTCGTTTGCGGTGGCTTCCGAGGGTGCCTCGGTTGGAGTGAGCTTAATTGAATAGTCTTACGGCGAGCAGGTGAAGTGAAATCACTTTACCAAAGCACCGTCAGCGAACCGTTCTCCACCAAGAATGCTGCAACTTGAGCACGGTAAGAGAACGATTTAATTCTTCTTCACAGCTCAACCGGGCTCCGTAGAAAGAGCCGGTACGAGCGGCTGGGTTTGATTTATTAATGACATAACTTTCCACGGCATTAGTCTCGCGTGGCGTGTGTGCTCGGATTTTTCTTGGGGAACCGTATTCCCGGGGTTTCTGCTGCTCTTGCTGCTTTAAGTATGTCTGTGGTTGGGTAGAAAATAAAAAAAAACACATACTCACACACGTTCAATCAGCGCAATAATGAGAGCATCACATCGTCGTTTACCTCAAAATTGGTAACAAGAACTAACCAACATCGTGAAGCCACCATGTGGGTCCGTGTAATAAAGCGAAAATGCAATTCCTGATGGGAAAATATGAAAAACCGTACGAGTGTGCAGAAAATTTTTCACTGATGTGAGCAGAAAATCATGGTTTCCATGCTCTCAACGGCGCGGATCGTAAAATGGTACTTTCCCGACACACGACAGCAGCAGCAGCACCAGCACAGGAGCATCAGCACAGGAGATTAATGCTGCTAGCATCAGCAACAGGGGACAATGCCTGCCCACAATGACAACTGTCCCCAGAGATTCTCCTCTGTCTCCTCGAATTTTGCTTTCTTTTCTCCCATTAAAAGCATCCTTCACGTACACACAAAAACTCTTGCTCACATCGACAATTCACATATATTATAATTTTTCACCACATTAAATCTCAGTTGTCTTCATATAATGTCCTCTTTGTGTCTAGCGCGACCACCGTGCGCCACCGTTGCCTTCTTTGCCAGCTTTCACTCTCGGGCCAGCTTTCAGTTGCTGCTTTTTTATTAGTTATTCGGTTCGGTGACACAGTATGTTTGGCGTTTTTTCTTCTTCTTCTCGAGCGACAACCATTTCCATTAGCCCTACTTCGCGTTTGACAAAACGTTCGCCGTGAACGTACTCAAGAAGGTCATAAAAATCGGGGTCTCTTTGGGACGCGATGGTGGGCCGAAAACCCAACCCTTAGCACGAATAGGTACCGATGCCGTATGCACACAGCATAAAAATGCAAAAATGAACCGACACGGAAAAGGATGAGCCAACGACGGCGAAGGACGACGACGGAAAGCATCCTGGCGTTGGCGTACTTCGACGAGGGGATTTCATTTTTTTTTCGCGATGTTTCATTTTTCGCAAGGGTTGCTGTGTTATTACCCACACCAACCAACAGATTGTTTCCCGTTCGGGGTTTTCCTTTCCGCGAATGGAACGGAACGAAAAGTGACCTTCTGTTGGGCGACGGAAAAGATCTCCGCGACCGGGGCTTTTGTTTTGAGTGATTAAATTTATTTCGTTTCCATTCTGTGGATTGGCTATGGGCGGAAAAGGCTCTTAAATGAAATAAAACTATGGTCCGAAGTGTTTTTCGTGGTTTTTAGTCATAGAGTATGGAAAGAAGAGATGGATTTGATTTGCTCGATTCTTAGTACAATACTTTCAAGCGTAGTTTTTACTCTGCATAAATTTTTCACAACCGTTTTTACGTGGAATTCTACTATTTTATCTTACTAACCCTTTTCACGACAAAATAAATAAAAACTCAATTTCTAACAAATTTTAAACGACGCTTCACGTCGTAACCATTTGCTGACGAAAGTTGCTGCCGCAAAGTTTTCCTTCAAAGTCAATTCCCCGACAGATTGATGGCGTTTCGTACGCTAATTTAAGGTGCTAATCACTTCACAGTCAAAAGAGGGAGGAAAAAGTTTCCCCGAGTGATCTGAAGAGACGGTCTCCCATTCCCATAGGCTAAACGATTCTTTTGACGATGCTTTCGGCACGGTTATGGAACTACAGCTACGGCTATCCACTTTTGCTCGCTATAGTTTGTCAACTAGTTTCTCAAAACCTAATTACCACTCATCGCTTTTCAGCAGCTGCCTCCGGAGCACGATATCTCGCCTGGGTGCGACGATAGCGAGCGACACAGAGAGTGATTTGAAGTCGGTGGCGATGAAAACGATGATGAAAAGTATAATCTGCGCCGAATGGCGTCCGTGTGTCTCTGCCGTGCTCGTCCTCGAAGGAGCAGAGCAAAGTTTAATTACAGTTTTATAAACGATCAATTACAGTTTTGTATCGGTGATTGAATAGTTTGTAATTAGTTTTCGAGCTGTCTTGCACGGCAACAGGAGGGACCTTTTACCGTGCGTGATAAAATTATTAAAATTGTATTTTATTTAATTTCACTATGCTAGAAATTCTCCTTTTCCCCAGCTGGAGGCCGATGTTGCGCTGCTTGTTTTTGATTCCTCGAAAGAAAAGAGAGAAAAAGTAGCTGAATCCTTCACGCCATTGAACTCAACAGGACCTAACCGTGAAGATAACGTACGACGAATCTCCCACCTGACCCAGAAAAGAATCAGGCCACTCCGCGTGGTATTAATTTGCGGGCTTCCGCTTTGCAATCTTAATCTCGATCTTAGAGCGAAAACTTTTTCATGTACCATTAAAACTTTAACAACCTCATCTTTGAGCCGCGGCGGCGGGGGCTCTCATCTTTTGACCGAATCGGTTCCGTAACAAACCGCGCCTATCTGGTTGTGATTTCCCGAGAAAAAGGTAGAATCATACCCTGTCAAGGCTGCGTTGGTGGTTACGCTAGAATCCGATTCATTTTTCTCGTTGAAAAAATAACGGCATGAAAAAAAAAACAATTCCACTTCTTAAAGCAGCTTCCCCCTGAGGGTGCGCAAGTGTGAATAAATTGAATTTTTAACATAATTTTCGCTCTTATTGCTTCCGGAGGGATCCTTGCCGAAAATCGACAACTCCAGCTGAAGCTAACGAGAGCGCTGAAGTAGTTTTTTCTTTGGGAAATGATGGAGATTTTGCACGGCGAGCCAAAAAAAGGAAATGGTAAGTGAGATGAGAAACTTTGGAAAATGTTTCAAACATTCATTCAATCACCTTCACGGCAGCGTCCGTTCGAGTTCGTGCTTGAATGAAAGCTGAAAAGTAGCGAAAGCTGGTAAGGGTCAAAAGTTATGGTGGTTGCTATGTAACAAAAAGTATAGATAGCCAACCATTTTTTTCTTTTCGAAAACTTGTACTTCGTATTACATAAACTGTGTATTTTCATGTCAGTAATTTTAAGCGATGTTCAACAATTATCCAATTTAATAATCCTACTCCCTGTAAAGATACAAATTATTGATTGTAAACCCTCTCTCGGAATCAATAAAGACATTCATACTTCTTTTATTATTCACTTACATTCCATCTCCTCCCAGTCTCCTCTCGCAAATCCTTGAACATTCGCAATGAACTGATCGAATGTAACAACAGTGTGCATAAAACGCCCCCAAGCTATCGACTGCCAAACCACCCGAAAACCTCGCCCGTTAAGCAGATGAAGAGCAAAATGACGTCCCGAAAATGCCAAACCCCTGGCCAGTTTTAATTAGACCATGAATTTTTTATTTCCTTACCACGCGCGGCGTGAAGCAAAACTTTGCCGTGGCGAGGCTGTTTTACGTCGTCTTCGCTGCTTTCGCTAATGAAGTTATTACCCGTTGCACGGTGGCTTCCGGCTGTGCGGTTTTAACAATAAAACCTTAACGAAGATAAAAGAAAAGCCGATACAGCTTAACGCTCGATGAATGAAGCTCGATTCCACCGACCAGAAAGCTTCCAGCCGACCACAAACGGGCAAAAGCGAATAAATATTGGCCCACAGGGAGGGAGCGCGGAGGTGAGGGGCAATCCTTAGGGCCACAGAAAAAAAGCAACCACTGCCACGTTTTTCGAAGATTCCAATCAAACCGAACGGTTGATGTTAATGTGTGCCCGCGTACGTGGTCAGGATGGCAAAAACGCTTTTTCCGCGCACACAAAAGATTCGGAGGAGCTTTAATCGAAGGGATGATAAGATTGAGCGTGAAGGACGTTAAATACGATTAACGTTAAATATAATTGAATTCAATGGTTATTTTCGGGTTGGCTCTGGGGAATGTTAATTATTTCGAGTGTAGTTTTTGTGTGAGATGAGGGGAGAAAAAAAAACACATTACACACACATTTTAACATTTTACACAAAATGCCATCTATGATTGTGATTTGCGAGCATGAGGATGGGCCAATTTTGAATACATAGTAAAAAAAATACACACACAGTTCATAAAAACAATCAGCATTTCCTTTTGGATAAAAAAACATCCGTCAACAAGCAAAACATAAAACGTATCCTTCAACCCAGGTGTACAATTAATGTTACACCATTTATCGCCGACTCTATCGTGGTCCGGTTAAGGATCGTTAAGATGTTCCTTCTCATCAAGGATCATGGCTGGCAATGGGCAGCCCAACCCAGCTCAAAGTCATCCAGCCAACTTGATGCCTTTTTAGGCTCGTTCGATCGCCACATGACGAGCTGTGTGCATTAACAATGTACTTCTGGCACGAATAAGATACATCGCATCCCGCCAGCATTAACCCACGGGAGGTGTAGTTCGTTAATTTGCGAAGCGTTCGTGAAATGGAGCAGCTCGAAACAAGCGGTGCTGTGCTGTCGTAAAAACGGACGGCAAAACACTTAACAAGCGTTTAATGAAACCTATTCCGGTGTAATTTCATTAAAAGCTGGCTGCCCCGGTTGGTTTCATCGCTTGCCAATCGCGCTCTCGTCACTTCACTGCGAGCCCCGTGCGAATTGTGCAAAGGAGGCGTCGACACGCGAGAAAACGACCCGTTTGCCCGTGTTGATAAACCATTTTGCATTCGTAAGCGCCCCGGAGATGATTTGCTCGTACGAGAGCGCTACACTCGAAACAAAATGGGTATTGCTTTATCAGCACGGGAATAGGTGCGCTGCATGCAACGCGAGAACTGGAATTTCGATTTCCGTGCAGATGCTACGCGTTTGGTACAGTAATTTTGACAACACCCGTAAGTGGGAGGAAAAATGAAATGACGGGCGCTTTTCGTGGGGTGTTGAAAATTTATTGAACAACAATTGTTTGCTCAAGCTGAACACACTGCGCAGAACCATCCAAATCCATTTGTGTCCATTGTTATCTGCTTTGAATGACAACTTGCCACAACAAAAAACGAACAAACCTCCAAAAGTGGTGCAATGAGAAGCATTATTGCACAAAAGCGCATCGAACACGCACCGAAATGTGTTGTGAAAAATAAAGCAACCATAGCAAAGGAAACAAGAAAAGTCTTCCCCTTCGGTGGAACTGGAACGCAACTTATTCGCAACACAATGCAGGTGAAAATTGCCGTCCGGAAATATCTTTTGCTGGCTGGCGGTACTGTCCCTGCAAACATTTCACCTTTATGGTCGGTTGAGCATGGGTAGTAAACGAAATGTCACTGCTGCACGGTGGAATAGATTAGAAAGAAGAGGACAAAAGAATTTTAGTTTTCAGAACGATTTATGTATTTAGTACTTAATGAATCATTAAAATTTAAAAATATTAAAACACTTTGAAAGAATTTATTCATTGATCGGTAGAAAACTATATTGGAAGGGTTTGAACGCTACTCTACAAGATCATACAAGAATTATCAAAATTATTATGAACGAGACGAGTATTTTTTTGCCAAAAAATTCACAAAAATACCATAAAACGCTTTACGAAATTCTGGTTACTGTTCCTAGCACATCTGAAAATATTTTATAATTCTTTATGAAATAATGGTAGCAAAAGATAATTTATATAAATTTATTATTTATACCAAAAACATCGTTTTCACCCAGTGTGAGAGTAATGCAAAACAAAAACAAAAATCTTCCTATTGTACGGATGGGACTGGCAGGCGAGTTTCCTGACAGGATGCTGTGCACGATTGCAAGGTCATGCTTATTGCGTTTTTCCGCTTTCATAGCAGGCTGCTGTTATGGCGTCGAGCGCATACGCGGAAGCCTTGCAGCGCTTGTTTGTTGTGCAAAGTTATTTCGTTGAAGACGAAAGAGGAAAGTTCTTTTCATGCACTACATTCGCAAAATGCTCTTTGCTCCGTTGTGGTATTCATTAAATAATATTGGCCACTTAACAACCTCACGTCGAATTGAACCATCTTGAGAGAAAGCAGCAGTAGAAAAAAAGGCATGAAATATCGCACACAAACACGCGCGCGCGCGCGCGATAAGCGTTCTTTACTAACCCTCATAAACCGAGCTAGAAAATGTGTTAGCTTTCCCGAGATGGGCTGCAGATAAATGTGACCCATTCAGGTGCCATTTAACTTAATTGGTGCAACAAATCCTGCTCCGCTTCCCCATACAATCCGGCCGGCAATTATGTGGAGCTCCTTCTCCCACTCTCTCCCCCTCTCTCTCTCTCTCTCACCTGCACTCAAAATCTCCACTTCAATCCCCTGTATGCCAGAGCGCAAAAACTGATTTCACTTTTATGATACCTCTTATCGGGAGAACACGCCCGACGGGAGGGGAAAAAAAAGAACACGGCCGCACCAACAGGTTTCGTGCATGGTGTAGATGAAATCGGTGCCTCGATTTGTTGCTAGCTATAGTTTGTTCTCCACGCAGAGTAGGGTTGAAGGATCGAACGCCAAAAAAAAAAAATAACAAAAACGACACAGAAACATGCTACAGTGCCATTGTACATGGGAAAAAGCGGAAACGGAAGCTACACGCTTCAACAACTATCGAGGAAATTATCCGTTTAATGATCCATTTCAAACTGCACCGTTGGCGGCACGGTTTGACGCTTCGGATGCAATGCACAGAAAGGTTTTTATTGATCCGAAGCAAATCACTGGCAGGGGAAGGAGTGTACGCTCTAGAGAGAGATAGGGAAAACAAGGAGCATGGCTATCGGAAGGACTTACGAATGAAGATAACATTGTTTCAGTCCGGTGTAGAGCATGTCGATTACTTAGATTCCCATTATTTTAGCTAGACACACAC
This sequence comes from Anopheles farauti, assembly GCA_000473445.2. NCBI lineage: Eukaryota > Metazoa > Arthropoda > Insecta > Diptera > Culicidae > Anopheles > Anopheles farauti. Next base: position 10,750,269 of record KI915043.1, on the reverse strand, counting down.
ACACACACACACACACACACACACACACACACAAGATATTTTTCGTCGGTTTATTTCATCCATGGAGTAGGATATTTGAGCTTAGAGCGTTTAGTTGCAACATAGTTACGATCGGTTCACATTCCGAGGCGTTCTTTTCTTTTTCGTTTTCGGAAAGTTGCACGAAATGGAATCAATATCCAGAATTTCGGTTTTTACATGAAAACTCTGGCCGAAACTTCTTACAAATGGTTCCATTTTCATCCCCAATGTTTGACCGTACCAGTCCCTCAGGCTGTAATGAAAGCTAAAAATACTTTCTGCACACCGGAAAGGGATATTCAGTGCGTTACAGCATGCAACATGCTCATACACACAAATGGATCAAATGGTTTTACCTCTGCTTGACACCGAAGCCCAGCACCGCCCTAGTAGGCTTTGGATGTTTTTTTTTTCTCGTCAAAGTATTCAAAGCGTACATGCGGCGAGTGCTAAAAGGGGCGGTCGATACATGAAATCAACACAAAAAGGGCAACCAACCTGCCACCTATCGAGCGTTACATAAAATCAACCAACACTGGGCATCCGGTGCAATGCATCAAAATGCTCTGTTTGAGCTTTTGAGCTGAGCGGCACACCGACCGCAGTGGAGGTGAACAAAAAAAATGTGGAAATACACACGTGGGTAGCCTTTTTTGTTGTTGGAGAGCGTTTCGTGAAAAGGGCTTTCTGCGGTTTAGGGTGTTGGGTTTTTCGCTGCCGGATTGCGCCGAGGCTCGTATCGTTTTCCCCTCGGGGCAGGGGGAACACGCTTCATTGGGGCTACTGGAGTGAAAACAACGTTTTCCAATTTTCACTACCCACGGCAAGCGGTGTGAAATAATTTTCACTGTTGAAACAAGATGATTTTTTATTCTAAAGTAATAATGGTTTTGAGCTTTTGGATTCTCTGCTGCTCTGCTGCATGGGTTGGTAATGCGCGGTGTAAAGAGTAATGCGGTTAGAGGGTAAGAGAAGCGTTGAGTATACATCAGATTTTACATTTGAAAAGAATGAATAAAGCGGAAAATCAACGTAAACTCACTAAATAATCGAATCATCTTTCTTGAACATAAACTCTTTTTTCAGGGTTGGTAGAAAAATAGTTTCAAGTATCAAAGTATAAGTTCAACTTAGCAATTACTGTTTTCTCAACCAAGCGAGTAGCCCGTGATGTGGTTTAGCAAACAAAGCTTTACGGACATTTTGAAGCTCACTCAGCAACCTTCTTATCGACGCAACGAAGGCTGCCATCATTCTCTTCAGAAGACGCTGCAGCCAACGATAAGTTACTTTGCTCGTTAGTCATAATTAAATCTAGGGCTGATTCTTGCTAAGAAGCCCACCATCTAGTCACTCTGCCTTCATGTGTTATGCTTTTGTATGTATACTCCGGCATGGGAAATTAATTTCATCACTGTTTGCACCGAAATTCATGCAAACACTGGCTGCTTCCGGCTCGTGCGGCTAAACAGCCTGCTTCAAGAAGTAAGGTCCCTTTCAGCGACGCTGCTCACCAGATAAAACAGTATCTGATTCGGTCACGGGCAGAACCGAAAATCGATTCCCAGCATATTCTCCGTAAAGTAAATCGATACCGTGTTCCATTTCCGCTGCGCCACCGGGCGCCCACCGGAAAGATTATATAGGAGAGGCTTCAAAATAAACAAAAATTATAGCGACTCAAGCCATTTGGCGCGGTACTTTATTGACCATGATACGGCTGAACTTGAGCTACATTTAACGATATGGTACAATAAAACAACCAGTTTATGCCAATCGTCGTCCCCGCTTTGGCACCGAAATGGAATGTTTTGTGTGATATGCAACGACGAGAAGGAAATATCATTTATTTGAATGCTCATTTTTTGTTTTCGGTTCGCTCTCGCCGCTCCACAGTAATGCCGAATTTCTCGTCTCGTCCACAATCGACAGTTCGGGGAGGGGAAAAAAACCCGCAAAAAGTATATATATGAAACCATCATCCGACGAAAGTTGATCGTCCCGGTATAATTCTGAAGTTGCGAGGAATTTTAACAACTCGCACACGAAATCCCCGCTCGATATGATTTGGGATTTTATAATACGAAAGGCCGCTTTGAGTGTCGCTTCTAAATTGCTTCTTAACAAGCGGAGCTCTTTAAAGGCGCACCGGCTGACGACTGGCTGACGAGAAAGCTTTTCTTTTCGGCTCAACCTTTCTTCTTTCTGCACTCCACTCCATCTCGGCCATCCCAAGGTGCAATAATAAACGCACGCCGAATCGAAGCTCGTAATCGGCGAAGGTTCCTTTTGTCATAAAAATATGCTCAGAGCATGAAGAAAGCTTCCCAGAGCACACCGGAATCCGGAGTTAAATGAAAACCGTTTTACAGCGGGTACTGGTGCGATTAAAATACGTTCCGCCGGCACGGAGGGGAAGGTAGCAAACTGCAAAACACGTTTTCAATATAAATTTTATTAGCTGGCGTGTTGTTTGGTGATACGATCGTCTCATAATGACGGACTTATTCGAGCGACGAAGAGCGTGTGAGAGAGAGAGAGAGAGGGACGAACAAACGACCGAGGCGTTGGTGGCTGAGCCGTCCGGTGCGGTTTGAAGTTCTTTCCCAGCATCTTCAGCTGCACTTGACTTGTTCAGCTTCCGACGAGTCACCTGTTCCACCGCCGCGCACTGTGCAGGTGAGATTCGTTCGGCTTTAATGACGCTAAACCCCACCGTGGGTTTCGTGATCGTTGGGCGGTTTTATCACGCATCTCGATAGGATTATTCGGGTGGAACCCCAGAAGGAGCGATGCTTGCACTCGGGCACGATCGTAACCCGTGTCGTTGTGATTGCATTTTTAAATCACTCCCGCAACGGTGCTTCTCTCGAAGCGCAGCATCCGAAATGGGAAAGGGCTTTTGAGCTTGCATTTGCACGAAACGGAACCCCGGTTCAACCTCTCGCCTTTAACCTCTCGCCAACGGGCGGCGAAGGCACGAGAGGCCGGTGGGATGCATTTAACGGTTTATTAAATTTGCGACACCCGACACCTGAAGAGACGCGAGCGGTCTCGTGATCGGTCAATGGTGATCGTTTTTGGCACGATCGACGATCGACGCCTGTGATCTTTTGCGCAAAACCGTAGAATTATACGTTGCCTGCACGAGTGCCTAAAGCCTCAATTTTCTACATCATCATCATCATCATCATCATCACCAACGCTATCAGTGATCGTAAGAATGAGCGGCACATATCATAAATGCAGTTCTTTGCCCTCCGGGGGAGGCCCGATCGTGTTCGCGTTCCAGTGGGAAACATATGTTTGTGCTCCATAAAAAATGCATCGACGGGTGATTTTCTTTCGCGTCAGAAATGAATCATATAGCGGAAACGAAGAATGAATGGTTGCATGGAGCAATGACGAAATAAATAAATAAATAAGAAAACATATCTTCAAATACAAAAAACAAAGTTAGTTAGTAAATTTTTCGTCAAACACTATTCACTGTTAGCACCGTCACACCAATACAACTTGTTATATTTTTCAATTATGTTGCCGCTTCATTAGCATTTTCGATAATATTGATTTTCTATTCAAATGCACAGCCGAACGTTGCTGCCGGACGTTTACCTCAACGAAGCGTTCACTGAGAAGCGACCGAAGAACTAATTTAAAATAAACTTCCAACCGACACTCCACAGCTCGTTTGATATCGGAACTGGGTCAAAAAGTAAGCCCGAAAAACTTTGCCTTTACTGTGTGCGCTTCTAACTAGCACCCGATCCAAGCAACCCAACAATGGGTGAAATTTTCGACACCTTGCTCCTTGGAGTTGCTGGGGAACATGAAATCTCGCGCCTTCCTTTGGACGACCGTCCCAATTACGGGACGGCATACCCGGGCAGGACACTCAAGCGCTCGTTACGGGTGTTTGGGGATTTGTAATGATGGCGGGCGGTGGGTCCGAAAATCCGCAACCGATCGCCTTGAAACGCTCGAGCGACCCTTGGCGCGGGTGCAGTGAAATATTTCAAACGCAAAGTTTGTCTTTTGGTTGCACATAAAACCTGTCACCAGCAAACCGATATACGTTGTGGGGTATTTTTTGGGTGGAGGGAGGAGGGGCGGCGGGGGGGGGGATGTAAAATTATACTCCGAGGAAAAGTTTAACAAACCGGTCGAATGGACTGCCAGAAGGAGTAACGAACTTGAAGAGAAATACACGATTAAAAACGGCTTCAAAGATTTTTTTTGTAAGTGTTTCTACAATTAATTTGTTAAACTTTTTTTATTTTATTTTTCATGCGAATCTGTTCCGTTTCGAAACCTTTTATCCAATCAAAAATGACACACCAATTTACGATCTTCCTGTGTCGCCCGCTAGCTCCGTTCCACCATGTTTCGTTCCAAAGGAAAAGAAAAACTGAACAAAAACCAACCTTATTCTTTCAACCCTCCACAAGTAAGGTACGCCCACCACACCCTGGCAGGTGTGTTTTTCTACCGTGAACCGTACACGAAATTGAAATTCTCCACCCGTTAATCGAGTGGAATAAATTCGCGGAACCCCTTTCGTTTTCTACATTCTGGTACGGTGCGGATAAAAATCTTGTGGGAGTCACCGTTGGCGCTATTATGCTTACCTCTTCATTGCTTACTATTAAAACGTCGCAGCCGGGAAAGCAAACGCTGTTCGTTTCATAAATTCCATCGCCTCCGCCTTCACACAGCGCTAGCAATGATTGCGTTTCCAACTCGAACTCGGCGCGAGGCGACGGCGGGAGTACGGAGTGCGTGGAAAGATTCCCATTAACCCCCTTGTAGTGCGCAGTCACTCGTAATGAATCCAGCACGCTGGTCGTTTGGCTTCACATTTTTCCAGAACGACCACGATTAAAGCCCTTCTTGTTCGGTTCGGGTATTAGCACTCATTTTCACCAAACCTTCCCTCCCTTTGCCGCCTCGATCGGAAAGCCGAGCGCGCACAGTTGCGGCTGAGCGGCCCGTTGGCGCACGTAATGCGGTGCGATGAAAATTAATTATTTGTAAATGGCAATGGAAGCCGCCCGAGTACGGCAAAACCGAACCGAAACCGAACCGAAGCCGCTTACTTGAGTAGGTGCATGGATTTGTCAATTTTCCTTCACGCTCTCCATGACTCGCACTCCGCGGCTCTCTCCGTCAGCAGCCCATGATTGATGAATGCAATGACACTTCGAGGATGAAAGTTTTAGTGACTGTGAAATGCTTTGATTAGTGGTTTAAATGGTGCGGAAAGTGGCAAAAACGGTTGGGCAGAAATTATGAAACAAGCTGTACCTGTGTTTGGGGTGGAAATGAAAATAGATTCATTTTTATAATTTGATGCCAAAGACAATATTTATTTCAAAGGCTTAATTGTGACTCCAAATCAGGGAAACATCTTTGAAAGATGTTTTTAAAATACTTTTTTCCAGATTTAATGCATAACACTTACATCGATTTGGGTTTATTCTTCCAGATGCAGAATTCAGTGAGTATGACATGTAAATTAAGCAGTACAAGAAATTCACTTCATAATGAAGAGACAAAATGATGAAATATTTATGTTTGTGAAACTGTTTTGAAAAAATCTCACCAATCATTTCAATATAATGCATAATAAAGGGTGAAAGTGTTTTTTAGCAATAGACGAAATATTTTCGCCAAAAAATCGACAAAAAGACTCTGTTATAGCTCAACATAAGCAATAGTCTGCTGGAAAATCTTAAAACACTTGCTTTACTAAAGTAGAGTAAAGAATTCGTCGGTGTGCTTCCACCTCGATTATTTTATATAGCTTTCTCTTCAAAACTCCAGCTCATAAAAAACAGCCTCATCTCCGTGGTGAACGAAAGAAGATCCAAATCGCGCTGGAAAACTCGAATCGCGATAGTCACCCAGCCACGGCCGCACGGAAAGGATAAGTCAACAAATCAGAAACCCATCGTGATGCAAACAAATTTTGGAGCGCTTTCTTTTGCGAGCGTGTTCAGTGAGCCAAAAAGAGGATGATTTTATTTCGCATCGTTCGCACCATATCCGGGTAGCGCCAAAAATCACGACGTTTTGTCAGTGTGGAAGGAATGATCAACGTAAAACTTTACTTTTTATCGTTTATAGTTTCTCTCAGTCGCGCGAAAACTCCTCAAAAAGGAAGGACATTCGAAGGCCGTTTTGCTGCAAACAAGCAAGGATGTGAGATAGAAGGTTTTATTTCGCTCCTTATCGCACGCTCATCTTCCCTCTTTTTCGTTCTCCCTCTCTCTCTCTCTCTCTTTCTTTTCTTTTATACGCGAGACAAATTCATTAATCAAACATAGGCTTTATTTGCCCGGCTGGTATGCGTTTTATGTGTTTACCTTTAGACCGCCGATGGGCCAGGCAGGATATAAATATTACTACGAAAGGACATGGGTAACAGCAGTATTAGCTCTCCCTCCACCCTGCTCCGGCTTAAGTATAAACGCAAACGATGAGGCTTTAAATTATTGCCAACAAAGAAGTATCCTCTTGTCTCTTTTCGCAGCAGTGCGAGCGAACGTTCGTTAGGATAATTCAAAAGGACGTAACGATGCAGAGGCCCTCTTGGCGATGAAAAGATGATACGCAGCCATGGTAGAAGCACACAGAAAGCTCGGTTGCATGAAGAGAGACACGCGAAGGTTTCCCATCGTCGTGATTTTTTTCCCACTCTCTCACACACACACACACACACAGGCTCTGTATAAGCAGTTCTATGTCAGTGTTACTCGTAACATCAACAAAGCATTGCTTATCAGCAATGACGACGTGTGAGAGTGTGTCGTAATGCAGCAAAAAAGAACTTTGAGTACAACATTTAAATATTGATGAAGTACGCTACAACCGCAGCAGCAGCACCGTACACTTCAAAGCACGTCAAAATGGAGCAAAAAGGGAGGCAAAAATACCTCACCACACCCAAATATATGTGTGTAAATGTGTCTCGTGTGTGCTGCCCGTTCTGTGGTAATCGTGTTGACATAGGACTCGCTTCCAACGTTTTCCGTTCCCCTGCATTTTCCGCAGCGCCAAGCGATTGCTACAAAAGCACGATAGGGAACGCAAACTTGCTGAACGGTGGGTGGCAAGTTCGGGGTGGAGGGTAGTGCAAGGTGTTGTTTGAGTTGAATTAGAAGAGCGCGACGAGAGAGTGTGGAGTTCTTCCATTTTCCAAGTCCTTCCAAAAACCCCTTTGACATAGTTTGGCGTCGCGCTGCTACTATGGGTTGATATTTACATTTGCAATCATTACAGTTTGAGCCGCGCGGTGGTGGTGAGGAAGTTGTGTGTTCCGACTTTCGGGCAAATGGGAACGAAAAAGGGAAGCTATGCTAGCCGTGTCCAGCACGGCACGGGCAAACGAACCGAAAAATGGGGACTCTATTCATTAGGGCCGCTTTTTGGAGTTAATTTAATTCCGCAGAAATCGTTTGTTTGAGTTTGCAAAGGAGCTTTGGTTGCCGATGCTTTGCTTACCGATGCGAAGGTATTTCGGCTTTGAAGCGATATTAAACAGGAGATGTGTTTTTAGTTACGAACGGTTACCCGTTTTGATTTTACATGAAAAAAAACAAAGCAGTGAGTACAAAGGAGGGAGTTGTAAATAAAACGGACCCGATTTTAAATAAAGTACAACTAATTACTGAAGGTATGAAGCAATTAACGAACAAGTCAATCAATCTGGAAGTTGGTTCCGCTTAAAACATGTTGCCCAAGGGAAATTTAAAGGAGAACCATACTCAGCGCACATTATTTGCAGCTTTGAGTAAAATGTATCATGTTGAATTCATTTATTTATTCACACCAACTTATTTTTTAGAAATTCCAAAGAAAATTTTTTATGGAAATTCATACGAAAAAAATCCAATATTTACTGTCTGCTTTGTTCACAAGTGAGCTTTTCCGACGCGAGATAAGCTCATCGCCAACAACAATTAGCTTTCATTGCACGTACCTTCCGAGGACACTCAATTATACGATTTTATGCTATCATAACGTCCTCATAACATCTGTGCCTCTTGCATCGGAGCAAAACGAGAGTGAAAAGAATGGCGAGTGATACTCCGCACGGACAGGTTCTGTTAATTAATTACCCGGCCTTACCTGCATTTCGGCGGAACTTTGAGCTTTGTTTACCATTAAATCGGTAAATAATTTGTTCACTGATCATGATGGAAATCGAAAACGAAAACGAACACCGTCCGATGGCTGGTGGAAAAGGGAAAAGGGAATGGGAAGGCGCATTTCCCCTGCTTCATCAAGGCCGGGATCAAAGACTTGAACTGTTTTCTCCGCAACCAAACCCAACAAACAAAAAAAAATCGCTTCGTAGCTGCAGTAAGTCACGTTTACGCTTTCGGCTGGTAGTACGAATACGAGAATAAGATGGATGGCAAACGGAGCGACCTCATCGGTCTTGCATCGGTCATTAAAATTCTGCTCACTCTCAGCAGTGACTAACACCATCCCACCCACCCAACCTCACACCTAACAATAGATAATTTACCTTTCGCTCCGGAACCAGCGTCTTCAAATTTATGGACTTTCGGTAATTTTTCTTTTTTTTTTTGAGCCAGCCAGACTACGTGAGCGTTCACGCGCGTACCGGATATCGAACACGTCGTACCGTTTGCCGAAACGGTTTGATCCACTTTCGGCTTCACCCGTTCGAAGACAACTCTAAACAAACCCTGCGCTGCGATGGGAGAAAAACATCAAATTTTGTTTGAAACCCGAGATCACATCACAAATATCAGTGCTTCGAAAAAAGGGATGACCACCACCGAAAGCGGATTGGAATTTATTAGGAAACGGTCCGTAACGACACTTAATTCACTGGGGGTACCGCTCGGTTTTTATTTTCTTTCATTTCAACACTTTTCATTTCACTCTCACTCTACGGACGTCCGCCTCGGGAAGCGTATTGTAAGGGGTGTAAATATTTACTGGAGAGAATTTTACGACCACACCACACCGGGGCGACGACCACAGCACATTAAAACACTTCTCGCTAGATCAATTCAGGAACGGTGGTGGTGGTCTACGTTTTTTTCGATTTCATTGATTTTTTCGTAGCATTTTAATTTAATGCCCCGTAAACATGGTGCGATACAATTTCTGACACTCTTCGCGTGCTCTCGAAACGGACCACACGGGACTATTTTTTTGTTGTTGTTGATTTCTTCAACACTCTCTATTGCCGATTTGTGATTTATGTCGAAGAATTTCGGTGGTTTGAACTCTTTCTGTACCATCGACCACGGATATGCTAACACTTTTACAGGAGCTTGAGGTGACTGCACATGGAAGCACTTTGACCGGTTAAAAGTATTACTATTTCACAAACGTTTGCCTGCAGTAAACGATTGCCAGGTGAAGCCGAAATCCACTCTTTCTAACGCACACAAAATTTTGACACAAACTAATTACTGCTCAATCCAACACATGCGGAATAAATAATCACATCCATCGCCACGATCGTAGTAGCCCACAACATATTCGGAGCATTGCAAAAATCTGTTGAAAAAGCTTCGAAAAACCTACCGCTCACTTCACATCGGACTCACATTAATATGTTTTATTGGCATCCGTATGTCCAGCTGGGAATAGCCAACGTGATAGCTTTAAACAAATGAGCAAAACAATTAAACGCACACAAACCGATCCTGACCACGCCAATCGCAGCACGGCTGTCGTAGGTCACAGGGCTGGGCAGGGCCGAAGAGTCCCCCAAAAGCACACCACTCTTACTGCAAGTACCTGTATCGGGAAGCGTACGCGTGCTTTCCGGAGTGTGCGGTGGCGTGTTCGCGATGCAAGCTCACTCGCCGACGACGGTTCCGATAAAACTGCTGCCAGCTCGTGTGCTGCGGCGAACCAGCTGCTCTCGCCGAAACCACCCCAGCAGGACGACGAGCGTGTGTGTGTGTGTGTGTGCGTTCGTGCCGCGGGATGCAAGCCAGGGCCGTGTGGGATGAAAACCGGAGTTCGAGTGAGAAAATGAGTTCGTGAGCTGTTTGGGGGTGCTCACTCTCCCAGCGGATGATCGCAGCCGACGTCGGTATAACTCTGAGTTCTGCGTTTGGAGGTTGGATTCATTCGTCTCGAAGCGCGGTACTTAACTGTTGGAAATAGAAATTCAATTAGTACTTTATTCACAAAATAGATTAAAAAAATAATTAAAAAGCCAAACTAAAAATATAAAATTAATCCATCTTTATCAGGAATGCAACACAATATTCGAGTAAAACATTGTAAGTAAATCGACTAAATACACCGTAAATTTCATGATGAATTTTCAACAAATATAAACATTAAAAGTTATGCTATAAAGCTCTGTGAATAAACCAACATCCAAATACTTTACAATGGCTTCTTTAAGTCCCTATCACGTAAGAGCTAGCGGCAGAGTGAGCACTCATTTCGATGTTCATTCAACACCAGCGCCAACTTCGACTGGAGTTTTTCCTCCAGCCCACAGAGCATGCAACAAATCAGTACACGGGGTTTCGCTTACCTTTCCGGCTCGGAGGGGGCCCAGTAGCGCCGCATGTGATTGTAGTTCATGCGAACCGCCGCGGGAAATTATGGAAATTGATGGGATCTATGCGTTTGGCAGCGTGCCTGCCCACGCTTCCGGAGGGAAGTTGCTCATTGTGGCGGGTCGGTCGCATATCGGTGGCAGATTGTTTGGTACCGCACGGCATGGTATCATTAAAGTTTTCGGCAAGGGTTTGTGGGTGGCAACACGTGCGGTACGAGTGAGTCACGTGCGTCCAGATCATTGCCAAAGTTGTTGGTACTGAAAGCGCGAAGGGAGCAGGGGCAGACAGGAAAATAAATGTCTCCGATTGATTCAAAATCTGTGGGTAGGCGAGGAATATTAAAATGATAACGCTTTAATGGGATCATTTTACACGCAGATTTCTTGCGTTTCTATCTTATTAATGATTCATAAGTGTGTCGCATAAAAAATCGGAATCAAATAAAAAAAATATTCTCATTTCAGCTTTCACAACCGAACGTTCGTTAAGAGCGAATTCGTGTTAAAATTTGCTGCTTAAATTATGCCATTTCATGCCCCAGCGTCTCGAGCGTTCGATTGTTAACGCTTCTTTAAGGTGTCGCATGGCAATGTCGCATCAATAAGCGAACGGAAAACAGCGAAACAAAAATGAAACAAATGTGTGCTCAAACAAGCACACGCGCCCGAAACAATATCAAAGTTGCAGTGCCAATTTGTACGCCGCGAAATACGCACACGCACACGCGAAACGGTGACTTGGTGCACTTGTTCCGGCCCACGGCTACCTCAATTTCGCCACAATTTCCCACCAGTGGCACCTGTGTCCTATCGGTGCCCACCAGGAAAGAAAGAGCATAACGAAGCAACAATCCACTCGGAAGGAGGCAGGAGAAGGAGAAGCACGCACTTCAATTAACACGCCACCCGGTTTTTGATGCCACTTCAGCACAAATCCATCTGACAGCCATCCAGGAGGTATTGTAAGGCACACATACACACAGAGCGAGTGTGGCGCCCCCGGTTCAGTGGACGTTCGTTAATTTTTACGAACACTGTGTGTGCCAGCGTAAGGATCACCTTTGGCTGGACTGAAGAACCGTGAGCGATCGGGCGTAGCATAAAGGTGGACCACGCAACGCCCGAAAAAAAAACACGCATAAAAAAGACAGCGGACGCGATACGTGCGGGAATGTGTTTATTCGATTGCTGCCTGTGTGTGTGTTTTGTTTCCCTTCCCATTCCTTCCACCGGCCCGCCCAGAGGAGAGGACTTTTATACGGTTTGATTGTGGTCGCTTTAAGGAATTTGAATACATCGCGATGGATGTATTGTTACGCATGCAGCAACGTTTCGAGAGTCAGACATAATCTATTTCGGCACTGTTTGCTTTGGCAAATTATCGTGCTGCTTTGGATGAGAGAACAGGGAGAGGAAGACAGCTACCGGACAAAAATGGGATGATCGTTGAATATGGAATTGGTGGGTAATATAAGTCTTCTGGTAACATACCTTGCGCTGAGGAATCGTTTTATTTATGTACACATATTATTTTAGTTTCTTTGAGGCGTGCATAATGTGCTAAAGCAAGGTAAGAAATTTGTTAAAATTGTTCAAAATTGTGTAAAAGTTATTTATGTATCTTTTATCTTCATTTGCATTTTAGTTGATATTTAAATCACCCTCATCGAAATGATATTTAATTCATGTTTTCGATGGATACGGCTGATCTGCAAAATAGCACATATGCCAAATGATTAATCGATTACTATTCCCATCTGGTTTCTTACGGCCAAATAATATGCAATTATTCATTTCATCACTATCTCGTGCCCGATGCTATGAATAATGTTGTGTAAACAATGTTAAGTTCCACACAAAAAAAACACACACACACACATTTTATCACACCACACATTCGCGCGGTCGCTGGCGGTCGAAAAACTTGCCCATTCATCATGCAGTGCAGATTGTGTCACAACACTTACCAGCGAGCAGTCGGCAACAATCAATACAATCTTCACTTGTTTACGTCCCCAGCATGATGTATCACTTTCCCGCTAAGAGATGGCGTCGTATTGTTTCTTGCAGCATGGCGTAGCATAAACGACCATAAACATCCACCACATTCCGGTGGGGAGGGAGGAAGGGAGAAGTTTTCCATGTTTTTCCACTGTTTAAATATAATTTGCCTGCGTCATCCGGACGGGAAACGATTAAGAATGCCAGGTAGGGATGGAAACCGATGGAACACTAAAAAAGAGAGTAAGAAAAACAACACGTCAGAAACATATTATTATGATTTCATCTGCCACGGTCACGGTCTCCAAACTGCGCACCCACCTAGTCGCTAATTTCAATCCCCACACCTCCACCTTCCATCCCGTTCGGTAATCGAGCTAATCTCCTACCACCACCTCCGGAAGCGCCAGTGGGCGTGTGGGGGCGCATTCGGAAAAGCAAAATGAACACATTTCTGCGCTAATTTGTTTACACATTCGCGGTGTCGTGGCGTCACGTTCGCGTTTCAAATGGATGTGACACATACGGTACGGTGTCCGTACCAGGTCCAACCGTACCGGTAGACAGATTTTTGCTTATTTATAAAGTGAAGAAGAAAAAAAACTGCACCCAGTTGGGGTTTGGGTGAATTAATTTATGTTTTTTTTTTTGGCGAGACATTTTACTCATCAAAGAAAACTCGGTGGGATGCGATTTGGCTTAGAGCGATCATTCTTCTGCACTGGCGTCACGCGGTAACCGACCCCGGTGTGCCCGGTGAGCCAGAAAAGATTATCCAATCCCGTCCCACTTCTCCCCCGCCCCGAGCGGTAGCGTGCGGCAATTAAAACCATCCCCGTGCGTTGATTAATGACACACCGAAATGTGAATTGCCAGCAGTGGGAATGGGATGATCGCGCTGTGATCACGCTGGATATCACGCGGACGACGAGGTGTGCCGAATGATCTATTGGCCGAAGGGCTCATTTGCGACTGCGGCCGCGCGCACGGCAATCTGTCCTCGGGACGGATGGATTCATTTGCATTCGTCGAAAAGTTCCGCATCCTGAGTGCGCGCGCGTGTGTGTGTGTGTGTGTGTGTGTGTGTGTAAGGGAGAGTGATTATGTTGATTGAATCCGACCGACCAGACCGACGTTCCGTAGCTGCTTAGCATATGCCAGTAGCAGCAGAATAAACAAACAGAATGCAAAAGTGGATCGCAAATCAGTGCAATTACATTTGCAGGAAACAGGGCCGCCATCGTCATGTTTTTTTATTTGCTCTTTCTTCACAGCCACCCGATTGATTGAGTTTAATTGAACTAGTTCATTAAAAGGAAATTGATTTAAAGATTGTCCTTAATCTTCCGCTTCTTACCAGTCGCTCCCGCTGGTGGTGATGTATTTTCGTGCATGTTTTATGTTTATTGCCTCGCCCGGCATGGGATGCAACCGGGATGCAGATCGCGCCACTCCGATTACACCCCGTGTTCCTTTTTTGGGATGAAAGCGCGCGAAGCACGGGGTGGGAATAAATGGCGTGGAGAATGCTACAAGGGAGAGGGAAATAAACCAAACAAAAAAAAAAAATAATAAAACGCACACACAGATTGGACATGGTATTAAGACATGTTTGCACTTCGGTTCCGACAGGTTGAAGTTGAGATGCAAACAGCAGAAGGTGAGAATTGCGAGAAAAAAAGGTAAATGCAAACATGTAAATGGAAAGCATTGAAGGTGGTGGTAAATTATATCTGTATATCTGCTTTTTTTCGCAGGGAGATCTGATGCAGTTGATTAAGAGGGTCACTCGTGACGCGGTGGAGAGCGCAATTTAGTTGTGATTTAAAATTGTTTAACTTTGATGGTTTCATGTACATATTACAAAAAAAAACAATCTTATTGAAATATTTCATGAAACGGTGATCAAATTTCTTGGGATAAGATTTTGTTCGAGGAAATCCCTCTTGAAATAATCCTAGTGTTTTGAGCGAAGTGCAAAGTCCCTCAGCTGAACAAGCAGTTTGCTTTGCATACAAGCATCACGCATTTTTTGTGCATCCATAAAGATGACCGCAAACCATCCGTCGACGAAAAGTAGGTCAGATGTTAATGCCCTAAACTCTGCGAAGAGCTTCCACCCACGTAGCGCACTATTCCTTGCGGACGCCGGCAGAAGATGATCCCGCGGCCAAGCGTTCAACATTTCCATGAAAGACTTTTGATTACAGGTGGTTCATCCGTTCCATCAACCACGACCAAAACTCCTAATCCTCCCTTTTTCCCTACCACTGGCGCCCCGTGGAATGTGCCAGTGACCGCTAAGCTGTGAGAGTGAATTCAATTTTCTGCGCCATTTACACCACCAGCGAGCGAAACTCACCCCGCTTCCCAGCGCAGCACCCGCACCGGAACGCAAACGAAGGCCCGAGATTATTAGAAGATCGGTTCGATACTACTTCTACTTCGCCGACACTCCAGTCGCTTCCCACGTCCCGTACGGTGACGCACATTTCGGGGGACGAGGAAATGTCGCTCGTTGGATATTCATTGCCTCCGGTTGCGAAATACGTACGGTTGTAATATAAATCTGTTGCTTAATTGGATTATTCAAATTGGTTCGGACGGGCCGGGTCCGGCGAGGGTGCATGTGCTTCGACAGATCCGAACAATTATGCTGTTCGAGCCACATCACGTACCGAACGCCAGCATAAACGCGGAGGTCAAACCGTGGTCTGCTATCCTCCGGTGTTTTCTCTCCATTACGTGCGAAGGAGAGGGAAGAACGTGTTGAAAATTATCGCAACATCGTGCCCGCTCCACCAGCACCCACCCACGGCCTCCGACAAAGACACCCACGGGCAGGCTGTCGTCTTTAAGTTAAATAATTCAATTAAATTTTAATCAGTGCCACACGGCCACTTTCGGTGGTTCGATGTTCGATGGTTGCGCGCGACTTCCGGGCTAATGGAATTGCCGTCACATCACTCGGTGGGAAAGGCGGTGGGTAAGGGGAACGTTTATTGGGGAAGTTACCGGTCGATGTCATTGCAGGTTAGCGGGCCAGCGAACAAAGTCAGCAGCACCGCAAGTGAAGAAGGAAGTGAGATATATGGTTAATACGTCTTTGAAAGTTATACCGAAGCATTTTACTAGCTACTTGGTATCGATTTTGTTTGGATACACACTCGCAGTGGTCAAAGTTTCCCTCGTTTATTGTACACCAAAAATGTAAAAAAGGAATATCTTCATAAGCTAATGTGGTAAAAAAACCAAACGAAAATAAATATTATAGGAAAAAAGCAAGCAAACATACACGCTTGTGTATCTTACCCAATAATCGCCAGCAAAGATAAATATTGCCAAATCGGTATCTGATTGCGCACCCGTAATCAACGGAACCGTTGTTCGAATGATGTTTAATGGACACCAGCGCACATTTCACCATCATGACACACCACACAACAGCCAGAAAATCACGGCATCAGCCGTCTAACGTATTAATTACTTCACTACGATACCACCTCCCCCCGGTTGGTGGCTTACAATGGAGGGAAAACTTTTCCGTTCAAACCGTACCCACATCGCATACGGTGAGGGCAAAAGTCAACAAAACAGTTGCTCAGTTCCGGTGCGTCTTCTACACACACACACAAACACACACTCATATGAAACTTTACTTCCTGTTCCGGAACTTCCGGGAGCGGACAACTCCTCGCGGATGAAGAAAACAAAAAAAAATTGTGCCCCCACCGTTGATTCGATTACCAAGATAATAATGAGGATTGGTAACATGAAACTTTGCTGGTAGCGGCGCGGATGAGAATGAGAAACGTACCCCGGGTTGTGAGATTCACTAATCACCCTCACTCCGTCGGTCGGTGGCGCTTCACTTGCGGCGCAGACCGAAGTGCGATGAAGATTATGATGCCGAGTTTGCACGAAAGCCTCCAACCCGCCGGATTGTCCATTGTAATGCAGTATGTAATATCTCTCCGGAGGCATTTGAACCGCTTCATGTATCCGTTATTGCCAGGGCGGGAAGATTCACCGGCAAACACACACACGCGGTATAATGTGTCGGTTCTTTTTTTCCTTTTGATGGCGAACCTTTCGCCATCCCGGAGATAAGTTTCCACACATGAGAATAATATTCACTGCTCAGGTTCAGGTTCGTGGCCTTCCGTGGAGTTCCCGGCTGGTGGTGGGGAAAGATAATTTATGAAAAAACTTTCCAACCATCCCCGGGACGATCCCCTTCACTCCATTCTCAATCCATCTTCAATCCATCACCTGGAAGCCTCCACTCACTCGCCCGTTTGCGCTCATCAAAAGCACGAGCAAAGGGATCAAAATGACTCGACTCGGAAGCGCCGTAACTCCGCTTGCGAAGATCCACATCAAATGCAAACGTAAAATGGAGATGAAAACACAAACTCCACTCACGGGTGCAAAATATGATGAAACTCGGCTGCTAGTTTGTTTCTCCTCTCCCTACTACCCGCTACTTGGTCCCTTTTTTCATCACCACCAGCCCGTGGCTGTGTCTGTGCCCGGGGATGATTATTTGCTAATGGTTCTTTTGATAGTTTGCTTCGGGAGCGTTAAGGGGAGGTTAACGGGAGTAAACTTTTCCCTAAAGGTGTGGTGAAATGCGGTTGGATTTTAAGAAAAACTTAAAGAGCAGTAGAAAAAGTGTTCAAATCAGCGCCAAAGAGGGCAGCAAACGAGTGCAATTAAGGTGAAATGACATTGGGTAATTGATTTTATTGACAAAAAAGTAAGCATAAAAAACGTAACAAAACCACTAAATGGCCAGTTGCCGTGATTGGATGAGAAATCGTTACGAACGAACGGTACCGGAATCACGTTCGTACAGCGCAAAAAAAAAGAACTTTTTTGTTTGTTTACACGGCTTATGCAGTTAGTGTGCAGTTTGCGTGTTCGGATTCGCGTGTGCTTCCCTCCGTATGTGTATGTGTATGTCAATGGCACGATAAGCATAATAACTTCATAAATCCCTGCATTAAGCAACTTTACGCTGCGCTCACAAATAACACGCTAACGATGGACGGATGCAGCGCCGAAGACGGAAGAAGCGCAAGACGCCACGATCGCGGGATCGTGAACGTGTCGATCACTGGCGTGCGCGCTGGGACAGGCGACCTGAAATTGGCCTCCGGGTGCGGCTGTCATGGCATGTCGTGGCCACTTTGCTGGACGTGGCAAATAGTGGCCAATTACGCACCACTCTTCGCATGGGGTCCATCGAACGGGGCCACATCGAATGGGTTATGTCGGGTGCCAAACGAGTTCGGGAGGGATTTGGAGGGAGGTGAAAAAAGTTTTTCTTCCGCACAGTGGAGCCTGTCGAGAGATGAGATGGGTTAGAAAAGAAAAAAAAGTAGTTTTATAAAGAATATTGAACGCTTTGTTAGTACTTGAGGCTATGAGATGATTTTTATGTTAATGTTTTAGATAAGACTTCAATAAGGTATAATTTTATTGCATTTAAATATTATAGCAATATTTCATTCCAATATAACAGATTAAAATAACCGATACGGTTAATGGATAATTTTCTCCTTATTTTCCCTGATATTTCATTATTTTTCTACTAAATGTTGCTCCTAAAAATCCTATAAATTTCACCTTAAGTAAATAAAAATCCACTGTCCTATCAGTGCCACCCGTCCAGCAATGTCTTCCTATCGCTCACACATGTCGTTACTTTCACCCGCTCGGTCCCATTCGGCCGGTGTCCACCGATAGCTAGCCAATCTCGTGCCGCCGTCATCGCGACACACTGCAACTGGTGTTACACACGCGCTGCAACCGACCCGATACCGATTATCAGATAATTGGCCGCGCATTTCTAGTCAAACACGCGACCCGACCCGCGACACTCGCCTCCGTGTCTCCCAATTCGCCTCTCGTTGCAGGAAGAGTGGCGTCGTTTCCACTACGCGATCACATATGCAAGCACAGACGTTGGGGGCCTTTCCCGCCCGAAGCGACCGGGAACAGCGCGCGAGGACCAACACGACGAGCTGCCGGCCGGAGTTAACTGTGCTGGATCGTCTTGAAGAAATGAGGAATGTTTCGGCTCACGGCGCACGGTGGTTTATTTTTTCTGTCTTAAGCGGAAAGCAAAACTTCAGCTTTCAGCACCGCTCCGGGAATGCTGAGAATTCTGGCCGAACTTGAAAGGATAACGGTTCCCTAGCAGCAGCAAGTTCCCACACAGTTGGCACACTATGTAGCCGAAGCGTCTCGAGTTTCTTTTCCGTGTGGCTGGTGGTAAAAAGTGACGGTGCGAAGTATTTTGTGTGCCCCCGGTACACCGTGCGCAGCGCATGATTTGCATCAAGATCGTGGGTGCGAGATAGGGCCGTGGCAACAAGGGGCCCATTTAACGTGATATGTTCATTCGTGCCGGTGGCGTATCAGATATCAGTGCTGAGTGCCATCAGATGCAGCGAAGAAACGTTTAAGTTATTTTTCATTGGTTGGTTTTTATTTTGCGTAACGTTCGAGGCGCCTTCAAGGGTGGGCATGGAGTGGGTTTTGGGGTTAAATGACGACAAAATAAAAGCTGTTTTGTTCTACCAAGTAACGAAGTGAGAAAGTTAATAACGTTTTCAAACGGAGAAACTAGAATTTAGGCACCGTCGTTACTAATCCAAGTATGCTTTTTGGCAACTGTCAAATGGTAATTTAAATTATGAGCGCCATCTAGTGAAAAACATATGAATTAGTCGATCAGATTTATTAATTAAAAGATTTTTATTTGTTTCATTTTTCCATTAAATAGTTTTTTATAGGAAACAAAATGACAAATCCCCAGAAAAATTAGCGCCTGCGGTACCAATATAAAAAAACTCAGCAACAGTGATAAAAAATGGAAACAAATTGGACATTCCCCACAAAAAAAAAAACAGAAATGAAAATCCGTGGTGCATTAATCTTGGACGAAATTTGTTAAGCGCTTAATGCGGCAGAATAAACGAGTTACAATAAAAATGCTAATTATATATGGAACGTAGACGCAGCAGCAGCAACCATAACTGTGATGATGGAGAGAAAATCAACAAGGCAAGCGACGGCGTAAATAAAGGCGTCCCCATCAGCCCCCAACAGCCGGTTCGCAAAAATCTTTTAATAAGTTTGACAACAGTTCACCCGGCGAGTGAATCTGTTACTCTGCACCAGCTTTTCCTCGCCAACCGTTTCACCCAGAAGTGACACGGCGCTTATCACGACATTCGGATCACAATTAGCTCAATAATCATCGACATGACAGCTTGTGTCGGGAACAGGGACCGGGGAAGGGTTTGCCGTTTACAAGGAAAATTAATGTAAATTGTCGGCGAAAATTGTACCCCCGGCTGGCCGTTTTCGTACGGGGTGAAACACCGTCACCGGATGCGCTGGCCGTGCTGCGACAGGCGGGCGCAGATTGAAGCACACGCACACGCGGCGCTGTAGTTATTATGGCTTTGCGAACCAACGGCAAAAATCGCACGAAGCTAATGAACGAAAACGTACGGAAAGGAGCGAGCGCGCGAAGGAGGGCGGGGGATGGGGGGGGGAGGGGTGAAAGCAGACCACTGTAACTGGTTCATAAGTTTATGAGCGTGTTTTATGTCACGAGTGTTTACATAGAACTTATTTATAGCTTGTCGCCACTGTTCAGCGGCTGGTAAGCCCGTGGTTGGAGCGTATGGGAAAAAAAGTGGCACAGGGTGATTCGGAGTTTTTGGAGGCGAGTCTGTTGGGGCAGCGGGGAGCGGAATGATGGGTAGAAACTTCCACAGGGATCATCGAAATTATCACCGTAAGCACCACTGTTCGGATCGTGTTGAGAGGAAAGACGCAGGAATTAAGTGTGTTAACATCGTGTCGTTAAATTGGCGGAGGTTGAATGTCTCTCCATCGGAATAATCTGATCAAATGCGTGAAAATGAGGTAGAAAGTTTTACAATTTATAGTTTAACATTTACTATTTTTAATATATTTTTGCACATATTATATGTATGATATATTTTTACAAGTATGAGTTACTGAAATTTATAGAATGTATAATTTCTTTACAGATACGTTGTTCTGTATTATTAAAACGATATTTTTATGGTAAAATAAAGTGAAACTGAACTATCCTCGTGCACCAAAAACTAATATTATTATCGCGCATGTCCCGAAACCTATCCTCATAAAACCATTTGCAACGAACCATTACCGTGAGCAACGCAATTATCCGAATAACCTTCAGCAATTAACCCATCTCAGCGAGAGATATCACATTACTGGGAACATCATTTTATTAGCTCAATTCGTGCGCTAAATGAGCCTTATCAAACCACCACCACTCTGCCGCGTGTCCTAACCTAACTAAACTCAACCAAAACCAGCACGCAGTTCATTCATTATCCCCTACAACACTTTGAGCGCCTCATTCACCGGCTGTGCACCTTTGCCGATACACATTCCCAGTGCGCTTGCATTCTTGTCTTAATCGCACTCGCGCCATTCTCGTTCCCCTCCCGCCCAATCGAATGGGCGCATTGAACTCGCGCGTCCCACCGCGAACCGTTGGTGGGTTCGAATCAAACGAACCGCGCGCGCGTTGATTCCAACGCCGGCGGTCAGCAGTGTGTTCGCCACGGTGAATGTCACGCGAACAGGTGCGATGGATCGTGGACGGCGTGTGGAAGGAAGTTCTTGTTGTTCTTGCCGCTATTCTTGTTGCTTTTGGCCGTCCGAACAGTTTAAGTGAGTGAGCCCCGGTGTTTCTTTCTTGTCTACCGAACTGTGCCGCCGGTCCGTGTTTTGTTCATTATTAGGAGGGAGGATGGAGGGACCGCGCTAGGATGATGAGCTGTGTTTGAGCGCAAGGTGCTGACGGCACGGCGTCCTGAAGACGGTTACGGTGCTGTGTATTGTGTTTCACCCCGAATGGAGCTCGCCCGGAGGAGCATAACTAGGGCGAGAACGAAATGTAACAAATGCAGTGAGCGAGCGACAAACAAAGAGAACACAAAACCCACGACATCGATGATCGCGAGGATGATGGTGATGATGTTTTTCACTTCAGCGCTTATTGTTTGGTCAGCAACATCTGGGGCGATGTGGTGTTGTTTGCATTGATTGTGAAATTATTATTGCAACCCGGGAGAGTAATTAAGAGTATTACGGTCAAAACAAGGCCAAGTGTAAGGTGAAAGGTGGAACAAAGAGAATGTTTTGAATTAGTAACATACGAGATTTAACAAAAGAAATTTTGGAATTTTCCAGTGAGTCCTCATGCTTTATTTGCTAGGCGAACAATCTTCTGAAAATGAAAATGTAAACTATTTGTTTTCTTAGTAACGTAAAAAAAATAAATTTAATATTTTCCGTTTAATTCCATCCCCTTTTGATGCACGAATTCAGAAACCTTCGCTTGACATCTCCCGCATTTCTCTCGACGCTCTTAATTCAACGCTTACTTTGACCCGCAATGAACCACAGAACTGCAGCAAAGCAGCTCAAACAATGGATCACCATCCCGCTCGTACGGGGTATGGAAATCGGCCCGACATTATGCAGATCTCAACCCGACCCACAGTTTCTAGTGAAAGTCACCGCCACGACAAGACTCTCGCAGCCGAAAGATTCGTCCAAACCGAACGGAATGCGAAGGGTAGAATGCATGCAAACTGCAAGCGCAACTCGCGATTGCCCGGATCAGATATGCAAAAAAAGAACTCATCCCACGTATCCCCCGGAAGGGAATCGCACTGGATGCAACGTACCCCGGTTTAAACACCCCAAGGAGAAAGACCGTAAATGTCGCACCGTGCGCTACTGTCGTCTGCCGTAGATGGAAAATCGTCGTCCACCCGGGCCGAATGGAGGCGGCGGAGAGTGATTGATAATTGATTTTAATGATGTTGAAAATGGTTCTTGCGTACTTCTTGGGTGTGATTAACTATGCAGTAGGAGTTTGGCTTCATAAAGTGAGCTTGGAGTAAGGCAGCAGCTTTAAAAAGGCAGGCTCGTCCACGTACGATTTTGAACGCCCCGTTGAACCTCATTTAACATTAAGAACCAACACGCAAAACCAACAGCTCAACGCTTCGCCAAACCACCACTCGAAAAGTGCAAACGAATCAACGCTACCCCGATGGGGAAGCGCTCCCTGGAGGGGATCATAAATTATGTTTCTCATCAAAACGCTGGGGTGTGTCTCGAGGGAGCGCACGAGGGTTGCGATGTCACTTACAAGCGCTTAGAAGCGTTCCCGACTTTCGGCACAAAAGAGGCACAAGATTTTCGTTTTCGCCTGCGCCTGCGAAGCATCACTCTTGACCTGATTTCCGTGCCGAGAATGGCGAGTTGGGTGGCGGGTTGGGTGGTGGCCAGGGGTGTTGCAACTGCAGCAGCATCAGCATCAGCATCAGCAGCAGTAAACCGCACAGCATGTGCGGTTTTCCGGATCGGATGGGAATGATGGTTGCCAGTGGGAGATCGTAATTTGCATTTCAATTAGCATAGTCAACCCCCTGTGCGGCATTGCCCGTTTCCGGCCCAGGTTCCGGACTCGTTTTCGGTTTCCGAAACCCGATGAACCGTGCGGTGAACGCCGTGCCCGTTGGTGTGAAAAGAACCCATCGGGTAGTTCGGGAGGTGTGTGGATGGAGGTGAAAATACAAACAAATTACATTCCCTTCCCGTTGTGCAAGTATGCAGTTAGCGGAAGGAACGAATTCACCGAAACGTTTCTCGCATAACCGCTGGGAGTTCAGTCTTAATCATTCATGCTTTGATTTGGCGCGCGGTTTGATGCGAACACGCTGAAGAGTTGTTTGGAAGCCTTCGCAGCCCGTGAGGTGTGGCGATAATTAACTTGGTTGGCGCAAGTTTTTGAAGTAATTTATGCGGCAAACATCGCGATATTATCATGATTCTCGGCGCGATTATGAGATGGAAGAATAGACTCCATGTCACGGGGAAGAGAAAGAAGGCAAGGGAGAGAGAGTGTGCAAGTCATTATTCTGGTTGAAGGAAGCGAAAAGTGAACTCTAATAGTGTGAAGTATGTGAGAGAGCTGTCAAGAGCGTCTAATAGGCGTGAAAAAATGTTCACTGCACTGGTTTTGGCAGGCTTCAGCAGAGCATGTTATATATTTGCAAAAGCGTTAACATTTTCGAGTACCCAACACGAAAATCAATCGAAATCGCAATCAAGTACGTTTCAACTATCGTTTGAATATTCTTTAGCTTACGATAAACCCCATCACTCACAGTAATGCATCGCGGTTTGAAGTTGCTTAAGCCATGCTCTATGAAAATTAATTCGAAACAGGTCTTCCCTCTCACCGTAACACACACCCTTTTTCAGCGATGGCTTCCCGCACGGAAAGCGAAAGCGTATAAATTCATTACCATCATGCAATCATGCGAAAGCTCACAGATCACGATGAGCAAACGGTGCTAATAAGCCCCCGTTGTCGGTGGCAAACAATGGCAATGGCACAGCATATCACTCATTTCCACACCAAACCATGATGATGATTTACATTGATTAAAACATTAACTACAAGCCCACCGTTTCGCTTTACGCGCCGCTCCTCCTGTACATAGCGATTTAATTTCACAACAGCCATTTCCTATGAAACGTTAAAAAGCGCACCGTTGGCCGTACCGGAACGTGTCCGGGATTTACTTGATGAGATTAATGCGAGTAAGTACCATTTAAAACGTGGCGCATATAATGAGCGACCGTCGAGTGACCGTTGTGTTATAGCGTTGTGAATATAGCGCGATTGCACGCGAAAATAATGAACGATTGTAGTGAATTTTGGGGTTCAAAAGGGGTATCGAGAATTTAAAATTCAATCGATCAACTTTCAGCTCAATTTTAAAGGTGACGCTCAAAAGTCACTTCTATCATCTAACCCAGCTCGATAGGTGCCATCGTAAAGACATCGCGTGTCGTGCTCCCGAGAAGCTCCGAAAAGGACAGGAACAACGCCATCCCATAATCCAACCCGAAAGCTCCCGCGAAAGGGATAGAATAACATCCTCGTCTAGTAAATGTTAATCAAATCAGCGAACCGATTTTCTTCTCTCCTATCCTTCATCACACGGACACACTCTTAGAAAACCCACAGCCGTCCCTTTGTCGGTGGAAAATCGATTAGCTTGTGGGCGGGAGAGGCGTAAAGTTTGCTGACCCCTTTTTGCCGTCCGCTTTTGTTTCGGATGCTGTTGCGAGCGAATGGAAATCCGTTCGTTTGGGTGGAGGATGCAGGAGGGTAGAAAAATTCGCCAAAGGATGATTATCTCGGTTCTTCAAAAGTAGTGGTTTTGGGTTTGCTTTGAAATAGAAGGAGCCAAGGTCTAGAGAATCAAACAATGAACAGAGATTGAACGTATCTCGAAGCGATGGTGATGGTGATTCCTCCCGAAACGATCGACCCTTTGATGATTTGTTCAAAGATCGATTCGGGAGCGTTATCACAAGTCTGCCTTATTTGCCTGCCAGACGCTTTAAAGCCAACCGGCCCCATTTGGGATCAATTTAGAACACAAATTAAGCAGACAGATGGATAACTCCATTATGGCTCGTTATGGTAACACCTTGAACACATCTTGACCCGGTTTGGTGAGCTAGAAATTCTTAAATGGCGCTCGTCGGAAATAAATTACCCCTTTATGCGCTCTTCCGGGCGTGCTAACTTCTATCGTCCTGCCCGGTAAGCACTTGAGAAACGCACTTAAAAGTCATACGGCCACCGATCAACCGGGGATCGGCAAATAAAATCGATCGTCCTACAAAAATGCTCTCCAACCGCCGCTCGCAAATGCTCGGTGTGGAAAATTCACCGCGCTATCCAGGCATTTGAACTATTTTCATAACCGTGACATCGGAAAATGAGCCTACGGGAGGTGAGTGGGGGACGAAGGATGAAGGCTTTAGACACTTAAACGGTCCGTATGTGTGTGTGTGCGTGTATCTGGGAGGCTGCAATCAAGTCACGGCAAGTGAATGTGCTCGAAAGAAGAGCCATACTCGAGTCTATTGAATGAGACTCCACTCGCGTCCGACTCGCCATGCCCTCAAATCTTGCCCAGTCCCACCGAGACCGAGTCCGTTTGAGTCACGTTCGCAACGGACAGAGGACACAATTTAAAGCACTCACCCCAAATCGCCGATCGGAATTGGTCGGAGCTGACTGGTGGTACACGGATACACTTTCACCTTGGTCCTTTCACACCCCTCGCCCCATCGCTCGAGGCTCCCTCCTATCGCTTGCACGAACGTTTTCAATGTCATATGGCGTAAAAAGGATGAGCTGCTGGTCAGCTGGGAATTCAAAGACGGCATGCCCGGTGCGGTGCGAGCTGTCGAACGAGCTGTCGAAATGAAAACGGAAACGGATATATGATTGTGGCTTTTAAAGGCCAAAGAGCGAACCCCGTCCCCGTCCCCAGCACGACCAAGTGCTGATCCGTTTCTTTGTCCGGCTGTGGGTTTTCCCGCTGAAATGGAAGTCTTTTTCTTCGGCACGGCTCAATGGGCACGGAAATGGAACGCAATATTGACACGCAACCGCAAAAGGTGCTGGGAAATTGTGGTGTGATTCGGTTGAATCGATGGTAATGCATCGACCGGAAGATGAATTGGGTTTCTTTTGTAGGGTATTAGAGTTTCTAGGTATTTTTGAAAGATATTCACCTGTAGTGGGTTTAAATTTAAAGCTATGAAAATCAATTTTATTTCGTTATAGCTCTTACTTATAAGCTAGATGGAAAGAAAACATACGATGCGTATTCAAAATTATTTCCGAATTCGATCAAATGTCTCCTTAATACGAGCCAACACGTCATTTTTATTCGTTTTAGTTCATTATTTGAGCCTCATACAAACCGATTACAGGCTTTTAAACAATTCCACCGTTGCACCAGTCGATGAGCACCGAATTGACAATAAATCGGCTTACAGGATTATTATTACCACTCATCGCAGTGTCGTGATAAAAACAGAACGACGACATATTTTTCCGTTCTTTTTTCATTTTGAGCCCAAAAAAGCCGCCGAAAAAACCCATCCACGTGATGGACACTGCAGCAAAACGAAAACCATTCTAATAGCTTTATTTCTACGATTATGATCATCACCACAAAATGGTTTCCGAAATCTGTTCCAGCGCTGCCGCTTTGGCCAAGGCAACCTTACAGAAACAGCCCACAACGGTTTGGCTCGTTTTTCACATCGTTTAAGCAGAGCTTTCGGGGGAAGGCGTTTGTTTGCTTGGAGGTGTTTTTTGTGTCTTTTTTTCACTCCTTCTCCTTGCCACTTTTCTGCACCACCTCGGTACGGGACAATTAACTTTACAACATCCGTAAAGCGGCCGCGTTTCGCCAGTTTTGACCCACTTTGGAGGGTTTGGGTATTGCGGATGTTTTTTTTCTCTCTCGTTTTTTCTTTGTTTCCGGATCCGGTTATCGTAAAATCACAACAATAACACCAACAAAAAAAAGTGGTTCCGAAACACAGATCTCTCATCGGCGACCGCGGTCGCAGGACCGCAATAAGTGGCGCAATGATTTTCCGGCTGGCAGAAAGGTTGTGGGAGAAGGCGACCGCGGTCACGGGGAGGGATGGGAGCTATTTAATTTTATTTTTTATTCTTCCGCCGGAGATTTTTTTTGTGCTCGATACGAACCACTGTGTTTTCATCTGCCGGGTTTCATTGCAAAATCGTTTATTTTATGCTTCAATCCTCATTTTCCTCTGCGCCGTTGTGTTTTTTTTTGCGAGGTGAAAACGGAGCTTTGATTTTAAATCCAAATTGAATCAATTCCCGAAACCCTTTTTTATTTTTTATTTCCATGGATGATGCAATCCCGCCCATTACCGTTCCGTTCCGGGATTTGTTTTTGTGAGTTTGATGTAAAATAATAAAATTTTCCTTGCGGAATTGGAAATGTTTAAGACAGGCGCGGCGCTCTATCGCACAATCGCTAAAAAAACAACATAAATCAATCACCCTTCCCCGGTGCCGGTGCTCTCTTCGGCGCGCATAAATAACTCCCAAAAGTGTTTTACTCCTCGCGAAAATGAATTCTTTCAAACCAAAGCGATCCCCCGATGCAGTATCTTTGAATCCGAAGGAAGAAAATTAAACCGCCACACCCACGGCATTCTTCGATTATTTCGTTGTTTTAAAAGATGGATTTTAGAATGAAAATTTCCCACCAACCGTTTCGAAAATGCTAAACTTAAACCAAACTCCCCCTTTATTTATAATCCTCCTGCTGCAGAGAGGAGGGCATTAATTTTCGTCATTCCGTTTGGTTCGGAAAATATGTTCCGCCCTGATTGTGGCCCGAATGGATGGTAATACGTTTTCTAAGCGAGCCTTAGGTGAAACTTTTCCTTCCCAATCGCTTACACGGTGTGGGCCAGGGGACACCATCGGATGCTCGTTTGAGCGTGGAGCGCTTCCCGATGATGCCATCTAATCTTCTCTCCATTTACCACCAGCGTGGAGTGGAAAGTGCACCTCGGTGTCGTGTAAAACGAGGGCAAAGTTTTCCTCGGGTAACAGTGGTCTTTAAACTTTGTAATTACACATTCAACCACTCTCCCGGCTCCAGTGTCGTTTGCTTGTTTGCTGCAAGGAAACGATGGAAGGAATTCTGGATTTTCCTGAAGGCCACCCTGACTCCGATGGCCACTTCAACCGCGTGTGTGAGTGCATTTCTGCATGAAGACCAAGAGCCAGCACTGCTCACGTTTGTCATCAATTAAACGTCATTTCGACGGAAACTTGCGCCACCGATCTTCCTGTTTCAGTCGGGGAAGTTCTTCTCACAACCCAAGAGCATCGATTCATTTCAAGATGAAATTGGACATTTGACACACTAAACGAGCAGAAGATAGTGGTTGTCTGGCGGTGATTGCAAATTTCCTTACTAAATACTGTCCAATCACATGATTGGATCGCTTCCTTTCTTCTCCACCACGGACGCATTCTAGGAAACGCTCAAATGGACTTAAGAAGGTGAGTATTTAAAACTAATTTGCTTGAGGTAAGATGTATGTATTCAATCCAACTGCACCGAGTTTCATGTAAATTTACAATTGGAATTTAAATGGTTTTAATGTGACATAGTTATCCAATCATGAATACTTTAAAAATCTCATTTTATGTAGCCATTCTAGAAGCGCGTTGATGAACCCTGCTGATTCAAATGTTCAAAGCAGTTTAGTATGAAGAAATCTTCTCACAACATTCTTTCAAAACCGCCCGACTCACGAAGCTTCCAAATCAATTGCTAACTACATTGATCAAACGATTTCCGAAGCTAAAAAATTGCACCTTTTCGTACGGTTTTTTTCTTCCCTTTTCACACCCCGAATGCACTTCATGCCATTCGAAATCGGCAATTTCCTTTTAGTTCCCCGCTCAAAGCGCTTTCCCTGCTTCCGACAGCTCCAGAGCAGTTTGCTATTCAAACAATGCAGCCAAACGATTACACGAGACACGCGTCTGGAGTGCGATTTTCTTCCGCATTTGATGTGCACCGGAAGGGCGCTTGGGAAAGGGCACGAGCATGCAATTTGCAGTCGCTCGCATACGAACTCACCGCCAACGGGGCCCGAAATTGGATTTTATCGCAAACGTAACAACCAAACAGCGCGAACCAGACGATGGTGAAATGTAAATTTGACGACTCGCCCGCGTAATGCTTGTGCAAATTGTGCCCGGTCGGGTGGAGGAGACGAGACGCCCGGAGACGCTCTCGCCGCTGATGGAACGAAATGGAGTTGACGGTGAAATTTAATGCCAGGCAAACCTGGTTGCCCGGTGCAATGTGCAGTTGGCAGGCGGGGGAGGGAAGGGGCGAACCCGGACGAGAACATGAATATTGATGGAACAAATCGAAGAGCTGATTTGATTTATGTTGTTGAGGCTTTGGATTGTGAAGCACCGCTTCTGTTGGGTGAAAGGGAACTGAAGCGGACAATTTTCCTTTCCCGCGGGATTTATTTCAAGAATGGTTCGGTCGACATTCCTTCTTGAAAAAAAAAAAACGCACACACTCACATACAAACAAAATGCATTCCATCAAACGTGGCGCTGTGAGATGTCATGGCATCCTTTAGGATTATTTTTCTCTTTCAAAAAGCAGTCTAAAATTCGGCGCGATAAACGTCTCAAACCCACTTCATGATGTTTGATATAACGCGTTGGTATTTCTCGAGCGCAAACAGCTAAAAGACGAGCTAATTAAATGATATCACTTTCCTTCACTTTCAATCTTTTCAACAACTTTTCCGATGTTGTTTTGCCAAAGCCGCGCAAAACACGTTCCTCCTAATGTGAGTTAAATATTCCTCAAATCCTGCCCTTTCAAGCGTCAAGTAAAAGCTCTGTTTTTTTTCTTTCCCCACCAGCGCTTCCTAACGAACCCTCCCGAGTTCTTTCCCGTCGCGGTGAACTGAATCATTAAAACTTAAGACGCTTTCACTCTTTTCTTAAGCTCCTCAGCCTGTCAGAAATCGCCTAGCCGCTTCGTCACGACCCATTTTTCGGCCCAGCATTTCCATCCGGCGCTGGGCTCATCCATCTC
This sequence comes from Anopheles farauti, assembly GCA_000473445.2. Taxonomy (NCBI): domain Eukaryota; kingdom Metazoa; phylum Arthropoda; class Insecta; order Diptera; family Culicidae; genus Anopheles; species Anopheles farauti. Next base: position 10,720,071 of record KI915043.1, on the reverse strand, counting down.
CGGGTGTGCTTTTTGCTTTTCTTGATCCCTCCGCTTCCAGAGTGTGCTAGAAAGCGGGAATGTTCCATTTCCCCCAAAAGTGCTTTGGCAACAGCGAAAGAAACCAACGCAAACCCCAACGCTCGTCGAACTTCCCACTGCCGGGTTAGATCAGAAAGCTGTCGCGAGAAGAAAAACATGTTTCTACCACCCACACTTGTGTTGGCTTTGCGTCAATTCCTACTTTCGAGTGCCAAATCCATCAGAGCAGGAGGGCGTCGCACCATGATAAAAGGTTAAATTTTTGCCTTCCCAGAGTGAGGAGAGAGGTTGTTATTTCTTCCGCAATTTCATTTCCATTTTCTAAGTTGATCTTTCGCGAAGGACTCTGCGATACAATAGCGCTCTGAAAAGAGGTACGTTATTTTTAAGTAAGAAGTAATAATTTTCAAAATGAAAAGGAGAAAATGAAAAAATCCAGACTCGGATTTTATACCTTCCCTGCAACATTCTCTTTCATAAATGCAACTATTCGCCCGAGGAAGGCTTTGCTGACAAACCTTATCGATGAAATCATTCACTAAATAGACAACATAATCATTGACTTCCTCACATCAAGACGTACAACATACGGGTTTTTTTTTTTATTATCAGCAATGCCACCAGCAGTAGCAGCAGCATAACCAATCACACTCACATTCGCATCCAAGTGCGCGGTTGCAGTGCTACTACGATCAGAGAATGCCCGTCATCTCGCGGTGCAGCTGTCACAGGTGAGCAAAATATTATGTTTCCATGGTGACATGTACAGCTCGCCAACCGCACGGGGCGGAGAAAACGAAACGGACGATTTGAAAGCATTTTAAAATCGCATACCCCGAGCGGTGCCGCCAAGAAAACCAGCTACTCCTCCGAGGAAAAATGCCACTGCCGGTCGCGAGCGTCCCCGGGCCTGTCAGCGGACTTCGCTTTTACTGACAAGCGTTTTATGGGCCGCTGGGGTACGAGTGAAACGGAACGGGGAAAACATGGGAGAGGGAGCTTCAGTTGTCTATGCAGCCCACCTGAGCCTGGAAGGGCCTGGTCCGGGAATCCGGATTTCTACGCACGCAACTTGCCACGCTTGTTCGAATTGTCAACCGTTCCCCTGTTGTTTCACCACAACCCTCTTCCCGGGTGCGAGAATATCAGCCCATTGATTGATGTCTATCGGAGAGCATCAATCTCCCGTTAATAAAGGATGGGTGGTGGTACGTACGGCGCAATTTTCTATTAAATAATGCAACATGACAGTTGCGCCCTGCACAACACAATGCGACTCGCTGGGAGGGAATCTAACAGCGGCGGCACGGTGGGAAGGGCGGTGGGAAGGAATAGCAATGAGGTTGGTGAAAAACTAAACTCGGCCTAGATAGCGGCTGAAAGCAGCTCCAGGGTCCGCCTTCCCTAATTTGCATATTGTAATTTCCTTCTTCGCTGCGATGATAACAAAGTCACCCAGCAAACAGTTCATCATCATCTTGCACGCCGCCTTCGACGTCGTTGTCGTTGTCGATCGAAGTAGACACGGCGGTGGTGCCGTGGCATAATCACCGTGAAGCGATCCCGTGTCGTCGATCGATCCTTCGACGTGTGCGCGAATGTGCCTTTCAATAAGAGCCTCCACCCTTCGTCGGTTCCGTCGGTCTCGGGCCTTGCAAAGGTGTGGTTACCAGGTGTACGACGCTGTGCAGGGCACACACATACACACACAAGCACACGTACGGGTAGTGTGCAATTATTTAATTTCCTAATAATAAGCCCGGTTCCCGGTTGCCTCGCGCAGACGTGACCAATAATTCCCACCTCATGTAACTGTTCCGGGGTGGAACGAAAACTGCGGGAAGAGAAGAAATAAAAAAACACAGCGATATGATGATGGAATTGCGGGTTGGTGGAAAGCTTCCACCGGGGAGTGTTGCTGATGGTGATGATATGTGATTGCTAACTGCTGTAACGACTTATTATGTCAGATCATCCCGATTGCTTTAAGGGAGATATTTTTTGTACATTTTGTATGATTTTTACTGTGAGCTTGAAATTCTGGGTTTTTTCTTTTATTAGACCCGGTCTGATCTTTTGCGACTCTTTCACAAACATTTCCTGATTGTTCGACTTTTTTGGTCGGATTTTTTTACTTTTATAATAGATCTTATGTTAAAAATGTCTTTGGTTTATATTATTTATCATTCCTATGATTGTTTTATGGCTTTTTTCTTCTCTATTGAAGAGAATTCAATTAGTTTGATTACTTTAAATTTTTTCGCATTTTTCATGTTTTTTTATTTCTTAAAATGGAGCAAATAGTGTTTGTAACACATCGATACACTCTACAGGTGTGACCTGCATGATAAAGCGAAACATCCCACCGCCAAGAAGCGGAACCAGCTCCAGTTTATCTTTTAAGCAATCGCCATTGGACTGGATCCTTGCATGCAGTACGTTAATTACGGTAGCTATAAAACCTTCCTCCGACTTGTATGAGCGTGCGACATAAAATTAAATTTATACACACCATCCTGCAGCGGATAAGATCTTGACAAATTTATGGCTCCTGCTCGATCCTTTTTAACGACCGCAGTTTCGATCGACTCTTCGACTCTAGCCATTCACACAATGTATCGCCGCTATGCAGTTGCATCTTCTAGGCGCGGGAATGATTGACTTAAGATTTAATCAAAGTAGATCAACTTTAACCATTCGATCGGCTACTCCTCGATCGGGCCACATTTTCACGCCCCAAGGAGTTTGCCGGACCGGACGTCACCGAACGTGGAAAATTGCCATGCCCGAGGTGGAAAGAGAAAGAGAATGGGAGGGGAGTAAGGAAAAAAACCTCACACTACTTATCGGTCTAAACGCCTGCGAAACCTGATCCACATCTTGTTTAGCTACCGCATCGTGCGTCCATATCAATCACCACCGTGCCGTGATCCGTCCATCCCCTGGAGGGCAAAAGCAAGTCTGCGAAAAAAAAAAACACACACACACACGGTTCTGTAATGTACGAAAATTTGCTACGGAAATCGCCCCCCCCCCCCCCCCTTCCCGGGCGCAGTGGCAGGGTAGTTGGCGAATACATAATGCGCATTAAACTGGACACAAGCGAACCGGTTGCGTGCAATGCAGCACCCAGCACCGTACATCAAATATTTATGTAGAAAGTAATTGAAAATTTTATTTTCAACAATAATTATCCCGGATGATTTAATGAGCAGCCACCGTAACGCCGTGCGCGATTTAATGACGTGAAATGGGGTGGGTTCGCTCGTATCCGCAGCGACGGGACGGACACGGACGGACGAGATCTCATAAATTTTTCGATCAAACTGATCATTCCGGCCAAACCGGTGGTGGCACGGCACGGTCGAGCACCTGAGTTGCCTCAACTCAACTATCCTTCGGTTGTGAAACGGGCGAAGCTTCACAGATTTTATTGCTTGCGGAAGGTTGGACCGTGATTTTTGGGCCCGATCAGGCCAATATGACCTCCATCCTTACTCCCTCTTCCTCTGCCTGCCTGAAGCATACACTGGTTTTATTTTCCAAATAGCCAGGGGTTTAGATTTGATGGTGGCCTAAAGAGGCTGGGCGACCATGCGTTGATGATAGTCTTTCGCCCGTATGTTTTGTTTTTATTTTTACCGTGTCCTTCGGTTAATTGTGTTTTTCCTTTCTCGGCCGGGGAAATGATTGTTTAAATTGATGCTGGTAGCATGATGCGATGCCATAATCACTCGCCGTGTACTAGGTTTGATTGGATTGTGGACAATTATTTTAATAGCTCCGTCGAGAGATGCTCTTGAACGGAATTATTTTAAACATTGTTTTTTTTTCTTTTTGGTGAAAAAGTAGATTTAATTCTTGCTGAACTTGACTTGAAATCCTTCCGTCATAAAACCCTCGCATATCGGTGGCCCCGTTTATTCATTGCCTCCCATCAGTCAATGTCCCACGGCGCAGCGGACCTAATAAATCCACCCGAAATCCCGAACCTGATGGGGGCCGCATCTCAATTTGGTGGATCCATTATCCCCACGCCCCCGGAGCGATGAAAAGTGATCCAAATTGTCACATTCAACGGGCGGGTACTTAAAGAAAATTACTTCGGAAAGTGAACAAAGGGGTTTCCGTTTCCCGGTCCGCTCCAGCTCCACCTTCCGATGGATGACCAGCACTCCGAAGCTGTCGTTTGAGATTTGAGTGTAAGCAAAACGTGAAACGACCCATCCGAGAATGAAGCCTCCTCCTCCCCAGTGGCAGGAGTGTTTCTGTGTCAATCCGAACCTAAAGCTAGCACGAAGAAAAAGAAGGACCGTTTCCGATTCCCTCAAAAAGCTGGGATTTGTGCGGTGTACAGGAAGAAGAAAAAACGATGCCAAAAATCCAGCCCATCATCCCGCTTCCAGCAGGCCATCGCCATCGAATCCGTATAGTAGTGGCCGTAAATCAACCTCATTTTCCCACCGGCCTCGTTATCAGTTAATCAGGGAGCAGCGGTTGGGGTCGGTGGTGAAAGCGGTGGTGGTGGGCCAAATAAGTCATAAAGTAAATTGTGATGAGCAGGCCTAGTAGTGTCAAAGCGGGCGATGAGATTTCTTAACGAGAAGTTAGTGAGATCGAGAGGAACAAAAATGAAAAAAAGGAACGTACTATCTCCGCTGCTATCAGTTCGTTTGTTCGAAAATTCGAAAATTTGCAGCGTACGCTTTGTTCGCCTCTTCCGTCGGTCATCATCATCATCATCACCGTCAGAAGGCGACAGCAGTGCGCCAGTGCGAACATTGTGTCCTTAATTACTGCATCATCAATTATGCCGTGAAGCAAAGCAGGGTGGTGTTAATCATATTTGTGATTTCGGCGCTAAATCAAGGGAAACAATTAAAGAGTGAAACAAAAGATTCGATGGGAAAATTTTTCTCACTGGTTTTGCAAAATTTATATCCATTTAATTTTTTATGAGTATAAAAATAACTATAAAATAAATCGCCATACAGGATTAAAAATTGTTTTAGTTACATTTATCATCAACAGATGGCGTCACAAAAATCAGTTTTGAAGGACATTTTTTTACTAATGCCTGCTTTGTCGATTTGAACGAAGTGTAGTTTTTTTGCCCAGAGAAAGTTGATTCGGAAAAAAATACACCGAATAAGCTCTGAGTGAAAGGAGATCATTTGAAAAACCACCATTTGCTATCTCACAAAAATATTCAATCCAACATATCCATCAAAGCTTATGTCTGTTATTTCCGCTTTGGGACCCAAACCCCAAGCAAAAATTTCCTTATTCACACAAGCGTGCCGCTTAAACACATACATCCGTAGAAAGAATAAAAACCCCGCCTAACTCACGAATGCCTGCAAAAATATCAATCTGAATGCTGCTTCGGAAATGTACTTCACTGCTCCACCGGCACAAGGCACGATCCCAGAAACCATTTTTCAATCTCGGACCCAACGAAAATCAGCGCCGGAAGCGGTCAAACCGGACACGGAAACGGTGGCTAAAAGAAGAGTTCCACGCGTCCGGTACGCTTTCGCCGTAAATCATCGTTCGCAGGACGAGGACGACGAGCAAACGCGCTGCCCACTTGCAACCAGCTGGTCAAGCTGGAAGTTTGTGTTTTTGTGCTGGCGTAGTTTGGCCGTGTGGTAGTGGAAATTTGGGCCAGGCGTGTGTTCGCTGAAGACTGCAGTACGCAGAAAGTGGACGAAAAGTTGACTATCCGGTCCGGTGCGGGCATTATGATGATCGGTGGTTGTGACAAACTGGCTGATGGCCCGTAGAACATTTATAACATTTTGCTGCACCGTGCTTTCAATAAATCTCCTCCCACGTAGCGGAGAATCCGGATGATGATATGAATAAGCGCTTTGAAACTATTTTTCACGTTGGATTTGTTTAACTCCATTCAAATGCAAAATAGACGCGAGAACGAGTGAGACTTTCGGATGGATAATGGAGAACGTTTGCATGTGATTTGAATATTGTTCACTTTTTTGTTTCTCCCTTGCTTTTTAATTTCAATTATCAGCTGACTATGATTCGATCATATTCAGTTCGTTCAAAGTTCAATTATCAAATTCGTGTTCCTTCACACACGTCCACACCAATCGACTCCAATTTCAAAGCATCTGTCAGATCCATCACCTCTTAATGAATGAAACTTGTTAAGCTCCCACCACGTTCCAATGCTTGGCTATTGCGGGCAACCATAGCAACGTCGAGTAGGCTTACGCGCGCGAACTATCAAACCCGCGACCGTTGGTATTACCCTTTGATTCTGGTCGCTTATTTACCCTTGTCCAGCAATTTGTAAGTGAATCCGTGCGAGATTTCAGCCCCCTTCCACATTCACGGGATTCGCCCAAATCAACGCACATTCGCCAGTAAACGCCTATTTCCATTTGGCTCCCGGCTGCTTGCTCGTGCTGATTTCCAATACCGTCCAATGCCACACGAATCAAAGCACTGCGTGGTGCACAGACAGGGGCAAAACTTCAGGGGAAATATTGTGCTGCGACAGCATCACACGCCCGCCACACGCAGGAAAGACGGCTTTTCCGGATATGGGTTTCAGTCGAGCACTTTTTGACTTCGCGCGTGGATGTTTGGTGGTCTGACAGAAGCAGGCGTTACAAATAAATCGCACACCAACATAACTTTCGACCCTCGTGCCACGTTCCTCACCTTTTCCCTCGCGCCGCTGTGCAATGATGCGGAATTGAATGATTTTGTTTGCTCAACAAAAACATTTGCGATGCAATTTCCTAACCTAACGTCCGTTTTCGGTCCGTGTGTGAGCACGCGCGCCCATGTTTCGTCGTTATGGAGATGATTTTGAGGGCCATGGGTTGCTAGGTGTGAGTGTGTGTGTCTGCATGCGAGGGTGATTGCAAATTTATGCTATCGTGTTAAATCTGCGTTTGGCTAGAGGCCCTTTTGTTACGATTGACGAACAAAAACGGTTCCATGTTTGCTGCGTTCGATTTGTTTCATGTCTGAAACAAACCTAGCGATAGGCATTTTAGGATGAGCTGGATTCAATTTTGATTGGAAAGTATCGATATCAGGCTGCTAGCATTTTAAAGCCTTTAATACACTTTTGCGATAGGATTATTAGGATTATTAAAGGTTTATTACAGAATACAATAAAATTGAATTCAAAACATAAAAAACACAAAGAACTGGAAGGAAAAGAAAAATTTGAAAAATTAATAGATATCAGTCTGAACGCGGCTAATGAACCAACAAAGCCAATAAACCTTCCATCAAAGGTGTGAAAAACTATTAAAATTTTGCAATAAAACCCAAACAGCCTAGGGTTGATTGATTTTATTTCATGCACCAGCACCTCTTTGTACCCAAATAACTCCTGCAAAACGAGATCCTGAAAGAACAAAGCAAAATTCTTGTGGGCCTAAAACAAACGTACACACACAAACACCAAGTCAATTTAATCGATCACTTTCCTCAAACCCAGCACCACTTAAAAGCTTCCCGATCCCGACACTCCCCTATCGCCATCGGTATAAGTTATTTTTAATTTTCTTTCCCGTTTGACGAAAAATCTGCCCCCATTTTGTGACGGACGAATGGGACGGTCATGCCTTTTCACCTTTAAACCGTGAGCGTATTAATGAAAATTTGAACGAGAACACGACGGGGCCCCGTCCTTGGCCCGGTGGGACTAATAAAATTTTTATTTTATTTCCTTTCGTGTTCCTCCCCGACAACCTCGGGAGGAAGGACCAACTGCAGGAGCGTTCGATGAAATCAACTACAAAAACACTATGTTCACGATTGACGCTAAGGGACGGATGAAATCGGAGACCAAAACACTCCTTTCGCTCGCTTTTTTGTTTGGTTGACGGTTAGGGACGATATGTTTCGGGACGATCGTGACCCAATCTTTTTGGTTCATTCATGAGCAACGTTTGAGTAGGACAGAGAAAATCCTGCATGACCGGGAGGAGTTCGGTGAAAAAAGTTACAAAAGGAAAACTTCAAGTCCAGCTGGCTCGAGATCGTCTAAATCAAGCGCGAAGAAAACGAAAGGAATCTTCAAAGCACTTCCCGGAAAAGCCCTGCAAGCGATTAAAACCGCTCCTTATGCGAGCGAGAGAGTGCAGAAACTGTTCCTAGGGAGTGTGGAAACTTCCGAAATTAATGCAATGCGCTGATTATGTTTATTAAATGCCGAAGTGATTTCGGCTTGCCGGCTCTTACGAGCCTCTTAACAGGTGTCCTACGGGAAGGAACAGCATTCTTTAGAAAGGCTTTTATTACGGAAGTTTACGATTTAAAAAAGAAAAAGAAAACGTACACCATATGACGCGGGCATGCCCCACCACACGGACACGTTTATTGAAATTTCGGAGCGAAACTTCCAGACGGGCTACGGACAGAAGACAGAAAGCCCTGGTGGACGACCCTTCTCATCGGATGTTACGAGTTCCCCTGGGAGGGGAGGGGGGGAGTTGGGCGGACCTGTGTGTTGCCTGTAGCTTTAAGCCTTTTGTTTGCTCTTTTAACGATTCTTTCCGCGTGCCCGAAAATAAACACCCCCCTCCCGAACACGTGGAACCAATATAACCTCGCAAATAAATAACAAACTGCTTCGCAACCATATATGAGCGCACGAGATTTTGCGCCGTGCAAAATTAGCAATATAAATTAGAAAGATTATCATCGGTGTGCGTTTTGCGTTAACTGGCGCCCGAACAACGATCCATAAACGTCGCGTTCCCGCTTCCGCTCTCGTCACACTCAACAACATCACGTGTAATGATGTTTCGTGAGCTTTGCTCTTCACAGAAGCATCTGCTATTTCCGTGTGCGTGTGTGTGTACTTTCATGTTTAAACTCTGCACGCCTGCGGCCTGCGTGTTATGCGTCAATAACCGGGACGTCGGGACGGTGGCCCGGGAGGAAAGGCAGGTTGTAAAAATGGTGGTTTAACGAGTACGAACATCCAACGACAAGCCGATGTTACGATGCCAACCGTTTACACTAACTCGAGTGCCTTTGTGCAACTTTCGTCCGAAATCTGCTCCTGTTAGTCCCACGGCTGAGTAGGGCGCTGTGTCTTTTGTCACTGAAGGGTGCCACTTACTGCCCGGGGACTTGAATGAGGTGCGTAAATGCGCACCAAACCGCCAAGGATAACAGGAAACTAACCTTTCGGAGGAGGAGTGCGTGAAGTGGATTTAGAAAGTTACCTTCGTTATCGCTCATTTCATAACACGCAAATGAGTGTCACTTGGAGAATGGGTTTTTCTTTTCTTTTTCTTTGTTAATGCCACACAATAGCTGGTTTGTTTCTGGTCGGGCTGGTCGCTAATGGAATGCTAAGTACACTTCATTCTACCAGGCAAAGGCCAGTGAAGTGTGGCAGGAGAAAGTTTGTGGTGAATTCAACAAAAATAGAACACAACAGGACTCAATTATTCTGGCTATTTTCTTTGTTTACCAAAGTAAGTGATGCTCATCGTACGTTGGGCTTTAAAGGAAGCCATCATCACAACTCCATGAATCAGACTGACACCCCCGTGGCCGTTCAAATGTAGCTTCGGACTGGCGCGTTCGGGCGAACTGACCTACGTCTCACCCATCTCCGTTTCTCTTGCTTTTGGGCATCGTTCCAAATCCTCCACATCCACCTCGCTTTGGCGTGCTTCTCGCTTCCAGGCGGGCAAAGAAATATTATGATTGTGTCGATTTTTCCTGTCCACTCCGCGCCGAAATCGCTGTCAATGATTTCAATGACCCCTAAATCACGTGACTCAAATCGTACCACGGCTGGGACGCTTTTGCTGGCAAGAAAAGCTGACAGGAGCGTTATTTATCGTCCAACCAACCTGCAACCCCCGGCCACCGGGAAAGGAATGATGGCTCGTGTGCCAGGAGATCCGAGCCTAGCGGGGTTGCAGAATTAATTCCGTGCTGCAGATTAATCGCTGCTCATAAGCCGTTGGAAAACACGGAGTAGGCTGGCTTCTAAAAATGAAGATAAATATGAGAGGCGCGGGGGGGATTGAAGGTGTATCAGATAAGATAGAAGAAAGTTTTAGGAAAATGTAACTGCGCAGAATGTCTACAACGAACTATGTCTACAGGATGCGGCAGATGTAAAATTTGTCATACAAATTAATATTATTCCAAAGGAAGAGACATAAATCAAGCAAGGAAAATCACGTGATAAATTATTCATTCTTGAAGTTTTTGAAATTATTTCTTTTATTCAATGCACATACAAACGTTGAAAAACGTGCCAAATATGACCGTTGAAGCTCCACTATCGAAATGAGTACCACTCGGAAAACCCTAATGAGTGCCTTTCCCAGAGAGTTCATCTCATCAAACAATCACTCACTCACAGCTTCATCTCATCACTCTCCTGCGTTAACCATTCCGGACCAGCGAGCAAACGAGCTCAGGAAAAACACCAGCGAATGCAGGCGAGAGAGAGAGAGAGGGAGAAAGAGAGAGAAAGAGAGAGCATGTGTGCTGGAAACACACGGAAAACACACACCGGTAGCGGCGACAGTTTGACCGACTGACTGGGTAACAATAAAAGCAAAGGTTGTTATTTCGGTCGAATTAATGGTAAAATTCAATTTCATCCAATCGACCGGCTGCTCGGGTTCGATCCCGGCCTGCCTACCGCACCATGTAAAATCGGTCCGACTCTCGTGCGGCGAATACCTTTTTCCAGCGTGTGCGTGTGAATATGCGTCAAATGGCAGGTCACATCATCGTTCAACTACCGATTCCCGACTCGCATTTGTATTGATCTCGATCACCCTGTCTGTTGCTTACATGCTTGCCCCGATCGGTTTCAGGTTTCCCAAGTTTCGCACTCCTCGCTCGCCGTTTGTTTCCAGTGTGCACACGAGCTGCCATCAAATAAATAAAACATGATGTTTTGAGAAGCAATTATTTATGTTTATTTTGCCTACTCCTCGTGATGTGGCTAGACCGAACACAAGGCGTGGGAAGGCGATAATGGCGCTCTAGGGGTGGTGCATGAGGGTGTGTGTGTGTGTGTGTGCTTATGGGCAACACGAAGCGGTACAAAACGATACTCGCTACCGAGGAATACTTTGAAGCGAACAGACTTTTCCGCTCACCGTACGCGGTGTGCCTTTGCTTTATTTTATTTTTCCACCTGGTCCGGGGATGGCTCCGTGCCGTCAACCGTTATCGTACCGGGTCGACCCGCGGTGCGTAACACGGGGATGGAAACGTCGATGATTTATAGCGTACGGCTACGTCCAGCCTCCGCTCTGCAGCTCGGCACCTGTCTCATTAGCAAGTTTCGCCCGGAATAAATGGCTCCGGCCACGCGTCCATGCTTGCCGGCGTCGCGCAAAAGGCGGAAAATGATGTTTAGCATACACACCACCAGATCATGGGTCAAACAGATAAGCAGCACATCCCCAACTAACTAGGCAAATCTATGCTCGGTTCCTTCGGGGCACTGGGGCACCCTTCGCCGGTGGGTATGGTTTCGTAACCTAATCTCTTAAGACGATAATGAGCCGATGTGCTGCCAAAAGGGACCGGAGCGAGGAAGAAGTACAAGTGTTTTTCAAACTCGCAGCATCCGGCGGAGAACCGTAACCGTAAGCTTTACTAATGATTGTGCTAGCGGTCTACGCTATTGCGCCATATTCATTCGCACGTGAAATGTAATATGTTTACAGCAGTAGCGAGTTTCGGGTACGATGGTGGATGCATTGCAGATTAAAAGTATCACAAATAAGTTCTATTCTTCAGTGCTTACGAGCTTATAGATGTTTAAGTATGAGCGTGGAAACAAAACTAGAACGGAGAGTATCCGACACTGAGCCAACAGAATGCATCATAGTAGCCATAGAAGTGAACATTTATTTTCTTTTAGTGGCGCCATCTGGCGAAAAGCAACATAACCAAAAAATAAAATATTTTTATAAAACCCATTTTGTGAGTATTTTCATGTACTTTTTTGTTCTCTAGAATCCTTCAGAAGCAATACTAAAATTTTGAAACAAAGTTGCAATAATCTTGCCACTTGTAATGAAATCTAACGATTAATACAAAAATGTACTGGTTCTCTCAGTAAACTACCGGCACGCTAATAACCCGCCCAGACTCGGTTAAACTGCCGCCCCGCAAAATAACTTCTTGTCTATAAATATTTTATTCACACAATTAACATTAGCATACGTAAAACGCTTCAAGCCCCGGGCCGACCTAAAATATGGGCTGATTTATGTGTTTCCCGCGCGCGCCGTATCACTCCTAATCGGACAACGGCAAGCTTCTACCGCAAGTTAAATAAATTACAGAAATCATGGATTTTATTACCACTCGTGCACACAGCTGGGCCCAACCAGTCGATCACATTTATGCATCAAATAAATCGACGTACGTACGCACTTTCCGATCGCATCGCTCTGCTCGCAGACAGCCTCTGCACCGGTCGGTGGACGGAATATTTAGCATTTGTGCCACCCCGTAAGGATTCTGACCTCAAGTTTTACGAGGGTTTTGGGGAGGCTCGGATGTTTTTTTCCCCCCCCCCCCCCGCCTTCAGACACCAGTACCGGCACCATTGACTGCGCGACCAGTTTTACGACCAAACTTCAACCGATCCGTCCGGTGGCACCGTATAAGCCGAAAGGAAAACTGTACTGGCCCCCATAACGCACCCTGCAGCAAAACCAACCGAACAGGCAAAAACAGCCGCCGGTTTCAGTGTTGAAATTTCGCTGACAAATTGGGCGGAAGTAATGTGCAGATTTATGTTCCCCCTCCCCGTTCCCTCCTTCTCCAGACGAACCTACCGGTGAGTAGAGAGAAAAAAACAGATCGGTCAGAAAGGTAAAACATGCTCCGTAATCTGGTTCGGCATTCTTCGGTTTAGTGTGTGTTTCGAGGTTTTTTTTTTCTTTTCACACTGAATAACGAAATTCAATACAAAGTTACAACAAACCCCTCCCGTGTCGGGAAAGGGAGCCACCGAGGAATGCCGGTGGTATGTGTCAAGGATTGTTTTTTTTTTCCTGCAGGAAAATCACTGCAAATAACCCCCCTCACCTTCGTTCAGGTGAGCTTATCGCCAATCGTCTCTTTCGGTGGTTCGCGTTCGTGGGAAACCCGTGGAGGCGGGAGAAATAATTTGAAACTCAAATCGATCGAATGCCGATGACCGCCGCTTCGATTTGTGCTTGTGCGCGAACATTGGATTTATGAGCAAAACGGCCTGGAACTGACCTGCACCGGTCATTTGCATTTAACATCGATCGATCGAAGGATTTCGTTGATGGAATCGTACAACCCAGCTGCTCATCGAACCGAGAGCGAAGCAATCACGCCGTGATATCGGGTGGAGAAAAGTCGCCAAAAGAAATTAACCTAACATTCGCATAAATTCATCAGGATTATTATCTTCCACTGTTTATTAAAGCAGGCCTGAGAAACATATTTACTCCGTGAGTGAAACTGTGAGTGAAAAAAAAACTGTGAGTGAAAAAAATTGAACGTGAGGTTAAATGTATTCCCTCCACTGTACCCACGCTGCAAACGTATGTCGAAAATGCCAACAAATCCGGAAATGAATAATCGATCGCAAGTACATGCGAATAGACGGCGGAGAGTTAGTAGGGAGTTTTCTCCCAAAAAATGGCTTTATTTATGGTTCCCTGAACATGCCCATTGAAGGGATAAATTTGATGCTCGGGTGGATAAACCAGCCAGTTTAGATTCAATTTGATAAACGATTTATTTATTCAATGTTGGTCTAGTTTTTTTTTAATGGAATAATTCGAATAAAATACAATTATAGTAAACAATTTCGTGCATGAAAATTGTCACCTTTCACCATGAAAAAAAAACAATTCCAAAGCTCCAACAACTGCTTCCAAAACACAAATCCTTCCCAATATTGAAATGAAAAAAAAAATCTAACAAATGCAGCATACGCGAACACTTCCGCTATTTTGTCTACTGGGATTAGATAACAAAATAATGGAAGTGGAATTTGGAATTCATTAAAAAGTTTTCCTAAATCACTTCCTTTCTATTCGCTTCGTACTTTGAGGTACACTCAAATGATCACTCGAAAAGTACGTCCAGAACACCAGAAGTACCCCACTGCTACCTGTGCCGAAACTCTCTAACTAATTTAGTCTAATTTTGCAAGTCCGCTGCTTGCACCTACCGCAGCCATCGTTCGGGACCTGTTGAAGAGATAAAGTTCCCCGCCGATGCAGCACCGAAACCGGACAGGAACCATTCGAACGAAATTGACCCAAACCACCACCGTCACCACCACCCGATTTGCATACCGACCGTTGGCCGAAAAGTTGTCGAGAACCGGGCAAGCCAAACGTTATTATGCAGTGAGTTTGCTAACAGGCGAAAATGGCCATTTTCCGTAACGATTTTCCCGCTCCGGACGGTGACGGTGACGGGGACAAAGAACGCCAGCAACGATGCCGATGTTCAACAAGTCTGAAATTGCTGGACGGACCCAAGAACAGACCGATAGACGAGTGTTTCCATGTCCCAAAAAGACGACCCCCAAACAACGGAGCAGAACAGAACGCGCCACTTTCAGATAGCGAACGAAAACAAGAAAAAATCGCTCCATCTCGTCCATCCGCCGTCTCCTAGGTAACGGCGTCGGACGTGGTTGCTCTGAAAAGTTGTCAGCAACCTCAACACACTCGAGACGGTGCAGCACAGTGCACAGTGCGAGACGGTGGCCTGAATTTTTCAGACCACTCTACCCAACTCGACCCAACTCGCGATTCCCAAGATGGAAGCTGTTACTTACACGAGTCGCGGCTGTCTCTGAACGCCATTCAGTGAGCGATGCATGTATAAATAAATTTAAATTGCATCCGTCTATTGTTGCAGCTGGGTTCGGTACTATTCAGCTTATCTGTTTCCCTCCCCGTTCTCTTCCCCTTTTTATTCTTTTACTTTTTGGCCACCCCACTTATCTCGCCCGGGAGCGACGATGGTCATTGTGCTGTCGCAATTATTTTTAATTGAGTGCTTATTGGACACGCGGTAAAAGGACGACTTTTCGGACGTCGCTTCTAACGTCCATTTTCATTGTTTGCATACGCAGTTCACAGTCGCAGTGCTTAAGTGTTTTACATTTACGAGCTGTGTCGTTCGTGCGTTATTTATGGGGCACACACTCACAAACGACGACCGTAAAAATGGCACTTTCGTTTTTTTTTGTGTCCACCGCTAGGTACCACAGGCGTTTGGTATTCGTGTCAAGTTAAACCGTCTTGCAACGTTACCCCAAAAGCGACGAGACGACGAGCAAGAAAACACGCAGACAGATTAATTTACCATGTCCATCCTTGTGCGAAGATGATAGCATTTCAATCAGCCCTCCGGTTGTGGTCCTTTTCTCACCGTTCCACCGGCTGGTGAAAAATGGTTGACCCTAAAAATAAAAAAAAAAACCACCCCTAACTTAATCAATAACAAATTTCCTTTTCCGGGCGCTCACACACCGCGGGACCCACGGTGGAGCGTGACATTTTCCATTGTTTTTCAACACGCGGACGTCTCGTTAGCTGCTGGTATTTTCTACCGGGTCGGTGCGAGCGTTTCCCGTTCGCAGTGTTTCTTCTTATCGAGTTACACGGTTCAGCTCGCGTTCGTTCGATCCGGTTATCCCGGATGACGAGCGCACTCGACTCGACTACGCGACGCGACGACCTGGTTCGAACAAATTGCACTGAAATCCATCAACACTGGCGATGACCGTGATCGAGTTGCGAGTCGGGCGCTAATGAAACATAAAATGCACCATGAAAAACCGCGCGCGCACCGGGCGCGTCCGTACGACATCACGACCAAACCGCTGGAGGACTCGCGTTTCCCCTGTCTCCGTCTCTGTCTCTCGGAAGGAATCATCCGTTCACTAGCAGGCTGGAGGCGCAGCAGATCTGGTGTTGAGAAATTAGCTACCATCCGTGCGGGAAACAGGAGCACACGGCAAGTTCCCCGCTCACACGCATATGGAAGCGCACCGAAGCGCAGAAGCGTAAACTAGCGTTGCGGGCATGAATTATGCATTCGCGATTGCGTGCACCAGTCGTTGGGTCTGCACCGAATCGGATAAAAACAATTATAAATCAATAATACACACCCGGTACGAGCTCGGTACATGACAGTTCACGCTGCCAGAAAACCGGCACGGCCTGTCATTACGCATGCTGTCAGTCGCTTTTGACAACCGCTGTCAAACGGTGCGCAACGGCTACTAAGATGAATGCACTGGCGGAGAGTGGAAAAATAGTATTAATTCCGTTTTAGTGCCGTTTAGATCTCATTAATCATTGCATTTTACCATTTTAAACCGTGTTGCATTTGATCATGGTAATAGCAGTCCGCTACCGTCTAATTCTCACACTCTGTAATTAATTCTCTGCCGGGAGACCACACACGACGCCATTTTGCGGTGATTAATGCCGTTGATCTTGCTGCTGAAACCCACATTAGTCTCCGTGCGTAGATTTGATGCAAGCGCTGCACGTTGCAGAAATGCGAACTTTAGCCATAAAATCGACAATTAATGCAAGCCACATCGGTACGGTGCGGTCGGCACCCATATCACGGGGGGAAATAGAAACATTTCACGTATTTCGAACCAATTACAACATCTATTTTCATTCCTTAACGGGTGGCACGGCACGTAGGCGCATCTTAATGACTCACTACGCACGCCGTACCCATCATCGGAAGGAATCGGTCCCAAAACCTGTCCCGAGCGTGTCTGGAACGCCCGATCGAGATACTGGCCGGAGTGCGGGAAGGAAGAAAAAAAACGATGTACTGCTGGAATGCTGGGTCTGGAATTCCCACCCCGGCAAGGTTGACTTATTTTCATGGATATTAAGCGAATGTGCTGGGGAATACATTTCACGATGCGATTCGTCCGATTAATGATGCTTACATGCTGATGGACAAGCGTGATAGGATTCCTGCAGCATGTTGTTTGGCGTAATCTTTCGTGCATGCCAAACATCTTCCAGCTGCCGTGAGTCTTGTGCGCAGGTGAGGTTTAAAAATAAATAACACACAAACATTGTGGTTTTCTAGGATCACTTGTGATTGGAGAGCAGCTCGTCTCGTTGCCATACTGTCCTGCTGTCGTAGAGGCCACAAGAAACCACAGCTATTTGACAAGCAGTGACAAGATTCTGTACAGTAAACAGGCTCCCATGTTTGAGCTGAACGGATGCATTCTCTCTTGTGGTTGGGTTTACTTTTTTTATGCCAGTGCAAACATTGACCCAGTGCTGTTGTGCGAGTGCCAAGAGTACTCCAATGCTATGTAATGTCGTCGAGACATTCCCAACACGCCTCCTGCCCCAGGAGAATGTCGTACCGTACCAACAAGGACACTTTTTGCATTTTCTCTTACACGTGGCGAGAAAAAATAATATTCAAATTTATCTTCCCTTTTTGCAATAAATAAGTTTAAAGCTAGTGTATCATCCACTAACATTAGTTTTGCAATTTTGTAACAATTTCTATACACAGCATTGCGAAGCATCTCACTCGATTCCAACACCTACTCTCTGCATTCTCTGCAACTCGCATTCTGCAACACGGTTTGCGGGTGATGTGCATAATTTAACCGCAAGAAGTACCTTCACTCATCCACTGGTATTTCTTGTTCATCTTTGCTAGTGGCAAACAGAGACCAAACTGGCAAGATTGAATGCTTTTTGGAAAATTTCGTTCAACTAGCGCACGGGAGGTACACCGGCAGAGGGGAATGTTTGTCTTGGTCCGAAGAACCGGCCAAGATACGCTTGGGGATATCAAAATAGATTGGACACCGGCAATGGAATGCTCGTATGTAATGCGAGTGATTTATGGTGCCCGAATGCCCGCCCGGAATACTGGGGCGGCCGGCATTTTTTCATTAACATAATCTAAACCCTACGCATGCACCACCCGTGCGCTAGATTGCATTTGCATTCGGGGCAGCAATCACCATCGTTCGCTGTAAGAACATTGGGAAATGCAAATGTGTGGGGGAAGAAAAAACACCTTCCGTTCCGTCGAGCCGAGTTGATGATGATGGTAATCCAGCAAATGAAGTAACACCCGGGGGAGAAGGAAAGCTTTTTGTATTATGATGTCTTTTGGATTGTTCTGATAAATCTTTTAGAGTTTACTTTTTCCCCTGGAGGTCCTGTGGAGGTATGTGTAAGGTAATATTTCTGATCCAAAAATTATTAAAATAATCTTAAATGACTACATGTATCTACTCTACATACAGCACTACTCTCGGCACTTACTAACACACCATCGAAAAAAAAAAAAGAACGGAAACTTCAATTACGAAAGTGATGCCGGGCTAGCTCGGTTATCCGTTTGGTGCAGCATTTTTGCCGCTGCTGACATTGAATTGACACTCCCGCGTTGTTACTGTCTGCAATATCGCCCCACCAAAAACCCCAACCCAACGAACTCGTCGTTCCAGAAAGCGCCAAATCAGCCCGATTGCATGATGATGCAGTCGAGAACGACCACCGACACCGACTGTCCTCAATCAGATGTCCACGATACGACCGACCGACCGTCCGACCAAAATCAAAGCGAAAAACAAGCCCACAAAAGCACAAACACCGCAGGACATCGATATGCGGCGCTCACTGTCACCGCACACTAAAGGGCACGGTGAAGGGAAGCACGCTTTCATCACGTGCCACTCAGCTTCTCTCTCTCTCTCTTTCCTTTTCTCTCTATCCCTCTCTCTTCTCGCACGTGTGAAGATTGTGATTGATGGTGCGTCTGATACGGTAGGAAGTGGGTCGCCTCCAGGCCATGATAAGAAAGTGACAAACCGCTGAAGTACGGATCCATTCGGGACGTTCGTCCTACGCCGGCCTCCTCTCAGCGACAGGATGCGTCGGACATATGTGTGCGAGATAAGAAACGTCAGACAGGCTACCGGACGGATCAACTCCACCATATCGATCCAGTTGGGCGATGCGGAAGCTGGAAAAGCTAGGTACCGTTCCACACACACACACACAAGCAGACACTAATCTCTTCCGCCTACTACGATGCTTCGCTTTCGACGGGAAACGGGAAGCAACAAACGGACGCTCGGGAAATGGCCACACGAGCATGAGGTTGTTTTTACGCTCCAGAAATCTACGCCTTGGATGGATATCCTGATGAAAGATGGACAGAAAGGAAAAAAAGGGAAAAAAATAACAATTCCAACAGTAAAGCCTGCCGACAGCTCAATGAAAGGAGCAAGGCAAAAAAAACATTTTAACGACGGTACTTGGAGGATGTTTAAGCGACTAGCATAAAAAACTAGTATAGATAACTACAAGCAAATCATAATTTAATCAATTTTCACCTTTTTTATTGAGCATAAACTTCCATCAAAAAATCATCTTTAACATCTTCATTTAGTTGCACTTAAACCATCGCGCTGCAGTGTAGCACTCACCGGTTCTCCAGAAAACCTTTTCCCGGGCACGTTTTCAATTTACTGTGAACTCTTAACCACACATTCGGCTACTAGCGGTTTGCTAGTGCTCGGGTGCGTGTTTCAGTTCCGGATTAGAAACCTCTCCAATCTGTTCGGCATATTACTCGTATACCAAACATTTGATCACATTTGAGTGGGTGTGTGTGAGTGTGTGTTTTTTTTAACATATTCCCCTCGATAAGCCCAGTGCCAGTCAGTTTGACTAGGTCAGTTTTGGTTCACCCGACAGTTCGCTCTCGGGTTGGGATGTAAGCGCAGAAGTGGTTTCTTCTTTTCAGCCCTTTTTCCTTCGGACGGAAAGCCCATCGCATAGTTAATATATCGTTCGTTCTAGTCCGCAGCAGCCCGGGATGGACAAATTTCCGGTTGCTTTAGTTTTTGCGGTCGAATCGATGGAGCGGACGCAGGCCGGGTCGGGAAAAACAATCATAGAACGGTTTTGGGAATCTTATCGGAAGGGACACATTCTTTCGTTGTTTATTTTTTTGCGCTACAACCGATACAAAATGATGCGTAAAGAATTTCGATAACATAATTTTCCCCCAATGCTGGGACGAACCATCCTTCGATAGAGCCGGTCCAACACTTTGCCTTTAATTACATCGTGCTCGAAGGAAAATCGTCTGCACCATTTTCCCAATCGGTGCAGTGCGAGTTGTTGAACGATTCAATTTTGGGTTTTCCGCTTCATTTGAGAGGGATAAAACTAGTTGGGAAATTGAATAAAAATTGCATACACATTGTAAAACTCAACATCCCGTGACGGTGACGGTTGCGAATCCCGGCAAATCCCTACAAAATCTCCAGCAATCAGCTGCATCGAAGCGGAAACGAAACTAAGGATCAGTAGTAGTGGGAAAAAAAAGAAATGGGAGAGTAAAAAGTTGGTTAAAGCTCACCCGTGTCTTCGCATTCGGCGGAAAATCAGATCCTTGTTCCACGTGCCGGCAAACAAGTCCGCCTCACCGAGCGCTCGCTACCCTCGCCCGGTGGAATTGATTAATAAAATGGAAATGAGCTGCTCCAGCGGACCAAGCGTGTGACAGCCAACTGTCTAACCTCGCGGACCGCCAAAAGGAAAACTGGGAAAAGATGCTCCGACACCGTACCGGGTGCCGCTCATAAGCCGCTCATTTCCCGGTCGCTTCCGGCTTCGATACGATTTCGATGAAGTGAAGAAATGAATCCACATTTGCATAGGAATTCGATATGGAAATTTGACGTGGTTAGGAGCGAGCGCCACTATTCACGAGAAGACACGAGACAGGCGCGAGCGACGTGTACGTTGCACCGCGTTTTCGATGAATATAAGTGGTGAACACAAAAACCGGTGGACACGGTTTACTCCGAAAGGAAAGAGAGGAGGTAAGAGAACGGGAAATGTATTGTGATTACGTCTTTGTACAGAATCGATAGTGTCAGGTGGTGAATTGGCAAATCAACCGTCACGTTGCTTGTGTTTTTCGGGGCTTAATTTATTCAGTAAATAATTAGTTTATTAAAGTCTGCACCCGATGTGACGCGAAGCAAAAACTCCGTTGAGCGCTCAACAATAAATCAAAACTTGATTGTCCAGTTTTCCACGCCGATGCGGAATTCATGCAGTGGGCGAAATTACGCACGTGGCAGATCACTTGAAGTCAATAAATAGTTGATATTCATCTTCTGTCGTGGCCTCGGAATCGCATTTTGAAATTGCGAATGTGTGTATCACATGTCAAACTGACAAAAACTATCTTCTACTTGGTTTAATACTGACAAAACTGACCCATTAAGATCATCTCAAGTGTCGAAACGGTCACAATTCATTTAGATTATCTTTTTGACTAGTAAATTCACTCTCTACTGAGCGTAAAATGTGGCCCAAAATGGTACATAACATATTAAACGGCAATGATTACGGCACAAAAAGGATTGATGATCAAAACCATGGCTTAAAGATATACAAAACTTATACAAACTGTTATTTAAACTCAAGATAAACATTTATGTGATTTTAAACAAAATTAGTCAATTGAAAAAGTTTTTGTGCAGAATTTTACGAGCAGTGATTTCTGGATTCCGTTCGAAATAAGCGCTGGTTACCATGGTTACTAAATTTCAGCATACTTCAGAACATTTACTCTAAAGGATAACCCAATCAAGGAAGTGCCAGTTTATCTTAAAGTTCCCTACAATTGATTGTGATTTGAAACCAAAATATTGAAACTTTTGGCCAATAATTTACGAACGCTAAAGCGACATCTGTTGGAAATCTAAGGAAATGAACTTCCAGATAGAAGAACCTAATTCTGCGGCACCGACAGAAAGGGCCAACTCGCGCACCCAC
Source organism: Anopheles farauti (assembly GCA_000473445.2). Classification (NCBI taxonomy): domain Eukaryota; kingdom Metazoa; phylum Arthropoda; class Insecta; order Diptera; family Culicidae; genus Anopheles; species Anopheles farauti. The sequence goes on along the minus strand of KI915043.1, from coordinate 10,698,181 downwards.
TCTCGGATATTAATTGCAGTTGCAGCATACGCTCGATCGTATCGAACGTCACAAATCATCCGACCAATCAACCCTCGCGAGCACACGGACAACCACAACTCGGTGAAACCATTCATTTCTCAGCAAAGATTGCTACTACCGCTGCTTCTACTGCACGGTAGTCAATATCGATTCAAAACCAAACGAAGCAGCCGGTGTGCCGAGCACGAAACCGGCGCAGGCAGCCCAGCCATTGTCAATGATTTATGAGACATTTCAACACTTTCCTAGCGATCTTGCCGCCGCCGCCGTCGTCGTCGTGCGCGCCGTTATCAAACAGCTTTTCGCATTCGCAATTCCCACCATGGCGCGCGAAGGCGAAGATGGGAATCCTGGCTAATTGCAACTGGCACGCACGCATTTTAATCGCTTTAATCCTCCCGTGAGCTAATGCTTTTACACTGCACGAGACGGCATGACGACGACGTGGACGACGTGAGATTATGGCAAGGCGGCGACACTCTGCCCTCGCAAACGATGCGGCCTCGGATCTAAGCGGAACAATGCATCAAAAAAGGAACTGCCCCACGCCCGGGTTGAATGGGATGGGAAGCAAAATTTATGATGCCACCGCAATATTGCCGGACACCACGGAATGGAGATATGAAGTCTTTAATTACGATGCCTCCCTCTGACCGGTTGCGATTGAACTTGTCATAATAAAAAAAAAGAAAAAAAAACAGGGAACCCTCTCGAAAACGCATCCACGCATTTAATGGGGAGTTTCAAGTGACGGGTTAAGCCGGCTACTGGAAGCCGATCCCGGGCGGTGGTTTTGAGTGGCTATCGGGTCCTCTCCCCCCAACCGCCATTCCTGATGGGAGGTTGATTTATGATGATGCACACATAAAGTGCGCCTTAGTTTTATCCTACACCGAACCGCTTTGAATGGGGAAGCAGAGATCTAACACGGCGAGCGGCGGACGAGCACTCGTAAATATCACAGCCCGTGGATTTTATTACATTCCATCCGATCGATTGGGTGAGATTTTTTTCTTCTTCAAGTGCGCCTCTAGAAGAGGCGTTAATTATGCTTCTCTTTCTATTTTGCCGTGGCATGCGCGTTGCGTTGCGATTACGAACTATTAAATATTGCCTCATACTCCTTCGCATTACATTTAATGCGAAATCTATGTTACGGAATGCGTTTATCTTCGCGCCAGCGGGTTGAGCATTCTTGAGCGGAAAGTTTCGTTCCCTTGGCGTATGGCATGGTGAAAACTTTCCCCGTTTTGCAGTGGTGCGATTTCTATCCGTTCACTGAATTTTAGAGATTTTTAGCATTGAATTTTTTCCCCCAAAAACCCTCCCCAGCACTCGGTGCAGAGATGTTTCCCCTACCGAAACACCACCAGAGGCAGTGTATGGAGAAGTTTTGGAAAAGAGCTTGGTTTCGTGAAACTTTGTTCTTTCACAGAAAGGTTGCTCATGCCTTTGCTTACGAAAGCAAAAAAAAACAGAAGTGCTCTAGCAGCTCTGAGTTTCCTTCGTGCTTGGAACGCACCGATCACGACATTCTAATGTGACAGGGTTTTTATGGCTTACTTTTAGCTTCCCTCCCCCCAGAAGGGCACAATATTCAATACGGTTTTACCCATTATGATGGCATTCCATTTCCTCCAAAAAAACGCACACACAAAGAAGCTTCCGTACATTGCACGAAGAACGAAAGGTGAGCGGCCCGATATCCCGTCCGACATTCCGGACCCAATTCAACGCGGGATGATCGTGGATTAGGCCACTAATAAATCCCTCATTAAATAAAAAGGTACTGCTTCCGGCAATTCACATCACGATAGTGACCGCAGAGCCGTCGCACGGGTCACCCTCGATCCCTTTTTTCTCGGGTGATGCCTATTGGATTATCGGGCCCGAAAAGCCGCATCGGCGTAACCGGTACCTGGCCCAAATTGCGACAGCATTATACGGCTTCCGAGAGCTTGACGAGGGTTTCCCGCTATGCAAAACTTAATGAATTCACCGATGAATAATCGCCATCGAAAACGGGTCGAGCTGGTGGTGAGCGAAGCGAAAGAAAAGAGATAATTTATCTTCGACGCTATTCTTCGTGCGATATCCGGAAGGAAGTGGCACGTGTTGCATGGCTTTTCTTCGCCGCTTCTCGACTGGTGCCTGGTGTGCTTTTTATGCGCGCGGTCGGGTATGTGTGTGTGTGTGTATGCGTGTGCCATAGGAAAATCTATTCAAATCACTCACTCGAAGATCAGTCTAGTCGGAAGGCGTATTTACATACTCCAGCGGAGTCGTGTTGCATCCATCATCTGTTGAACCCGAAAGGGGTTTTTCCCCGCTCTAGAAGAAGAGAAATACGCGTGTTATGTTCATGTTATTCTCATATCCTGTCACTTACCGGAAAGAGTCGGAAGGAGCATTCCACTGTAGCGCTAGTTTTGTCAGAGTTTTTGACGTTTCTTTTTCTTGATTCCGGTTTCATCTTGATTCCGGCAGCAGAAGGAACGGCTTGAGTACAAATATTTTCGGTGAATAGCACGTTGCTAGATGGCGCTGAGGAAGGATACAATTTCTATGCATGAGAGATGATTGTTTGGATAAGTTGCCATCACCATAGCAACAATGTCTTGAACAGTCAAACAGTAGTATTGACATCAGCGATTTTTTTTATTTTTGTAATATTTTTGAAATAAAAGAGATTACTAAATTATTCGTTATTAAAAGAGCTTTTTAAAATTGCTTTTAACTCAAACATTGAGTAAATAAAGTTCGAAATCTAAAGTGCTTTAAACGTGTAAAGAAAATTTGCCTACATTCGTAGCAGTTATTCAAAATTCAGCTACAAACTTCTCGGATTCGACACTACGTAACATCCAAAGTGCAACAAATAAATGTTGGGCAAAATTTGCACAACGCTACGTAAAGTTTGGTTCCAACGAGAGCACATCGTTCCTCTCACGTAGTACTCGAAATGTAATCAGATAAAGTGACTGACAAAACTTGCACTGGAAACACGATGTACTTTACGCTTATCAGGCAGCTTGGTCCATTTTAGTGTCCACACAAACACACACCCAGACACACAGTACGGCACCCCTTCGGTATCGCAATCAAGCCCGTGCACCGTACCTGAACCGTACGAACGAAAACTGAATGAATGGTAATTTAAAGCACTGCTCCGGTGAAAAAGCATTCCAGTGGGTCAACGGTGTGATGTTATGCACCGAATCTCGGTACGACCACCGCCGCTGGGTGCATCTCGGACCCAGGCCAAGACCTTCCGACGTTGATTCGTTGGCTTACCATGTTGTTCTTCCCCACCAAGATACTCTGCATTCCGACCATGAAGGGCGACGGAATAAGAACACGTTCAACGACGTTTACTCCTGCTGCATCCTTTATGTCATCAAATTTGACTCTCTTTCTCTCTGGCTGCGCTACTACTAGATGCTACCCTCGGTCGTTACAGCTTTATTAATATTCATGCTTTCCACCGACGCGCTTCGAAGCCGGTGCACGAAAATGCGATACCCTCATCCCCTCATCCGAAAACAACCACCCCAAAACGGGACCTGTTGGCCCCTTCGCCCACGGGACGGTAAGTTACTCCTTTTTGTCGGGTCCGGGAGTCTTTTCGCTGGCGCATATTTAAGTCCACCCTGACGTTAGGCGCACTTCACGTCCACCGGCAAAACGGGCCAGCCGCAAGGATCAGGAACGGGAGCTGAATAAATCACTCGCTGCTTGCTTTACGTCACTCGTCAAGCACTGCTTCTATTCTGTCACCAAATGACAACGGCGTGCGGCCGAGAGAGGGGAAGCAAAAAAAAAATGCCAATCTCACCCAAACGGTCAAGGGGTCAAAAGGATTCATGAGCCTCTTTCCGGGCTGGTAATGACTCCCAATGGGGTCGATGGGGTAACGTACGCGTGTACCGGAAAGGGTGACGGAAAGGGCCTTTTTTGTAGTTGTTTTGTTTGGTGAATGTGCTTAGAAGAAGCAGCAACTACTAGCTCGAAAAAAGTGCTATAGCTAACCGTGTAATAAGCATAGTAATTTCATCATGTATTCTTCGTCACTCATGAATATGATGATGCACGATGCCAGTACTGGGGCGATGAAAAAAACGGTGGGCTTATTATCTTCTCTTTCGTTTGTGGTAATTCATTGCTAGGGAACAAATCGAACAAGAAGCTAAAATTCGCACCAGTGTGAGCAACATTTGTTCAGCTCTTTTTTGTAATTAAATACGGTAAAAATTCTTCAACTTAGGCTCCATGTAACATTTGGCCAAGGTTTTACGAGTTGCTTTGTTTATTTTTGCCAGGGATCCTTTCTTCTATCAGGGTGGAGTATAATTTGATTTTGGTATCTTCCACCCCCCCCCCAACCTACTCTTGCTGCTAAAAATAGTAAATTTATACATTTATAAATAAAATTTACGATCGAAACCGTACCAGCATGCCGGCACAAAGAACAGCTTCATCCATTATGAACGCATCCACATACATTCGTTCAACAATCACTGGAATGCTCGTTCAACACGCCACACACAAACCCACCACCCCACCCCCGACCCTGTTATCCATTTGTGTCGCTTGAAATTTCATTTTGGAAACAATAAATGTTCACCTTAAATCACTCCTCTACAGACCCATCTGTCGCCCGGACAGGGACACGTTGAAAATGTGACCATTGTTTTGGCGCCCCCTGAGTGGGGAGAAAAGGGCCCTATCTCTTTCCCTTTTCCTGTCAAGCACCGGTGCACCGACTCCTCACCGCTATTGCATAACTTCATGCGCCGGGGAAGGCAATTTTCTCGCACGAAACGCTTTTCACACTGGAGAAAAGCGTCTGCAGTGTCTTGAGACGTGCGAGAAACGCAACAGAAAAACGGCCAACATGGACGGGTGGGCTGCAACTGCAGTTGGGTCCTTTTGTGTCGGGTTGTGCAGTGTGCGGGTTGTGCAGCATCGTCGTGCAGTGAATGAAGAAATGCAATTATCTCAACCCAACGAAAGGGCTCCGGGGCTTGATGGAGTTCGGTACCATCTGGCCATAAACACAACAACTTGATGGTGATGATCGTGAAAATGCACTCTTTCAGCCTCCCCCCTTACCCTTTATCTCGGTTGCTCGCGTGTGGGTGTTTGTGCGAGTCAACGATGCTCGATGATGCGCACGAGACCGTCCGGCGGCAGGCCAGAGAAGATGCCACCGGAGGGAGAGACATGAAAAACTTTGTTCCAGCTGTACATCCGAGAGCAAGCGGATCCTAGCGCCACGTGCCCAAGCTACCGTGCGGTGGAACAGTTCAAGCTAAATTAAACCAACCGCCCTCATCAACCTTTCTCCGGCTCGAGATCAAAACAATCCCAATGGCATAATTAAGTACTGTTGGTTGAGGTAAAAGTTGAGAAGCCAAGCGCAACTCGGCAATTGCTTTCGGGGTCGGGGTGGCACAATAAATCACAATGAAGGGCTTGGGTTTTACCGGCGGAACAAATCGGAACATACTTTAAGCGGTAAAGGAGCAAACGGTGGAAAAAATGGAACAACAGATTAATTGCGCCCGGATTCTTTACACATCACTTTGTTGCCACACAAACAAAAAAACTGTCATTTCAATCCATTTGATTCCGGGAATTCGATACGCACTTGTAAACACAGGTTCAAGCCGGCTTGAGTTACTCAGCACATTAATCGGTCGCTTTTTCGCTGTCAAGGACATGGTCAAGTGCACAAATGCCAGAGCGGCTTTATTTTCATTCAAAGATTGATGAACTGGCGTTTCCCCGGCCCTCTTTCACAGCCGGCTTTCCGCCGCTCTATTCACTCCGATCCGAATCCTTCCATTATTTTCCACCCGTAGGACTCTCCTTCATTCGTCGTCGAGCCGGTCTACGCCTACTACGATTATTTCTGCAGGAATTAGGAGAAAAAATCTATGCCAGTACGTGCCATTCATATACCAGCAAATGATACATCGAAGTGGCCCGTAGGCCACGGAAATTCTGGCTACCATAAAGGACACCCAATACCAGCGCGTGTAGCTCTTCAAAGGAGAAATTTTTGCTGCTCACCCAGCAACGAAAGATGCTACTGCGGTACAGCTGATACGGTTGATTGCTTATTGATGGAGCTCTTAATTTTGTGCTCCGGCTTTTTTTGTTTGTCCCGAACCCCTTCTCCTCGGTGGTGAGCGATATGAAGATACCAAACAAAGCACTGGTTCCAGGTTTCAGAAAGAATATGGCATAGGGTAGAGGAGAAAACGCGAACGCAGAAAAAAATCAAGCTCTTGCGCAATATCCTTTAGTGGAAACGACTCTCCGATCAATCTTGTCTGATTTGTTCACACATTTTTTTTTGGTTTGCCGTTGTTCTTCTCTTCTATTTCGTTTTTTCCTTTGCAGGATTTATTTCATCCCTTCGTCGCTGGGCGGGAAAATTCTATACCGTCTGCTGATTCTTATTTTCGGGCGGTTTTTGCTGCAATTTGTTTCTCCTCATGCCGACAGCACACGAACAAAGGGGTAAGATTTTCACAAATCTGTGTCATATCTCTTACCGGATTGACCGTCCAAAGGGCAGAAGAACATGTTGACGGATTTTGGATGTGATTTTTTTCTTTCCTTGCCGTTCGTTTGGTTGGCGCAGATTTTATTATTAACGTTTGACTCATCCACTGTTTCCATCGCTCTCGCTCTTCGCGTAGAAACAAAAGTGATCTTTTGGAAATGGAGGCTTCGGTAGAGGCTGTTGCGGTGAACGAGACATTTATTTGCGCGGCAGAAAACATAATGAAAGTCACGACCCAAAGACGGCGAGACGAAAAGTGACATTGCAGCGAAAACAACAAAAAAATCCACACCATTGTCCACTGCCGACCAGAGGGGCTATCCGGCCGCAAGTCCTGTTTGATCAAAGTTTTCGCGTTAAACGAGGCGTAAAATATTTGACGAGCACGAGAAGCAGCAAAAAAATTATCGTCCTTCGCGTCCTTCTATCCCGCCACTAAACGGTGCATCCGTGGCCGATTTTATTTCCAAACAAAAAAAAAACAATGCAATTTTAACCACACGGGTAGACCACGGAAAACTCTGCTTCATCGCACGGGTGAATAAACCCGAAGATAGACAAAAGCACGGTTGGCAAACAACCATCGTCACGGAGTGGAGTGGTAAAAGTTTGTCTTTGTCGAATTAAAAAAAGCCGAACGCCCGATATGGTTCAAATTTTACATCAAACTTTTAGCGAACGGTCACCGGCGGACTAAATCGTCTGTTGAATCAAAAGACCACTATGAAATCATCGTTTGCGTATGATATCTGATGAACTCAATTTGGATTTCAGAGCGCGTGGTAGACGTGGGCAGTTGATAATTTATGGGACAAACTTCCTCTTTTATTGTTGTTTATTTTTGTCTTCCAAATTTGTTCGACTGTTCATCGCTATTAGCTTTGTTGTGCTTTGCAAACGAGATCATGATGATAATGTTTGAAGACGTCTTAAAAGTTTGTTTTTTTTTAAGTTGTGGTCAAGAATACGAGTAATAATGAACATGAATGTGATGAACACGTTAGCATTAATTCTTTTCGGTATTGGAAGGAAATAAAATATATATCTATACAAATAAATATGTATAAGGTTTATATTTTATAGTAAGAAACCCGTTTTCAAAACAATAATTTGAACGCTGTAAAAGCTCCTGCAAAAGTTTGACTTTGTGTAGTTTCAACTCTCACCACTAGATGTCGCCTTCCAATGACAATGGATTCCGCTAGGGGGCGTTAAAACCCCTTTTCTGGTACCAATTTTCAAAATTGCATTTTGATTTCGCAATATTTTAACGAATAACGAAGGATAATTTTAAAAAAATGGGTAATATGAAGATTAAATTATGATATTCCCCCCCCTCAAATCATTACATCATCGCTTTCCATCTGCAAATGCATACGAATAGGGCATACTTAGGGGTACGGAACACTGAGAGAAGAGAAAAACTACAATCAAAATACAGACTAAAAAATGGGCGAATACTTACCTGAATTTAGACACAATAATTTTTTCAGGAATAAAAGATTTTCATTCCACCAGTGTCTGTATTTTGATTTTATTTTATACACTCTCCATCAAAACATATGCTTGCACGCTCACAACAAACCGTTGCTATGGCAATTATACCGAACACCAAAACTGGGAACGAACTGTCAAAACATGCTCCAAGACTTGTGGAGTCGTCTGCATTGCATCGGAAAAAGTGATAAAATAAAATAAATTATTTTGAAACTATGTGAGAAGAAAAATTACAGTGTTTAGTTGGTGCGTTCGCCCATCATTATTATGTGTTTTTTTTGCAGTGCAACACATTTACAACCTTAGCATAATCAGTGCATCCTTCGGCGTGTGGTTTGCGATAGAAGAAAATAAAACACAGGGAAGTACGCAAGGGAAACGATAATCGTTCCGCAAATTCGTACGAACGAATTCCTCTGCAACACAACAGGGCAGCAGAACAAAAAGAAACGATCAGGTAGAGATTTTATTTCTCGTACAAAGTATACCAATTTCATCCAAAGCCCATATCCTTTATCCTACCTAGCAATTCGTTCAATCAAAGATCTGCCACGGAAAAGATACGATCATCATCATCAGCAGCAGCAGCATCCTAGAACGACGTGCCGTCTCGCGAAAAAAGGCACGCCAGGTTGCCTGCACAGCATAAAATAAAACCTCACCAGGATACCTGCACGAAAAAAAAACACAACTAAAAACCGCGAACAAAACGGAAGCAAAGCGAGAGACAGCTCCACCACGCTCCAATGCCCTACGGGGACTCTCGACTCTGCTGCTGCGGCCCGACGCGAGACGTACGAAAGCCAGCGCCGAAAAAAACTCCCCGTACGAAATAAAAACAGGACGTACACACCCCGAGAGCAAATTATATAATGGACAATTTCTTCGCTGCCATATCATTATTCCGTCGACGGAAATATGATGAGTGCATCGAGGTGTGCAACAGCCTGCTGCAGCAGAATGCCCTTCATCAAGGACCTTGGGAGCTGAAAATGAGATCTATGACCCAGCGTGTGTACATCGACGACATCGAGGCGGACGACGACGTGGCGGGTAAGGGGGGAACCGCGGGCTCGTTTCGTTTCCTCCCCATTTACTGGCCATTTATTTTCGGACATACGCCTGGGCAGGGCGCGTGAAAGATAATGTAGGCTGCAGTGAAGCAGCCGTTCGAGGGTTTGACGCGCGTCTACCCACAGCATGGCGGGCGAGAAGACGACGTAGAAAACGGAACGAAAATCAACCCCGAAATCTTTACGACGGCGACGACGACGTTCCACTGTGGTTGGGTCCCGCGTGTGTTTTGGTATTTCCATGCCTGCAGGACGTTTCATGCCTGGCAGGGGTTGGTGGCACAATATTTTATGCTTCACTAAAATTCTTCCTTCACATCAAATGAAACGCAAGCAATTCATAGGATTAATTGCAGTCAGATTTTTTTTTGAAAATGCACCCTAATTAATCTATCCCTTTACAAATAATCATTGAAGATGGTTCATTATTGCACGTCTTACATTATGTATGAAAATTTAAAAATCTTCCACCATGCCTCAGAATGCATCAGAATGCCCAAACCCTGCCTGCTGGTATGGGCTAGCAAGGGCGTAGGGCATCAAAACACGGCGAATGTATGAATTATCCCGCACCGCTTGCAACTCTCCACACCGGAACATCCTTCGGCCCAGCATTTCGGAGCATTCTTTCCCCTGCTGCTCCTTCTCGGCTGTTCATTTTCTCCTTGCATTTTTCACTCCCCCTCCTGTCCTGCTCCTCCTGCTCTCCCTCTCACGTGCATTTATTTATGCACATGCACCATCCTTTATCTTGATTGTTATTATACATATTTTTTGGTGCTTCTCATTTTTGTTACGCGCAGCAACAGGCTCGTCAGATTCTCGGGTGGACGAGTCGTTCTCCATTTCTCAACCTTCCGCCCCCCCTCCCCTCCGCTACTCCCTCATTTTCAAGGCTGTCGTCCCATTTGCCTATGCCAAGCGTGCTACTGTGGCACACATATATTTTTGTGGATGTTTTTCTTTTTGGTTCTTTTGTTATTTGGCAACCCGCTCTTTTCCCTTCTTCGAAAGGGTATGAAAGCAAATTTTCTTCTCCCGTCCACTTCCGCCCCGGTGTTCCCGGGCGTCCCTCCCCTCCTGGGATCGAGCTCACATCATCTTTTATTTTTAAGACCCAGGTTTTCGGACCGTAGGTACGACCATCAGCAACATTTGCCCAACGGCATTCCGCCCCGTGTCCGTCCGTGGCATCCTTTCCTCGGTTACGCGAGAATGGGACCAGCCTGGTAGGGGCGCGGAGGGATCTTAAAAAAACTGGTCAGCAGCAGATGTGAGGGCAGTCTGCAGGAGAAGAAGAAGAAGAAGAAGAAGAAGAAGCCAAAAACAACAACGGCAACAACAACGACGACGACGACGTCGAAAAACAACACGCACAACAGCGCGCGCGCGCACAGTAGCAATCTCATTCCGGTTCGAAAAGTCGTATTTTTCTTTTCAACGTGCTCCTTTTTTGTGGATCTTTTTTTTTCTCTCTCTCTCTCTCTCGTGCAATGGAGAGCCGATTCTTTTCGGTTGCTTTTCGCGCCTGGAAGCGGTTCCCGATTTTTTAATTTTTTTTATTTTCGTTCGAATCCCCCAGTTTTGGGGAGGTTCGGACCGGGCGAGGGACACAGAAGGAATGCACTTCGTATTCGTTTCACCACGTATCGGGTTGGGCGCGACGCGGGGAGGGGCGGGGCCGTGGGGAGTGGGATGGAATTTTTCGATTCCAGAAGTCAATTCACAAACCCTGCCGGAGGGTGCGCGTCGTGTGGAATGTGTGCATGTTCTCGATTTTACAATCCGTTTCCAAGTCATTTCCATAATCTTTACAACTACTTGGGGTTCCCTTTTTTTTTTGGGAGGGTAGGGGGAAATAATAGCCGCAAGGTAAAATTGGTCCCACCACTGGGAGAAAACTTATTATTCAATCGTAAAGCCGCTTAAAAGAGGTGGAAGATCACTTAAATGAGTATCAAACTTCCATGTGTAATTTTTCCATTTTCTGAATGTGCCACCCTTTTTCTCAAAATCAACTAATTTGTCTTCACACACACACACACACACAACGTTACATTTAAATCAAACCCTCGTAACACGTCTCGTTCTTAGAACCTCTGCAATTCCCCCCCCCCTCCCTCCCTCCCTCCCTCCCTCCCCAAAAAACCCTTTCGGTGGAGGAAATACATTTTCAGCAAAATTATCTCTTCCCGCTTTAATTCGATCGTAATTTTTTCCCCTTCTTCTTCCCTCGTCGCTTTGCAGAGGATATTTTGGACACGCAGACGATCGCGACCGCCCCGCGCCCCGGCACCTCGATCCGCACGGCGATGGCGAAGCCTACGACCACCGGTGCCGCCACAAATCGTCCGCGTACCGGAACCGGCCGACCAATTACGGGCATTGTAATCAAAACCATATTAAAGCGATCGGTCGATCGGTCACTCTAACCGTTTGCTGTTGTTCTTTTCTCCCTCTCTCTCTCTCTCTCTCTCTCTCTCTCGCTCTCTCCGGGTCTAGTCCCGGCCGGGGACGCTTTCGTTGCAGCGGCCAGCCTCAACGCTCGGCAACAAGACGGCCCTAAGGACGGCTTCACGTACGGCGGCCGGAGCAACGGCCGGCGGATCGGCACGAAACATTCGCCTCGGGTCGGCCTCCATGTTTGCCGTGGGCGATCCGACGGGGCCACTGTTTCACATCTCGCGCCTCCATCCGGACAAATACGCCGAGCGTGACGCCCTCTCGAAGCCACTGTTCCAGTATCTCTACTTCCATGAGGGCGATATCCGCAAAGCGATGGCCCTGTGCGATGCGGTTCTAGCGCGTCGCCGGAATGCCGAAGTCCTGACGGACGCTAGCAGCGGTTGGTGGTGGAACACACAGAAAGCCCGGTGTCTGATCGCTATCGGGAGTCCCCGCGAGGCGGAACCGTACCTCCGGGCGGCGCTGCAGGAGCTACAGCATCCCGATGTGGTGCTCCTGCTGGCGCGTATCTACGTGAAAATCGATCAACCGACAGCCGCACTCGAGGTGTGCAAGCAGGGGCTCGAGAAGCAACCGAACGAGATCAGCCTGCTGACGCAGCAGGCCCGCATCCTGGAGCTGGTGGGCAACTTGAGCACCTCCGTCCGACGGTACCGACAGATCTCGGCCCTCGATCCCATGAACACGGAGGCGCTGGCCTGCATCGCCGTGAGCTACTTCTACGCCAACCAACCGGAGACGGCCCTGCTGTACTACCGGCGCATCCTGTCGATGGGTGCGCACAGTGCGGAGCTGTACTGCAACATCGGGCTGTGCTGTCTGTACGGTGGACAGCTGGATCTGGTGTTTCCCTGCTTCCAGCGGGCGCTACGAATGGCCACGGCGAGCGAGCTGCGGGCCGATGTTTACTACAATCTGAGCTTTGTGGCGCTGGTAAGTGGTGAGCTGCGGTTTCCTAAAGTTCTGAGTTCCTGGTAGATGGATCATTTGACCTGTGGGGAAGAAAAGTTTCTGATATTTTAGACACTGTGCTGGTTGATTTCAAAATCTAGCGGAGCTTACTAATTGACAGGTGCAACCTTGATGAATGTCAAATACTGCCTAATACTTTGTCAATGGTTGCTATGACGGAACATGGATACTCTGATCCACCATAAAGTATTCTCTCCGGAACCATTCTAAACGCCATTTCTTCCACCACTCTTTCAGACCACCGGCGACATCCACCTGGCACGTCGCTGCCTCAGGCTCTGCATCGCGGCGCACGGTTCGCACGCCTCGGCCCTCAACAACATGGCCGTTCTGGTCGCACGCCAGAAGCAGTACCAAAAGGCCAAATCCTACCTGCAAGCGGCCCGTACCGCACATCCCAACAGCGACGAGATCGAGCACAATCTCAAGTTTATCGAAAATTTCCAATAAACCGGATCCGTACAAGCGCGCGCTCGATCGGACCTAGAAAAACATCGTCCCGCTCTCCTCGCGCTGTGGAACGCAATTTATGCATCAAATTTCATCACCTATGTCCAATGAGGGGGAGCCCCAACAAGCAGCACGTGCGAGACATCTCCGAGCCGGCCCGGGAATCGGCTCGAAAGTCGCCGAAGATGGAACCAGATGCATAAAATCATGTCTTATTTTTAGATCACTCACCACGCGCCCCGAAAGGAGCCGGTTTTCTCCCTGCCTCATTTGTGGTTTGCTGCCAATAAATGTGTTTTTTTTTGTGTTGTTGCTGCTGCTGCTGCTGCTGCTGCTGCTGGTGATCTTCTTAGCATCCTCACACGGACAAAAGGATCATGCTGTGCGTCAGCTAGTTGTCTCCTTTGCTATCTGCGCGCGCTGCGGGGAGGATTTTAAGTCATTCATTCTTTCACAAGCACCCAAAAAGTGTGCGAATTTGTGTCGCATAATGCTGTCCGAAACGATTTGCCAAATCGCTAATTAGAGAACCGGATATATAGGGTGGGGAAAATGTGATCGTAAGCTTTAAAATCGGTTGACAAGACTATTATAGAGACGATCGGGTGGGAAGAAAACGCTCATTACGTACGCTACCTATTTGTGCTAACGAAACGTTCCTGCTAAGGCGATACAGCATGAAATAATTTACGCAAAGGTCACGGACACTGGCACTCGGAGGTACCGGGAGGAATTTCTCGAAAACCCCAATCAGATGGAAAATAAATATGACCCTGCAGCACGCAATAATAAAATACCAACCTATCGCTCCGGCCAATCAATACGACCGCACCTTCGCCCGGGCAATGGACGGTGGACAGAAAAATAACTCATCAGACGAGATACGAGCGAGCGAGCGAGGGAGCGAGCGACCGGACCGTTTCCTTCCATTCGCGCCCCGGACCGGAAAGTGGCAGGAGGAGGTGGAGGAGGTAAAATTAATACCCAAACGTCTGCAGGGGTAAGAACGGGCGAGAAGAATAAACTCCACAGCCAAACGAATCAAATGGCCATCATCAAAAACGAATCAGAAACGAACGGGCCGGGAGAGACGATTCGAAAGATGGTCAGCCAAATCGCCAAAAAGATAATTTATTAATGTGTTCTGATAGCAAATATCGGTCTGACAGCTTCGTCGACTGACACTGCTCGGCCGCGTAATGGGCCTCCGTACGAGCCGTGGATCGAGACGCGGCCAATCTGGAACGCAGAAGGACCAGGACCAGGACCAGGAGAGCAAACGGAAGGATTGGCATTTTTGGGAAGCTTTTTTTTTTAGCTTTCTTTGCGTCTTCGGTTCGTCCCATTCGCTTCGTCTCGGGGCCTCGGGAAGGTTTGGCGGGTGAGAGAGGGAGAGAAAACGGGATTAGATCGATAGTTCAGATAAAACCAGACCAGGTGCAAAACGTAACGCGTTCTGGGCCGCGTGCTCTGTTCAATAAAGAGAATGGACTGCTGGAATGTCCTCCCCGATGGGACCCGAAAAGGGAATCGTACGTTGCGTAATGGGTCTCACGGTGGTTCCGAAAACAACAGATCCATCATGTTCTTGGCTTTGCTCGATGATAAGAAACCTTATTGATTCTTGCCGTACCCACAAGGAAGACGGTGCTGTTGCGGGTAATCTCTACGACCGGGGTTCACGATCAGTAACATAACCCAATCGCGCTGGGTTCTGATTACAGCCGGGACGGACACGAACGAATCGAACGAACGCATTGACATCTGTCGCTCAGGCGCGAAGCACTCGGTTTCGGAAACGGTACGAAGACGGGCATCGATAAACGAAGAATTCGAGAATTCCTCTTCCACCCGGCGAGGTGTCCGAATATGCAGCCGTGCGTGACGAACATCGGCAGCAGCACATTGGGGATATTTTATTACCAATCTTCTTAGCTAATTCCTCCCAGGTAGTGGTGGTGATGATGGCTGCTGATGCGGATGGCAGAACGATCAACAATGCTTCAACGGGGAGCGAAAGCAGCATCAGCAGCAGGAGCAGAAGTGCCTTCATCTGCACTGCCTCATCAGGAAATCTACAATTGGGCAGGGAAATTAAAAAAAGAAACAAACTACACTCTTCGTGGAAAATGTAAACACAGTGTGTGTCGTGAGAAAAATATATTTTTGGAAATTCTTTTATCGAAAGATATGCAAAATGAGAGTATTCATAAAGCTCACATGAGGCAACCCGCCCTTCTAATCGTTTTTAACAAAACAATGCTAATAAAAGCACAATTTAAGAAAGCAAACATTGAAGGATGATGTAGAGACAAAAACGCACAACAAATAACGATTTCAGTTGGTCACATTTTGTGCCTAATTCTTAAATTGTGTTTTTGTGAGTCATATTGTGCCTTTAAATTATGTATTTTATTGTAAAATGCACATTATTTTACGTTAAATTACCAATTAATGACCCGTTTTGAACGAAAAGAAACTTTTTGATCGTTAAATTTTATCTTGAAATCTCGAAAATAATGGACTAGATATTAAAAATCCTCGAACGCGTTCTACCTGATCCAAATTTAATCCCTTTTTTTGTACCGCACACACTGTACGAATTGCTGCTACGAATTCGCTCGAAAATGTGCGAATAGCCTCATTTACAAAACGGAAAATAGTGAACCGAAGTGTGTATCTGCGGGAAAGCACCCCAGCACCAGGGTGAAGAAATTGGTGATCGAAAATGTTGATCAATCATAATTGGAGAGAGGGGAGTGTTGGGGGGAGGGGGGAGGGGGGGAGGAGAAGGAAGCATACAGATGTATGATAAAAATAAATGCAAGCTGTAACCAAAGGGAAGCAGTGGATGGTAATTTCATCATCCACCCTTTCGATCTAGAGACCTTCCCCCACCCCCTGTGTGCTGTGTCCTTCCCACCGCCCCATACGCTCAGAAATGCTCCGTCGTTCCCCTTGCCCCGGGGAAGGAATTTACCCCAGCGTCTCCGCTGCTGGGTAGCAGCAATTTCCGCACGTATAATGTTATCAACGGGCGTGCGGTGGAATTTATCATATTTTATTTATTTTATCGCGTAAGTGGCCCCAGCGGCCGGCTGAATGGGCGAGCGAAAGAAAGCGGCTTCTCCGTCGTCGTCGTCGTCGTCGTCGTCGTCGCCATCGCCGTCACCCCGAAAAGAATCTTCTCCCCGGTTTTTTTGCTGATACGCCAGGTGTACGTGTGCGTGCGGTTCCTCCCATCTCATCCAATGCCACCCTCCAACCACCCTCCCTCATCCCCCGTTTTCATCGAGGTCAAAGACCCCGCGGCATCGCGGTGTTCATCGTCGACGTCGTCGTCGTCGTGGGCCCATCTCCCAACAGGCACGAGAGAAGGACGAAAAGTGCGCCGGTTTTGCGCCTTTTGCGCCCGAACGCGCGCGCGCACGCGGCACACACTCGTCTGCCAAACACCAGGCCATGCCAGGCCAGCCATGTTGTTTTATTCCTTTTATTTTCATCTGTTGTTTTCACCTCTTTCACCCATCGAAAACCAGCCGCCTCCACCGACGGGCCGGGTTTCTCCGTCTCGCTTTCGCCGCGCTTGTTTCTCATTTGAATCCATCCTCTCCATCTCTCTTTTGCTCTCGCTCTCTCACTCTCTCTCTCTCCCTCTCTTTCACTCTCGCCGGTGCTTTTCGGGGCAGGTTATTGCTGGGTGCTTTTTTGTTGCCTTACACTATCACATCAAGCGCGAAGAAGCCACAGCATCCCGAAATAAATAAAACTCGCAAATGGGCCCCCAGCTCCCCTCTCCCCCGTCCCAACGCCCGACGGGGCCAGGGAAAGCATGAAAGCATCACCTTCTTTCAGGCCCCAATGGGGGAGAGAGGAGGGCCGCAGGGGTGCGGGACGGAAGGGAATGGGCTGTGAATGGGCAGCGATCGGGTTCGGTTCTATGCTACACCCCGCGTTCACGCCTTCACCTGGAGTGGCTTGTTTTTATCGTGCACGAGAAGCAAACAGACCAGCAGCAGCAGCAGCAGCCTAACCGATTTCGCAATACGAGCACACTTTTGCGCGGACTTTTTCAGCGCGTCGAGCTTCGGCACCAGCGACCTGTAAGCCTGTTTTTATTTGTATGCTCCCCGCGACGAAGTGCACGAAAAGATGTGTGAATTATTTTCGAATTTTCGTTGAGGTTTTATGCTGAAGCAGCTTCTTAACTAAAATTATAGAAAAAAAACACTTTTATATTATAGCGGCGTTAGTATTATCTATGTTTAAAAGAAATCGCACCAAAACCGAGTTTGCAGCGAGTGCCGGTAAACAACACCTCTGGAGGGTGTTCCACCACCAAGAAGAGGGCGAAAAAAAAGGCAGACAAAAATCCTCCGGCAAATGACAGGAAAGGGAGAGATCTCGAGACACGAGAAACACGAATCAACCGAAAAACGTACGATGATCGTTGATCGGTCCGTTTTGGATGTCAACCAGTTATTTGCATATCTTCTCCTCAAGTTGTCTCTGTGGTTATTTGTGTTTTTTTTTGCTTTCCTCATTTTACTATGCTTCGGTTCGCTTCGCTTGGGTTGATTTTATTTGTCCCTGCTGCTTCTGCTGATTTTAATTTTATTTCGTACGTCCGTCACCATGTCCAGCATCCTCCGACTGGGGGACAGATAGCAAGGGGGAGAGCGAGAGAGAAACGGTGCGATGAGGAGGAGGAGGAGGAGGAGGACAAATAATGGGTTATATGTGCGCGATTTCGTTTCGAGAAATGCGAGAGCAAAATAAAAACATGCCAATAAAAAAAAAAACAACAACAGCGCACGAAACGAAACCAAAGCAGCAACAATGCCATTGCACAGCTAATGGTTGAATGAGTTACCCCGTACCCCACCCACCCGAGTTTTTCCTGTTAAAATCTCTCACGCGTGAAGGGGGTTGCAAACAAAACGTTCCCGGTCTGATAACAGACAGGGGCGGTTGGCTAGCTAGCAACGACAGCGTGCAACACTCCGACCGGAAACCGACCATTACCGCTTTGTTTTAATTTAATAAGGAAATGTTTAATTACCGCCGATCGCTTTCTTCTCGGTAGCGTGATGTTTCACATGCTGTTTGAAACCGGTGGCGGACAACGCCACCGTTCAGTTCACGCTTGTAGTGCGATGTTGTTTACTACGATTTGCTACATGGTGTAGCATAGCAGCTGGAGCCGTACTGGAATGTCACATTTGACAGATGAGTAGTTGTAGAAGGCAGCAGTTGTCAAACTCGAAGGATTATTTTTTTTCTATCAAAAAAAGGATGGCAGATTAAAAGGAGGAGGAGCCAAATGCTTCATCTGCCAATCTTCTTTGGAAAAATTAAATTTATCTTTGTTTGTTTAGGTGACGCGCTTAAGTTTGAAATTTTTAAATTTAAAAGCGTTTATTTATCTGCTTACTTCTCCAAACAGGCATCCACAAGCGGAGGCTTCGTTGCTGGTGTGCGAAAAACAGCAACGCATCGGGAACCTCCCCGGATCGTACGGGAAAATTATATCCTCCCGAGCAAAGCGTCCCGGCAAGCACTAATAGAGATCGATTTCCTGTCCACAAACGCATCAACAAACCACGGGACGACACGCGGCGGACAGAGAAATTGCTGCGCACGAAATAACACCCAAAACCCAAACAGCATAAGAAGGGCTGCGAAGAAACGAAAATTTAAAAAAAGAAAAGCACACACACACACACATCCTGGAAGTGGGCAATTGCAGCAAACCAACAACAACAGCAAAAATCGCCCATGAAAGCGCAATTGCGTGAATGCACCGATTTGCAAACCCCGTAATTCGATATTTAAATTCGAAAGAAAGTTCCATTCTTTTCCTGGTTCTCGCCACCATCTCACCCTCCCTTCCTCTCTCTCTCTCTCCCTTCCCACTCCGCGAGACGCTCGTCGAACGGAGATGGCAGCTGTAATTTTTGGGGCCAGCTTTTCTGGGACCGCATTCCAGGGCGCATTTGCCAGAATGGTTCGGTTGCGCTTTTTCCTTCCTCCAGCAGGGCCGTAACATCATCCGTGACTCGTTTTTTTATTGCGGAATTGGTGGCAGCAGCAGCAGCGAATGAGGACAAGGATTCCGGCGTCTTCCGCACGGTACGGTGCGTCAAGGCTGAGCGAAAGGAATTCATTACTAACGGACGTGAAGGACGCAGCCTGGACAGTGCGCCTCACCTCATGCAGATGATCTCGGCAGTTTCTGTAGAAGAAAAACAAAAAAAAAACACACACACAACCGCCCGAGTAGTAAAAGAACAAAACACCTAACGGCTACTGTTTTTTCCTCATTTCTCGCGACGGACGAAACCGCAACCGAGTGGCGCATCCGTTGCCGGTAGCAACCGAAGAGTTATGATCGCTGGAACGCAAGGATAATCACAGTTATTAAATCGTGAAAGCGCACCCTGATTGAAGTGTCAATTAGCTTTGAAACGCAATTTTTTTCAGCTGGCGTGCCTGTCGGCCATTGTCGTTAAGACAAAAGTTCGCCCAAGCGATAGTTGATTGATTGAAATAAGCCGTGCGCTCGGCTCGACCCTTAAAAAAGCTGCTGCTTCCTCTTCGCATGGCCAGGCTGATTAGGCTGATAACTTATTGCAAATTGCGCCTACCCGGGGCGGCCTCATTTTCCGCGCCACGGAAACCGAAGCGAGTCGTAAAAATAAATGCGATACGAATAAATAAACTATATATAGGACATAAAACACACACACACACTCGCGAGAGCGAGAGAGAGAGATGGGTTTATACGTTGCCCTTTGTACTTTGCGCAGACATTGAAACGCTTTTTGCAGACCGTCTGGAGCCGCCGGGTGGCTCCGAGATCTTCGAGCAACGAAATGCTCTTTACCGTTCGCCCTATTTAGCTCGTTCCCTCGCTGGCTCCCTCCCACCGAGCGAGGACGGGTGCCCGATGCGGGTGGGGTGAGAACAATGGTAATAAAATGAAATAAAATAAATCCCAAAAATCCTCGATCGCTTTTAAAAGCCCTTCTTCCCGAGGCCTCCACCGAGCCCGAGGTGGTGTGAAAAGCATTTCACGGGGTGAGTTCGCTCGGATTTCCCTTCGCCCCCGGTCACCGTTCGATCGATTGCGATCACCACGAGCAGGAGGGATTCGGAGATGACCCCAAACTGGATTTTACCCAAAAAAAAAAAATACGTACAAACACACACACACGGTCGCATCGTATGTTAAGATCGTTTCAATGTCGAAGGGTGGCCGTAAAAATGTGCACAACACCCCGCACAACATTCCATTCGAATTTTGCCTCCTCATTGTGGGTAATTTCCGTGTCGGAAAGCCGGGGCTTTAAATGCCATTCCTGCTGGTCGCTCAATCCCTACTGAGCGGGGGTGGTGAGGGGTGCGAATCGCGTCGCTAATTCTTTCGTTTAAAAAAAGCTCCCCTTTTCCATCCCATCCAATAGCAGCTCCCTTCCCGATTCGATCCGATTCTCGATAGCGTCGTTCGCAAGCGCGCGCGGTGAACCGAGATACAAATCCCCTTCTGGCTGGAGGGTTTCTGCTCTATGAATCATTGAAATCTTTCGATCTGTATTGTGCTGGAAACGGTGACAACGGCAAACCGGTGACCCAATTCCCGGGCACCACAAATCGCACCCAAATGTTTGCCCTAGCATCCGAAAATATCACTCGCCACACGACAACTGGCCGCGAGGGGAGGAAATTGATGCAAATTCCCGGCCCGAAAGAAAACATACTGATTGGGATCGAAATGATCTAACAAACAACTCGCTCCCTCTCTCCTTACCACCGCGCAGGGATCCTCCTGTTTGGCGTCGTATCGCGAATTCCATCTCCGTTCCACAAGCGCTTCGGCGACCCGAGCACGTCGCTTATCTTTGCTTGATCGCGTGCCAGGCGCGATCAGTGCCCATTAGGAAATATTATAAATCAACAGCTACGACGCGCTCCTCCTTCGGACCAAACCCTCCCCATCGGATGCCACGGCCGGGTAGGGTGGTGCCAGGGGAGGAGAAAGCAACGCGGATATGGCCTGGGCCTTTTTTCGTACGGTAGCACACCGAAAAACACGCGATTGTATCGCACGATAAGGCGCGCTAGAAACTCGCTGGCAGCCGAAAAATATGCAAACAGGAACGATCCCGCGAAACACCCGGCAACGATCGGAAATGGATAGCCTCGATCCTCGATCAAAATCAGGCGGTTGAAATTTCATCCCCGAGCGAGCGAGCCGTCGAAAGGGAGCCGTGTTAATGGGGAATTTATTCAAACGAGCCCAATGGAAAATACAGAGGACCAAACAAAAAGGCAAAAAAACGGCCCGAAAACGCAAACGATCATATTGTTGTTTTGAGCATCGCAGGCTTTCCTCCGATCGATCTTCTTTCGGGGGATAGTGTCGTTGAATGATGGTGGGCTTTCGGGCGCGGGTGCTGAATCGGTTCGATTGGCTCAGCTTTCATGATTAGAAATTATTTCCTCCGAAACCACGTATGTGATACGATCATTCTGGTTGAAATGAGCTCAAATAAACGATGTTCCACCCTCACACACGAACCTGAAAATTCCCCACATTCCAACCACATTTGAGTGAGACCGGGCAATAGAGACGGAGAGAGAGAGAGAGAGAGAGAGAGAGAGAGAGAGAGAGAGAGAGTGAGCGATACATATTGCTCCCGGCCACACATCGATGCCCTTTTTCCCACTTTCCAGCGAGTTTCTTTTCCCGCCTTAATCTCCCTCCGCCCGATGCAAATGCTGCAATTTGAATATCTTCCGAACCGGAGCGCACCGGGAGCGCTGCACCTAGTGCGGGCGAAACACAAAAAACAACAACACGCCCTTGCCCTTTTGCTCCTCTCGTCTGGTTGCATTTCCATTTCGCTGCCACTAATTTACGGCTTATTAGGTGTCGTTCGTTGCTTCAGCAACCGCTGCCGGATTAGCCGGAATTTATTAACGCGCGCCTTTTTAAAAGGTGATTTAAAATACAAAGGTTTATTGGTTGGCTGGAAAGATTGCATGAAATTTGGGTAACGATTGCGGGCTATTTAGCGGCCGAATAATTCATCGCTCACTGCTTTACCTTACATCGCGAGGATGTTGACTTAACCAGCTACATCCATGATATGAAGATCTGTTACGGATGTGAAAAAAAAACTTTTGGTTTGGAAATTTTGGCCACAACACAACGTCTAAACCAGAACCCGATCCTAACCGATGCGAGGATCATGGAAAAGCACCAAAAAATCACACACTCACAGCTCCGACACATACCATCCATTCCTTTCTGTTGAATAAATCCTCCATTCAACATTAGCATCGTGAAAAAGGAACAAAATAAGAGAAGCAAAAAACTAACTCCCCAACCCAATAAAAAACTATCTGAATCGTATAAATTCTTCACCCCTCCCCTGCGACACTCCTTTCGCCAGTTGTTTTCTTTGTGTTTTTTATTATTTTGGGTTTGTATGCGTGTCCCGAAGTTTTTGGACAGCAGTCGACCGTTTGGGGTCTCCTCCACTGTGTCATCCACTTGGATGCGTGCCAACCTACACGAACTCTGGCCGGAAAACCCCTGTGTCGTCGTCAATCTTCAATAAGGGTAAACAAAGCACGGTAACAACAAGGGCAAACAAAGCAGCGTTTCGTATTTTTAGCTCGCCAAGTAGCAGGGATCGGTTGGTTGGAGAGGTATTTTAAAAAAATCCTTACATATCATCCCAGACGCACCGCCATCCTGCCTCCGTGCAACAATGTTGCAAAGCTGTCGGACTTTTTCTCTACCCCGTTCTGGTTTTCCATTGCATCAACCGACGCGAGCCGAGATAACCAGCTTAAGCCAGCACTGTTCGGTTTGGGGACGATTTTTGGGGATTTTTTTTTTCTGCGTGTGTGTTTTCGTCACACGGCGCAAATAAATAAACGTCCACACTTCCTTCACTTCCCGCAGGGCACCCGGATCGGTCGTTGCGGATCGGCTCGCGATCGGTTTAGAGAAATGCGCACGCGAATCAAAACCGCTGCTGCTCTCGGCGGGCGGGAAGTTGTGTCCCTCCATATCTTCCCTCAGAAACCCCCCGCCCGTGGTGGGGGAGAGCGTTGTGGTTGTGAAGTTTATTTTACGAAACCATTTTCAGACGACTTTTTTTTGTTCCTGTCTCTGCTTAGCCCGTTGTGATTCCTTTCGTTTCGTTTCGCCCAGCGCCCGGCGTGCCTTTGCATGTGTGGCTATCGTATCGTTCGGTTTCGAGGCGTATTTACATACGTGTCAGGCGGGTTTTTCGGAACCGGTGCTGTTTCGAAGGAGGCATTCTGTGGCGCGAATCGGTGGAGACGCGATCATTCAAGCTCAGACCGTAGTCGGTATTTTGATGTATTTTTCTCCCCGCTTCCTTCCCATGTTTTGCACCCTCCCCCCCCCCCCCCCCTATCATTCTTCGCGGATCGCGCACGGAAACCAAACTCCTAATGCCTTCTTAAGTCTGAATGATTCTACACGCTCTCGAACTCTCTAATCCCGCAGACGGCATAAAAAGCCTCCCGCGGCCGGTGTGTTTTACTCGCCTCAGCTCATTAATTCTTCCACCTTCGGCAGGCGGGAAGGTGACGAAGCAAACCGAACACGAACTCCGCTGCACGGACACCGAACAAACCAAGCAGAATCGGCCGCCTCCGGGGGCATCCGTTTTTTATTTTTTTTCCTTCTCTCTGACACGCCAATTTCCACATTCCAAGCGGCACCGAGCCACGGCACACCAACAAACAAACGGCGGTAGTGGTCTTATCATTTGACGAGTTAAATCGTGGCTGTCTTCTCGGCTGCGGATGCGTCCATCTGCCTTCTGCCACCATCACCCGGCATTCCCCCCGGGGGCCACAAATGGCTGGCTTTCGTGATAATTCTGCATTCCAACCGAACGCCAGCCAACCCACGAGCGATGGGGTGTGTGTGTGTGTGTGCGTGTGGTAGGAGGGAGGGCATGCAGAAGCATTCCGATCCGGGGAGCAAGGAAGGGACCATTGGATGGAGGTATCCTTACGCCGCCACGCATCGACAATGTTGCATGGTTCGCATACCGGGTCCCGCAAACTGACGCGGCAACGCACGGAAAAGCCAAAAGGCGCCTAAAAAGGTGCTCTGCACGTAATCGCGATGCGTTTGTGTTCGGGTTTGCTTTTTGTCTCCCTCTTGCCACCACGTTTGTCCAGCCCCGGGCGAGCGGCTGTGAGACGATCCACCCCTCCTGCATCGGGAAATGGTGGCTTAAAACGGGACCACGCTGGTAGGGCGATAGAAAATGCGCTTCTAGTAAGTGACACTAATTCGAGCGGGTGTTTGGGGGAGGGTGGAAGAGGCAAGGCGCCTTGAATTAGGATTTTATCTTCGCGTGATTTCACGCTTATCTGCAATGTGGTGATTTTCAATAGATAACGGACTTATCTTCGGATGGGATTGCGTGAGTAGATTGGTTGAATACCATACAAAGTAATACAATTTAATGTCTTCGGGCCTTATAGAGAAAAAAACAAGTACAAAGTGGTTAAAGGAGCAGTAAAGTTAGATAAAGCGAGGACCAAACCATATATTTTAAGAGACTTAGAATATGGTGTGCGAAGTGCAAATAATTTTTTATTATAATTTAAGCAAAACTATAAAGTAAAAAGAAAACATGAATTAAAAGCAATACAAATGATAGTAAAATTGAAGTAAGGTAACCTCGTATGGAACAGATAATGGAAGAGCTTATTTTTCAAAAATAAAAACATGAAAAATTAATAAATCAATTTTTGTCGAGTTGTGAAATCTGTTTCCACACGATCTATAGAAAAATAGGACCAAAACAGGAACAGAAAAAAGATACAAATATGATAAATAAGAGAAACAAGATAATAAAGAACAAATTCATTCACAGATAGAAATATTTATAGGGAAGATATATTAAAAAAATAAAAAATTGCTAAATAAATTCTAACAAAGCAGTGAGTGAATAGATGCATGAGAAGACAAATGAACAATAAAATTTCGATAAACACCGGATTAATGCGCCGTACGCATCGGCACTGATTGTTTGCCTGCATTATGCACCTAGCACCATTAAAACTCATCTCAAGAACAACGTTAAGACAACAACAACAAAAAGAAAATGAGAAAAAAATCAACCATCCAGCGGCCAACACTTCATCCCCACGCGATCTGACACGATTACGATCAATGTCGTCGTTCGGCCAAGCGGGTTGAAAAACAGCTGCCGTCTTCCGCATCGTGTCTGCAGCTGCTACACCACTAGCACTCGCTACAATGTGCCATCGTTCCGGTTCGTTCCACGATTGCGGAGGATGGGCGTCCAAGGCTCCGTCCGGCACATTCCTTCCATCCTACGGTGCTTGTTAATGATATGAAATTTAATAAGGACTCCGCCACGGGGGACCTTGCCTCCGTTGCGCGGGCCGCATGGAAATGCGAGGAAATCCGAACCGAAAAGGGCCCATCCCGCTCTGGAAAGGAAGGGGCGAAGGGGAGCAAAGGGGTGATTGTGACGAGGGCAATAAAAATACCACCGAACGTAACGAGTTCGTTTCGAAAGCAGCAGCAGCAGCAACAACAAAAACAGCACCCAACGCGCACGGGACGCCGGATCGGGAGGATATAAAATGTGTTTATCCGATTCTGCTACCGGTCCATCATAAAATTGCGTCCTTCATTCCTGGAGGGAGGAAAGAAGAACCGTTCCCGTTTGGCGTTGTCGTTTCTTCTTCGCTCGCTCCTGCGCCACCTTCCGGCGGGGAGGGAAAGGGCCCCGCCATTGCCACATGATCTTTGTCGCCTTTACCATCGATGCCAAAGGGTCATGATCATGTTGCAACATTGTCGTTAAAAGCTACATCAAAACTACATTCGATCGCTAGCGCGCGGAAGACACTTAAAAATATCTCTTTAACAATAAAACAAAATTCTTTCCGTGCCCGCTTGCCGGCCCCATCCCCAGGTGGTGTAAGCATTTTCGGTCGTAAGCTTACTTTATGGGCACGGGATCATCATTCACGCCTGCCGAGGTCAATAACACAGCCGGCGAAGGAATGTTGCCGTGTTTGCGGTCCCAAAGGCGAGACAAGCGTGGCGATCGCACCGTAAAACCTTATCGCAAAACCCAGACCCTTTCTTGGGGCTTTTTCCACGCTTAAGTGCAGAAATTAATTTCCTCCCATTATTGGGGCTCCGGCTAGTGCGAATTGCCACAATTTTCAGGCTCACCACCAAACATTGGCGTGGAATAACAGAGAGAAACAATGCGCTGGCCGGATCTGCCACCGGACGCGAGAAGGTGGAGAAGGAGGAGGGCGCGCTTTCTACCCGGAGACACTTTCTTGCACATTTAATTCGTCCATTCGCGCGTTGTCATCGGCATCATCCAACCGCGCCACCGGTCGCTATCAAAAAACGATAATCCTCCCACCGCTCCTTCTTTCTCTCCCCTCCCCCTCCCTTCCTTTTTTCACGGGTTTTAGAGTAAGAAAAGTTAGGGGATGAAAGCAAAGAAATAAATGATGTTTTCGTCTTCTCCTGCTAAAGAGACATCCGTCGCCGGAACGGATTCGGATTCGGAACCGGCAAAACTAAGGGATGGCATGCCCGGGTGGTTCGTCAAAATTTTCACGGCTCCCTCACACTCACACGGGGTGGATTTTTTTTTTTTTTTTTTTTTTTGATGAATTTACGTTCCCTTGCCGTAGCTGGTTGGCTCGGAATTTCTTTCCCGAAATGTGCCAACGGAATGTGTGTGGCTGTGCGGATGACCTCGAACCCTTTGCGGTCGAGGCCAAACGCGTTGTGTGCGATTACCCCTTCGCGCCGTCATCGGTGGCGAGGGAAAACCGTTTCGTTTCACGTCTGCCCGTCGTTCGTCTTCGTTCAATGTCAATCAACGCGAGGCAGGAAGAAGGTCAGCCGGAACGCAAAGCGCCCGCGTGCTTTGTTGCGGCGTAAGTTTCTAATCGGCAACCGTGTGCCCCCCCCACACCGACGCGGAAGGTGAAGGATGCTCAGGCATTCAAATGCAAACCCACACACGCATGGTGGCTCGAATCACGGCGAATTTTTTCACTATTATAATAGAGACGGATTTTATTGCATTTTCAGTCCGACTGCAACACGCTCCGAGCGTACAAAGGAGTCCGTTTGTTTAAGCCTTATTTATGTTTAAATTGTGTGTTTCATTAGTTGATAGTTAAAATTTATTTTAAACGTCTTCACATAAATATCGGCGATAACTTTAGATTACATTTGAATACAACTTCATTAGGACTGTGTTTGTGCTTGTGCCTAACAAATTATCCATTTTTTTTTTTGTACAAGTGTTGACATTTCGTCACTAAGCTCATTAGGTTCTCATAGCATACTCAATTTATTTTCTCCAGAAGAGTTTAGTTGTGGTATTTTTGTTTATTTTTGTTGTTTTATTTTACCTGTACTATTTTAAAGAACGTAATTATTAGCTGTTTTTGTTTTATGAACTATCTTCCCTTAATAATATTCGATTAAGATAAAAATTGGGAAGGTTTTGTATAAATATTATTCGTAATCTTTTCGGTTTTTCTCAGGCTTTTTCTGAAAAACAAATTAATATTTTGAAAATATATTATATTCAATAATTTCAATATCGCACGGATGTACAACCCGTGTCGTCCCATCACATAACACACTTATTGTAAAGTAAACCTACCGAAATCACACCCGTTACTTGGAATTAATTCGCTGCACAAACGTAAAATAATAAAACATCAACAACGCGAAAACAGTGCTGCAGCATTCCGGCGCAATGGCGCAATAGCAACGCAACGCACTCCCAGGACCCTCGTGGGGCTCGTGGAGGTGGTGGTTGTTGTGCAAAAATCGTTTAACCGTGGAATCCAGTATGGAATCCCAAGATTCTCCACCCAGCCCCCCTCCCCCTCCCCATCGAGCGCCTGGCCGAGAGAGAGAGAGAGAGAGAAAACAAAAAGAAAAACGCTTCTCGACCCGGACCCGCAGAAGCGATCGGATCGGATTCGGGTATAAAAATTCGCATTCGTAAGAAACAAAATAAAAATGCCCACAGTGGTGTGCCGGAGAATGGAGCGCATATATGCACACATCATCATCATCCTCATCGTCATCATCATCATCATCATCATCGGCGACGACCCGGGGATTGTTTGGATGGAGATGTCGAACGTGACGTCGGGGTACGCGATCGATACGCTGATCAAACAAAAGCAGAAGGGAAAAAAAGGCACACACAGGAGTAAAAATCCTTCCCCATCCCAACCGAGCCGCAGCGAAACCGGGCGAGGGCAGCCTATTGGGAGAGAAAAGCGATTAAATTCCACCGAGCGCAATTTCCTACCCATAGATTCCATCGCTGGCCGCGTTGCGTTCCAAAAGCGCGTTCGTGATAATCGAACGGAAAGGAAATCCCGGCTCGACCAACGCGACACGACCGGCGGTGCAAATATGCCAGCCAGCAGCCAGCCAGCCAGCCGGCCGAACCGATCGACGCGCGATCGCAATGGCACGCAAGGGCGTTCGGAATCAAAAAAAAAAAAAGAAGGCGAAGGAACGCCACCAAATACACACACACACACACACCCAAAGCAGCAGCATCCAAAACAGTCAAACTCACGACGCTTACCGGGTCGGGCCGGGCCACAGCTGCCGCGAAAGCCACCTCGAGTGCGGACGGTGCGGTCCGAGGGGATCTCGAGATTCAGGAAACATAAGCCCAACATAAACACACACTCCGACACACGAGGGCGCGGGGTTGGAACCCCGGCCGCCGGCGGGTGGAACGAAGGGAAGCTGCGAGAGAACTGTACGATCATCATCAAACCAAACCAACAGCAAAAACAGCGAGGAGAGAGAGAAGAAAAACGCACGAAAAACACGATTCGATCGAGAGGAAAAAAAACGTAACCGAATGGAGAGCGAAAAAATGCTGGCGTGTAAGTAGTTGGGCCATGGGCTAGGGGGAGGGGGTGGCCCACGAATGGAATGGACCGAAACACACCGCAGGAATGTGCCGGCGTGGAGAGAAGGGCGGCGACCCAGGAAAGAAAGCGATCCTGTGAAGAATGTGCCACCCGGCGGTGGTGGGAGGGAGGGAGGGTGCAGAAGCAGGACGGGGGGCTTGAGGAGAGCCTGGATTGGGTTTGAGGCGCAAAAGAGACGGTACCACACGATAAGGACGCAGAAGCCGCACCGGGATGGTCGCACCCGTGGAGGAGAGGAAGACAAAATCCGCCATCCGGAAAAGAATACCGAATAATTTAGTGGACGAAAAAAAAAACGGCCATCGTTAGCATTTTTCTCTCGCTCGCTCGGCTATGCTTCTGCAGCTTCTTTTGAGGGAGGTTTGTGTTCGTTTCCCCACCAGATCGAACACGTACACTTGAATGGGTCCAAAAAAAACCCCGAAACGTCTGCAGGAGTATCATTCAAACTTTATATTGACTAACCCAATACGAGCACCGTCAGAATTGCACAATTTCCATACAACACCACCCCCTAGAGTTGCTTTTAAATGGCGAGAAACCGACCGTTTCTAACCCAAACGCAGTTTGAAGTAACGAACCAGTGCGTTATAAACCGGCTCCACACCGCAGAGCTCGATCGTATGATTCCCCGTAGCCATCGCGATTGCTCTCTCGCGCGTTCGCTCTCGGTTTCGCTCGCTCTCTCGCTCGTACACACCACACACACAACGTCCGTTCTCGTCGCCGTTGGTCACGTTTAAGCGGAGCGGTAGAAACAGGCAGTGCCACAAAAAAATCTGAAGAATGTTTTCTATCATGCAGCATTTTCGCTAGCGTTCGCTTTGAGGCTCCAAATCAAGATGACGGTGGATAGAAGAAAAAAGTATATCTATGCTCTAGAAGCGCCTACTGAGATGCGGAAGACCGACGAGAGTAAAAAAATTTTTGTTTTTTTTTACATTCTGCCTAGCACTCTCCTCCATTTCAATCCACTCTGGTGGCTCCATGTACATACTAGGCCCAACATCGGAACGTTGCGGTTAAACAAAATTCAAAACACAACCTTTTTTCCCAAAGCCCACATTCAGCGACCGAAATGCCGAAATATCGACGACAAATAATCAGCGATCTGCGCGATCGTTCGCGATGGCGAAATGCTGCTGGCGAAATGCTGGCTGCTGTGGTGCGTGTGAGTGTCGCCGCCTTTCTAAACCGCATCCCAACCACCACCCCCAGGGCAGGGACGACCGCTGAGTGCATATGCCGCCCGGTTTCGCTCCGATATTTGTGCCTCCGATTTGTGAGTGTATGATTTGGTCTCCCTCCCGTGCCCAATCTAAACCAGCGGCTCTTTAAATGGCTGCGTCGCTCGGTCGACGTCGCTGGAATAAGTTCAAATGGCTATGCGGCTACGGTGGCATGGCGCTGGGGGCTCACCACGGGCCGGGTCTCGTACCCGTACGGAGACGACCGTCAGCCGTCCCAAAAGGGGAGAGATGTTGCGAAGCTGCCAACTGGCCCGGTTGATACGTTTCGGAGCGTGCCGGGAAAGGAGGCTCGCGGGAGGGTTGTGCTGTGGAGCGTCCGAGCCCACCAAATCGAAGTCCAAACCACGGTGTGCCCCTTCGCGACTTCGCGAGGGGTCACGGAGTCTCCTGTATGTGTGTGTATGTGTGCCTGTATGCGAGAGTGAGAAAGACCGATCGGACGCGAGGGGGACGGACGGCGAGCGGACGCTGCAGCGAAGTTCAAACCGCTGAGGTTGCATGCCACTCCAAGCATCCCACCAATACACAAAACCCCGAACGGAACCGGTATCCGTGCGGGACGGACCACGCAGGTAAAGCTGCCCCCTTTGGTACCGGGGTGCGCGCGATCGTCGAAGATCATGTCGCGCGTCCAACGCTGGGCTGGGCGAAGGTGAAAGAAAAGCAAAGATAGGCGAAAGAAAATAGACAGAAAATAGTTAGAGCGATGCTGGTGGCTGGTAGGGGTGCGGTGTACGCTTCGGTGCATGAGCGTAAGACCAATAGGGGTGCGCTAGAGGGAGAGCCACCGACAGCCGATGGCCCGTTGGCGAGAGGGATGAAACGAACCCCGCTCCCGCTAGCGCAAGCACAAGAAGCGAGAACTGGTCGCAGGGTTGGAAACGGGGCGAAGTGTGTGCGCGGGAGGGTAAACATTCCAGGCAGGGTGGAGTGGCGTACGATGGATGCCAGAGCGAGAGCGAGCGCTCGGTGGCGTGTGCCGGAACGAGAAGCTGCTAGCGTGTTTATTGCTTCAAGATTCAACATACATTTTTCAGCGCTGGTACGCACACCAGCGCACCGGAGCAAGTCACACCACGCGATCGACAGCAGCAGCGGATTCCAAAACGTGCGTACCAAAGCAACCCAACGCTGCTGCTGCTGCTGCTTGGCCAAACCAATCAACATTTTGGATTCGGTTTGGGATATGCTCGAGAAAAATGACAGTACGTTACCTACTTCGAGTAAAGAAATAAAACTAGATCGTTTCCATGGTAACCACGCATGGAATATTCATTCTGTGAAATAGATTTGAGAAGCCATGTGTACTGAAATCAACGAAATTATTTTATTTCGTTTTTTTATTTGTTAGAATAACGCACGCTATCGTTTTGAACATACAAGATTATAACTATTTTAAAATATTATTTTGAAACCACACGCACCCAAAAGCTGGCACGCACTGTAATATCGTAAACTATACAAGGCTTCTACCTCCAACGCTGCGCACCTTCCACCTTCCATCGGTGCGAAAGAAACGCACAAACCAACCCCGGGCCGCCATTGCTGTCCGTGTGTGCGTGTGTGCCGAGCATTCCAGTGCGAGTAGCAGCAGCAGCGGCAGCAGCAATGGCGGCGAGGGCAACTGGTAGCAAGATGGTGGAGACGCACCGCCGGCGGTGGTAGAGGTTTTCAGAGAGAGAGACCCAAACGAAAATATTTCCAGCGCGAACACCACTTTCATTCCACTGGAGAAACTCGACCGCAAAGGTTTTCCGCAGTGCTGCGAGCCCGACAGCCCGTCGTCGTTCTGTTGCGTGCGCGCCCGTGTGCGTATCGAGAGTGTTGTGTGCGAGAGAAAGAGAGGGAGCGAGCGTTTGCGAGGTGGAGCGCGCTGTGTGTCAAGCGAGAAGAACGTCGAAGAGCAATAGAAGGAAAAAAAAATTCAGCCACAGTGAACAGTTTAATCCGTTTGCGCGACGACGAACGCCGACACCGAGTGAGTGGGGCTGTTTATTAAATTCATTTCGCTAAATTGTCCGTCAGCGTAAGGCCCGGACAGCATCGCTCCGAAACTGGCGCATTGAAATCGACATCGAAGCAGGCAGTGTTTAGTGGTGAATTAAAGAAAAAAAAAACGACGAAACCAGATTCGTTGTTTGGGCCGTGATTCAGAAAGTTCCCGCAAAGTGCACGGAACGAAACAGAAACAACCTGAAATACCCAAAACAGTGAGTCAAACACGGAACGACCTTAGGAAGGAACGCAAACAACAACCCACATCTGTCACATGTTGCTGGTGTGTTTTTTTTGTTTTTTTCCACAACATTCCTGACGATTTTAAACCCGCGTGTGCCCTCGCGTGTGTTTGTGTGTGCGCTCGCTCGTTTGTGGCCTATGTGTGAGACCCGTGTGCATATGTTGCTGCGGAGGGTCTGATCGTATTTTCCGGGCCCCCTGCTGGATGCATGTCTAACAACACAAACCCCGGCTGCAGCAGATGCAACGGCAGCACAGCATCAAGTGTTAAAGATCGAATCCCCGTGTATATCTGTGTTTGCATGTGTGTGAGTGTGTGTGTGTGTGTGTAAGTGTTTTATTTGTGTAAAAGAGAATCCCGACAGCAGTGAAACGGAAGGAAAAGGTGGCAAAAGATAGAGATTTCACATTTGCTGCACATTTCTGCCCGTCTTCCATATGGCCTGCGACGCCGCAAGGAGCCGAGGAGTTTGAGCATCTTCAAGAAGCATCGAAACGCGAAGTGAAGTAGAATAAAGAAACAGGCAGAAACGGCAGTGTGAGCCAGATACAGGAAAGCGAAAGAAGCCCAAGTAGAAGAAGAAGAAGAAGTAAAAAAACCTCTATCAATCGGCAACGGTGAAGAAATATTTCGAATATTTGTCTACAAGTTTCGCTTGTGAATGCGTGGTGTGCCTTAGTAGCAGCAGCCGGTGCTGGCCACTAAAGTGCGCAACTAGTGTGTCCAACGGTGAAGTGTCCTGGGAGGGGAGCAAAAGCAGGAAGCTAGTGTTACGTGAGAGAAGCTAAAACCACCCCAGCCCCGGCTGCAGGGGATGAAAATTTTGTCCGTGTGGGAAAACGAGCGTTTATCGGTTCCGGAAAGCGTGGAGTGATCGATCGTGGAGTTCCTATCCTGAACCAGAACCTAAGCGGCAGCACGGTGTGGTTCACATTTTCGTGTTCTACAATCGACCTTATCACAACACAATCCCTTCATTGAATTGGTTCCTTCACGAGTGTCATCTTTATCCAGCATCAATGGTGAGTTCAAATGGGTATATGAATATTCACGATTAAAGTTAAACTAGGATCGAAGACTTGTCAGGATTTATCTGCTCTCTGGGAATAACGAGGGCTCGTCAAAGATGAATCAGGCGTTGGATTGAGTCATATCAGTATATTGCTCTAATTGCGTCATTCCTGCTACATGCTATCGATTATGTTGTGAGATTTATACACCACTGAAAATGAAAATGGAAACATTTTTACAATCAAAATTGACAAAGTGCCAAATATTGCTCCATTTGTTTTGAAATCAATCAGACCTTTTAAAATGGGGGAGAAATCTTTTCTCAAAAAAAAACCAGACCCATACACACATCCACTCGTCGCGTAGACCTTTAACATTCATCTGGCGGGTGCCGAAACCCGAAAGCGGTATCAGCGGACTAAAATCGCTTCCAAAAACCGGTAGAAAAAACCGCATTCCACCGAGGGAGGGTAGCGTTTTGAGGTTCGCCCGTACCTCTGAAGCCCCGATAAAAAATAAACCAACAAAATGGCTACAACGATAAACAAGCAAAAGAAGAGCTCTCCCCCGATGGGTGTGTTGGTGTGAGTGTGTGTGTGCGTGTCTGATTCACTGGGGCTGTGTAGTTGATAGGAAAAGGGGTGGTCGCAGACAAAGGAAAAGAAAACATATGCGCACCTCGACTCGACTCAACGTAACGCCGCGACTTCACCGCTCAAGCGAACCGAAACGAGTCACATTTTTGACATTTTTCAATTCTGACTCAACGGGCCGCACGTGACAGAGACACGGGAGACGCGGGTAGCATCAGGTCCGGGACGTGTTTCGTTTGGGTTTTTCGGCTATCAGCCGGGCAGGTGTAATGTGTTTTGATTATCCCGATTAGATTAAACAATTAGCCGCTAGGCGTCGCTGTCGATATGCTCTCACGCCACAGCCTACCTAGACACCCGTTTCGCAAACACGGCTCGATACGCGCTCGTTATGAAATGGACGCAACAAGCTCGAGCAACAGACGTAACGGTGATAAAATCTTTAATTTATCAGCGCTCCAAAGCCCAATGAAGGCTCAGTCTTTGAGTCTTCGAGCATGGGAAGGAGGAGAACGTGAAATATCGTACACCGTACACTCGCCAACAGCTAGAAAACGCAAGTGAATCAGCAAACTTTTCAGCACCAGCGCGTCAAAACTATTGGCAAATAATGAGCCGAGAGCTTCCACGATGTCTGCTGCATCCGTCCCGGGGGGGGGGGGGGTTCGTTTGGTTTCGGGAAGCCAAACAAAACATGTCCGGCACACGGGAGAGAGAACCCTGAGGCCGGGCGAGGCCTAGACTCGTCCGCAATTAGCATATTTGCTCTGCTGCCCGCTGCGTCAATGGTCAGTCTGCTGGCCTCGGTTTTGGGTGTTGGCAGAAGCGCGTGCGTGAGTGTGTGATAGAGCTGCGTCATGCGAAAATTATCGAAATAGAAAACCCTGCACCGTTCATCTGCCGATCGGATCCGCTTAACCCCGCAGCAGGGGTAGAGCTTATTATCGAATCGAACGGGGAGCAATTCGGTAGTTTGCGAGCAATTTAGCTCCGATATTGCCGATTATTACTGTTGCCGTGGTTGTGGTTGCTTTTTGCATTCTTCTACCCTGGTCAGCTGGCAAAGATTTCCCTCTCGGTGGTAAGAAACTATTTCTGCAACGGGTTTTGTTTTCCACTGTCTACTTGTTGCCTTTCCCCGCTCGCGAACGTTCGTGTGCGCCTCGAGTGCAACAGTAGGCTGGCTCGGCTGGCTCGAAGTGTTATTCATCGAGCTTACGTAAATCAATTACTCCGGAACTAGAACTCCTCGCGAGCGCGTTTTAGCGGTGATTCACGCGGCCGAAGCCGGCGCGGTTTCCTATGACCTCATAAATTGCTTTGTGTGTACGGTTAGCCAGCGGGGGGGCTTGAAGACGTTTAAGAGACTAACCATCACGCAAGCTTTACCCAAGCTTTACCCCGCAACAAAACGAGCAAATGTTGGCGAACGTTTATGGGTTTAAAAATAGCCTTTCTGCCGTTTTGTATCCTGCTGCTGATCGCGAGCTTTCCATTAATATCGTACACGAGGTCATTGTGCACCACGCACCAAACCAGTAGTGTTTTGGGCCACCCTCTCTCTCCCTCCAAAAAAAAAGACCCCACCACCTATTAGGTTTTTGGTGAACCACACGACCACACGATGACGACGATAGGACCGACGACGGCTTCGGCTTGACGCGCGCTTGACGAGAGGAAAAACGGTCTAAAAAAGGAAAACGGCAACTACCGCACACCGCAGCCAGCCAGCCAGCCAGCCCGCAAGAAAAACTGGATATCGAAGCTCGGAATCGAAAACCAGCCTGGAAACTGGTTGTTCCAGCGGCTTCCACGGGTTTCATTCCGTACCGTAGTAACGCGCGGGCGCGGGCACTCGCGCCCAATGCTGCAGGTTCTCCACACCACTCGCGCCGGAGCATAACCACACCACCTTCTCCTGGGCCGGTGGCTATGTGTGTGTGACCACAATGAAGAGCAAAACCGGTCAGATCGGGTGAAACACCCGGCTGGTCGTCGTCGTCGATGGATGTGGTCCGAACCCGGGCGGGAGCGGGGCGAGGGTAAGGCGACAGGCGGGCGGGTGTGATGTTAAATTCGATTCCGCGTTCACAACGCGCACAACGCGACGGGCCCGCTTTTTGCGCCTTTATTGCAAACCTCGGCACACACGGCACGGCACGAAAACGTTCCCCAGCATCTATCTCCAGCATCAGCGCACGGAGGGCAAGAAGCGCATTCAATTGCTTTTATGGTATGAACCAAAACGTGAACGTGAGCGTGTTCCTCTGTCCCATTCGCTCTCTCTCTTGCTCTCTCGCTCTCACCGTTTGCTGGTCGAGCAGATCAGGAGGGAGATCTCGCCATGGTATGCTTGGTATGGTGGAATTCCAATGTCACATAATTCGTTCGATTCCACCCCGGTGTGTGTGTGTGTGTGCCGCAAAAGGTTGATGGGTGGCGGTGGCGGTGGCGGCGTGCTGTACTGTCGCTGTTTTTGTCCGGCTCCGTCCGGTTCATTTCGTTAAAGACACACTGCCGAACGCCATCGCCGTGTCAACAGAAGTGAACCGAAACGCTTACGCAACACCGGTCAAAACTCTAATCCCATCTTCAACCAAGCCAACGCGACCGAAAAGACGACACATTTCCCCTGGCGATCGAAAACTGTCGTCCACGGACGGCGCGGGTCTGTGTTTCGTAATCGAGTTTCGAGTTCGCCACACGGCCCAGCAGTTTTGCAGTCGCTGCACATAAAGGCGCATATGGGTTTTTTTACTTCTCCTTTCTTTTTTTATTACCATACTGCAAATGGGTTTGTATTTTCTGCAGCGTGCGTTGTTGTGTCTACCCACAGCCCACACCCAGCCGAATCGAAAACCCAGCCACCCTAGCCCGCCAAAAGAAAGCCGATCGTCACCCGTCCCGTCCGATTTTAATGGAGAAAATTTGTTTCTTTTTTTATTTAATTCCATTCTGATGTCGAAACGCGTGGAAAGGAATTTGCATTGCATTGCGCGCCTCGTTATGAGTGGTTTGCAAGCACTTGCGACCGTACAACCGGCCAGCAGAGTCAATCGGTCGGATGTCGATGTTGGTGCAATCAGGAAATCGTAAAAAACCGTGCCGTGCGATAGGTGTTATCGAGGAATTTACGATCGGTTTTATTGCACGCGCTGCTTGTGCAGTGGACGCTGGTAAACTATCAAGGGTAAAGACTGGTAGTAGTTGTAGCCTCTAGCCTCTAGTCTGCCACCTCTTGGGGAAGCCTTCCCGAAGCCCGGGGAAGCGTTGTATTTACAGCGCCATCAATCATTCGCCTCGGAGCGCTGCGGAGCTGTTGAACGAGAGGAAGCCTGCCTTAAGGAAGATGCCAAATTCTTCCCAGAAAACTACGCCCGATTCCCGATTTCTAACTCTATATATTGTGAAGCCTCGCGCTTTGGCTCGTTATAATTGTTTGACACTAATTCATTCCGATTCGAAAATTACACCATTTAAACCGTCATTATAAGCATTCCTTTTACCTGAAGGCGACGGTCCCGGCTTCTTCAACCCGGCACAGTTTGATTGCTTCTGGACGTTGAGTTGAGTGTCTGCCCCGCTGGCTTCGGAGTCCGAAACGAGGAACTGCACTGAAGCAGGAGGACGATACGACGAATCCCGTCGTCGTCAGCCCGGAAACTGTCAGAATATTTTTCTGGAACAGAAAAAAAGACACACACACACACACCCGGTGCCCCTCCCCTGTTGCACAACACGCAACCGAACGTTCGCATTCCGGTGGTGAGGTGAAATTAATAAAATTTACCTCCACCCCGGAGTTGGTGCGGGGCTCATCTGGGAGCTTCATCGGCCGGTTTTTTGTTTTTTTTTATATGTGTGTGCTTGCCTGCCTGCCTGGGGGGAATTTTGAGCGAGAGACCCCTAGAATTAACCAGAAGTCGCATCGGGGTTGGAAGCGAAATGAATAATGAAGCTGAAGGATTTTTTGTTTTTTTCTTTTCGTTTGGTTTTGTTTTATGCGAGCTGCTGCACCCGAGCGAGCGCCCGAGAAGCAAAAGTGACCACAGAAGCAGAAGGAGGAACGCATTGTGGAAAGGGAGAGAGAGAGAGAGAGAAAGAGAGAGAGGAAGAACCTGTGGCTTCCTGTCCAGGGAGAGGCAGGATGGGATGGGATGGGCAAAACCGCAAAACTGTTCTGAAGGTTCTGAAAGGATTGTTGTTTTAGAGTGTTGTTTTTCCTCCCTTCGTTTTCTTCCGACAGCGTTCATTTGCTAGACCGGTGTGCAGTTCTGTCCCAAAAATCTGGTGTTTCTAATTTGGCCGAATATCAAACCATCATTTGGATTGAGGAGGGAAAAAAACCCACCCCACCGATGAATCAGTGCCGTTCGGACGATTCCTGCGAAAATGATAATGGCTGCGGGCATCGTTTTGATGAGCGAACAGAATCGGCCCGCACTGAGGATGGTTTTGATTGCATGAATGAAAATGGAATGTGAGTGGAAACGTTTTGCGAAAATGTTTATCAACCCGTCCGCGAAATCCTTCGAAACGTATAATTGTGAAGTTATCCTTCGCAACACTCTCCTCTTGTGTTTATGTGGCGTACCATCTCCTCTCCATCAGCCCGAAAACCTTGCCCGGACGATCAATTTAAAATATGGTCATGTTCCGGCTCAATGACGGACACGTTGCCGCGTACACGTTGCCGATCAAGAGAGGTGGGATGAACGGGAAATTCCATCACGATCTTCATTGTTTTCGCGCTGTACGCTGCTGACCAACGCTGATCACCTTCGGTGCGCGTGACACACACCCCCGGCACGTCCGTCTGTCCGTCCTCTGTCACCGGATTTCGCAACCGCAGCACAGCAACACGAACTCGAGCTGCTAATCGCAGGTGACGCAGGTGACGCAGGTGACGCGAGGTGGGTTGATGGGTGTTTGTCGAAGGCGTAGGGCGGCCTACCTATGATTAGTAGAGCAGACACGGCCGATACGGCTCTCAAACGGGGCCGCGACACTGTTTGAGTACGTTCGCGCACCTTCCGTTTCCGGGCGCCATCCATTAGCGTCAACGGAAAGTGTCATCCTTTAAATTCCATGCCGGCATGGTCTGCGTCGCGAACGTCGGAAATGAGCGTCGTAAAGGCACCCCGAAAACATGTGTCGAAATGTGCGCACTTCCTGTACACCAACCAGCGCTTACGTGTGCTCACCAACGGTGCTGGTGAGTTGGTGTGAGTTCTGTATGCACGATGCGTCCGCGGCAAGATGCGTATTAGCATACGCCGCATAGCTCGCGGATAAGCAAAAGGTAGATAAGCGGCAACGGAACGAACGGGCTCGTTGACGGGCTCGTTGAGGCGCGTTTCCCACGATCAAAACGAGATCTGCCTTCTCTGCCATTTCTGCCGTGAGCAACCAGCGAGCAACGGATCGATCGATCCTCGGACAGTTGCGTCGCACCGATGGTTGGGCGATTTTAATTAACCTAACGCGCCATCGCGAGCTCGCAGAAAAAAAAAGAAGGAAAACGAAAAACAATTCAATGATAAAATTTTAATTAATTCTATTCCCTCTCGCACCCGGTTCGATCGCTTAACGTTTTGCGCCCAGGCACCGACACCAGGTGCTAGGTAGCTTTGGTTCGGTTTGACTTTTGCTACTATTGCGCAGACCCGAAGACATCCGATTTTGCGTACGTACCGAAAGATGTAAACAAAAATAAATAACGAAACGAATTAAATGAATATTTCTCATTAAATTAAATGAAGCATGTTTTGTCGTCGTGCGTATATGCCACCCTGGCGGCGCCATTCCGTGCCTGTGGAAAGCAGGAAAATGCAAACAAATTACGCCTTTGGCCGTTAATTAAAATGGATGAATGTAGCGTTTCACCTCACTCACTCTCTGTCTCTCTCTCGCTCCCTCTTTCGCCGGCTCATATCAGCCACCAGTTATGATGAGTTTAATTTCTTCGCCAAAATGATTTGAATCCGAGCGCGAACGGACAGGATTTTCGCTGCTTTGTGGCCGTGTGGTTAATTTTACGACCAGACGTTGGTTGGCGTTTCGTTGTTGTAAACAAAATAAAACACTCGAAATAACAAACGAAAAACATGTTTTTCTCTCTCTCTCCGGTCGAAAACGAAAACGGATCGAAGATCACCGCCACATGCCCCGGGATGGATGGTATGGGGCGGGGGGAGGGGCGGAATCCGATTGGAGGCTTTATCGGGCATTAAAAATTTTAATTAAAATACACACATGTGTCGCACGCACGGGGCTCTCCACGCCGAGGAAAGGCACCTCGACGACGGGTTCGTTAGGCACGTCTTTTGTCGAGGGTTTCTGGCGTTTGTGTGCGTGTTTGTGTGCGCTCGTCACAACATCACCATTTTGTTGGTCTCATTTTTCCAAATCATGGCGCCAACGATAAATTAGCTCGCGACAGATGGCGCGTTTAAACGCGAACGGCTTGCGCTGTGGACGAATAATAAATGCATGATTCCACAAAGCCACCCCTCGCCCCCGTCGAACCGGAGCGCCGAGGAAGGTGTGATAAGAGGCGAAAAAACAGATCTTTTGCGATCTCGCTCGCACACTCGCACCATCGCCGAATCGATCCGAGGCGCCTTGGCAGATGGCGACAGGTGAAACGAAGCCCTCGAGACACGCTGGACGACAGGCGCATGTGTCTGTGTGTGAGGGGGGGGGGGAGGGGGAAAGGGGGGCTAATGATGGTGTGCCGCCGCAAGTGGCTTGCGTTCGTTTCAGAGGACACAGCCGTCCGTACACTGCATGTGGAATGTGAAACCACACATGTCCTACAACCACTCGAGCAGGCGGGCGAGAAGATCGAACCAATCGACATGGGTTTTTTTTAATGGATTGAATGCACACGTGAAAACATCCTTTTCAGTGGCGAGCAAAGCGTCTGATAGTCTTTCTTACGAAACGAAGAAGTTGCGAGTAAATCGTACACAACTTTTCACTCTCGTGAAACTGAGAAGCAGCCATTTAAGACCCTTTTCTTTTGCGTCTCTATGGGCTCTAGGAGCCATGTGACATTCTTTACCTCTCTAAATGAAACGGCACGATAACGAGTAAGTTACCATCTACCACCCGCCGTTGTGCTTCAATTGCAATAAATTCTTCGAACTATCTTGACAGCTGCCCAACCGATCGTTCCTCCTTGCGCAGCCAAATATTTCAGGAATGCCGAGGGAAGAGAGTGACCTTTCCATCGGGCATCCTCCACCCGAATACCGTCCCGCGGCTTTCCTTCGTGTGAGATAAATTCCTCCCCCGGGGGTGTACCGCTATTCGAATCGATAGCGTGCGATCGCAGCTTAAAAGGGAAGAGGGGAAAAACCTCAAACACACACACACACGCACACTTTAATCACACACCAACCCGGGCCCCTCTAATGCTCGGCAGGCGCCTGTTCGGACACACTTTATCAAACTGGCCGCACCAGCGATTCTCCTCGGCTCGGCTCGCATGCGGCATTTGGTCGCGTGATTGGGCCATAAAAATTCTTTCACCCGTCGTCGTCGTCGACGCGCGCGCGCCCAGTTTTGCATGACCACCACCAGCAGCACCAACAGCAGCAGCAGCAAGCGTCGATGTCAGCTATTTCTTCTCGGGCACGCGGGGCAGCGGTGGTTGCGGTGACCGGCACTGAGATATGTAGTATTTGCGCAATGAGTTTTATGCGCCCTTTTACCGTGTGTCCACACCACGGCGATTACGAAACGCTTCGACCGGCGATTGGAATGTGATGACCAAGAATTCGCGAACCCAACCCGATCGCCGACTGGGCTGGGCGGACAGGGGCTGGGCAGGAGTTTATCTACTTCAGAGTTTGTTTTTCTTTTTATTAGCAGTCTTCTTTTCGATAAAGTGGTTGAGACATTCGGGCGTAAAATGTAGCACTTTAAGGATTACGTATGTGTCTACCACGTCACGAGCTCCAGTTGGAGAGTTCATTGAGCAAACACACTCGGAGTATCGTTTAGCTTCATTGGAGTGTGTGACAAACAAAAGCGACCCGCTGTTACCGATCAGCTGTTACGATGGATGCAGCACTTGAAATGGACGCTTGCGCATGGGTTGCAAGCGAGAGATAGGCCGCTTTTGTGCCTATGGCTCACCATTATCGTGAGGCGCTCCATTAGAGCCACTGGCACGGAGCGATTTATGAGCCAAGGGCGACGAGCGCAAGTCGCACCGCATCCGTACATTTCGCTGCGAAACAGCTGCCGCTGCTCGTTCGCACCGCGATGGCACCGAGAACACAAGGATGGTGAGCTCGGCGCCGTACAGCGAAATGCGAAAGCGAATCAACAACCCAAAACCAGAAATGTGAGCGACCGGAAAGCTATGCGCACACGGGCCGGTCGAGCGGTATGGGCGAGGCAGAAAGGGGCAGGGGGCGGGCACGGGAAAGGTGACTCCATCTCGCGCGCGGGGTCTTTGCGCCATCAAGGGTACGCCTTCTTCCCTTTTGTGCCGTGTGCGCCCGTCTCGTCTCGTCTGGTCGGTTTTCTCCTGCTCGCGCGTGTGCGAACGAGAGTTCAGAGAGCTCGAGAGTCGTTGGCTTTCGATTTTTATCGCTATCATTTCCTATTCCGTGGAATGTGTGTGTGCGAGCGGGCCTGACCGCTGCGGTATGCGATCGATGACATCGGGCCTGGTTGCCTATTCTGAGGGGACGCAAAACCCGGGCGGAACCGGATTCCGAAACTTTTTTTTTTGCCCTCCCCCCCCCCCCCCCGTTCTCTTCTTCGCTTCCCGCAGCAACGGCGTTGCGTGCGTTACGATTCCTCGCCGGAAGTAGCGGTGCCGGATGGCCACCCCCTTGTATTATTGTTGTTTGAAACACTTCAAATACTAAACCAACGAATACTGTCAATGTGACAGCCGTCACGAGTTTGACGTTTAGCTCCATGGCACACTTAACACTATGCCATTTTGACGGACAAACATATCGCGGCGTGTTTTGTGACCGGCGCACTAAAACATTTCCGTTCCATTTTCCGTCTCGCTGGGAGTGTATCGGTTCGTTATTTAACCGCACACAACAGGAAACGCACATCATTAACATCCCGCGCCGCGTGAAGCATTCGGCAAAACCCACCACGACGACAACCGGAGCCTGGTTGGCTGCGTTAAGATAAGCGAAGTTATGTACCCACCAATTATCGATACGAGATGGGTCGCAAACCGGCCAAAGATCGGTCGGCTGAAGTATTTGGGTTATCGTGGCATCTTTCCTTTCCATTTGGCGGCATGCCCCCATCCCCCGTCTGCCGAGTTGATCACCGGGTTTTTGTGTTGCAAAAATAAACCAAAACAATTAAAGCTCGAGCT
The DNA here is from genome assembly GCA_000473445.2 of Anopheles farauti. NCBI lineage: Eukaryota > Metazoa > Arthropoda > Insecta > Diptera > Culicidae > Anopheles > Anopheles farauti. Next base: position 10,654,618 of record KI915043.1, on the reverse strand, counting down.
TTGGTTGGAATGTAAAACCCCGCGATCGTTATCGCCGTTGGTGGCAGATATCATAATTGGGTTTCTTCCTCTCGTGGTTTTACGGTTCAGGGCTCGCCAATTTAATGCAACACACACACACACACACCAACCCGGGGTTGGTCAGCTTCACGATCACGCTTCCTGTGGCGCCGATAATACCGATGTCACGTTAAGGCAGTTCTCACGCCGCACTCGCCGGCTCTTCACAGGCCCTTTTGCACAGGTATACACATTTCACCGACATCTCAACTTTATCTTCCTCACTGTCTCGTCTCGGTCTGATCGGGAGACGGGCGGGGGGAAAAGGCCAACCGAACGGTACACGCACGATTGAGTTACTTTCTCACGCAACAACGACAACGTCAAAGAAAAGAAAAACATCCAACCACCTTCTTCCCGCGCTCACTAATTATGTTTGGCGAACATCGAGCAAAACACGCATAAATTAATTAATTAACTCGTCCCCGTACCGGGGAGTTGGTGGTAGGGGTTTTTTTTTGTTAAGGTAAACCCCTACTCCAAACAAACATACGCGCTAGAGCACTGCATAAAAAAAAAACGCATAACCCGATGACAAACGATCGGGAGTCGTGTGGAGTGTGAAGCAAAGTGTGTGTGCCCGCGTAGAAGAAAAACGATCGTGACGTGATCCACTCAAGCTGGGTGGAATGTGATCAAGAAAAACGATCATTTTGTTTTGCCGTATTCGCATCCCTAAAGCACATATTGGGAGCATATAGAGATTTCTTCCGATTATTGATCGTTCTTCGGAACGATCGCTCACTCTCTCTCCCTTGCCATTGTATGTACAACTCAACTTCCGTCCGCAGCTGTTGATGGCGATCGGCACGTAATCAATTTTCACCAGCCGACGAGCACGATCGATTAATCATCTGCACACGCCACACGCACACACAGGTTTCTCGCGGGCTTTGCCTCTACCCCTGGGAGTTGAGTGATGATTTACGACACGAACCCGAACGGTCAATACGTTGTTTATTTTTTAAAGGACACCACACATACCTTTCCTTTTTACGGTCCATCAAGGTTTGCGAAGCCGAAACGAAACCGGCACACGCACACGGCTGCGTGCGCTTCATCAGCTTCATATTCCACTTGATCCTTGATGATGGTCACGCACACAGCTTGCCGGTGGAATGTGCGCGGCCCCAAGCAAGCCCACGCGCTAAAATCGTCCCTCGAACGCCCACACAAACCCCAGGCCAGGCCAGGCCAGGCCGCCCACACTCATTACCAATTCATGCCCGCAGATTGCAGATGGATGATAAATGCAAAACCATTCCGAAAACGAAACACGGGAGGGAAAAAAAACCGAACCAAAATACCACACAACCCACACAGACACATGCCAAACACGCCTCCACAGTAAGAGGAGATCCAAAAATGGTTGGAAAGGCAGATGAAGATGAGCCTCGCGTTTCGCGTGTCGTCGCGAACGGTGATGAAATGAAATGTTCGACCGCGCGCACGCGAAACAAAACTCACCTTAATGAGCGTTAATTGCTGATGAGCTGCCGAACGCACCAGCCCAGGCTCTGATGATGTTGGCCAGCCAGCCAGCCAGCCAGTGGGCGAGTTTGTGTGTTGTGGGCGTGGGCGTGTGGGTGGTAGGATTTAATGTTACCTTCAAAACTTTGTTGCCATTGCCTTCCGCCTGTGGACGGCTTCTCGGACACATCATCATCATCATCTGCTGCTGCTGCTGGTGCTGCTGCTAGCGCAACTGGTGCGCGTCTAACCGTGGAATGAATGGAATGTGTCCTGCGTTAATTCCGTTTTGGTGTGCTGGTTGCTGCGATTTATTGCGCCCGAACAGCCAGCCGGATTAACTTATTAAAGCAGCCAGCGAGGGAAGCGCACGCGCGCGGGCGTATACTCTTCATGCTTCGAACGGAACGGAGGTCGTTGCTTTACTCCGAGACATCTTCGCTACAACATTATTTCACAATCTCCTCATTCCGAGGCACCCGTGGATGCACGCTGAATTATGTTACTTTTATGATCGTTACCATCGGCACAGCGCGGGTTGGTGTGGGAAGGAGGCACGAGACACCGAAGGCTGCCGAAGAGACGAAAAAATATGCCATTTTAATTAGAAATGCTAATCGCAGAATTTACGAGTCGACGGATGGGGCCGAAATGCGAGCGTTTTTCTTTGCTCAGCGTGCGATTTGTGCTTAATTTCTTTCCCCGTATCCACCAGAGAAGAGTCCACCGGTCAGCGGTCCGCCTGTGTGTCGTGTTCCGGATCGGTGGGGTAATTAGAAGAGATTCTGGGAGTTTTATTCCTACACCGACCGGTTAACGGGGTGGGGTAAGGTGGGCTAGTGATTTGAATAATTTTCACACTCTCCACGCCAATATAAGGCTCTGACCGCTCGCGGAAGAAAGGCACTTCACAAAAGTCAATGGCCGCCGATTCGTTCGCGGTGAGAATTTAGCATAAATTTTTAACCAGACACCAGACCAGCGACTGTCCCCGTTTGTTTGCTCATTTTCACGCAAATTCTCGCAACGAGCTGCCAATTAGTTGAAACACATCCACCAATCCCCTGGTCCGGAAACACGCTTATAGCGTCCGTGATTTCGAACTGGAATGGACCCACATTCTAGGTTCGTATCGGGCGTGTGCTTAATGGCCCACATTCCATGTGTGCGCTCGATACGAAACGTCAATTAAGTGTCTCGTACGTGTATTCCCCCCAACCCGATTGAGCCGTTCATCTGCAAACGGGCACTGTCATAAATGCGGGGAGGGATAGAAATTACCACCGATCTTCTCCTACCCCCTTCGTTGCGAGAGGCGTGCTAAACTGAATTAATTGCAATCGGCCCCGTCGCCCCTCACCCGTCGTCGGAGCTCTTATCGTCCATTTGTGCCTATTGATTGCTTACCATTAACCAGCGTGCGCGCGGGCACGCACACACACGCTAATTGATCCCGTTTTTTTTCTTTCTATTGACAGCCAACGGTGCAAGTGCACACGAGTGCACCTAATTTCCGATCCTCTTAGCGCGACTAATTGCCGATCACTTTGCCGCGCTTAAAATTAAATCGTTTAAAATCACAAATTCTCTCTCCCCGCCAATCGGCTTAAATACGTGGCGCACACACACATTTCCACGGCACATGCTGTGCATTTGCGGGAATGTGGGGATTCACCAATACTGCCTGGCTGAAATCATATTTCAGAAACTTCAGTTCGATCAGCTCAGCCGCGAGCGCATCGTTTCTATTAGTGTAATTATCACCTCACGCTGCGCCTCTTCTTCAGCCTTAGCCACGCGATATGATCGAGCTCGATCCGCTACTGCCGGAATGAATAATAAACCTCCCACCCCTCCCAGTGCAGGAATGTTTCACATTCCAGGGCGAAAATATTTTAATGATATTCCCGCAACAACCCGAAACGAAGGTACGCGCAATGTTTACACAACGTGCAATGGTAGTGGTGGAAGCGTAGAATTTGTGTATTGCGATCGGTTACTGTTTCGATTTTCCCACATCGACCCGCGCTTCTCCAGCTGGCAAACATCTGTCTGTTCCGAGCTATCGGGATGGTTGTTTACATATTTCCGTCTCGAAGCATGGGGAATGAATCTTTAGTTTCGTAGGTGAAGGAAACTATTTTTTTATTTTTTCTGCTATATTTGAAGGTTATTTATCGTAGCATACGCTTGAATTCTTAGTATACGAGTTGAAAGATCGACTGCACTCGATGACGGTTGACGAAAATTGATTTTTTTTCACTTTGCAGCTGGTTCATTTGACAACTGTCATTCTGGAAATTAACTATCGGTCGCCAAAAAATCCATCTCGCATAGTTGGGAGCAAAAATAATCAAACTCGTCGCAGAGTGGCGTTCGTTCTTTTGCTAGCCTTATCGAAATTAATTCAAGCTTTTTTCTAAGCTCCATGCGTTTCTTATCACTTGACCAAGGCAAGTTGGGGCCCGGTGGGAATCTCCCGCCTAATCCTTCCCGTAGAAACTGCGGCTAGCTCATCATCATCATTACGTAGCGCTAGCGAGAGAAATTCGAAAGCATTTCGCGCCCCGTTTCGCGGCACTTGTTGCTTCGAAAAGCGGAAACGCTTCTCCTCCTCTACCTCTTTCTCTCTCTATCTATCTCTGCTACTCGCGGTTGAGGGACGGAAGGCGAGTAAAAACGACCGTATTTGTCTCCTACCGACGAGGCGGACATTCTTCTATCAATCCAGACAATCAACCGTTACCGAGTGGTGGGGAGTAGCACCATTAATCATTGGGCAGATTAAGATAAAAAGTATTTAGAAAACGCGCCTGCTGTTGCTGCTGCTACTGCTTCGGACTATCCCAACGTCGTTCCCCGCGTTTGGAAATACACACGCACACACACACACACACACACACACACACACACACACACACACACACACACACACACAGACAGCGACCCTTTTTGCTTTGCTGCTATACATCGTATCGTCTTAATAGCTCCTTTCACTGTGCGTCCCTTTAAGTGAGGGCGACGAATAAAATCCGTTCCACGGGACTGACGGCGGGACTGCGACAGCCGCCACCGTGCCAGGAAGGGAGGGACTGGCAATCAACCACCACCTGCGACCGTGGCCCGCGTGAAAAGCAAACGAATCGAATGCGTAGCTTGAGATTAATTTGATTTGAATCTACCGATAGGAAATTATCGAACCACGAGTGAGGCGTGTCACCTCCTCGCTGAGATTCCTCCGCGGCAAGCACACGTGTAAGCCGACAGGCGGAACAACCGATCGTTTGCTACCGGTCGTTAACTAGCCTTTTTTTTGCGCCGTTTTGCCTGTTCCGTTTCGAGGCACCAGCGGCAGCTACTGGAGTTTTGATCTATTTTACTACGCACCGTGAACGGACCGTGGCGACTAGTGGATTCCGGCATGTAAAAGCGTGCCAGGGAAAAGAGACATAGGCGAGTGGAAGCATAAAAAATGACGCCATGCTGTGATTTGTGATTACATCTTCCGGCGCGTCCACGTCGTCGTTGCTGTTGGCAGGTTGCCTTAGAAGAGGGAGAAGGCAACCGATCTTTTTCGTGAAAATGAGGTCGATTTTTCTCTACATTTTTATTGAAACCGACAACGAAAACAACGATCGCACCACTGTTGTGATCGATTCCCAGGTAACGCACACGTGCTGGAGAATGACGTTTCGTGTGTAAAAGTCAACAAACGTCATTTAAACAAGCTTTCGCAATTAGTAAACAAAACGGCCACGACCACGGTGCGGGCACGCGCGGGTGTACACAAGGAAAAGTAACAACACAACACGGTCAATTAAAAGTGCAACAGTCCAAATGACATCGGCAAATATTGCACTTTCTCATTTCTCGCATCCCGCTGCTGCAAGTGCGGTGCCGCTGCATCGGTGGAAAGCAGAAATCCAGCATGCAGTTGCAGCGGTACGGTAAATTCACTTTCCGTGGTGTGACGCCAAACAAACCACAACGCTCGCCTCAGTACAGCTGCTGTAAGCAAGTGGTTTTTTTTATTCATTCGTTTCGTTTAATCTTTCAGCTGGTTGCGGGAGTTGGCTCGCTCTGTACTCCTGTTTTCTCTCCCCACACACCTCCAACAAATCATATGCGACGCAAATGCACGGAAAGAAAGTGCATCAACGACGTGTTTTGCTGGCTGCTTTGTTGGTTTCGAATGCGCAATTGGCTCCGAGTGCAACGCAGCGTGGAAATATTATTAACATACACCTCAAGTTCATTACCATCACTGGGCGATGGTGTGCTGATTGCTCGGAGAAGATGCACAGCCTCCCATGATGGCACTTCCAGAACGGATCGGGCATTTTTCGCGCTGAACTTTGCTCCCAATCTGACATTCAGATCAGTCGGTCCGATTATTGCTCTCAAAAAGCAAAAAAAGGCAAGAACGGGATCACGCGAGCGTACAGCCGAGTTCATATTGCTACAGTTTAGTGTTGCACCTATTTTTTTTTGTCTTGTCCCACCGTCGTTTTTCGTCCACCAACGCCTCTTCAATCATCACGATTCGCCCACCCTTGGGGCCGTGTGCCGTTGTGGGGCAATCAAAACCGATGGGTCGTGACTGGTGGCGGAGAATAATCCGTGAGGCTAGTAGTTGCTTTTTTGTTTATTTGCTTGCTTGCTTTGGTTTGCCCAAACGTCGAGCCAGGCCTCCAGCTCGAATTACCCGTTCACCCTTGGGCCCGGAGGTCTGCCAGAGGTTCTTTTCTAGTAGCTTATGGCGCTCCGTGGTTGCTTCCTGCTGCTGCTGCTGCTGTTGGCTCCCTTCACCGGGGTGCAAAAGTGAATGTACCCACCTCTGAAATTGCCGCGAAACGGTTCTCCAGGGGATGTTGATCCACAAACGAAGCTGGGTCGCGTAGTTAGTCGCTATTCTCATTAATCTCGTCAGAATATTCATGAGCTTTTATTTCTCTCTTCTTCTTGCAGGTGAGTAATGGCGAAAATATTTCGTTCTCCAGCGCCAGAACAGCACCGCGTGAGCCACGCCACTTATGCAACGGTCGGTACGATCGGTAGCCAGTTACCATTCATAATAGTGAAGAAACTGACCCGAATGGTTCGGTGAAACTTTAGCGGCAGAAGCAATTTTGAATAAAACTTCGCGAAATGTACCATCAAATGCTTTGGGGAAATCGACTTGCTGGCGCCCTGAGCCAGCGCCAGAACTTATCATTACAGGCTCGTATTCCAGAAGCTGAAAGCTCACCCTCACCTGTGCATTAATATTCCACACCCGAACCGAAGCGAACAGCCAAACCCATTGACACCCCACCCTCGTCAGAAGCCGGACCGGAGGTGTGGTCCCATTTTAAACAAAATGTTCACGGAGCCTATCCAGTATTCCTCTCTCGCGCGCTTCTCGGGCTCCCTCCGATGTTGGCCAAATTTTTCGCACCGCTCAATGCATCGCGGTTCTCGCGCGTGTTTACCCCGAAAACCTTCCTTTTCGTCCGGCTGCGTGCGGTCAGTTCAAACGCGTTTCGTACGAAAATAAGGGTGAGAACCGCGTGACGATAAAGGGTCCGGCATGAGGGCATTGCCAACATTGCCCAAACACACACGCGTGTGTCAGCTTGGTGACACTGTGTAGCATATTTATTGTAGCACACATCTCCGCTCCACCCAAACGGTGCGGTTGAGTTTCTTTTTTCCCATTCCATGTGTGTGTGTGTGTTTGTGTGCATCATGTGACGAACTGTGTCGACATAGGCGGGAGGCCCTGGGGAACGCAAAAACCCTGACCGTGCAGAAAGAGTGTGCCAGTCAACCAGCAAGCTAGCCCATGCCGCTCCCAGAAGAACATGCGCGCGCGCGCGTGTGTGTGTGTGTATGTGTAACTGTTCCATCGATGGGATCGGATCCGACAAATGTAGGGTGTTGTTACGGTTGACTGTCCCTCCAGCGACCGGTGAGCAAGGGTGATGAGCGAGAGGTAAATACTTCAAACAACCGCCCTCCCTGGGCTGGACAAGTGCGCGAATGTAAACTTCAAGAGCAAAAACGAGCCACCACGATAACAACGCGGCGAGTGTGCGCGCCTCGGAAGCAAACCCGGGGGTGCTTAGAAGGGTGGTGTTAGATTAGCCGGACACGAGAGACAGACAGAGAGGGAGAGAGCGGGGTGTAAGAGAGAAGCAAGAGCTTGGCGGAAGCGAGGCGATGGCAAGGCCTGCGGAGGGTAACCTCAAACAACAACATAAAAAGAGAGGAAAAAAATGAGCAGAAAAATGAAGTGCGCGGGAGCGAATGATCACGCTCTGGAATGCGGCTGGCCTTCAAATGGCGCGTTTTGTTTGGTCGGCCGGGTCGGGTCGGGCCGGGCCGGGCTCGGGCCGTGTGTGTGTGCGTGTGTGTCTGGCTCGATATCATCGCCTTGAGTTTGTGTGTACGTGTACGTACTTTATACCTTGCCGTACTCGAACGCTGCTCGGTACCTGTAGCCTGCGCTCCTTCCACTCGATCACCACGCATCACAAAACGCGAGCGATCGGCCGATCATCTCGGATCTCGGAATATGGTGCCCTTTTGGCATCTCGTCGCAAGTACGCACGGGCAAACGCTTCAGCGAACGTGGAGGGCGAACGAAAATGAGAAGGGTTCGTCGCTTGCGAGCCGTCTCAAGTCTTTCGTTGGAACCCGCCGTTTGACATCTGGTAGCGAACCGGCGAGAAAATAAAAAGATGATCGAATTTTGAGGTTATGTTTTGGAAGTCCGTTCCCTTTCGGAGCGTGCTCGTTCGCCCGTCCGTCGCTAATTCGAACGTAATGGAACGGCGGCCGGGCTCGGGTTGTACCGGGGGTTGTACTCCCAAAAGCTGGTGCTTCCATGCTTATTACTATGGGTTGTATTTAAAGATCACCTTTCCCGTTTCCCCCCGGTGCGGACTTCACCAACGACATGGCATGTACCGTGACTGCGAGAGAGAAAAAGAGAGAGAGAGAGAGAGAGAGAGAGAGAGAGAGAGTGAGAAGAAGGGAGGCGGTTATGAGAGGTCTTTTCACATTCCTTCCTTTGAACGATCTTCGGGAATGGAATGCGTCGAACAGTCGGACAGCGATGTTGTTGATGATGATGGTGATGATGACGATGATGGTGGTGGTGGTGGTGGTGGTGGTGGTGCTACGTTTAATGTTTTGCTCGTTGCATGTGCGTGTGCCTTTGTACGCCTTTTTGATAGCATTAATGTTTCGGCTTTTGGAAGGCTAAGAATGCCGTGTCCTTGTTGCTGGTGACGACGGCTTACGAAGGCGGCAGCTTTTATCGGCTTGAATTTTTATAAATACCTCGCCGCGAGACAAGAGCTTAGGCGCAAGGCAAGAGCGGCTTCCATTTCGATCTCTAATCTCGAACGTTTTTTTTTTTCGTTTCTCTCCTGAAACCGATTTAAAGCGTTTTAAAACTCCGAAAGAAAACTCCAAAAAACGGCGGTTACAAATAATCACCGAAAATTCAATGGAATCCGCAAACTTTCCGCTCAAGGCCATAAACATGCCGGCGCGTCCAAGTGAAAAAGTGAGCATCAAAACGGAGATGATGGTCCGGGCCGGGTTCGTTCTCCAATCGAGCGTGCTGCAGATGGCCGTACAGCCAGGCCAGTGTATGGGAAAAGCCAAAGAAAAAGGGCCAAAGAAGTTGTGTGTGTGTGTGTGTGCGCGCCTGAAGCCATTCTCTCGCCGGGCTTCCAATCGTACCGAAACAATCTATTCCGCGTCCGTGTTCTATACACACACCTGGTGCCTCGGACGCAGGCTCTCTTGCCCTGCTCCTCTCCTCTTCACGACCATTCTACCATTTATCATCCGTTTGGGAGTGAGTGCGGATGATTTGCCCTCCGGGGTCCGTCCTAACTTCGCTGCGGCCGATCATCCACCGCGTCTCACCGCGTCTCAAGGGTGGATTTAATATTCAAGGATGCCTGCGTGTTGTTATTTTTTTTGTTTCTCTGTTTTTTTGTGAAGTGAATATTTTCGTTTTCCAACAGGAGAGAACCGAACCGAGCCGGGCGGGGAACGCATTTGCCCTCTTCGGCCCGGTTGAACTTGTTGGAGCTTTAACTTAATCGTTCTTTCAACCCTCCACCAGTGTTTGTTGGGAGGCTTTAATTATTGCTTCTGGTTTTGGTCTGGCCTCGTTCCTCGTGCAGCCCAGCTGAAGGCTTTCCAGGCGGTGGGATTATATCGGCTGCGACGCGCGCAGAAATTACTGTCATTGAGGCAGTCGCGTCTCGGATTGAATTTCTAACGATCTCTCGCTTGCCGCTCGCTCGCCCCCATCCCCCTCTGGTTCGGAAGATCGGACGTTTTCGAGTTTGAAATTTATGTATATCCCTCCTTCCCGGGCGGGATAGGGCAGGGGGGAGGAGGGGAGTAGCCGGAGGGTTCGTATTTATTGCCTCGCGTTCCACCAAAACCACCGTCATTACACTTCATATCGAAATGCGAAAGAATGCGTCGAATAAGCGAGGAGGCACAAGCAGCGAGCGTGGACCGAGGGTGTTCCACGTTGGCGTGGGTAAGTGAGATCTGGCAAAGGGATCCTCTTCACAACGCACACACAAACACACCTGGCCAACGAAGCCAACATCTCGAGATTCTGTCCGTTCTGCTTCGTACCGAGAGGCATGAATTGGAGAAAAAATCAAGCGTATTTGGAAAGCCTCGGGGAGACTAATTCGTTCGATCCGACAGCCCAGGGAAGGGTACGAGCTTGGGAGGAGTTGTTGCAGGCATTAGATATGGATCTCGCCGTGGAATTTCGTGTTCCGTGAAACAGTTGCCATTCTGCTGGGGCTGCCGGATGATGCGCGTCTCTTGACGTTATTTATATTCATTGTGCATCAGTTTTGTTCGATTTTGATTTATGAACTGCGGGATCGAATGCGGAAACGGAGCGATCGCAAGACAATGACCTTGCAACCGAGTGTGTTTGCTTCATCCTACGAGTGTTTGGTCTGGGGAATTTGGGGAACTGATCTCGCTGAACCCTCCCAAGAGGCACCACTAATGATGCATTAATACGGTTGGCGAGCAGATTTTCCCTTCGCTTCATACGGGTTTTGGGAGAGATAATGAAATACAACAAATTAATTCAATCGGTTTCGTTCGCTTGCCGAGCCCGTGCGTCATTCACTTGGCTCTGACGTTTGCAACACATTTCACCAACGCCATCTGCTGCGGGAAAAGCGTTCGGAAAACTTCTTTCGCTTCCAGGCAAGCGGGCAACATCTTCCGGAATGCATCATCGCAACACCGCGTAAACAAGGGTATGTGGATGAATTCCGATACGCACACGCGGTGCAGCAGCTTCGTGGGCGACTAAAGCCGAGATGAGATAACACACAAGCGGTAACGCGAGTTCTTTTGTCTTCTATCTCCGTTCCCTTTCCTTGGAGCGGCTATTGAACGCGTTGCACATTGTCCCGCGTGCACAATGCTATCCGCGGGCTGCGGGCACCTTGCAGCGTATGGAAAAAAAATGCGCAACCAAGTGCAAATAATAACTCCTACGCGCAACGATGCACCGCCACCCATCACGGCACCGCACGGATAGCGCATTCCATCCGGTTCGCCACTCGGAACGCACGACCGTGGTGGGATAATGCTGTGCTGTGTTCCCTCTGGTATTTTTTTTTTTAGTTGTGGTGTTTTAATTTAAATGCATAATATACGCTTATCCCCAACCCGCCAGGAAGCCGCTCGCTCTCGAAAAGCGCTTACCTGTGGAAGAAGCGAAATAAAACAAACGCCCCACACTTGCATAATCGCACACTTCTTCGCACAGATTAACAAACAAAAAATGCACCGGCGCCGGTAGTGGGAGAAGGAAAAAAACGGACAGAATTCACCCTTCCACGATTGCGGAACGGAATGTGGCACCACCTCCACAGCAGCGTTCCCTCAGGTGCAAGCAGGTGTGATAAGACCTCGAAGGGCCCCGCTGGATTATGTTATCGTTGGACGTTCCCATTCGTACACACGGGTAAGAACAATTGAATGAGCAATTGAAGAATGCAGCCCCGTGTGTGTGGTTGTAGTAATATCGTTACGATAGCTATTTGCTAGTTTATCGGCAAAGTGCAACTGGGGTGATTCTTTTTTCACATACGGAGCAAACGCAGCGGAGTGTCACGTACGAAAAGAGCTTAACTATTAGCGTAATATTTTTTTTTATATTTTCGTTCCGACGGATAATTCTAAAGACTGTTTACGTCTCTTGACATTTTCTGTCACTTTCAACTAGCAAATTGACAAATGTCAGAGCTTTCGAGTGGCAGTCAAAGCAAGCGTTTGAAATGCAAATTTGACATCACTTTTTTGTTGTGTAGCTCACTTATAACAACCGTTCTAGCATCTTTGTTTACATACATGAAAACTAAAGTAACCGCCCGTAACGACAGATTCGAAGGCTTTAAAAACGATTTTCCCGCACCAAGGAAAAAAAATGTGTCATAAAAACTAAAACATTCGTCTCACCCTCGAAATAAAAACCGCTCTCCTCCGTTTGGGCAAGAGCGGTTCGACAAGAGCGCGCACGTGTAATTACATTTGGCTACTGGAATTCGAAAATTATATTGTCTGTCCCTGTTTTGCGTACCAACCAACCAGCAAGCCAACCAGCCAGCCAGCCAGTGTCCAGCTGCATCAGAAGGCGGCAGGCAAGGCATGGCATCAGCAACAACGGTTCGGCAGTAACACGGAAGCTGCTTACCACCGACAACAACAACAGCAACCACCAAAGAACGTTGAAAAAAAAAGAAAAAAAACACACCCCGATAAAGAAAGAAGCGATGCGGATAAGAAAACGGCGAAACAGCCAGCCACAGCTTCAATTCTTCTCCGATGCGCGGGGAGTTTCGTTCCATTGCCCGCCGCGTGGTCTTATAATCACTCGCGTGGTCGTCCTCCTCAGTGGTCGCTGCCTCCTCCACCGCCACAACCACCACCACCACTGTAGGACACCAAACACAATCGAAAGATACACGGCACGCACGCATACATGCACGGTACAACAGGTTGTTATTAGCATTAAGTCAATCGGTTGGGCTTCGGTATGCCCGCGCGCCCCCCGTCTCGCCGATCGCCGAAGGTACAACCCTTTTGAACCAAACGTCGTCGTCGTCTTCGTCGACATCCACCCGACTGCTACCGGGCTACACACGCGTTCATTCTTCGGCTCTCTCCCATTCTTTCCCTGTCGCTTTATCGGCCTCGGGCGTCTTTTGGCGTGCCCGAAACGTGCTTCAAAGATGGCGTGGCGAAGGCATTCAGGCACTGGCTGAATGTTCTTTTCTCCTGTCAGCATCCGTCGCACCAGGCGATCCGCCAGACCCACCGACCTGGTTGCTTCCTGCTGGATGCGAGCTCGGGACAAGAAATTCGGCACGCCCAGAGAGGTGCAGAGAATGAAGCTGGTTTTTCTGGTCCCTCGTCCCCGTTCCTCTGCCCTCTGTGATGAAAGAACCATGGTGGGACGGGGTGAGTGAGCCACAAGTGTTATTTTGGCGATTCTGTCCAACCTCTCGCAGGTTCTTGCAGCCATCTTTTCAGCCATCATTCAGCGAGCGCTTGTGTGTGCGCATCAAGCGTTCGTTGCTGGGATATTGGGCGGGAAAGAATGGGTTTTGTGATTCGTTTTAAGGGAATACGAGAACTATAAGAAGTGGTTTTTGATGGTAATACTTAACAGATTTTAATTAAACAATTGTTTCTTCTACCATCGTTTACACCTTAGTTGCCTTGAATTTCAATCAGAAAGGCTTAAATTTGTACCCTTATTACGGTAACACTTTTTTTTCTTCTTATCGTTCTCTAATCCTGTCCTCCATAAAACCGGCTTAAGTTCGAAATAGGTGTAACCCGGCTTGGTAAAACACTCGCCACGGAGAGAAAACACATAAAACCCATTGGCAGCTCCGTCGGCTATTAGGGGCACGTCCTCGCCGTTAAGACAGGAAGCCGTTTTGTGCAAAGGCGCTAAGCGTTTGTCCGCGCTATTACACAGTGTCGTCGGCCGGGCGAACGACGACGATGGAAACGCAAGACTTGTGCGACGGCTTAAGCGACGAACCCAGGGAGGGAGGATTGTCCAAATTGGCACGACAAAAAAAACACACACTCACACTCACACACAACGACGCTGCTGCTCTCGTGCGCGCCATGCGGTGCTCGGTTGTGTGCTCCTCCGGGTTCAGAATTATTTATTTTTATTGTGGACCATATTTTTGGCGGGCGTACCGACGACGAAACGAAAGCATGCCGAATCGTTCGCGTAGTTGTGTTTTTCCTTCTGCCCGGGATTGTCCCAGGGCTATTGCGCGCCCGCGCGTGTGTGTGTGTGTGTGTTTGTTGCCAGCTTTTTCCCGGTGCTTCGATCAAACACCTCTCCCACCCGGTGCTGCTTCGATTCGATCCGCCATTCCCGGTCGTAGCAGCAGCAGCAGCAACGCGACAAGATCACGACGGCTGAGGCTTTCTCGGACACCACGGGGCTGCTGTGGTGGTGGTGGTGGGGCCCATTACTACTTCGCTCGATCACTACACGGTCGTCACACACAGCCGGGGTATGCCGGTGACCGAGAAGAATGTTCGAAACCGCGCTCAAATCGCGAGAAGAGGCAAGATAGGACGGCGATGATGATGATGGTCGGTGGTGGTGGTGGTGATGGTGGTGGTGGTGGTGGTGGTGGTGGTAGAGAAAAAAGAGAAACGTCTGAACAAAACGGAACGAAACGGATCCACATTCCATCACCGGTTTTATAACCCGAAGGGATAAAATAAGTATATACACGATGGCGGTGGGTGATGCTGCGCTGCTCCTACTGCTGCTGCTGATGATGATGATGATGGCGTCGAATGGTGGACAAACCGTGATCAAACCCGCGCTAGTGGTTGAGTATGCGATGGGGGACTGGGTGGAGGGCCGCGTTGTTATGTTTTGGCCCGCGTGCAAGAGGTGCGCATGCCGGAATGAGCGGGTCGCGTTTTTTTTTTATACGTTTCGTTTCGTTTCATTTTTTTCTCTTTTATTTGACAGTGGGCCACGTACTCCCTGGACGCACACTGGCAAAAGGGTAACATTTAAGCATGGGCCTGGTTCCGAGGTTCGATCATTTAAATTGTGATGAGATAGCGAGGAGAAGCAAGCGAAGAAGGTGTGTGTCTGTGTGTGAGAGAGAGCGAGAAAGAGAGCTATCTTCCTTTTAGGATCCCGTCCACTTTCGTTCCAAAAGCGATCGTCATCGCAGCAGCTGCTGCTGCTGCTGCGTGCTCTCGGTTGGGATCGCTCACATTGTTGTTTCGTGATTTGTGTGAAGCTTTCCCGAAATATCTCATCCCCGAAAAATTCCCGAGGAAAAGTTAATACGCTTTTAACGACGGGTCTATTTAAATCTTGCCCTCCGAGCCCCGCCGAGGTTCGCTTTCTCGCTCTGGTTGCGATGATTGCTACGATTGAAAACGGAAACACTGTCGGCAAACAACGCGCTCGGTGCATTCGGACAGCTTCGGTAGGCATAGTAGTTGCAACAGAGGGACAGCACACACGTCTTCCCCGCTTGTCAAACCATGTCAGTGGCACACGTGTGGCCGCAAGGACGTGTCCTGCGGGATGTTGTTGGGAGGCTCTAAACTCCGACCGGCCGAAAGGGATTGCGAAGGCCGAGCGGGGCGTGGTACAACGTCAGCCTGATGAAGGTTTCGCCTAATGACACCCTGTTGCTCGCTTCGACACGCAAACCAATCAACCTCAACTCCGAGCGACATTGTTGCGGGGAAACATTGTTGCTGGTGGCAGCTTTGGTAACGCGAGCTGTCTGAATACTTTAATTTCCAGCATCCTGTGCTGGGTCCCTACCGCTCTCCACTATCTAACGAACATCCTTTCTCAAAAACAACACCGAAAAATACATCATTCTAATTGGTACATTTCCGTCGCTTTTTTTTTTTTCTTCCCATTTTCACAGGAAATATTTCGTAAAGGTTACTGCAGATGGTAACGATGCAGCATGCGAGCTTTTTGCACCGTCAGCGCACCCTTAGAGGTTTGCGCACCGCCCTCCCGACCACTGCCTCCGGGTACCAGATTTCTAGCTTTAAAGTAAGTATGCCATGATCGGGTTTTCTTGAAAATCGTTTAAATTTTGCAACTACCCCCATTGCGAAGAAGACACACCGGGAAGACGGGAATTTGGTCATAGTATTTCTTTTATCTCTGCCCCACCATACCTAACGCGCGAACAATGGGGACGCCTGTGTGGAGGTTGATTGCGCTGCTCTCCAAGACTTTCGGACTTCCGTACGCCGTACGAGAACATTGACGACCTTCGGCGACGACGTGTTGTGGCGAGTGCTACTCCACACGTGCCCTGAGGCAGTGCTTTTGTCAATGTCTAAAGAGTTGATTTAAAAAAAAAATTACAACCACTTCTTCCCCGTCCCATTTGCCGCTCAAGCACCTGCTTGAGGAATGTTGTACGAGTTGAGTCTATTTTTAGAGCCCCTAAGCTCCCTCCCGGTGGCTCAATAATCCGATCGAACGCCGTGTCCATTAAAATAAAACTGACGCCGTCCGGATTTTGATGTTTCTAATTTCCGTACTAGATCTGTCGCTGTCGTACACTCAGACCCGGTGACCTTGGTGTAGGCCGCCTTACCGGAATGGCGCCAAAGCCCCTTTGCGCGTGTAGTTAATTCGTTCATTCGAAAAACTACCTACTGTAATTTTGAAATTATTTCGGGCCGTCGATAGACCTTCGCTGTGGATCCCAAAAGTCCGGAAGGTCAAGGGGTATATTTATCAGTCAAAGAATGCGAAGAAATCAACCCGAATCGGTTGGAATGTCTCCCTGATGACCGTAGGATGTCGTGTCCTAATGATAGGGTACAAGCACGTACAAAAGACGCTCGCTCGAGTCCCTTCTATTTTCCGTTCCGTAGCCCGTGTGGCCTCCTTTTTTACGGATCGGAGCCCCTCTTCCTCCATTCCAACCGACGGCTCCGACGACGACGCCCCGGTATCTCGGTATAATCGAATCAATTAAAATTCCATCTCAATGACCCCATTAAATTGCTATGACCATCATAAATCACGCACCGCCAGCCGTTCGGTTTGGTTGGGAACGGTCCGGGAAAAGGGAACGTACGGGGGAGGACCCCAAATTGTATGACGTTTTCACGGCTGCTGCTCTCCTTTCGCGGCGACACGCGGGGAATGTGCGTGAACATTACCGGTGCCTTTCTCCTCACTGTTTTCTCACCGTCGTGAGCTGTCAGACGTTTGCCCAGAGTGCGCCGGTTGCGTTAGGTTTTTGGCTTAGTTTAGAAAGAGCCTGGTGTGTCTTTTCTATCCCTCTCTCTCTCTCTCTCTCTCTCTCTCTTTCTACCTCACTCCCAAATACACGCACTCCCCGATCGTTTATCGTCTTCTAGTTGCTATTTTCTGTCCATTAATGTTCTCCTCTTTTGCCGTGTTGTTTTTTTTTCTATATTCCAGATTATTGGGAACGCCGCAGCCACGCACACTCTACTTCCTAGTCGAAGCAAAAAGTCGCGTACGCGAAGTATACGCACAAACATGCCATCACTTCTCGAAGCAAGGCATGCTGGACACGGAGCTGTTTGGCCTGGCCGTACTAATAGGTAAGTGGGGCCTTCCGTGGTGGAAGGGTGGGGGCGGAGAGGGGAGGAGGGGGACGGGGGCGACCTAGCGGTGGAAAACCAGCGATAATTAATCGTTTCTTAAAGTCGGCTCCAGAATCGCGCTCCGCCTTTCGGGGTGAAGGTGGAAGAGAGAAACCGTAGGAGAGAAAATCACAAAACGCTCACAACAGGCCGCAACAGTCACGGGCGGGATCGGTGCCGGCCGAGGGTGCAAGGTGCTATTTCTTTTATTTTTTTTATTTTTTAGAGAAGCCGGCGACCGTGAGCACATTCCATGCCAACACTATTGCGGGCGAGTGTGCTCGTCTCCGTGCTCCGAAAAAAAAAAACACACCGTCTCGGACCACATTCCGAGGCGGGCAATGATGATGACGGCGATGGCGAATGAGTCCCCATGGATAATTTTCGGGGCGGATCGTCCAGGTTCAGGTTCAGGTCCAGGTTCAGGTCCAGGTACAGGTCCATTGTTTTCGGCCCGTCCCGTACGATCGATCGTGACGGTTGACGTTATCCTCCCGTTTGGCGATGGCTTCGATGTCATAAAATTTGAGATCTCGCGCTGCTGTTAATTAAAAATACCAAAAGAAAGCGACGGCGCAGCAGCGGGAGGAAGGTTTTTGAAGGGGGAGGAAGAGCTGCTGCACCGTAAAATAGGACGGTTTTACGTTCCATTTTACGTTAATTAAGAATTTTTCACATATATATTCCCTCTCACTTTCGGGTGCTCAAACACACCCAACGTAAAATTCTTTCCCTCGAAGGGATTTTTGGTATATTTCAAACTGTTTTCCCTTTAAGAAGGTTCACCAAAAATTAGCATTCGAGCAGGCTTTTGTGGGCCGTTTTTCGCGCTCGTAAAATAAAAACCCAAAACATTAATGCAAATTTGCACCAGCATTTTAAAACGACGCAATCTATCGGTCGCAAACGCAAGGCTCGGTGAGAAAAAAAAAACCCATTTCGGGACGAAGTGGTAAGAATCTTCGCCGGCCTAAACTGCTTCACCAAAGAACGTGTACAACGTGTCTGCGCTGGGGGCATGGACAACGCACACACAACAACAACAAAATACATGGGTCTGCGAAGAAGAACAAAAATAAAATGCGATCGCGCTACGGTATGAAAACACAGGCACAGCTCTGGACAGCAGGAGAGAGAGAAGGACGTGTGCGCCCCGCTGGTGTGCGTCGCGGGGCAAAAAAAAGAGCCGAGAGAGCTACCTGAATTACTGAAACACGCGTCTTATGTCTTTCCTGGAGCCTACTAAAATGAAATTCCTCGTGCCTTGTTTTCCCTTCTTCCTTCGCGTCCCGACCCACTGCCAGCATCCCGTTGCGTACGAAAAAGATCGCTGCTCTCCTCTTTAGGGCTCACTCGGTGCGGCGGCTGCTGCTGCTGCTGTACGATCGCTACGCTATGATCGCGCGCGCGCGTTTTTTTCCCTCGCCTCTTCTGTTTTCTTTTTAATTCTTCTCCCGCTGGTGGTGGTGGTGCTTCAACGGATTTCAACGTACACCCCGGTCCAGGGTGTGTTCCAGCGGGGCTCCCTTCCCGTCCCTTCCCATCCACACCCTGCTCATGAGCAGAAGGTAGCAGCAGCAGCAGCAGCAGCAGGGCGACGCCAAAAAGAAAATCTTCACCACCACTCGCCCCACCGTGCCCGCATTCGCGATTCAATTCCCGTCATCCACCATCCCTTTTCCGAAGCATCATCATCATCACAGCCCACATCCCTCCGCACGGGGCACACAGCGAAGCTTCCCTCTTCTCCTTCTCCTCCCGCTGCTCCTGCTGCTACATCGTTATCTGCATACCTTTCGAGAGCGCGTGGTAAAGGAAGGTGAAAAAATGCTCCTCCGCGTGTGTTTGTGTGTATAGCCGTCGTAATATTCCTTTTACCAGCGCTGCTGCCTTCTTTCTCTCCTTTATCGCACTGCTCGGGCCCCGCTAATGTCCCTTTCGGACAGGTTTGGCTCTGGTGATGCTGCCTCTCCCCTCCCCCTCTCCCCCATTCCGTGGGTGAAGACGACGAAAACCGACGGCCACCGCAGCACCACACGGCAGCGGTGGTGCGTTTTCTCTTTCGTGCTCACTAGAAAACGATCACGGTGCGGTTTCCCGCCTTCTGCGTTCGCTCGAAGTCGCAGTGAGCGTGGAGCTCGTTTTTAAGCCCGCACTAGCGGAGATCATGCGGCTGCTTCGTTCTCTCTCTCTCTCTCCCGCTCTCCGTTTCCTTCTTTGCTCCTTCGTAACGTGCCCATGCTGGCACGTCCTCTGCTCGCGCGTGATGATGCTGCGTGTTCTGTTAACCTTCTTCAAGTGAATTTTATTATACGTTTCCCTTTGCAAACGTTCTTCCTTTCTCGCGCTTGAAGGATACAGGATTCAGTAGAACGCGGGAGTGAAGGGGAGGGGGGAGGGGATGCGACCAGGGGATAGGATGCGCAATTTCATTAAAATTCTCGAAGTCAACGGCAGCAGCATAAAAAAATCGCGCAGTTGTTGTTCACCCGAACCCGTGAGCGCGATTCCGGGAACGGTACAATCATCATAAAAATGTACTCCGCGGCATTGAGTTGGAGTCGCTTTTCCGTCCGCCCGAATCCGTCACTCACGCCCGTGAGCCAGCGCCGTAGCGCGCGATAGTGTCAGATATGCGTTTTTGCATTATTTATTGTGCTCATAAAAATGCTCCCAAAATTGTTTTGTCCTCGCCCCACCCACGTCTCCCAGCCGTTATTCTCCTCGCACGAAATGCACGCGATGCACCGATGCAAGCGTAATCAAATTATTGGAAATTGAAAAATTAATCACCATCATTTTTAGCTTGCTCGCTTGTCCGATGGCCCCGAAAAAAGCGAACACCACTGCCTGGTGTGTGTGTGTGTGTGTGTTGCCAGATTTATTGGACGGTGCCGAAGTTCGGTTCGCCAGTCGTTAAATATTCTCGGCTCGAAACCGTCTCGATGGAATTCTGAAGAAAGCAGACACGGACAATATCCCAAGACAGTGGAGAACAAAGCACGATTGATGATGAAGCCACATACGTACACACACACACAGCGCGCGCGCTAAGGCGAATTGAAAATGCGATTTACATAATCGATTTGTATTTGTCATCATCAATTTTGCTTTTGGACATTGATTTTTTCATTCTTTCGGGACCGTTCGTTGCGTTTCGGTGCCAGAGCGTGCCAGAGTCCAGCAAACGTTCGTCGCTTGTTGGGTGCGACCAGCATTGATGTCTTTTGAGAATGTCAGCCGTACGAAGGATTCTAAGCCGGGGATGGAAAAGTGACGAACCCGGAGTGGGGGAGGAAACGTTTCGATGACAAATGACACCGAGAACGCGGATGACCCCTCGGTGTGGCGATCGTGTAAAATGTGTTTTGTTATTCGAACACGCTTCCCGTTGTAAGCACCGATCGCTTCGGGCGAATGTTCTGGGCGCATCTCATAAATCATCGGTGTTTTGGTGAAACATTTTTATGCAATCACCGCAGCTATTATCTACAAAACAAGAAAACAAAACCAAAACCCACTCATTTGAAATTTGCTCCGAAACCGATGCGTGTGTGACGCAAAGCCCGCCGTGTTACGATCGCACGAAAAGTCATCAAAACGGGCAAACCCAACACTATCAGGTCATGTTCGGGCCGAACCTTCGCCTCAATTGGCACACACACAAACACTGCTCGCTTACGCAATGTGCAATCGAAAATGTCACCCAATCCACCGCGACAGTGAAACGCGCACAGTTGCCTCTGGGGCTCGCAGCTCGGGCTGATATTTAACACCTTTCTTTGTCCCTCTCTCTCACTCTCGTCGTCCTGAAAGCGGCACCGTACCCCCCGTCGGTGTGTGTGGTTTTTTTTTAAATATATTTTTAGCAACGCACAAGGCGCGGCACCTTTTCATCATCATGGTTGGGGAAACGATTCGTGAAAAGAATGTGTGTTTGAATCCCTTTTTTTTTTTGAGTCACCAACCGAGCACGTGACCACCACCACCACCAGGTCTGTGCAAAGTTCAGCCACGGCCCAAAATGGCTGACTACTTTCGTTGGCGGGGAAAGGGCGCAAGGGCGCGAGAGTCGGCTCGGCGATCGAGTTCGATCAATGATCTTCACAGCGAGCGAGGAAGAGCAACAGCTGGTGTGTATGTGAAGAAGGTTGAGGAGGGGGTGAATGGGGGGGGGGGGGGTTCGGATGGGACAGGAAGCTGTCGCTTTACTTTCTGCGGCATCCCGTACGTCGTGCTCTCCTTTTTGCTTCGGTTTTCTCCGCTTGGCTCCGAACCGATCGCACTCGCGATCGCATAACCTCCTCTTTCGATGCTCCACGGGATGTATACCCGGTTTTTTTTTTGTCGCTCTGCAACGACGACGACGACGACGACGGGATGGGACGGCAACAAAACTGGAATTTCCACCCAGTTCCCTCCCTCGCAAGGCAGTTCGCGCTTCCTCGCAAAGTGTCGCATTCCCGCATTCTCCGGCTCCAGCAGCGGACGGAGCCCATCGTTCGTCCGTTCGTTCGTCGCGTATTCATTCAGCGAGCCGGTTGATCCGAATTCCAGCGTATTCCATCCAACCAACCCCCTCCGTGGAGTGTTTTTCGTTGCTGTGTTTCTTTTTTTTCTTTTTTTCCTCATCCATTCGCTTGCGCGGTTGGAATTCTTTCCGATGAAACGATTCGATTCGATTCCAACTACTCGATCGTGCTGGTATGGCCGGTGGTGGTGGTAGTGTGCGTGTTCCGCGAACTCGAAAAGCATGCACAGCTGTAGATCTAGGCTCGCTGGTTGATGTGCTGCCCCAGTGGTCATTGATCATGAGCATTTCTTTTCAGCCATAGACTTGGTTGAACCGAAAGCTAGTCACATCTTCCAAACACGCCTGAAAGTGTTCCTAAAATTGTGATGATTCATGTGAAATGTGTCCTATTTTCTGTAGCAGAAAGTTTGAGGTATTTCCCGCAATTAAAAAACGTTCCCGCATCAAACGTTAATCATCAGTGAGACATACAGATCGTTTTCCAAACTATTGCATTCCAAACCAACCCAGAAACCAATTCTTCACCGAACACACACCATCTGCGTACCGTCGATCAAATCGCAAAGAAAAACACACAAACAACCAAAGGCAGACTCATTCGACACAAACAAAAAATCGAAACTCATTACTCCGAGTGTAATCAAGTTTTGAAGATACACGCACGCATGTCTTGTCTTGTTTTTGCCCTTTGTCGCGACGCCTTCTGACGGAGCCATCTCCACCCGTCTTCTCAACACCCCTCCCCTCCCTTTGCAACCGTTGGTATATTTTATTGTAACCACCGACCATGACAGCAGAGCGGAAGGAATGCTCACACTTGGCTCACCTTCCTTGCCGTCTCACTTGGAACTCTCCTTTCATCGATGACTTCATCGGATGCGAGAGCAAGTGGTGTCACTTCGCTCCTCTCGCGCTCTCTCACCCTCTCTTTCTCACCGTGCACTTGACCCTTCCGGTGGTGGACCCTTATGCTTGCGGTCTGACGTACTTACGTATCCGACCATATGGCATGCGATGAGGCGGACGAATGATCGTGTGATCGTGTCCAATCAATGGGGAGCTCGCTGGCGCCGATAAACACGGCGCCATTCGATGCATTCGGTGACAATTAGGCGCATTGTTGCAATCGTTGCACATGGTGGTCGCCATTAAAAGCGTTCCCGGAAACATCCGCTAATGATCGGGGCAATTAGAGAGACCTTGAAATAGTGTCTCGAAACGGACGACTCCGAGCGGAACTAAGCAGTTCTCGTGTTTTGAATAACGTGTACTAATCTACCCATTCGTTTCTGCTCTTTTTTTTCCCCTCCCACCAGATGGCGAGTACCTGTTCGCCGATCCCGAGAGCAAACTGTCCAAGTATGGACCAAAAAGCTGGCGTTCCTCGCACACTCATGTAAGTTGGCGTTTCGCTCGGGAAATTCAGTTCAGTTTTACTCATGCCATTTTTTTTTTTGTTTTTGCTTGCACAGGGCCTGGACGCCAACGGGAAACCTCTCCTGGAGCTACACTTTCGCGTGCAGTTCTACATCGAGAGCCCGCTCATGCTGCGAGATGAAGTCTCCCGGCATAACTACTATCTGCAGCTGAAGTACAACGCGGTCAACCGGGAGCTACCGAAGGAGTGTTCCGAGCAGAGCCTGCTGCTGCTCGGTGGTCTCTCCCTGCAGGCAGATCTCGGCGACAGTGTGCCGGCGGCGGAGGACGGTGCAGCTCCGGTAACACCCGCTGCAACGTCCACTGCGGCACAGCCACTGCCACCGGCAAGCTGTTCCTCCTCAGCAACCTGCACCGCGAGCGTTATGAACGCGGGCAGTACTAATAGTGGCGGTAGCACAAGCAGTGGCAGCAGCAACAGCAGCAGCAGCAGCAGTAGTAGTAGTAGTAGCAGTAGCAGCACCACCAGTGGCAGTAGTGCCACCAGTAACAGCAACAACAGTACCACATCCACCTCTTCGCCCAACCCCCAATCGGGCTTGTCTTCATCGGCATCGTCAACAGCAACGGCAGCAACCGCCGCAGCTTCCGTCGTTGCTTCACCTCCTTCGCCTACCGATGGCGCTTCCGGTTCGCCTTCCTGCTCGACATCCAGCGCGGGCACTCCCCAGGACTACTTCCGCCCGGACGAGTACCTCAACCCGGCGCTCCGTTCCGCCTGGGGCATCTCGGCCGTTACCACGTGCCACCGGGAGAACCGGGGGCTTTCGCGGGCCGACGCCGAAACGCACTACATCCGCGAGGCGTGCAACCTGAACGAGGCGATCAACGCGCACGTCTTCCGGATGAAGCAATCGAAGAACGAACCCGGGCTCGGTGCGGTCGCGCTCAGCATCTACGCGAAGGGTATACGGATCGCGACGGACGGGAGCAGCGCGGCCACCACCTTTCACTGGCCGCACATCGGCAAGCTGAGCTTCGATCGGAAAAAGTTCGAGATCCGGTCCGGCGACAGCAAGATCACGCTCTACTCGACGAACGACGACAAGAACAAGATGATACTGGCGCTGTGCCGCGAGACGCACCAGTTCTCGATGAAGATCGCGCCGCGGCTGACGGAGGCGATCAAGCGGGAGGAGGAGGAGAGTAGCTGCATCCACGGCTACCCGTACCTGTGCTCGCGGGCGCTCAACCTCCCGTACAAGAGCAAGAGCGACCAGCGCATCTCGGTGATCTCGAGCACGAGCTCGAACACGACGTCCGGCATCGTGAGCGATCGCGTCCACTCGGAGGACGAGCTGGAGATCATGATCAACACACCGCCGACGGCGACGCTCGCCGCACCCTCCACGGAAAGCCTCGCCCTGGCCCATCTGCTCGACTGCCCGAGCGTTTCCCGCCAGACGTCCTCCGTGGGGCAGGTTTCGCTGAAGGAGCTCGAGGGAACGCTTGCGGCCCTGTCCGTCGGTGGGCGGACGACCGCCGGGAACAACGCCTCGATCATCACGAGCAACAGCAACAGTGCGAGCAGTGACAGTGCGAGCAGTGTGGAGCAGGCGAAACAGGAACGGCCGGTGAAGGATTGCGATTCGTCACCATCGTCGCAGCACAACATCGGCTCGCAATGTTCGTCCACGTGCAGTACGGTGGTGGTCGCCGCGGATTGTCTCAGCTTGCCGCAAAGCTCGAGCGCCACCAGCACGACCACGATCAGCAATGGTGCGGGTGCGGGTGGTGGTGGAACGATCCCCCCGATCCCGCCCACCATCCCAAGCCCGGACCGGCGGCAAACGTCCACCTGCAGCAGTCTCGTGCTGGGCTTCAGCCACACGGCACAGAACAGCACGCTGAGCGTGGCCACCAGCACCTGCCTCGATCACGACATCAACGAGGAGGAGGAGGAAACGCACTCCGGGGTGTACACGATCGCGCACGTCCCGCCGACCGAAACGAGCGGTGTGTACACGATGAACAGCAGCGAGCTGACGGGCCAATCGTCGGAAATCGCGGAATCGGAATCGCACGAGAGCTCCCACTATGGTAGCTTCCAGCCGTGCCGGAGCGAGATGGCCGACCCGCTGGAACCGGTCGACTCCGTCGATGGTGACTACCGGCCGCGGCTGGACAGTGGGCTGAACAGCGAGTTCCGCCTGCGGTCCGACTCGAACGTTAGTGCGGCCGGTTCGTTCCGGGGCGATGGTAGCGATCCGACGGACAACAAGCATTCGCTGCTGAGTGCCGAGGAGTTGACCGATCTGATCGTGGGCCGCGGGACGTACCCATCGCGCAAAACCGTCAGCCACACGCTCGATTCCGACTGCGATTACGTGACGCTGCCGCTGCCGCTGGAGGGCGAGAGCTATCTGCAGGGCAGCGAAGATACGGCACCGACCGAGGATGAGTACGACGATGAGGTGCTGCCACCGGCACCACCCAAGCGCATCGACAGCAACATGGGTGGCGCGGTCGTGTCTGGTCGGGCGCCACCTCAGCTCAGTCAACCGCCCGTCGAGCTGGTGGGTGCGGCGGGAGGAGCACTACCGGTGGTAGGGGTAGGGGCAGGCGCAGCGCCACCACCACCTCCGCCACCGTACAATGCGCATCACGAGACGACGGGTCTCCGAGGGCCCGACATAAGGGCGGGTTTGGCGACGGTGCCGACGGATCCGGAAGCACCGGCGATCCCATTGCGAGATCCTCCGCCCTACCCACAGAAACCGATCGCCATGCGCAAGAGCCCGGTCGTACCGGCCGTCCTGTCGGCTGCCCCGGTGACGGAGGAAGTCCCAGCCAGATTCATCACGACCCGTCCGCAAATAAACATCCTCAAAGCGCACGCCAGCATCGTGGGGGAAACGCCCAAGCCGAGCTATGCCGCACCGACCGTCAACAACATTGGCAATCTGTCGCAGATGAGCGCAACGGTAACACCACCCACCGCCATCCCACCGCCGGTGCCACCGAGCGCGGCGGCGGTCGGTGGTATCCCCGCCTACAGCCTTCACCCGAAGCACAAAGCCATAACCTCGCCACCACCACCGTATCCGGAGATGCCGAAACCTCCACCCCATCGGACGACCGCGTGCGTGCTGCTACCGGTCATCAAACCCCGCCAGTACCATCCACCACCACCACCGACAATGCCCCGCCAGCCGCCACCCCCACCGCCGCCCCACTCCCTCGCGACGGTCTACACGAGCCAGCTGGCACGGTCGCAGATCGAGCTGTACCAGCAGCAGCTGTACAGTGACGTCGACTACGTGATCTACCCGATCCAGGATCCCTCGATCAGCCAGCAGGAGTATCTGGACGCGAAGCAGGGCTCCATCCTGGCGGCGATGGCGCAGAGTCCGCCGCCGCCACCCTACCTCGCCTACCACACGGTCCGTGCGCACAATCGGAGCTGGGATGCGTGCAAAAATCACGCCATCTACCGCAGCACGCCCTACCTGTCGATGGCGCTCTCGTCCAACTCGCGGTACGCGTCCACCCAGAACCTGTCCGATACGTACGTCCAGCTGCCGGGGGCCTACTCTCCCCTCTACAGCCCGTCGGTCGCGAGTCTCTGCTCCTCGTACGATCCACCACCACCGCCACCGCTACGACCGCGCCCGATGACATCCTCCTCCTCGAAAGCGTCCACCTCGTCGATGCAGCCGACCGGTCCCTCGCCGGCCCTGTTCGCCCGGTCCCGTTCGGACGATAACATTCTGAACTCGATCGAAAGCACACCGAAGATCCGTCGGCAGCCTCCGCCACCACCGCCACCGCCATACGAAAGCAAGAAAGCCATCCGGAAGCCACCGCTACCGCTGCCGACGCCGGTGAAGGAAAAGGCCATCCTCAAGCCACCGGTTGCCATCCCGCCATCTGCGCCATCGTCGGCTGCGTTGAACCCGGAACGACCACCGGAAGGTATGGGCGAAGCGTTACCCAGCGAATGAGTGGAACGTGTTTAACGTAACTTTTACTTTCCTCTTTCCAGTGCCGGCCAAACCAACGCCCCCGAAATCGAGCGGACCGAGCGCGAAGCTGCAGGCTCAGATCAAGAAGCAGTATCCCGACTTCGACCTGAGCACCCTGTCGCCGGTGACCGATCGTGCCGCGAACGATCGCACCTCGATCGACATTAAGACGCTGCGCGAGAAGAGCAAACATCTCGACCTCCCGCTCATATCCGCCCTCATGCACGATCGCTCGCTGCTGAAGCAAACGCGTGCCTTCGTCATGCCGAAACATCCGTCCAAGTCGAACGGGACGAATGGCGGCGGGGGGCTAGCGAATGGGGCGCCAACCGGGGGTGGTGTTACCGGTCCCGGTTCGCCCGCCCTCAACGGCGATCAGCCGACCAGTGGGGGCGCACTGAACGGTGCGTCTTCGCCCGCCAGTAACCCGTCGCCCAAATCCAAGTATCCCGTGTCCGGCTTGTCGACGACGCAGCTGGCCAAACCGCGCAAAACTTCCGCCAGCCATCGGCACCCGAACGACAAGCTGCCACCGCTGCCCGGCCAAACGGGACCGACGGCCGAGGGCAACAACTACGTCATGGACCCAACGCCTACTCCCATCAAACAGAAGAGCTTCAGCTCCTCGCAACCCAGTGCCTGAAGAGGAGTAGGCCGGGCTCAACACTTTCTCCCGTGCATGGTTTTTCTACTATTTTTTTACACCCACCGACGACGGCGTCGTTCACTTCCCATTCCCCCGAGACAGATTCACACAGTATTTGTAGTATTTATTAACGCCATCAAAGCAATTCTCGGTCTCTCGGACATTCGAACACGGTGCGCTCTCTTTCCCCCATCCCCCAGCCCACCCCCCTAGAAACCCACGGAGACGATGATGATATTAAACGCAGAGGACGACGGGATGTTGGAGAAAAAAAACGTTTAGAACGGACAAAAAAATAGCGAGAAACGAGCACAAGCGTCGTGGTTATGCGAAGTGGAAAAGAAAATTACTCAGGATTATTAATCTCTTTTTCTTCGCTATTAGTTTGGTGTTTGGCGCGTGTGAGAGAGTGTGAGTGTTTTTTTTATTTTAATTATTATTTCTGGGCAGGAGAATGGAACGCAGTCCGTTTCGCGCATTGTTTTTATAAAACTTTTTAGGCGGTAGTATTTTAACTATTTTCTACTGTAAATAGGAGCGTAACAAGAAAGAGCTTACGGCGTGATGTCGAACTCGCTAACGGCGTCGTTCGATAGCAACGAAAACGTAGAGCAGCAACCTATGAGCGACCAGATAGTGAAACTAAGGTTTATTAGAGCGAAAGAGAGAGAGAGAGAGTGCGTGTGCGTTGTGTTAGCTATGGCGACTAGGTTTATACACATAAAGGATAGATAGGTGCCAGGGATTCTGATTGAAACCAATACGACGACGGAAATCCAAACTACGGAGGTAATGGAAGCGCGTGTAAGAATCGAATGCGCATTGATGATAGACTCTAGGAGCTGAAAAATTCGCTGCGGTTTGATTAATTCGCTGATTAAGAACTAACAACTATGGAGAACAAGACTAATTTTTACCCTAGGAGAAACAAGCGGACTGATCTTGCTATCTATCGGATGTAAAAAGAAAAAAGAAACAAACGCACATTAGAACGAAAAACGATTTACCCGTGATTAAATTTCCGCAGGAAGCGACTGGGCACGAGAGTTATCGAGACAAAAGGTGAAAACAAACGGCGCCATATTCGTGTGCGAGATACAGGCTTAAAAGGGAAAACCCAATAACGCTCTTCCTACCGTTGCATGCGAGTTCCAAATTGTACGTAGTTTCGTATTTGCTTTTGGCAGTAGTTTACCACGTGCGACGTGCCAAGTAAGGCGTCGTTCAGCTAAGTAAGTGTTTGCTCAAAAAGTAGGCAGTTTGATTTTCTGGCGAGACGAAAAAAAAAGCAACGGTGTATACATAATTGTCAAATTTTACATTTCATTCTTTCTTTTGCTTTTGTTTTTTTGGTGTGGGGGAAGCGGGAGGGGGAGGGGGGTTAGAAACAAACACAATTCCGGTGGGGCGCAACGTTCTTCGGTATCGTCGCTAGAAACCACGCTAGCGAGCAAGAAGGAAGATAGGAAACGTCCCTAGCGACACTACTGGTAGGTTTTAATAGCTATTTAATCATTTCCACGGATGGAAATGGAAATGTTACGCATAGGGACATTTAGGTTTACGGCAAGCAAACGGGCAACTCTCTTACCGCGGTTCGGTTTAGCTTCTTCATCCATTCCTAAAAGGCAGGCTTAGGTAGTAAGCGTAGTGGTAATGTAAATCGTGTGTAAAGTGGACGCGCGGCAGGTTTCGATGGGAGGAAGAAAAAAAACGCTCACACTCACACATTTAACAACAGCAACAAAAAACCGGTATGACATGTACACGCGCGTTTAAAATTTCAACTATCCGTTTGTTGTTTTATTAACAAACTTCCCATCTATAATAATTACTATTAATTATATTTTTTATCGTTTAGATAGGCCACCAGAAAATGAAAATAAAAGCTAGAGATCTAATGAAACAATACAATTCAACCGGTGGTGTGTTGCTCTTTTTTACTCTGTTCTTACACTTAACGATGACACGGAGCTGGTAGCTAGTAGGAGCGGGGTAAACAACACCCAGCGTGTGTTATGCGAAGCAGCGGAAGGGATGAATTACTTGTGTAGCTTCACGACGATCGTCTCTAGCGGGCTGATCTCGAACCGATCGAAGTATACGCGCTCGTGCTTGAGGGACGAACCGGCAACGATTTCGCCACTGTAGAACATCGCGGTCAGATCGAGCGACACACGCTTCTGGCCGAGGTTGGTGACGGTTGCGAACGAGTTCCGGCGCGGGTACCAACGCTGGATGACGAGGATCTCGTTCTGGTTCGACTTGATGTCCGCGTTCGGGAGCGTCTGTTCCTCCTTGACGACCGCGTTCAGGTAGATCGAGGGCGACCGTTTGCGCAGGGCGATCGCTTCGATCACGTAGTCGAGATGGTGCAGCGAGGCGGAGGCACTGCGCGGCAACCACGGTAGCGAGCCCCGGCTGGTGAACTGATTCTGCGCACTGTCCCAAACCATCGCGGTCAGATGATGCAGGTGCTGCGTATCGACGTGCTCTCCCTTCGGATCGTTTGCTTCCTCTAGGGAAATCTCGTCACCGTAGAAGATGCTGGGCGTGCCGGGAAGTGTCAGTTCCATCAGGGTCGCCGCGAGTGTCGCATTCGGGCTCAATCCCGACGCAAGTCGTCGCTCCGTTACACTCCCGAGGCTCCAGTGGATCCAGGGATGATCGATTCCGCGCAGCAGACGACCCTGGATGGCATCCTGAACCGTGCTGGCGATGCCGTCCGTTCCGTTGCTCACGTCCAGATAGACATCCACTAGGTCCACTTGCGTCAGAACGTCCCGCACCAGACGCTCCGGCAGTTGCTGCACAAACTTCTGGCCCACCATGAGAATACGGTCCGGTCCGAGTAGATACTTCCACTCCTTAACGTTCTCCACCAGCAGTGGATCATCGGCAAAGTGTTCCAGGCCCTTGACGTAGAATCCATCCACCCCGGTACGGGTCAGCCAGAAGCGGAGCACATCGGAAAGAACCGTAGTGCCCTCGCTCTGGGGCGCTCCAACGGAGCGGGACAGCCGCAAGAATTCGCTCGTCACCATGCCATCGTCGGTGCGATTTGGCAAACGATCGACATCGATCGTCGGCGGACTGAGCCGCTCGAGAAACGGATGAATCGGCAGATCCAACACGAGCGAGATGTTGCGCTCGTGCAGCGTCGCGGCCAGCTTCTGTACGTCCTCCACCTTTCCCAGCACTTCGTCCACGTCCAGCAGCGACGTTACCTCCTGGAAGTGGTCCGGATAGTGCTTGGAGGGGAAGATAGAATTGAGTCGAACCGCGCCAATGCCGAGCTGCTTGAAGTACTCGGCGCGCCCGATGAGACCCTTTATATCGCCGAGCCCATCATCGTTGGTGTCTTGGAAGCTGGCGGGAAAGACCTCGTAAAACACGGAACCCTTGTACCAAGTGGCGCTAAAACGAGAGGAGGCGCATTAGTGCATGGAACCATGAAAACAGCGCGCAAAAACAACTCACGGAGGATTGCAAGACTTCGGCAGGGTGGCGATCATCGCCACAACGATGCCCACCATCGCGACGATCAGCGCAAGGAAGACGAAAAACGTACACTTCCTTATCAGCGGCCAGTTCCAGTGCACGAACCCGGGCATATCCTTCGTGACGGCAATCCCCAGGCTAGCCGCATGGTGCATCGAACCGTCCTGGCCCGCCTTCACGACGTCACTCTTTTTGCGCAGATGCTGGTAGCTGTTGTGGCTGAAGAGATTGCCCGCACCGGCACCGACCGGGGCCACCATGCCGATTCCGGAGCTCCCGGACGAGCTGCTCGTTTCCGCCGCCTGGTCGTCGTCCCCGGCGACCGAATCCCGGACGTGGTTGTCCGTCGCGTTGCCCATGCTCGGCGTGAGTGGATGCGAAAAGTCCAACGGTGGGCTGGGTGTCTCCGGTAGTAGCAAACACGTTGATGCGTCCTCCTCTGGCAAGAACGTCGACACCGAAGGTGACGTTGTTAGCGACTCCGGTAACAGATCCGCCCCGAGCAGGGTCGGATCGGTGGATATTTGTAGATGATTCATGTTGTTTTCGCTCGCTCACTGCTCAGTAGGCCGTGGTTGCATGTACCACACACGAGGTTCGTTCGTTTTTTTCCGTTCTCCCTTCGTTCGTTCGCACACGGCTTTCTCACACACACACACACTCACAGCAAAACAGGTGCTAGCACACTTTTCAGACGACGAATTTTCTTTCAAGAGATCACTTTTCGGCACGCGATAACTACGGCGCAATACACGGAGCAGCAGCAGCAGCTCGTACGACACACTCGCAGCATCTGTCTCCGTCGCCGATACCAATACGCGAACCAATTACACAACCCACCTCACCCGTTCTCGGTCGCCAACCGTCTTTCTCCGTCCGCCCAGGCCACCGAAGGCGCACAACAATTAGCGTCTATTAACGCCAATCAAGCGGAGGATGCTGCCACCGGTTGCCACTAACAACCGACGCGAAGCAAGCGATGGGGATCGAAAAATCGTAACACAGCTATTGCTACCCGATTTAGACTTCCGCACCGCGTAATCCGTCATCAACCTGGCTGTGGCGAGGATGACCTCCGGACGGTGGATTATTTTCTGTACCGTGCGGGCACTCACGGCGAGCGAGGGGAATGTTTTTCCTTCGTTGGGAGGAAAATTTGACAGAATGCATGAGCGCCGGGAAGCGAGCAGCGAAAGGCGCATGCGCCGGGAAAAGCGGAAAATAACCCCCAAAAGGAACTCACCATATGGTGGGAATTATGAAGGGTGGTACAAACATCGGATTGTTACTTAAAGGGGTTTTCCGAATCGTACAAGGAAACATTTCAATCCATGGAGAGAATGTTTCAATGAATTAGTGACGTTTTGAACTCGGCCGCCATGTTTCTGATGGGACGAAAAGCTATAGAAAAAAGGTTTATATGGAAATTACAGGATATGCAGTACGAAAAAGAACAGTATTTCTTATTTGGAATGCCCTGCATACGACTCCCGACGAAGCTAGATTAATGTTCGCTCAAGTTTTTAAACGGTTGACCTCATTCTGACATTTTGGAAAGAAAAGTTGACACGTGTGTTCAAACATTGCTAGAAAACCACATAAAACTGGTTGCTGATAAGAAGCTGCTGAAGTAAGGGTGTTTTAAATCGCACACCACAGTGAAAGTCCTCGACCGTAGAAGCGCTCCAATCGATGCAATGCTCCGATTATTCTCCAAAGACCCGAATGCTCCACGAATCACACAATCGATGTCTTTATGGCCGGTAAGATTACGCGCCCGAAGAGAAACCCGCTGAATGGGCATATGCGAACCGTCCGTTATTACATAGTTCGCGTTGTTCGCGGCTGCACTAGCACCTCCCGCTGGGTTCAGAGTGCACTGAAAATGCTTTAGCGTCGATTCACACTGCACCACTGCACCGCTTATCGCCACGACGCATCATGGTGCATCATGGAAAGCAATCGCAGCAACTGTGCGCAACGCATGCACGGATGTACGTATGTTTAGCGTTAAACCTTTGCCTATCAACCTTTACAATATGGAAGCGTAATAAACAGGCGCGTACGTAAGCGATGTTGTGAAATTGATTTCACCAGAAACCGCTCTTGTAATGTTCGGCAAAGGACTAGACGAATGTGGAGTGTTTTCTTCATTGTTTTTTTTAAGCATCGAAGACCCCAGAACTGCTGCGAACCGATTCCACATTGGCAAACCGCGTGTCGATAACCTTCGGTGACATGGGTTTCTGTTCGAAGCATCACTATTGGCCGTAATTTCGGCCGCCATTTCGGCAGGTCCTCCTCGGCTGTGAGTACTCGTGCGAAAGCGCTTCTTTTGGGCTGTTGCTCCGCAAACGCTGGGCTGAACGGTCCAAGCGCTTCGCGCTCCAACCCGAACCCTTATCAGGATAAGCCCGTTTTCCGATCGGGTCCGATCAGGGGTTTCTCGGGCTTCCGCGCAGCTTCCGACGCTGATACACTAGGCCGACCGGAGCCGACCGATCGGGCAGTCACATCCGGAAGGCTTTACCGTGCACTTGCGCCCTAACGCCGCGAAATTTCGCTAACCGCGCAGGGTTTTTTGGAAGTTTACACCGTGGAGGACGATTGTAAGGCGTTGAATCTTTTGGCAGAAGAAAAAAGGTTTCCCCGCTGCCAGTTACCCCACCTGTATAGTCCCTACCCCCGCGTGCAGTGCGATATGAGCTAGCAGATATTCTTTTACAGCGTGTGTGTGTGTGTGCGTTTTTGATTTTTAAGCGGAACCCATAGTAGCAGCGCAGGGAACAGCCGAATAAAGCCAACATTCGGGAGGTTTTGAATCCGTTCTTGAGGGTACCCGCTTATCCTCGGCCGAGTGTAGAGAGAGTGTGTTTTTTATTTGTTTGTTGTTTTTGTGCATTGGCGCTTCACGTGTGCTTCGCAAGTGAAGTGAGTGGAACCGAGGAACCGGTACAGCTACTAGCGGTGCGCACCCCATAACCCCATTCTGCACGAGAATGCTAGTACTCAAATACGACAACTTCAATCCGATACCGTTTATAGACAGTTCATGACACAAAGTGTCACCCCGGTGTCATCACAAGTTTCGTAGCTTCGAAACACCCTTCCAGTTAATACGGTAAGTGTTTTTGTTTTCCCAAGTCCACTACTTCCAGCTTCCGATCATGAAACGGCACACGGCGAATGCTAAAAAAACCCCGGAGGCACCTAGATTGTGCGACCTGTTGAATCGCAATAACTGCTCGCGGCTTATCAGCGGCAGTGACACGCGGGGGACACGAAGGTTATCCCACGAAACCGAAGCCGGAATCCTGGTGCACATTTCGTGGAGGTTTGGCAGTTGGAAGTTGGAGGAATCTTTTGTGGAGAGCAACAAAGAGAACGCAAAAAAACATCGTTAAGTTAGCGTCACTTTTGATAACACCTAATACCCACATTAGTCTGGATGATTTTGCCAAAAAAAAAAAAAACAAACATTCATTAAAACATCTCCCCAAATGGCGAAACGCACAGTGCGTCATTCAAACAGGATCTTCCAATCGCTCTAATCGGCCGGAATATTTGCGTAAATCACCTCACTATCATCGATCCGAGAGGTCACGGTATCTCCACACAATCCGAAAATTCCATTCCAAAACACATACACACGCACATGGCTGCAAACACGCAATAGAGCAAACTCCTTAGTTCGATCGCAGTGTGCGTTGAAGCGCCATGTGCGTTTGGGGACGGTTTTGTTGTACAAACTCCAATCAGGAAGTTGGTCTCACCGCGGTGCCCCCGAGGGGAAACCGAGCGGGAACGATCGCAGATGAGTTGAGGTTATCAAACGTCGAGACACACACACACACACACATACGTACAGCTGGACAGGCCCTACTCCACTATCACAATCTCCAGCACAACACAACAACTCGAGAAGCCAGGACGTTGATTATGGGCGAAACCAGTGCGAAACGAAACGAAACGGATCGGATGGCATTACAAAATGCTCAACTGTTGCCGATCCACCTAGACTATCACCGTGTGATTGCTTGCAGCCATGTTTTCACGAACGGGCTTTACTGAATTGTTTCTCTGTTTCTCTCCACAGATCGCCGTCCGCCATCTTCAGGCTGATCGTCGTTTGAGCTGAGGTTTGTGTTTGTGTATTGCTTACAGTTCAACACAACGCAAACACTCCCGATCGTCATTCAGTACTAGCTTCGGGTCAAGAGGTAGTCTTAAAGAATCTTTGCTGCGGCTGTTGGAGCAAAACCTGAAACTCTTCAAACATCCCGTGTCTCAGCTCTTGTCGTTCCGATGGCTTTAGACTTTGCCGCCGGTTGCTTAGGAGGTAAGTCCCAATCGCAAGCACGTGCGCCCTCACTCACACACACACGCGGCCGCTGGTGTTCATTCCTATCGGGCGTGATGTTCACGTTTCCATCGAACGACTTTGATAATCGCCGGAAGAGACCCGGACGCAGCGGGGATCAATTTTTGGGAATTTTTCCAACGGACGCACCAAGCGCAAACAAAGACACCGGCACGGCGACGACGACGACGACCGGGATAGGTCAACGGTGCTATCACGCTGGTGCTGATAACTCTCCGCCAATGTCCTCGTCCAGGCCCACTGGTACATTATCACTTTCACCAAACCGGATCATTGCCGGGTGAAGCACGCAAACAAGGAGCGCGCGATCGCGGGCATCAAAACATGCCTTACCCCCAGCGAGGGGACAATAATGTTTTCGGATTGGGGAAGAGATCGGCGATACTTGTTACTGCTGACCAATCGCCCAACGATGCGGTTGATGATTTTGTTTTTTTCCCTACCCTCTCTCTTTCCTTTTGGAAACGCATCAACAACAACATCGTTGTTGATAACGCCGATCGACGGTAATTAGAGGGAGATCCTGGGGGAATCGGAGACTTTGAGAGGTTCCCGATTCAACATGTACTGAAGTTCGAAGACGAAGGTCTTGCGTTGGGTCGTCTTAAATGCCAGAGAAATCGTAGCTTTGCAGACTAGAAGCGTTCTCGGTCTCTAACTGAGCCAGGACCTAGCACCAGGACTAAAAAAAAAAAACAAAAACAACCTCCCTCTCTCCTTCTCCTCCTCCAGGTTGTGCCGGCGTTCTTGTAGGATTCCCGTTCGACACGGTGAAGGTGCACCTGCAGACACAGAACCACAAAAACCCACTGTACCGTGGGACGTACGATTGCTTCCGGAAGATTATCGTCCGCGAGGGCGTCCATGGACTGTACCGGGGCATGTCCAGCCCGATGGCGGGCGTTGCCGTGGTCAACGCGATCGTGTTCGGCGTGTACGGTAACATCCAGCGGCGCACGTCCAACCCGGACTCGCTGTACTCGCACTTCCTGGCCGGGACGGCCGCCGGTCTCGCCCAGAGCTTCGTCTGCTCACCGATGGAGCTCATCAAAACGAGACTTCAACTGCAGGACAATCTTCCCCGGGCGGCGGAACGGTTCAGTGGACCGCTGGACTGCACCCGGGCGATCTGGCGCCGGGAGGGTATGCGTGGCATCTTCCGTGGTCTGGGAATAACGGCCGCACGCGACGCACCTGGTAGGTTCGCTTTCGTTGCACTCGTTGTCGGAAAAAATGTTGCTAAACCGGGGAACTCTTCTTTCTTCCGCAGGATTCTCAAGCTACTTCGTGGCGTACGAGTACATGGTCCGCAAGGTGGTGGATCCGTCCCCGTTCGTCATCCTGATGGCCGGCGGGCTGGCCGGTACCTTCTCCTGGCTCGTCACCTTCCCGATCGATGTGGTCAAATCGCGACTCCAAGCGGACGGTATCTCCGGAAAGCCCCAGTACGACGGGCTAGTCGATTGCGTACGGAAAAGCCACGCCGCCGAGGGTCTTGCCTTCCTGTCGCGTGGTCTCGCTTCGACCCTCTTACGTGCCTTCCCGATGAATGCCGTCTGCTTTCTGGTCGTGTCGTACACGATGAAGCTGTTCGATGATCCCAAGCTCACTACCGTCGTAGAACTCGGTACGAATGCTGCTGCCACGGTCGAACCACCGCTACTGATCGTCCCGCAACCGGCGCCAGTGGTCGTTACGCCAAAACTTCAACCACCTCCAGCAGTACACAAGCGACCCACGGTCGACCATCATCACGATAGCCACCTGCTCAACATCAAGCAGAACACGTACCGGTTCCTTCGATCGCTCGGTGCGTTCAGTGAGGCTGTGTGCTGTGCCGAGATGGGCGAACTGGCGGACGATCTGTACGACAACACCAACGACGACCTCGACGGCCAAACACACTACGCCAAGCTGAACGAACTTCTGCTCAGCACGAACCCGGACGACAACAGCAACCGGTATCCGTTTCTGGGCGACTAGAACTGCCTCCCACCGTTTGGGAAGGTCACCAAAGACTTGTGTACAAAGCTACCGTAGAGTAATTGACGATCGAAGTTCCCTCTCTCCTTCACTTTCGTGCGTGTATGCGTGTGTGTATGAATGAAAATATAATTTTTATTTAAATACAACCTACGAACGCGTGCATCACTCTTCACACCAGATGGCGACAAATCGATCGAAAAAACTCTCCCCTTTCCGGCAAACAGCTCACTTCAGCAGTTGCAGGATCTTGTTTAGGTTGTACTTCTGGGCAGGGAAATCTTGCTGCAGCGTTTCCACCACCGCCACAATGTTTTCGTTCACTTCCCGCTGTCGTTGGAGGTCGGCTTGGATGAGAATTTCGTTGCGAAACTTTGGCAGCTGCTGAGCGTTCGCCAGTGCCCGATAGCGGCGCGCACGGTACTGATGGCGCACGATGTAGTCCAGGTTTTCCTGCTTCAGCAGAGCCGCTTGCTCCGTTTCCGCTCGGATCAGGTTGGTTTGCAGTTTCTCCTCCTCGATCAGATGCTTCTTGTTTTCGATCTCTGCTTGCAGCAGCTTCTGGGCCGTATCGATCTCGAGCAGGCTCTTCTCGGCTTGCCCGATTTCCTGTGAATAAGGAACGGAATTTAAATTACAAAAAGGCCATTTGTATGGTTTTGAGACCCGCTCCGGAAGGAATCCTACCGAAAAGACCACTTTCAGCTTGTTTTTCAGCTCGTTAATCTTGTGCTGCATCGTCGAGCGGGTCTTAAACTTGCCCCCGAACACCTTCTCGCGCGCATTGACCGCCTCGAAAATGTTCTCCCGATGGTGCACCGTGTTCTCCAGATCGTGGACGAGCTTCTCCTGCATGCGCTTCAGCTGCCCGTATCGCACGCCCATCCGATGAATCTCGGCCTTCATGATCCCGATCTCGCTGTTCTGCGTCGTTTCCTCGTCCTTGAACTTCTTCGCCTCGGCCGACATCTTGCACTTCGTTTCCCACGAGAGCGCTTCCCGGTGCTTCTCCAGTACCTCCTGTTTACAGTCATCAATCTCCTTGCCGAGCTCTTTCAGCTCCTGCTCCAGGCTCAGTACGGCCATTTCGGCGTCCCGCAGCCGTTCCGTCGCCTGGTGATGGGCTACCTCACACTCCTGCTCGCCTTTCTCGTGGATCTTGCGCGTTTTGAACAGCTCCATGCTGGCATTGTCGAGACGTGTGTTCAGCGCCGACAGGGAACGTACGATCTCGCGGTTTTCGTTCATCACCTCCTCAAGCTGGGCTTCGATTTTGATCGCTTTCTGCTCAGCCAGCAGCAGTTCTAAATGGGACAAGAAGGAAAAAGAAACGTTTGAAACATATCTCACTCAGACGTACGAACGCTTAATACCGACTCTTTCTGGAGTAGTTGATATCATTCAGCTGCTGCAATCGCTTATCCGATAGAGTCATAACGCTCGTCTGGAGCTTCAGCCACGATGCCTGAGCCTCCTTCATCTTGGCTTCGAGCTCCACGATGTCTTGTTCGACGTCGAGCAGCTTCAGCTCGTCCGGGTTCATCTCCTGCCCACCCGCCTTGCTGATCAGTTGTTCCAATTCTCGATTCAATGAATCCATCTTACGTAGCTTCGCCGCGATCGATTCCTTCACCAGCTTTATCTCTTCGTTACACTTGTTCGCACTAGCGTCCATCTCGTCGTGGTCGAGCTAGAAAACATGGCGTGTGTGTGAGTGAGTGTGTGGACCAACGTATATCTTTTCACATGCCCAAAACCGGTTAATCTTACCTTCACCTTTCTCAGGACTTCCTTCGAACTCTCCACCAGAGCACGCCATTTCTCCAAATCGAGCAGCACAACGGACAACTGATTTTCCGTATCCGACATAGTGATCTCCAGCTCACGGCGTTTTTCCTGTGTATCACGCAGCAGCTTGCCTTGCGATTCGCCTGCCTTATCGGTCGACAGCTGATCCTGCAGCAGCTCCAGTATCTGCTCCTCTAGCTCAAACTTTTTCCGATTCTGTTTCTCCAGCGTTTGGCGCAGCGATTTCAGATGGTTTTCTATCAGCAGACCCTCCTGCTGCGCCTTCAGGATATCGGCCTCAGTTTGCTCCAGTATCAGTGCGTAATGATCCAGGTCACGCTTGAGCTTATCTTCATCCTCCTGCTCCTTGCGGACCTGCTTCTCCAGCGAGTTGATGTCGGCCTGGATGCGGTTCTTAAAACCGGCCAGCTTCTCGTTCTGCTCCATTTCCTTCGCCGCCGTTTTCTTCGTGATTTCCGTTTTGCTCTTGATAACTTTGTGCTCCTCGTAAATCGCTTCCAGTTCCTCCTTCGTCTTCACCAGCACTCGGTCGCGCTGCTGAATGGCTACTATCACCTCGCCCCACGCTTGCGACACACGTTTGTGCTCGTGCTGCAGCGCCTCCAGGTCGGAGTTGGCGTCGGCAAGGCTGCGGTTGATCGTTTCCCGTTTCTCATCCTGCTCCCTGATCTCATCCTCGATGCCCTCCAACTCGTCTGCCTTACGTTTCACCTCCGTGTTGAGATTGAGCACCAGCAAATCAACCTGACGCATCTCCTCAGCCGCAGCCAGTTGATCTTTCGCATCTTTACTGGCCACTCGTTTCGCAACCGAAATTTCGTCCTTGATTTCTTGAGCCCACTTGGCAAACTCGCTCTCCAGTACGGTCAGATTTTCCAGCTCCATCAAGTGCTCCTTGTGCATCTTCCGGAACTCTTTCAAGGAAAGCTGCTGCTCCTCGTACTCTTTCCGATACTGGGTGGCCTGCTTTTCCTCCTGCTGACGTTGGGCGGTCAGTTCGAGAATTTCTTTACCGTAAATTTCGAGCAGCTCCTTCTGGTTGTCGATCTCCTCCTGCAAATCGTACAACTCGGCACCGACCTCCTCCGACTCCTTTTCATTCTGCTCCAGCCGGTGGTTCAGCTCAGCCACTTCTTCCTCCAGTTGGTGGGCCACTTTCAGCAGGTGAGCCTTGAGCGCCGCCTGGAACCGTTCCAGCAGAGGATGATCCGTTTCCAACACACCGACACGATCCATAACGGATTCGTTGAACGCATCGGCTTGAACGCTGATGGAGTTTGCATCTTCATCTGGATTCATGATTGTTAAATGAGAGAAAATATCTTCGACCAGAAATAACCTGCACGACTTGAGCACTAAGAAAAGCGTCAGCAATAAATAATCAACGAACGCAACGGTTGCTATGGTCACGGGTTGTTCAGGTTTTTTTAAGATTTGAAACATTATATACAAATTAAAACTTGAGATCATGTTTTTGCGATATAATTCTCGCTTGAAAAAGAATTATTGAACAGCTTTCACTAGATCTGATTGATTAAACCAAAATATCCTGGTTTTAATTTAAAGTTTTTTCATTTTCTGTTTCTTCTTCAGCAGATTCGAGTTTCGAGCAGATTCGAGTAATTTGCTAGAATTGTTATTGCTGTAGTTTTTTCACTGGCAGTAGGAATGCAAGGCTAAAGAGCGTATCGCTTTTGTGTACCGCACTGTGAACTGTCAAACCGTCGCCCTTGTAAACAACTACGAAAAACGTAAACAAACCACATAAATCGCTCGTTCCATTTCTTACAGCATGGAAATAAGTGATACATCGTGATATTTTTGTGATTCTTAGCCATACATTACACATTAGCGCAGTTAAATAACTCATACGTAGGTCTTATTTTATTTTAAATCATATCAATACACCAATCAATAAGACGTTAACACATGTAAGTGTGTGGTGAACATTATTCAGTTTACAATGTCCTTCTATCAATGGTCTTACTCCAGAATCCAACAGGCCATGTTTTTTGGTTAAAACAGCTTCGAAATGGACTACAACATAAGCCGATTGTGTCGAGTTTGCCTAGAGGAAGGCGTGTTTACATCGATATTCAGCACCGAACTTGTAGCGATGGCTCCCGCGAACATGCTGGTGATGTGTGCGAACATAAAGGTAATAGTTGGATCCTGATAATCCGAACCGATCGATTCAATTCAAAGTATTGCTTAGGTATCGCGGGATGATGGTCTTCCCAGTACCATCTGCAACAACTGCATGTACCGCCTGGGGGTAGCGTTTCATCTGAAGCAACAGTGTGAAAATTCCGATATGAGACTGCGTCAGTACATGAACGGTGGTTCGGCAATGAGCTATAGCTACACGCTAGACAAGGAAACGATGACGGACGACTCGTGGCTGATTTCTGGGACGGATCATAAAAACGACGAACAAAAGGGTGCCGAAAAGTATGTTCAACTTGCTGCAGTTCTGTGTAAAATAATCCACTAATTCGTTTACTTTATTTACAGTCGAAAACCCAATAGTAGAAAACGCTACAGACAAAAACTACCGGAGGAACGCAAAAAACGTGGACCAAAACCCATGCCCAAAATCCCCCAGACATGCTACCAGTGCCACAAATCCTTCAAGTGTGCCGCACAGCTGCAAATGCATTTACGGTAACCTTTGCAAACGTTACGCACATGACATATGAAAGCTTATAAAATTCCCTTCGCTGTAGAACACACTCCGGAGAGAAACCGTATGCGTGCAATCTTTGTCCGCGCCGGTTCGCCCAGAAGCACAACCTCGCAATCCACATCCGCACGCACACGGGCGAACGGCCGTACCAGTGTGAAATCTGCAGCAAACAGTTCTCCGCGCTCGGCAACTTCCAAGCGCACAAGAAAATCCACACCAACGAGCGGGATCACGTGTGTCCGTCATGCAACAAGGGTTTCATCACCTCCGGCGACCTGACGCGGCACATGATCTCACATTCCGGCGTCAAAAACTACCACTGTGATATCTGTGCGAAAAGCTTCAGCCGCAATCGCGACATGATGGCGCACAAACGGAAGATGCATCTGAACGAGTGTTCCGGCGAGAGCTACAAATGCCACGAGTGTCACAAGGTGTTTGCCACGCTGAATAATCTGAACGGTCATATGAGGGTGCACGCATCGGATGCGTCCAATGTTGTTGTGGCCAATCCGGTCGATAATCTAATGGCACCGCAGCATCAAGACCAACAGCACGACCAGCCCCACCAGGTTCCGGTTCCGATCGCCCTGGCGCCCCCGCACGGACTCGGGCTGGGTATGCTGCCGTATCCTGCTTCACATCCCACACATCCACCGCCTGCTCAGGTTGCCTACCACAGCCAAATGCTTCCATCGCAACGGCTGCACCCGTACTGAAAAAGAGAAAACAAAACAGTTCTTCGAAAGCCAAAGACCACATCATCACGGTTGAACACTGATCGCCCGATTTACTTTATAACATCACATTATATTTATTTAACCATATGTCTGAATAAAGTTTTGTATTCTCCCACAAGGAAGAGGTTTGCTATTGCTGCTCCCCGCACCGTGTTGGCTTCTTTGACAGCGGGGGAAGGTTTCCTAGTGGTGGATTTGGTTTCAACCTAGCCTACTACGATCCGTACAGAAGGGATCGAAACGAACGAAATGTTTATCCCGGAAAGAAAAGCCGGAGCAAATAGTACAAGTAGTGCGTAGATAGTGTGTTTGTGATACTGGTCTGTTTGGAATACAACACATATTTGTCGTGGCGTGTTTGGCTACTCGTGTATGGAAAGGATTCTTGGGCAGGTCGAAAATTAAGTTGATCCCCCGGTGTAATCGGTCCAAACTGCACGTCACCGAGGGTTCAGTTTCATCTCGACCCACCTCCTTGCATTAATCTGCACACTATCAACAACTAAGCTACATTAAACTAACGGCCCTATCCGCAAAAATAAACGACCTGATCATCGATTGATTCATTCATTTCCCCGCCCCGATTGGCACGCGGTGTTGTTGTAGAAACGGTTTGGTCGGGAATAAAACAGTGGTGGTGTGCATTTAAATTTAGCCTAACCGACCGCCGTCGGTTGAATGGAGCATACGCGCTAGTTCACAAAACAATAAACATATAATTCTGCATACCCCACCCTTCACTCGTTTCCGCAATGGCATGCCTTTGTAGGGGGTACGTTTGTTTGTGTGTGTGTGTTTGCACATGCACTTAGACTAAATATAAGAGCTAATAACAACGGTTCCAGCAACCTGGGGGAGGTTAATTATAGACTCTAGAAGTGTACCGCGCGAGCGATGCTTTCGTCTCCTACTTACACACCCCCGAAAACTCACTATTATCACAAAAAGTGTGTTGTTTGTGCGTCTGTCTCGATGCTTTTAACTACAAACCTTACAAATCTACAAATTTCAATACTTTTTCTCGTCACCATTTTAACATGCATCGCCTACTCAAGACCTGGGAGTCGATGATGGTCCAAGTTGGGAGTTTACGTGAACTCAAGGCCGATATTGCGCAAAGCGTATGCGCCTAAACCGATGACTCTATCGACCCGAGATCCATACCAAAACCAAGTCTAATGACGGCACCGACGGCACCGGCCTTGCCTGCCCTGTACGAAGATGTAAATACTATTCCGCAGTACCCTAAATTGAGTTACCTCATCTCGTACCGCAGCTAAGTGCATTCTTCATTGGTCGCATCCTGCGGTGAAAGCTATCCTACCGGCTCCTAATGGCTGTGGTGTGGTCCGTACGTGCGTTTTGATGCGCTGGAGAGCGGGCAAAAAGGGAGCTTAAATTCAATTACAACTAGGCACTAAACGAACCAGGTGGCTTACGGAAGCACGCGACGGTGTTGGGGTTTAGTGTTTTTTGTTTTTGGTTTTATGCTGTTGGAATCGAACAATACTGGTGTTCTAAGCGGCGGCGGGGAACATCTCACACCCGGTGCAGTACCGAACCGTGCCCGTATTTGTACATCTTCACCAGC
The DNA here is from genome assembly GCA_000473445.2 of Anopheles farauti. Lineage (NCBI taxonomy): Eukaryota > Metazoa > Arthropoda > Insecta > Diptera > Culicidae > Anopheles > Anopheles farauti. Next base: position 10,610,095 of record KI915043.1, on the reverse strand, counting down.
AGTGGGTAGTGGACGTTTTCGTCGTAGCCCTCGGTTTGCTTGAGCTCCAGATGCCGGGCCCAGATCGCTTCGTTGTAGCACTGGTGCAGCTCGTACTGGAAGCCGCGGGCGACGCACTCGCTCAGGAAGAGGGAGAGCGTCTGGCCCCGTCGCGGGGCGGTGATGAGCGCCACCCCCTCGTCCGCCAACCGGTGCCAGATCGTTTCGATCAGCTGCGAGCGCGACTCGTCGAAGAACAGACAGTCGGCGGACAGGACGAAGTGGTAGCGTGCGTCGTCCGCGGGCGTTTCGTTCTGTTCCCACTTCAGCACGGACGATTTGATCGTGCAGGCGAACTTGTTTAGGACGAGCGACTTGCGGACGTTCTCCACCGATAGCTCGTTGCCGTCGGTGACGTGCACGAACGCGGGCTGGCCGTACTTGGCGAGGACGAGCCCGGCCAGGCAGGTCATACCACCGCCGAGCTCGAGCACGGCCGTCCCATCGAATTGGGCGAGCCGGGATAGCACGTAGTAGGCGAGCGCTTCCTCCGATGGCCACACGCAGATGTTACCGGTGTTGTTAAACCCAATCAGCTCGCTCGCCGTCCAGGGCCGCTCAGGGCCGATCAACCGGATCTTCAACCGGTAGCGATCGTACAACCGATAAACGTACACATTCTCGTCCTTCTCATCCCCCACCCGGTCCGCTTCGATCAGATTAAACTTCGCGAACTGATCGTCTTCGCTCGAATCGTGCCGGAGCGCTTTCGCCAGCAGCTTCCAGCGTCGCCGGGCGGCCACCGTGTTTTGGCGCTTCCGCTCCAGTGCGTCGTCGTTGTCGTCATCGTCATCGTCGGCGTCGTTGCCCACCCGCTGGTTCGGGTGCCGATTGTTGTTGGTCGCATCCTGCCGCATGCTGGGACTATTTTTACCCTCACCGTCCTGCTCGATTCTAGCTGCTGGCGGTCGCGGCCCACCCTCACCGCCCGCTGCTGGCATTGTAGCGCCCGTGATTGATGTGACGGCGGTAGTAGCCGGCGGGTCCAACCCTACGGCGTCCACCCGGCGTTGCCGTCGCAACGATTTAATTGGATTATTCTCGCCATCCACGGCCACGGCCCGATCCGGTGTCACCTGTTGCTCGGTTGACATTTTCCAATTTATGTCATCTTCGTGTCGTCGTCGGCGTCGCTGCTCGTCGACCGCTGGTGTCTCACCACCACCACCACCACCACCACCTTCCGTCTCGACCGTCCGCATCGTTCTCGCACCCGTTGTCAATGGAAACGGCAGCAGCGGAGGCGGCGACGCGTCATGCCCAAGAAGCGAACCAGCTCGGACTCCCGGACTCCCGGAATTCCAAGGATTGATTCGCTTAGTTCCTGCACAACGGTTGAGCGGTTAATTTGTTGTTACAACAAACACGCAGCTGCAACGAGAGAAACGGCGCGTGTGTTTTGCAAGCAAAGCAACGGCGCAAAGCGAACGGTGAATTAGGATGAGTCGAAAGCATCGTCTGACGCTCTCGGTTCGGCTTCTTCGGCGGTTTATTTATAACAATCAATTTCCCCCTCACCCCCCCCCCTCCTCCTCTCCCCGGCTCGGTGTAACCTTACATCGCGTCGTGTGAGTGTGCCTGTGTGTGTGTGAGCCACCCCGTTTCCCCTTTGGTGCAACGATTTATGGACCGAAATGTTGGCTCGGCACGGCCATATTTGCCATTTGTTAGCCATTGCAATAAACACACACACACACACGCGCGCGCACACGATCGTTCAGATATGCAACTCCACCACCACGTCCGAAGATGACGAGGGCCCGGATTTCCACTTGAAACCTTTCCGATGCCGTTCCCCCTCGGTCGGGGTAGGCCGGGATTTTTGGCTGCCGCTCAAATGGAATATCGCCGCAATTCACAACAATCACTACGGCATAGGGGGGGGGGGGGATTGCAAAGGGTTCGTAAAATTTAAATTGAACCGTTGACGTGCGAATGGGGCGAGCAGCAGGGCGTTTTTGTGCTTCTTTACCAACACACGCTGGCAACGGCTGGCACACGCTGATATGCTGCGAGATGATAGCGATGGAAGCTAATCAATTTGCGTACCAAGCTGGCTGGCTGGCTGGCTGGCTGGCGGGTTGATTTGCTGCGCGTTATCACAAACGCAGCGTAATGAGCCAATGCCGATAAGAAGTTTGATTTTTGTTTGGTGTTTAAATTAAGGTTTCTATTGCACAAGGGAAGCAGTCAGCAAGACGTGTAAGATATAGCGATAAAAGTGAATACTTTCAAACTATGAGTAAAAGAGGCGGCCAGTTTTTTTGATCATTTTCAAACAGAATATAATTCAGTTTATAAAGACCTAAATTGAAGACCTGCCAGTAAATTGAAGACCAATGAAAGGTGCGAAAAAATTATTGCTTACCATATCGTAGTAGGCGTTGGAATGGGGCGAGTTTCACATCACACTCTTGACTCACTCGCTTGCTTGGATGAGTGAGCTATTAATTCGCTCACCCTACGAATGGAGCAATTGTTGTGTTTCTTCCCAACGGAAGTTTGGCCAAATCGAATGAAGCCTTCCTAGTGGCTTTCGAGAGGAAAACCCACCCACTTACAAATCGTTACTATTCAATCGTTTTGTTTTGCAAAAATCGTTTTTCCTACACATTATTCTCAAATTAAGTTTGTTTCCCCTATATTTCGTTTTACAATAAGCGATATTCTACCAGCGTGTGACTGTGATTTGATGAGCTTCTTTTGCACACAATCCGAAATCATACAATCGACACAAGCAAAAATCTTCCAACGCTATTCACTCGCAGCTGGTATGGGGATTTTTGGCGCCGTCGCGCCCTCGTACTGTAATTGGCCTTATTTCAACTCCAAATCCATTGTCGCATCAGCTGTGCGTCACGGGTCGCTGTCGAAATCTTCGAAACGATCAATTTCGAAGTCAGTCCAAGGAGAGTCCGGTCCTGTGCCAAAAGTCATTCGCACTATCAAACCACTCGATGGACGACGAATGGACGCTCCATTTGGCGCTGCCATTGATGACGATGCTGCTGCTGCTGCTGCTGATGATGATGATGATGATGATGACGCCGAGGATGAGCATGCAGTAATGCGAAATGTCTCGAGGACACGTCTCACGTGCAACCGATTTATCTTACTTCTGACCCGACTGCACTCCCAATTGTCCATTGCATAAGCGTTCGGTTGATGCAATGGAAACCAACAAAAAAAAAAAACACCAACCAATTGCTAAATTATGACCCTCCGTTTCCCCCTCCACCCCTTTCCACTGCCATATTATAGTTATTGTTTAAAAATAAATCCCTTCACAAATCATGCTCCCGCCGTCGTTGGCACATTTGCTTGGCGGGAAGCAAAAAAAAAGCACCTTTTAAGTGCGAGAGAACTAAGGACTATGCTGCAACCAGCGCGCTCAACCCGTGCCGAACCGCCTGGGATGGGAGGAAGCGGAGGTATTTAAATGCCAAAACGCGAACGCCGCGGGCGGTTAATCGACGACAGAGATGCTGACGGTCGAATAAAAATATCGCCAACAAATGTGCGAGCAAATCTAATATCGTTAATTTGGATCTGAAGGCATGTTTTTTTCTTGCGGCCAGCGCTGCGACCGCCACAGGTGGAGAGAGCAAGCGCCGCGGCGGCTTCACAGACCGACCGACCGGGGGGGGGGGGGGGGAGGGGCTGGTAGGGTGTATACAGGATGTCCAATTCAATCGTGTCAAGGATGGGACACTCAAAGAGAATCCAAGCGCCAAGTGTGTGCGGGTTTTTCTTCTGCGGCTTTCGCTACAAGTCTTCCCCTTCTTCTTCTTCTTCTTCTCGCTCCAAGCGGCGGTAGGTTGTAGACGATTATTCATTCCCGTGTCGTGAACGCGGCAGAATCAAAACTCGCGCTCCCTTCCGCTAGGAGGGTATGGGGTTAAATTGCATTGGCTTTCACCACCCATCCGCGAGTTGCCGCGAGTAATCGCGTGTGGCAGCAAACGGGTGTAACGGGTCAATATATCGGCGTTGCTCTCCCATCGAGATATGTTTGGTTTTCTTTTTTCTTCGCGTTTTTCCTCCGAATGAAGTGGCTTGCTGATGTGGTGATTTTTAATAAACGAAGCAACGATTTATCTCCCCTCACAGTGGGCGGATGGGACGCGAGGGTGTAAGATCAATTTTTAACTTTTCCAACAATGTGAACTGTGGAATGGGAATTTAAGGCTAATATGCACTGCTAGCTGCCATTTGCGGGTAAATCGGTCCGTGAGTTTTGAGCAAATCGTTATTTATCTATTAATCAAGAGGTTTTGTTTTGAGTGAATTGTATTTCTAGCAATTTAAATGTGGGTTCGCCTTAAAGTATGCAATCTCAAGCATATTTTTACTTATTTCTCAAGCAGCGTGCAAAATTTAACCCGCATGCATATGATAAGTTAAATATTTCACACATTTTGGTGCCATCCGTTTAAACTTTCAAACCAATTACCAAAACAGAATTACTTTTTGCTGAATAAATAGAAATATTCATTTAAGTTTTTTTGTACATTGCATACTTTCAGGCGATAAAAAAAATCAATCGATTGATATAATTTCGCCAACTAAATGCACTGCAAAACGCTGTATTTACGCATTATTGTAGATTTATTTGTTCGCTTGAAGTTTGCTGATCGTAAACACCGTTTAAAGCCATATTAAATAGATAAAACATGCTGCCAGTGAATGCTAGAACTGACCTTGAAGTTTGGCTTAAAGTTTGCTGATCGTAAACACCGTTTAAAGCCATATTAAGTAGACAAAAAATGCTACTCACTGTTGGATTAGCTTTATACTACCATCGGCACTTAACTGCGCCTGTGAGGATACTAATGTGGTTTCCCTCAAGTCGAGCCGAGTTCCACCACGAGTAGCGCCTTTGTTGCCTTCCCGTGCATAATTGCTTCCAACGTGCGAGCCGCACTTCTAATTTGCAAACACCCGGACACCGACAATGGGCCATAATTTCCTCATCGCCCATCGCAAAGATCGCTTGTCCCCATCGTCATTCGGACGGGAGTCTTCTTCGGTGTCGCCAACGTGTTGGTTGAGCCAAGGTTTTGTATGTTTTTTTTTTTTCAATTTGTTCTCCTGCCTCTCTCTCTCTCGCTTCTTTCACACAACGTTTGTTTGGATGACAGGCTCAGCTGTTGTGCTCGTTGCAGGTTGTTTCCTTCCGCCCGTTTTTCCACCCGTCCCCCCTCCCCCTTCCCCACCCTGCAGTCGTGCGTTTTGCGAAAGCAGATTGAAGCGAACGAAATGAGAATGCATTTCGAACCAATTATCCTATAAATAAATAGTGGCTGCTCCTATTCCGTGTCGCTGATGTTTGTTCGATCGCGTTTGGCTCAAAAACAGCGCCAACAAACTGGCCGCGCCGATACCTAACCTTGATTCGACTCCCGAGCCCGCGCATTAGATAACGAACCTGCCGTTCCCTCCCGAGCCCTCCCATCACCGCGACCGGAGGGACGGATTAATTGGCATCGGCATCGATCCGCCATCTTTAAGTACGCGAAATGTGCCCTCGAAAGGTGGGGAGGAGGGCAAACAAATAATAAAAAAAACACACCCACAGAATAATTACCGTGCAGAAAAACGGTTTGCTTACAAGCACGGCGTATTGTTTGTGTAAACATACGGGCTAATCAAACCACCCATAAAACCCCAACCCTAAGAACGATCGACGATCTGCATTGACAAAACTGCTTCCGATCAGACGGGGGGCTTGGGGGAGAAGAAGGGGCTCGAATTTATTTTATTGACCGTGCAGATGAAAATTCAAATAAAATTCGACCACTGTTCGGCACCGGACGTGAGGGAGGATGGAGAAGCAGAGAGTAAGAGAAAGAAAGAAAGAGAGATCAGTAGCTGGTTGTAAAATTGGCTTCCCAACCGAAACAGATACGATACTTAAAACACATGTTTCAGTTCATTTTTCAATTTGTTTCATGAAGCGTCGTTTCGTGTGGGTTTCGTTTCATCCGACTGTTTCGTTTTTTTTTTTTCGTCCATCTCTCTTTCCCGCTTGTTTACACAAACGCAGATGGCCGCACCGAACCACACCGATCTTCCAGACTTTCGCCGCACGCAGTCATTACGTGAACGATGATCATTCGGCTGTCCAATTTTTCGCCCTCCCTTCCTCCGAATGGTGGGGAGGGAAAACCACCCACGGTTCGGTGTCGGGTTAGTTTATTTTTTCTGGACTTCTGAACCGAAACAGCGTACACAACATCGCCACATCAGGCGGCCTTCACCGATGCCGCTCCCGGCCCCGAGGACGGATTGCGGAAGATCAGCGACAAAATTTATGAATGAATTCGCCCAAAGCCGCAAAGCCGAAGCGGGTTCGAAGTCGGGGAAGAGTAGCAACACCTTCCGAGAAGCCGAGCCGATTCACCTCCCCACCCAGAGGTCTTTTAATAACAAATTATTTTCACACCAACCGCCCGACCGTCGCCTGAACCATCGCATTCGATTTCGCACCCACTGCCGTGTCTTTTGTTTCGCGTGCGATCCGTTTGGTTCGTTTTATTTTCGAAACACCCGCTCCGATTTACTTCAGCGGGAGGAAAACTCCCGTTGTCGCCGCTCCCGTCGGGGGATATTTTCGAACCGATCCGATTTTAATTTGACGCTGTAATCGTGTCCTGACCGTATCTGCCGCTAATTGGACAGATAAATAGAGCACCCTTTGGGGATGGGATTCGGGGGAATAAAAAAACAAAACGGAGGTCCCAGTGCGTGTTCCGGGTGTGACATTTCGTCCACAGAAACACACACACACGTAGTGGGTTTTGGTTTGTTACGAAATCGCATTCCCGTGCCATCCCGCGGGAGCGTCTGGCCGTAAGCCGCAAACCGCAGGCAACAGAAAAACAGATGCCGAAAACAAATCCCAAATGTGACCCACCACCCGAGCGGGTTCGGTTCGGAGCAGTCGCCATCGCTGACAGATTGAACAATGGGGCCTGGCTGGGGCGGAAACGTCTTGCGGTTTTTGCCTCACACGGGGAACCACACGTGCGCCTGGCGTTGGGGCGAAATTGAAACTTTTATCGTGCGGTATGGTGCGATTGATAAACAGCTGCAGAACGAACTTTGGCGGCTTGGGAACGGATGGGGAGGTGATTTTTTGTTTGTTTGTTTAAACAATCAAAATGATTCTAATAGCTAGGCGGTGAGGAAGGGAAATGATGCGCTCTGTGGAGAGCTCAAAAAGAACATTTGCTATTTTTCTGTCATATTTGTTGTTATAGCAACAAAAATAAAAATAAATAAATTAATTTAATTACAAATGAATAAACAAAAACTATTCATCCCGATCACATCGCGAGCTTCAGCTTCAAATTTAAAACTGGTATATTCTAAAATTTCTTTTCAATCCTACTCATTTAATGTCAGCTCTTTCACGGGCTATTTCTATTTTTATAAATCTATTGAATCAATTAAAAAAAATTTTTTGGTCAATTTCATCAAACAATAACATTGATAATTCACTATTCGATTTAAATATCTATTATTTAGAACATTTTTAGTTGAAACTTTCATTACAGAAAAATCGTTCTTGTTCGGGACGTATTTAACACATTGTTATGCATTTCTTCCAAAAACCAACCGAAACGTGCAAGCTCGGGGAGCCAATTAATTTGACGAAAGAAAGCATTCCGCTCAAATTCCGGTGGAGACGCTCGGTGATTGACGCAAGCCACCAGGCGTCTCCATTTCATCTGCTAGCATCCACTCGCTCCCAATCCGTCCGCCCGAAACGATTCCCACTCCCACCAAAAAAAAAAAAACTCCTTCCTAAAGAATCGTATTTCCTTCTTCATTTCCTGGCTTCAGTGGAACGGCTTTCCAGCCGCAGTACAGGGGGTAAGATTCCATACCAGCCCACGCGGATGAAGCGAAATTGTCCGAAATCATGATTTATGCGCCACAGCCACACCAAACCACTGGCACTGGAACGTGCAATTCTTTAGCACCCGATCGAAAACGCATCCCTCCTCTCGCACACACACACGCACACAAGCGAAGCCCCCGAGAGCGCACACACATTGAGCGGATAAATCCCAATCCCATGCCGAGAACGACGCACCGGGTGCCGGCCCGATACGGGAGGGAAACCTCATCCGCAAAGAAACGCCGCAAGATACATCCGCAGCACGGGCGCAGCAACAGCGTGGCCTAGGCTGCGGTGTGGCATAGGCATAGGCTGGCCGCGTTTTCACAACTGTGCTACCCTAACCTCGTCGTACGGGCGGGTTTTTCGCTCACCTGTCAACGCGGTCTCGCTTTCGAGCCCGGTGCCGAGTATGGGCGCCTACTGCGAGTGTGGGGCAACTTTTCGGGGGCTGGAATGCTGCACCGCCTTGGCCTTCTCAATGTCAGTTTTGTTGTTTAGGTTCACGGTCAGCGCATGCTACGGTGTCAGTGGCAGCAGCGGCAACGATGCACCAATAAACACATTGCCAGCGGAACGAACACGTGTCTGTTTTGGAGTTTTGAGTCTAGTTATTATTTTTTTTTTTGTAATTTAAAAACGTCACCTCACTTCGCTTCGAACGCACACCGGAAGGATGGAATTTTATTTTCGTTTATTTGGGATTATTTCACATTTCGCATATATCACACACCGCTATCACCGGAAGGAAAAAAACGCAGCAAATCCATCCGGTTTCCTTCCGGCCGACGGAGGGAAAGCAGAAACACAGGAGACATGAAAACCAATATATTCTTCTCGTCGCGCACGGATTCACAACCCCAACCCAGCTGTCCACGCACTAATTAAACATAATACTGATTGATGGCCACCAGGAGGATCATTTTATCTATTTTCGGGTGGTCGGTAGCAGCCGCGGGTCACAGATTTTTACGGATCCTTGAACGGATTTTTCAGTTTATTTGTGTGTGTGTGTGTGTTTTTTTTTTCTCTCTACTCCCTCTTATGTTGTCTTCTTTCGCTAAACGAAACGATTAACACGACTGACAATGTTTAATGAAGCGCTTCAGGTTTGTTTTGCCTTTTGGCAGTTTATCGCACGCTCGAATTAATATCCACTGGCCCTTCTGGGATGTAGACTGTGCTGCCGAAAGCGACGCCGGCAAACGTTTGCTGCGCGCCAAACGATGCTACCGTGCCGGAGCACCAGATTGAACTGAGTGAGTCGTCCACCGTAGCTGCCGCCTTAGCAGCCGCCGCCGCCGCCACCACCGCCGCCGCCTCGGCAGCGACGAACGAACCGAAACCGATCCCAACCGAGCGACCGGTTTGTGTTTGGTTGTCTGCTTTGGGGCACGGAGGGAAAGGCACGCTTTCACGGACACTGGCGAGGCTTTCCCATGCTTGGGCCCGCGATGCTTATGCAAACAGGCAAACGTGGTTTTCTCCTGCCGTGATTTTGTTTTCCTTCGTAGCGTAAAGCCGACGAGAGCCAATCTCGCCCAAAGCACGCGTTTCTTCGTTCGTTCTCTCGCCGGATGCTGAGTGCATGAGATGCACGCCGTGCTACGATGATGACGATGATGCTGACCACGGTGAGAGTGACCACGTTTATTCGCCACCACCATCGGCGGGGGAGGGGGGGGTGGGGGATTGAAACGATACTCAGCTCTCGATTCGAAACGCTCTCCCATCGCAACACATACACCCAAAAGGAAGAGGACATTTAAAGACACGCGTTTTTTGGCGCGATTACGGCAGGTCAAGTAAGCACGGCGACACCGAAAACCGTCCCAAGGGCCCCAAAACGACGGATGGGGAACCGGGCGGGAAATGCCATCTAAAAATGACTCAACGTGCGCCCTTCGGTTGGGGTGTGTGTGTGTGTGTGCATGCATCATGGCTTGCTTGATAGTTTTCTCAAGCTCTCGCTCTCGTGTGTGTTTATACCCTAACATTCGCCGTTTTAAAATTCCCGCGCGAAAGCGCACGACAATGGAAGGAGCGAACCATTTGAAAAAGGGCCATTTGGTCGCACCTAAATGATTTATGATGGGCCCGTCAGTCAGGGGAGGATTTTTTCGGACTAGATGTTTGTGTGTGTGTGTGTGTGTGTGTGTGTGTGTGTGTGTGCGCTTTTTTAAGGCCCGGAAGTTTTACGATCACTCGTGGCGAAGTGGACTTCAGTGGATTTAGCCGCTGGTCTTCGACTTCGGCGGGTGTGTATCTTTTCGATAGGTTGCTTTGATAGTTCAGCGAAAGAAAGCGAATGTCGAACTGTCGGATTTAAAATAATGACCGACCGTTGTGAAAATAAAGGCAAAATGCATATGCACACTGGTGTTGGTGTTTATTCTACGTGCGATTGTTTTTTCGACGTTTTTTGCGTTGGTTTTTAAGAAAAGTAACGCGTCTGGTGTTATGGTTCCCCGAACGAATTATGTGTGTGGGAAAACTTGGATGTTTTTTGTTTGAAAATCTTCGGTAAGTGTGAAAGGGAAATCATCGAAGAGTAAAATTTTTGAAAATTAATTTTAAATTATTCCGATAAATAATGTTAGATCTAATACTATTATTCTTATTTATAAGAACAATCTTATGATATTTTCTTCACAATTTTAGTTCCAAAGATCATACAATGGTTAATCAAACTATAAATTGTGAAAGAAATATTTTTCAGCATTTAGCACCATCGTATTTCTGAGAAAAATTGAAACTTTTTCACCATTACCGTAAACATTTTCCCACCTACTAGAGCTGGCGGGTTCGTTCCAAGATTTCACTCCAACGCTCATTCACCTTTAATCTTCCAACCATGCACCATTTGCCTGGGCAAGTTTATTGTTTGAGGAGGGAAGAACGTAAAAAAAAACATTTATATATGATGTTACTCCTCCGTGCGGTTTCGTACATTTGCTCCGCCGTACAGATGGCGAAAATTCCTTCAACTTCGCGCTGTCGAACATAACAAATAGAAAGCGGAGGGAAAAAAAGAAAGTGGAGAAGCGTAAATATGCAAACCCACTGGCCGGTGTGAGTTTCGCAGAGCAGAGCGCTAGTTTAGTTGCAGCTTTAGTTGCCTGATTTATACATCCCTGCACGGCCATGAAGCGCACCGAGCAGAGGGCAGTTAAAACGACGGCAGCTCCAGACACGGCCGCAAAAAAGATCCGCCAGCGAGGTTCAGGGACGGGCGGGTTGAGGCGAAACAAAGCGATGTGAAGACATTTCTCGCTACCATTTGGTGCTGCTGCTGGTCGGGAGGGTGGTCAGCTGGTGCGTTTTGTGCGTGTACGAGAGCAGTTCGGCCCGTTGCCAGGCCCGTTGCCCCGAGAGAATGGCCCCGAGACACTGCCGGAGTAATAACTTCTCCATGGACACTTCCGAGCGCGCGAGAATGAAGCAATAAAGCTGTTTTCACACACGAAATGTGTCAAGCGACACGCACCGGGACACTGACCGTTTGAGAGGGGGAAAAGGGGGGGGGGGGGGGGGGGGTGGGAGGGATAGGGTGAAGGTCTACCGACGATCGCGAGAAGCTGGAAGCAAACGCCATCCTTGGAAGGTATAAATCAAACGACTCACCTCATTCAACTTCGAACATGCGAAAAACATACCGTCTCGATCATGTAACACGATCGCTCGAATGTTTACACACGGGCCACATTCCTCCGCGCTGGCGCATGGCTGGCGTTGCGGGAAAACGCCGCGCTTGTGGGAAAATAATTACACTATCCATCGTGCCGTGCCCGTTGCTAATTAAAATAACGTTGTGACATAAAGCTGCTTCCGGGCGATTAATACGGTCCGGATGCTGCGGTCAGGCTGGTGGTAAGGCTTATTCATCCCGCTCACGGGAATCCAGCGGCTCCTCTGGGTGAAGGTGTTGAAAAGGTGTACACACCACCCATTTACACCCCCTATCGGACACCGGTGGTCAGGATCGCTGGTGCTGCGCTTCTCGGAAAAAAGCGCCCTACAAAAAAACGATGATGTCTATAGCAGATGGTTGAATTTTTTAAAACAATTTTGCTACAATGCCTGTTCCTCCGTGTGTGAGTACGCATGTGTTTATATCCAGATGCTCCCCCCCCCTCCGAAAAAGGTCATTTATCTTTTCGTTTACACACGAAAAGGATAGAAAGAGCCGGCGGAGAGTTGGGGTCATAGTATGTGTGTGCGTGTGAGTGTGGGCCGGGTTTTAAACGGGGCTAACAAGCATCTTATTAAGACGGATCGAACTTCAAAGTATGAAGGCTTATGTAAACAGGCAGAGTTTTTTTTCCTATGCTGTTGATTCTCATACAATTTCTGTAAACAGTTTAATGCTAGTGTGAGTATAAAAAGCACAGGGCAAACCACAACAAATGGAAGAGGTTTTGCGCATATTATTGTTGGGAAACATTCCTCGATGTTGGCTACTAATTTAAATCTTATTTGCCCTTTTTAGTTCATGAACAAAATTATATCTTTTTTTCGTTTAAATCTGCTCTACATGTCAGCAGAATGAAGCCTGACCACCAAACCCATTCGGTTTCTTTCAGACCATCCACGTAGGCGTGGTAGATCTTTACTTATGTGATCTAGATGGCGTCTCATCCTTCAACCTGGCAAGTAAGGTACGAAATGAATCCAATGAATACATTTGTTTTGTTTAGTACTAAAATAATTACGAATGAATTGATGTTTAAAAAAATAGTCTCATAAAGATTCCTTAGAAGAGCGATTGAGAGATTAATATAAATGGTAAACTACAAACTAACGCTCGCTTGACGTTTGCATTCGATTGCATAAATTTTTCCCACCCCAATGGAAGAAAGCATGAGCGCGGGGTACGTGTGAGTGGTACGAGTGAGCTTGACATTTAGATTGAAATTAGTTATTTGCTTGCACTTCACCTCGATAGATCATTCACAGCGTTTGCGGCAACAGCACTCTCCTGGGCCCGGACCTTGCCATCCCGGGAACACATGTTGCTGCTGCAGCACGGTGGTTAAAATAAACAGTAGCACCCAGACCGACAGGGAAGCGTTTTCCCACCCGCATGAGTAACGGAGTGCAATCTTTTGGCCGTCGGCCCGGTCCTTTCATCGGCTTTTCCCATACGACGGTAAACGATACGAAAAGGGCCCCTTTTTTCGGTGTGTTCCAGTATGGTGGTGCCTATTATTAATAACGATTTCGCGGAACGGAGCACGTGAATAGGGAAAACAAATAAAGCGTATACTAATAATTCCTACTATACGTTATGAGTGTTGTTCGTTTTCACTTTCTACCCCTTCACTTCCTTATCGTCGTACGGACTTGTTGACACAAATGCTCTTTTAACGTCCGAGAACAAACAAACAATCCAACTGTATTCGGTAGGAAATCGGACGCTCTCCGGGGTGAAATCGGTTATGCAAATTTAATAGAGTCGCTATAGACGATCGGCCATAGCAAACGAAAAGAATCTGCTGAATTCAAATAAACCACCAGAAAGAGATACTAATCAATCATGGTTTCGCGTAGACAGTGAGGAAGACTTCCGCCTCTCGCGTAGACATTGAGAACACCCTCATCTCTCCCCCCATCCCCCCTCCAACCACTCTCCTCCTCCTCTTTCTTCCTTCTTGAGGGATGGTGACTTTCAACAGAAATGATATGGACTATTTTCTTCAAACAATAAAGTCCATGTTAAAAATGAGCGTTTAATTGAGCGGAGTGCAATCATTGCTACTATTCAAACTATACAAACATTGTTTGTACATAAAAAACTATCACGAAACCTTTTCACGAACCGCTGAAACGATTCCATGAAATATTTCATCAAATTGTATCTACGCTGAAGCTTGTTTACTCGGTTCAACTTCTTATTTTTCTTTATACATTTAAAATGTTCCAACTGTACAGAAACTTTGTGAAGAACCTGCAATATTTTAGATAAGAATCAGGAACAAAAACGGGCCCTTTAAAAATGAGCGAACACTGTGCGTTCAAGTCGTTCAACCTCCACGTATAAACGTAATCCCATGCACGATAAATTTATCCGTGTAAAGTTTGGCATTTTGGGGTGGTGAAGGGAAAAGTTATTTCAAAACAAACAAATACAAGCGTAATAAACATTTCACTATCAAATAAATTAAATATTTTAAGAGTGTTCCAGCAACGGGTAAGTTTTTGAAGAAATTTAACAAAAACAACTGCTCTTCTTCAATGGTATATGGAAACGTTTTTGTGTGTCTGGTGTTAAAATGATTGGGCAAGAAAGTACACCCCACCGGGAGGGGAGGAACATTAGTTTTGCACAAAATACGCCTACCAAAACCGTCCGCAAAACGTCCCCAGCGGCTTCGAAACCACGCTCGACGTTGGTGCCGTGTTTATGTGAGCGACTTTTATTATTATTCTTGCTTCGGCACGGTGCACCCGACACCCTTGCGTGCGTGCGTGCGTGCTCGCGTATAGGCAAGCAACACTCCCTAAATGTTTGTGGTTTTTCGTCACAGTCATAGCCGCGCGCAAGTGAAAGTGTGTGTTTCTTTTTTGGCGTGAGCATAAAGAATCTACCCGTCAACAAGTTGCGTGTTTAACAGGTGGCGCGAACAGCATAGAAATTCTAGTCGTACACATACTCCAGCGCACAGGTGAGCCGATGGCCGTGAAATGCTTGAAGAACAAGTGTGACATCAGCAGCTCAGAAAAGAATTTGCCGCGTATGATTCATATGTGTTTCGTGTGTACGAAAACGATGCAAGAAGCGATGCGATTAAAATCTTAAATTGTGTCACCCCAAACGCACCGACAAGACGAGATGTGCTATGTGTTGAAACCAATTTAATTCTCTATTATTAAATTAAGGGTCCACCCCCACGTAGGGCAGCATCGCATCGTTGGAAGGAAGGTCGTTCGGAGGAGCTGCTTGTCTTTTGAATTTGAATATGTGGCTCTTCAGTGTTAAACATTATCGACTTGTCGCTAAGCGAGGGATGATCTCATCAAGGTCGTTTGCTACGAATCGGGATACATGCATTGTGTGTGAAGTAGTCATTCATTCACGGAAAGGGGTTCGCTTGAAGTAATCGAAATCGAGGGGTGGTTTTCCGTTCGCCTTTCATTGCTTTCACTTCACGTCGTATCGATCGACGGGTGGGGTGGTTGTTTGGTTTCTTAGCATATCATTGATTTTCTTCATTGCTTCATCCACTCTCGGTGCACACAGTGATAATAGTATTTTTGCCTCCTTCCACCGCAGCATATTTGGAGGCGTTTTGGCGAGTAACATAAAACCTTGCCCGCTACGTATTATTAGAACGCCCCCCCAATCGCCGAAGGATGAGCGAATTCACGCAAACCGCCACCGTTACGCAGCAGCAGACGGTCGTCCAGCCGTACATACGGTACGATCCGGAGTACATCCGCACCATTCCCGGCATCGTCAAGATCGTCTGCATCGTGCTCAATCTGATCGGGTTCATCTGCATCGAGTTCTCGTACTTCAGCTACCGGCCCCAGGGGTCATTCTTCAACACGATTGCGATGCTCGGCTTCTGGTTCACCGGCATCATGCTCGTGTTCTATCTGTTTCACGTGTGTGAAAAGTTTCACAAAATCCCGTGGCTAAAAATAGAGTTGTACTTCTGTGCCGCCTGGGTGCTCCTCTACATAATAGCGTCCTCGGTAGCGGCTGCGACCAGCATCGAATCGTTTCAGGCAGCGGCGGTAAGAATCGTTCAGTCCGAACTCGTGCAATCAGTTTAGCAGATCGGCACACAAGCAATCAGCAGTCATGTTTGAGTTCAGGCGCACTACTTTTTAGCTCCAGTTTTCAAGCGATGAGGAAACACAATCAGTAGCCATTGCCTATTCAGCATTAAAACCATTTACCTCAAGAAACTAAACCATTGTAATTACTGTAACTTATCTGTTTAAACTCATACTCATACTCTAACGTTGTCCCATCACAAATAATGATTGGGAGAAACCTGTTTGCCGATTTGCTTACGGTTTTAAGGCTTCAATTGCAATAATTACTAATTATGTTTCTAATCTTGCAGTTTTTCGGCTACTGTGCCATGATCGCGTACGGTGTGGATGCGTTTCTCAAGTTCAAAAGTGTCCGAGCGGGAGAAATCGCTCAAGGATCGCGATCTGTTCATGTGGAGCAACGGCAGCAAACCGTTTCAACATTAACCGCATAGACCAACCTCAACGATGCCTTAACACTGTGTCCCATGTTTATCAAATCTTCGGAACGCTTAACGTACGTGCGTGTTTGTCTAAGTTTTAACGTTTCCTCTTTGTTCTTCGTCCCATGTAACGATGTAAAATTGTTTATGCCCCGAAACTACCGCGCGTCCGTAAATCATACCCGTCAACAAGGCGTGGAAAGGAACTCGTTTTTGTTCCGTTGTTTTGTTTATAAATAGTAGTCGGTAATTGTTTCGTCCAGGATGACGATTTTATTAACTAACACAACGTAAACCACCCAAAACCGAGAACGGATAAGCCTTACAAACAAATCAAACGATAGATTTTACAAGAGCTGCGTGCGTGTTGTTTCTATTGCAGCAAATATTTATCAAAACGGAAAACCGCAAAAAAAAAACTAACGTATTTTAACATTCGCAAACAGAATTCTCTTACGGAATCTTAAGTGTCCCGCCCCGGGGAAGGATGCTCGATAAAACAAGTGAAACTCATTTTGTAACCTTATGAGAAAATTATTTTCCGATATTTGTCTTTACTGTAGGTGAATCGATGTGCTTTTTCCTATCGAATAGGATAGCTTTTAGCAATGGTGTATCAAAGGAATTTCGAATAGCGAACTGTTTCTTCAGAATACACTTTACACACGTAAAATTTCGTGCAAGAAGATAAAAATGTGTTATTTGTTTATCTTATTGAAAGAAATACCATTCCGCTTCGTACAGACAACCTACGTCGGTGGATGTTTATGTCATCAGAAAGTCGATAGCCGACCCAAACCCAGCAGCTTAAGACTTGCCAAGCAACCTTTTAAAAGTAACTACTGAGAAGACTTTCTGTAAATGTTTTTACACAAATGGAACAATTATCTCAATAAATTCATACTTTAACGGACTTTAGTAAAGTTGAAAGCATACTGCAGAACTCGACCTTGCAGTATAATACCGTTTGAAATTTTGACAGAAATCAGCTGCCATTGGGTTTTTGTTTTGATTTAGCGGATAGTTTGTTGACAAACGTTAGAGAATTACGAGACCTTCTTCGTCGCAATTTGCGGGACAAAACTTGGCTCCGGGACTAGCCCGGCTCAACGGCTCACTAATGTACATTTGCATCAAGAAATGGTATGAAAAGAGCATTTATTGTGCCGATTGTATTTTGACGCTTCCTTTTTTCCGCTTCCTCACAGTACGAGCCGGTATTCGGTCCCGGGTACGCTGCTACTCTTTCGGAAAATCAGTTCGTCCGAGGTGGCCACCGCCCTGCGGCCCTTCTATTTCGCCGTTCATCCGGATCTGTTCGGGCGCTACCCACAACAGCGGCAGGTGAACGAAGACTCGTTGAAGCTGCTAAGTGCCCACCTAGAATCGTTACTGAGCCAAAAACGCGTTCTTCCCTCAACACCGCACACGCTTCCGTTCTATATACGAGCGTCAAATGCGCCGCAGGATCGGGGCACGTTCAATCTCGTGAAGGTACCGCTAGAGCGCACCGTCGACACAAGGCTCGTGCTGAAGAGAATACTGGAGGCGTGCAATCTACCGACGGAGTATGTGGATAAGATGCCCGCAGCTAAAAATAGCTCCGCGACAAAGTCCAGCAGCTATGAGGAAGGCTTTCAGCAGCAGCAGCAGCAGCAGCATCAATCGTTTTACGTTCGCAAGCGCTCCGAGTACAACTTCGGCAAGGACGAAGACGACCAGGATGATGGTCCGTTCGAGAAGGAGTTTGATTTGTTTCAGTTTCGGATGAAGAAAGTGCGTGAAAACGAAACACTCAGGTACGGCGCACAGAGCATGTATTTGTGGCTTACATAATAGAGAGGTTTTTACGTTTCACACACAGAAAATGGTTGCGGAAGCAGGTTGTGACGGCCGCGGTACGTACAAAAGCCGTCCAGGAGCTACAAGAAGAGGTGGAAAAGTTACGCGAGGACGTTAAACAGCAGCTCGGATTGCGTGAGATTATTTACGATTGTGGCTGGAACGTGGAACACTTCCGCGGGTGTTTGAAAAGCTTGGAAAAGCTTGCCGAACTGCATCCGGGTGCGCTGGACGGACTGCGAGATCGAACGTTGGTGTTTGCCGCGTTCACGGGCGTTAGTCTCGAGGGGCATGTGATGCTTTTCACCGGAGACGTGCAGCGAAATTGGCTGGAGGTGGGGCACGTGAACCTTGCCTAAAACATTTTTCGTGAAGTAAAACGCTCGTGTTCTTTTCTTCACAGCTTATCAAAACGATTGATAAACACGATAGTTACCTGAGCAAACTGCCCGCCTACGAGTATGCACTGTCGCAAGTGCTGCGCAACATTCGCATCGGGCGGCGGAAGTTTATGCCAAAGGCACAGGCCATGGCGTACGCATCTCATCTGCGAAAAATCACTACCGCTCTGCTGGACTATCTCGGAAAATCAAAGTTCCCCAAAGCGTGGCCAACAGATCTGTCTCAGTTCGAGCTGGTGGTTGAATCCGAAGCCGGGCCACTGATGGTCAGTCCCACGGGGCAATTGATCGTTCCTGCGACCTGCCCCGGATCGCTGTTGGTAGATTTTCTCACCAACCATCTGGCGGAGGCACTGGAGAAGCAAAGTTCGTACGATCGACAGAAGCACATCGAGCGTGATCTGCACGCCCGCTGTGTGGCCCAGTTTCGGTTGCTGTCGCTAACGAAGGACGATTCCGTTACCCCGGATCGGATGATTGAGTGTCTTGAAAAGCTACTCACACAAGGGGGTGATGGTGGGCTCGAGCTGGCCGATTTGAATCTTAACATTACGACGTACTACTCAGTGCTGGCTGACGGAACGGTTTGCATACCGTGGGATTGGAAGCAATAAGACGCGTCAATTATTACGAGTGCCATTTGTTCCAGATTAGTTCGATGCGAAACGCGGGTTTTAGTATGTACGACGTGAACGACTAGACTAGCAGAAGACAATAAAATGTGAGATACGTTATATAGTGCGGCGGGATATTGGAATATAAAGCAAGAGAACAGTGTTTTACATCCTTTTATCACGGTTCAGTCACCGTGATACGGAAGAAAAATCTTTATTTAAAGGGTTGATTTTTGGTTTAGAAAGGATGAAATTAATCCAAAAATTGTTCGGCACCATAAGAACGATAGTGGTCGTCCGGGTCGGGCTGTTCGTACACCGGCGACAGTGCCTTACCCCGGTGGTTGAACGTGTAGAACGAAGGAATGTTCGACAGTGTTTCCCACGATTTGGCCTGCAGATCAACGGCGGCCCGAATTTCTTTGAAATCGCCCACCACCTGCAGTATGTTGTAGATGATGTAGATCAAGCTAGCGATTGCTTGAAAGATGATCTGTAGAGAGAAGGCGTAATGTGTGAAAAAATTGCACTGATCTTAACGCACGTTCGCACAATTCTTACATCGATCGGCAGCTGGGTGAACTCTTGTTCCGTGATTCGCAGGTAGGCACGGTCTGCAAGTGGAAAATCGTATTTTCAACTAGAGAAGAGCTATTTTACCTAGCGCACTTGTACTCACGCTGGGCGGCAGAGTAAGCGGCGTGCAGCAAGGACAAAAATCCTAAAACGATTTGTATTTTATTGAAAATTGCCATGATGACCACAGATCACACCGATTTTGATGAAAAATTAGACTACGATGTTTACGTTTTCTCATGCAGGCTCGATTCGGTCATGCGAGGCGATAAATGTCATTTTAAAGTGTCCACCAGCGTAGCCATTGTTCCGAGTTCAACTACACTCGGGCCATTCTGCCTCTCTTTCTGTAAAGCTTGGGATCGCTACAATTTATATGGATTTATTCGATCTTGCATCTCGTTTTAACCAGTCGGGGCGCACAGTGAAAGCTAAATGCGTTGAACTATGTTCGAATGGTGGTGTTTCTGACAGTTGCTTCTTTCCTTTTTTTGCTAACGTCATTCGACCAGTTTGGAAGTGTTAGTAAAGCAAGCGAAGCGAAGAAAAAAAGTTCCAATTAAAAAGTAATTTCCCAGCGAAAATTAACCGAGCGAACGGAAGTGGAATCAAATGAAAAGGTAACTAAAGTACTGTTATATTCTGCGGCTGTTGAAGAAAATGGAAATTCTTTCGATTTCAAGCAATGGTGGCCCTTTTGTGGAGGCTTCGTTTTCGCCGCCGTCCTTTGTAAATGGCAGCCGTCATGTCGGCAGGGGTTACCAGCGCTTCGCGTTGGGGTTTTTTTCTCTGGTTAGACAAAATGCGACGTAACTATCTCTGCGAGTTTCGGTGCCGGTGAAGGTCATTTCTGGTCGTTTTTGTAGCCTTGAAATCAGGCTGAAACTATCGTTAGGGACAAAAGGGCTCCGATGCCTTTTTTGCAGGTAAATTTTTGTTACCCAAGAGAAAGTTCAGAATGGAGGCCAACGAAACATGGCTGGCTGGCGTGTGATGTCCGACACTCGACCACCACGTTTCGTCTCGCGACAAAGCGATGCTTGTTTTGCGTACGCTTATACGATTATCGTCGAAATCGTCGTTCACATTTTCATTTTCCGATCATTTTGGTAAATTCATTCTTTTCCCTGCGCTTTCAAGATTACGGGTGCGAAAAGCGAATAAAACGCTTACCGCACAAGAATTGGAGTGAGCGAGATAGCTATTGTGCGCAGTGTTCGAAGGAGCGAAAGAGATGGCAACGGTGGCCCTCGCACCTAGAAAAGAAGATAAGCAGCAGCAATTAAAGCAAGCTATGGAGTTAAAAAGAGTAGGAAAAGCGTAAGAAGTTTACGAAGGGTTTTGTGTCGTTTTGATATTGTTGTTTTTTGCTATTATCGTGTATGAAGCCTTCATAGAGCATATTTATGGGCATCCCTTTATGTCCGCTCATAGTTGACTCAAACACACGCACACACAAGAGTTCGATGGCAACAAAGTCCAGCATCCATGATGGCTTGGTGAACCCAGCCAGCGCACACCATAACCTCACTAATGTGACGCGGCACGCATTGGTTGTATTTTATAGGAATTTTCGCAGAGGCAAAATAGTACGTCTGATGATAGATAGTTTATTTTCTCAAGTATTTATGTTCACAAATTGTGAGGTTGTGTTTGCTTCCTAACACAAAGGGTGTTCCACGCGTCGTGGAATATTGCAATGGCCGCATAAAACTCGCACGTCTATAGGTAGAAATGCACATACCCACACACATAAACAATCACACATAGCGTCCGTTTTTTGCCAAATTCGTACTTACGCCGTTCGCGTATGTGCGTATATGCGCGACAAACAGGAATAGAAAAAATGGAGAAATACGCGAAACTAACCACATTTCTACTTTACCTTGCATTCACACGTACTTACGAGGCATCAACTTACGAGGCAAGAGAAGAACTAACCCCATTTTGGTGTGGAGATTTTTTTGTTTGTGCGATTTCCGAAAGACATTTCCTCACTTCGTTCATTGCAAAAGTGAAAGCTCTTCTTTCTTTTCGCGAAGAAATGGGGGTGTCATAATGGTGCCTGAGGATGTGGTGTTATCTGCCACATCGATGTTTTTGTGTGTGATGTCTCACAAAGACGGGAGCCAAACTGCTTCAACTAACTTTAGTATTATGGTGAGGATTTGCTGTGGCATAACGTGATTGTTGGTGGGAAGTGGGAGTCGCGTGCGTGTGATGTTAACAATGCCTGTTGGAAAAAATGTCACAGGGAGCCTTCGTTATTCAGGATCTAAAATAATCTAAATTTCATGTTCTTTCACCAAAGAGGCTGAAATAGTCTGAAATGTGTTCCGTTATGGGTTCATCGAAAACAAAGTCTTCGAAGTAAAGCGTTCCGTTCTTGAAATAGCCTACTGCTATACATTTCATAGCGACCATTACCTATTTCATCGGCCATGTTTCGCCGCGTCAAAATGTCGGAGCGCGGAATAAGAACTTTCTTAACCTTACACTTATTTTCTACCCTGATTTCTCTCATTCTTTTCAGCGATTTATCGTAAAACGGAAAAAATACGAACACGGTGAAAATTCTACCCGAGAAAAATCACGTTCCAGAAGGATACAGCGAATGCAGCAGCAGTGCGCACACGAAGGAAAATAGCAAGGATCACTCGACCCGCTTCTAAAGCGCGACCGTGTGCATCGGTCTAACTGTGTGCGTGCGTGTGTGCATAGGCACGTGAAAATATCAAAATTGAACAAAGGATCATCGAGCGAAAATTCATTTTCGGTGAAAAAATAGTGCATCTTTCTGGGCGATTGTGCATCAGTTTCTTACAGCCTTTCGGTTAATCTTTCCTGCTAGCGGGGAACGCTATTCTTCGTGATAAGAAGAAGAAGAAGTAGGGTTAGAAAAAAAACAACAAATCATACACACATCTTTTATTGTGCAGTTTTTGTACACATCTTAAACAATCATCGACAGTAGAGAGAAGGAAAAGCACGCACGTTGGCGAACGTGAGTAAGAAGGCGGCACGCTCGAGCGTGTGGAAAACGATTGACTTTTGACACACGTGTGAGCACGTGAACACGCGGGAGTTCAAGAATACCCCCTTCCCTCCCCGTTCATACACAATTTAATCGTGGAGTGAAGTGAGGAGAACACATGGTGAGAGCAAAAGACTTAATTTATTACGTTACGAAAAAAGGCCAAGCAACAAAAAGGGCATTTAGAGAAGATTTGGTTTCAAGCGACTGTGGTGAAAAGTGTCGAAAAACGAAGCACTAGCACTAGCACTAGCATTGAAATACGTACCACCACATACAGCAGCACATACATTTAATCGTGAAAACTAAACGCAGACGTAACGTTTGTGCGCGTTGTGATCGGCAGAGAAGTTAAATGCAGCACTGTCGGAGTTGATGTACAAACGGAAACAGCGGAATCGAAAAAGTGGCCGACGGAAACAGGCAGGGTGAGGAGAACGTGTGCAGCAACCAAACAAACGGAAAAAAACGCGCGTGTGAATCGTGTGATCCATCAGCATCTTCGGAGCAACAATTTGTGAATATTAGCTTAGTAGAGATTTATATGCGTAAGGTGTGGCGCCGGTGTTGTAAGATTACGGCGCGTCGTGTGGTGAGCTGATTCAGGTGTGGAAAAGGTTAATTTTAAGTGTGCAAACCCTCCGTGCGGGAGAAATCCTCGTTATCTAAGTGCGTTTATTTGAGTTGATTGAGCGTTTTTAACCTGAAACTGAATTGCTGACAGTGATAGCGGAAGAGCAAGAGAGCATAATCTATTGGTATTGATCAAAACAATAGTGAAGGCACAAATAGTAGAACCAGTCAGAGGAGTAGACGTGTGTCAGCGCCATGATGACGGAAACGTTGAATTCGAATAATCATCTCAGCCAAAAAGGGTAGGCATTGCTATTTTTCGTCTTCGCTATTTCGTCTTTGTTCATCATGCCTGTGGAAACTACATATTCACTTTCTTCACTTGCAGCGAGAACAACAAAGTTGTTGATATGGGATGGAAGGCCAAACTAAAAATACCGCCCAAAGATACTAGAATTAAGACTAGTGTGAGTAGCGCTCTTGTTATGTGTGTGCGCGTCCGTGTGGTGTTGATTTTACTATATCGATATTTTCTTCCTCCTCTCGGTTCCTTGGGTGAGCAGGATGTTACGGATACGCGAGGAAACGAGTTCGAGGAGTTTTGTCTGAAGCGGCCGCTGTTGATGGGCATCTTCGAGAAGGGTTGGGAGAAACCGTCCCCAATCCAGGAGGCGGCCATTCCGATCGCGCTGGTCGGTAAGGATATATTGGCGCGTGCGAAGAACGGCACCGGCAAGACGGGCGCGTACAGCATCCCGGTACTGGAGCAGGTCGACCCGACCAAGGACTACATTCAGGCGCTGATCATTGTGCCGACGCGTGAGCTGGCTTTGCAGACATCACAGATCTGCATCGAGCTGGCGAAGCACATGCACATCCGCGTCATGGTTACGACCGGCGGTACCAACCTGAAAGACGATATTATGCGGATCTACCAAAAGGGTATGAAGCCGGTTTTAATTATTTCTTCACTCTATTTCGAGCGTGTTAAACTTATGATTCTGTTTTGTCATCTAATTCACAGTCCAAGTGATCATCGCCACGCCCGGCCGTATTCTCGATCTCATGGACAAAGAGGTGGCGAACATGTCCCAGTGCCGGATGCTAGTATTAGACGAAGCGGACAAGCTGCTGTCGCAGGACTTCAAGGGCATGCTGGATCATGTCATTATGAGATTGCCAAAGGAGCGCCAGATATTGCTGTTCTCCGCGACATTCCCACTGAGCGTGAAGAACTTCATGGAGAAGCATCTGCGCGATCCGTACGAGATCAACCTGATGGAGGAGCTGACGCTGAAGGGTGTGACGCAATACTACGCCTTCGTGCAGGAGCGACAGAAGGTACACTGCCTGAACACGCTCTTCTCGAAGCTTCAGATCAATCAGTCGATCATCTTCTGCAACTCGACGCAGCGTGTCGAGCTGCTGGCGAAAAAGATTACCGAGCTCGGGTACTGCTGCTACTACATACATGCTCGCATGCAGCAGGCCCACCGTAACCGGGTGTTCCACGACTTCCGCTCCGGCCTGTGCCGGAATCTGGTCTGTTCCGATCTCTTCACGCGTGGTATCGATGTACAGGCTGTGAATGTTGTAATAAACTTCGATTTCCCGAAGATGGCGGAGACCTACCTGCACAGAATCGGTAGATCCGGACGTTTCGGACACTTGGGTGAGTACTTTTTGCTTTATTTATTCCATATTCTATTTCCATACCACATTGAATGTGTTTGATTTTTACAATAACTTGTTTTTCATTTGAAAAAGGAGGTTTACTTGTCATATACACCGTTGAGTTGTACTAATGAAAGTCGTAACGCGTGCTATTTTGTACTATTTAGGTATCGCCATCAATCTAATCACCTACGAGGATCGTTTCGATCTGCACCGAATCGAGAAGGAGCTTGGCACGGAAATCAAGCCCATTCCTAAGGTGATCGATCCGGCACTGTACGTACCGCGACCGGATGATCCCAACAGCGCGCAGGAGGAGCAAAATGTTAGTAAATAAGAATGTTGGAGCGTAGTAGGAGCAATCAACGTCGTCGGTGGGTAAGAAATGGAAAGTTTGAAATTGGGGCGGAGGGAGCCGAGTGGGTTGAGTGTGTGATACTAGCGGTGGTGTGAATATAGGAGACGATAAGAGCTAACAGTCGAATGAGGAAAAGAAGCATACCGAAGAAGGTGAAGAAGCAGGAATGGAGTGGGCAATTGTCATCGTATCGATAGCACTGGGGAGTGAGGAGTAAGGAACGCTTTAACCATCGCGGAGGAGATAGAGATAGATGGAAATTGGTTCGGTTAAACCAACACACAAATACATCCGTGAGCATTAGCTATATCCACAACCAACATAAAACCGAGGAAACTATGCCATACGAGAGCGAACAAGCTTGTGTTGACGAACAAATACTGAACCGAATGTTGCAGTTTACCGTGAGCGAAACATGATTTGGAAGCTCTTTCCTTTTCGCTGCCTACTGAACTCACGAGAAGACGAGAAAAGGGCAAGTAATACATGAGGGAAAAAGGTATCCGTACATGCTGTAGTTGTGTACTAGTGGTGACCTTCTAGCGTTCTGTCCCGTTGCAAGTACAAAAATCTCTCTTTTGTCAGTAGTTTTTCAGCGCAAGAAAAAAGAAATGCAAGAAAGAGTTTGCATTTGTATTTGTTTGCGTTCAACGACAACCGGCATCTTTTCGAAGGTCACTAGTTTCCTGCAGCCAGTTCTCGAGTCTCAAAATTCACTTTATTTCCGTTGTGAGAAAAACGGACCACGTTTGTGTGAGTGGTGTGCGTTTGCTTCTAACTTGTTGTTTCTTTTACACGAATCGACTCTTTCCAATCCGACTGTTCTTGGTCGTGTCGGAATGAAATGGGAATTTGAGCTCGAAAGTATGTAAATTCTCTCACTACCATGTAATGTTGACATGACAGGAGTTAGCAAGCGTGGATTGCAAAATTTCATCCTCAGTGTGGTCCGTCTTTTCTCCGTGTAAATACACATCTTTTCCTCTCACTTCCCATGCATTTCGCGATGAAATTGTGCCCCCGAAAATCATTTATACATTATCAATCATGCATTATCAGCAGCAGCAGCAGCAGCAGAAAGCGCAGGTTCAGAAAGGAGAGAACGAAGAATGAAACGAGATAAGAACCGCGGTAGTGTTGATGTATAAAATGAGCAGCAGATTTGAATGTATGTGTGTGTGTT
Organism: Anopheles farauti; assembly: GCA_000473445.2. Taxonomy (NCBI): domain Eukaryota; kingdom Metazoa; phylum Arthropoda; class Insecta; order Diptera; family Culicidae; genus Anopheles; species Anopheles farauti. The sequence continues at coordinate 10,583,688 of KI915043.1, read as the reverse complement.
TCTGAAACGGAAAACAAATGAATGTCGTGTTGGTGTTGGAGTTTTAGAAAGCGATAAAAATGGCAAACAAGAATGCTGTATACACTATGAGCACTATGTCGACTATGATTGTGCATTATTGGAACAAGAAGAAATAATTGCAAAACAAAAACACAGAATACAATACTTTGAAGTGAGGCAAACGAGTTTGCCGCTTTGAGAACGTTCGAATCAAACGAGTCAGAAAACAAAACAACAGATTAGAAAAGGAAGATAAATCCAGAACGATGAGGAGGATTCTCGAGGAACATTCAACTGTTTTGACACATTTTTGTGTTCTGTACACGTACTTTTTGTTGAAATTGATTTTTGTGCGGGTGCGCGGCTGTTTTGTATGTTTGTGGATTTTCCTTCCAGCAGCTAGCTGCGTGTATGTGTGTTCAAGACTGGGTGTGTACATGTGTGAGCGGGTGCGTTCGGGGGGTAATATTTGATCCTGCTGCTGCACTGTTTCGTCAACTTTCCGTGCTCTACTACGTAGCGGTGGGAAGAGAAGCAACCTTTGGATCATGTAATGCGTCCCCCGTCCGACGGTATGTTAGATGTTTATGCAAGCTGTTTGTAATGATCGATGCAGCAACTACTGGGAGAGAGTATATGAACATCGGTTGCACAATGAGAACACCACCCGGAGTCAGATGACATATTCTCAGTTTGTTTCGCTTGCGTCTTGCGAATAAGTTAAAAGAGTTGCGTTTTTTAAGCCTTTGAAGCGTGTGAGTAGTGTGTCGCAAACAAATGTCGCATTCTTCTCTGAACGTGGAAAACGGGTGACGTATAGAATTGCGTCAAAAAACTCAGCAGAACTTGAACAGCAGAGCAGGATAAATATTGTACATATTAAATAGAATAATATAGTGATTAAAACTTGTGAGGAAAGGCGCGAGTGGTTGCGGCGGTTGTCGCGGAGGGAAAATTTGCATGTACATGTAGCGAAAAAACGTACAGAAAAACACTACTACACAACAACTACTACAGAGGAAAGGAAAACGGAATTAAACAGGATGCGAGGAGGCAGACGAAATGACCAAGCGGAAGAAGATGATTGCGGTAGAGAAGAACTGATAAAAAATATGGTAATCGAATGCAGAACAAAGACACAATAATACAATACGAAACACACGCATCCATCTGTGTGAATGTTTGTGGGAGAAAACTATAATTTTTATTTGTTTGGAAGAGCCAATGCTTCCATCAACGCTTCTGCCTAGCTGAAGATGGTGAGACGAAGGGAATACCCGATATCTTCCACCAGTCGCAATCGGATGCAGAAAAGATAAATTGCATAGGGGGAGCAAGCTTATAAATGGGTCGCTACTTTGGTCAAGGATAATCGTGTGCTTCCTCTCAATATTGCAACAACCCCCGGATGGGGGAACAAAAACGAAAAAGTACACCACGCGAGTGCAATGGTTTGGTGGTGAAGATTCGTGCTATAAGGAAGAGTTATACAGTAATTTTAGATAATGCGGTCCGTTCGGAGCTGATAAGAATGAAAGAGAAGTAAAAGAGACTGACGATTTGGTTGAAGTGCATGATGTGTGAGCCCCAGGGTTGAAGTACTTTCCTTTACTTCAAGCAAACAGTCGGCTGTTCCTATGCAGTTTTTCGCACTCTGTTTAACCGTGCGATTGGTCCAGGGGATAGCGTTCGTCGAAGCTGGGTTTATAAAACCCCCCATCAACTTGGATGGATTCTTTTAGTTTCAAAAGGGTTTGATAGTGTGCTTCACCGAACGCTTGGGAAGGGGAAATCATTGAACCAACAGCATTGAACGCTCTGTAAATATTGAAGTTCCCAAGGGGTGGGGGTGAAAGTTATGTGAGATTTCTTTTTCTTTCGGTGATGATTCTTCAGCGGTTCTTGTGCTGCTGCATCGTAGTCAGCCATTTGTTTTTCACCTTTGCTCTTCCTGCCATCAGCAATCGCGTTCTTGGGAGCGTGCTTTTGTGGAAGTTTAACCGATTTTCTTTCGTCACAACCTGACGGAACTTTTCGTAACCAGCAGCAGCAAAGGGCGAAGGATATAATTTAGCGCGGGGAACTTGGTGGAGAACACACTCTAGCTTTAGGATAATATGGTGATCGAGGAATGGATGCGAATTCACGGGCCGCAAATCCGCTGACTGCGCGTGTATGCGTGTAAATCGATGAATGATGCGTGTAAATCGATGAATGACTCATTAATGTGAGAATGTATGTTTCGGATGCATGTGACGCGTGAATAGTACGACTGAGGAAGCTTGTGTGCGAACGAACGAATGATGCGTGTGCGTTTACTCTTTCGAGTTAGAAAAATTGAACAAAAGTCGGAGAGAGTCAGGAAAAGGAAACAATGGAGAGCCTTTTTATAAGTTGAAGAAGAGAGGAACATTTCCTGAAAAATGGACATTCTAGAGAAAGCAAGCGTGAGAAGAGAGGATGTGGAACAGCGGAAGCTGTCTCAAATGGGACGTTTTTTTCGATTTGGTCGGGAGGATAAATTTGCTTTTCATGTATGTTTTCGTTCCAACAATTGTGCACTTTTCATTCTTGTTGCTCGTTGCTACCACCCTTAAATGAGCATTATGAATTGTGTGAGCATCTTTGGAAATTGAAACTAAAAATGGAATCTTCGGTTGAGCAAATTTATCCTCCACCAATACATGATCTTGGGGCGATGTCTTTCGTGAGCTAGTGGTGTTCTGTTTTGTATGATTCTGCAGTGATATGGCGTACTGATGGGCACATTTGAGCACACACGACGCGCAATCAACAACCACACGGGGGAAATTGAGTGTTAACTGATGAAAAAGAAGCAAAAAAAGAAGAAAACAAACAGCAACCAATTACTTCAACGTACCTGCATTTTACACGAAGACAATTAAGAAGTGAATGGACGGACGGTATGGATAAACGAATCCGCGCGTGTTTAATAGTCGCGTTTGTTTGTTCGAAAGGGCACAGTTTTTGCGTGTGTGTTTGTGGGCTCATTAATTGAATCGAATTGCGGAGAAATTGCAAAGAGACGGTTTTGATTTTATTAGTTTTGCTTGATAGACATACATCAAAGATCATCCAATTTTGATGTGGTAACAGTTTGAATTTACTGTTCACTGTTCGATGATTACTTAATATTGTTTTTGTTTCCGTACTCTCTTTGATGATATTCATATTTTGTTTCTATGGTAAATTCAAATCATAGCGATTTGGCTGATTTTGCCGTCATTCGACAAATGTTTTCACATCTCTCTTATATACTATCTATTTGGTACAAAATTGTCCTCTCAGGAGGAGGATGAATGTGTGTCCGCAAAAACTGTGCGGCGGATTGTACTTATATTACTGCAGAGGAAGAAACTAACAGATTTCACACACGATAGACAGCAGAAAACTGAAACCGAAGATTCCTCGCAAATCAATGCTACTTTTTCCTTGAAGTAGGTCAAGCGCTTCTCTCAAGCTGTTCTCATGTTTATTGTCCGGAAAGGAAAGCATTTTGTTTCCTTTTACTTCTTCCACTGAAACCATTACTAAGTTTTTCGTGATGCTAGGCAAGAAAAACGAAGTCTTTTGAAAGAGAATCGATATTTTCTGTCTCTTAACTCTATTAGCTATCGGTTACATTTGAAGAATGAAACTTTCTAATGAAAAAACTTCAAAAACTAAAGCTCCAATTTTAAAGTTCGCCAACTTCAAATTCAATAATAACAAACGAGTGCAACAGGGAAACAGTGGACAGGAGAGCAATAAGATCATTTGGCCTACGGAAGATAGCAGTTTTTAAGTGGTGTTGATTTGTGCACGGGGTTATGTAGAGCAATAAATCACCTTTCCCTCCCATACGCGCCGCACCTGGTCCAACCTGGGTTTGGCGAGGGGAAAGGGAACTGAATGAGAACAATAACATCGAACATACGAACACATCTCATCGTACTAAATTCCATCTTGTGATCAACTACAAATGCTCATACAAGAAAGGGGGAAAAAGCGGTATTTTTATATACGAAACGAGACAGCACAACGGGGTGCGGCGGGTGCTGCAGATAAGACAGATGAACACAAATCAAACAACGGTGTGTCCGCGTACGGCTGTCCAGTGCAGTGAGGCAGTGAGCGAATTTCTTACTCTAAATCTACTCCTATTGGTGTTAAGTAGCAAATGACAGTGGCGAGTTTTTACACAAAAGACCATCCAATCATGTATTGTCGTACAAAACAACCTCGAATCGAAATTCTTATGTGTGTGGAGTGGAGTGTGTGAGCATTGAACTATGCGAGTATGCTTTCTTTTGCGCTCCAAGCGAGAAGCGTTGGTTTTAATTGTCAACAGAATGCATTAAGGAAACATCAAACGCACCATCAACGTAACAATCAAACCAATATCTTACGAGTGAGTGATACGAAACCAAGAGCAGGGAAATGCAAAAGCAAATGGATGGAAAACAGGATGTGAAGGCGACTGGAACAAACAAAACAACAAACAAATTGCAAACATAGAAAAACAATCCAACCATGGTTTTTCGTGGGAATCAGTTTTAGCAACAACAAAAAAAACAGTATCTAATCATACATTCAAACATAGGAAAAGAAAGAGCACTCAAGTAAAACAATAACAAAATTCGGCAAGAGAGAAGCAAAAAAACACGCCAATAATAGAGGAAAGACACGACAAACGGTGACACAGAATGTGAGAACGCGGTACCTGAAATTTGTAAAACGTAATCGTAGGAATAGGTTTAGAAATGATTTTAACTCACAGAGAGGAGAAAACCAACTGAGATGATGTAAAACCCGATCTATGAAAAACAAACAACAAACAAACAAACAAAACAACTAAAAACGTTGGGCAAAAGAACATCAACGGAAGGCCCTGAACAAAGACAATGAAAAAAGAAAAACACAAGGAAAATAAAACTGCTATCGAATAACATCAAAACAAAACGCAAGAGTAATTTTGTTTCACGTGATGATAGCTACGAAAATGGTAACATTTATCGTATTAACAACGAACGATTCCAGCGCGATTCTCTACCCCTGAATGGTGGGTTTTTAACGCAGATAAAGCTTTCGAAGGGCTGAAAAGCTTTCAAGACTTTCAGCGGATGCTTTCAGCATGAACTGTTCTACCGAAAAGTGTAGGGAAAGCGTTTTTTTCTCTCTTCTCTCTAGTGTACTAATAGTAGGACTCCAACGGAGAGTAGCAGTGTTGCCAGCTGGTATGAAAGCTTTTGGTGTTTCCTTCCTTGAGCTTTCAACTTATTTGAGGATAAAATTCAATGGTAGGAGAGAGAAAAAACAGAGCAACTTCTTTGTAATATTTGTTTTATCATATGACTATATACGTCTATATTTTCAAACGGCAAAGAAGCTCATCACTTTGTGTATGTGTGTTCGTATGTTACCTGGCTTTGTACTTTCCACTGAATAATTCAATGGTTAAGATTGAAACCGATCAATCTTGTGCCAGTACCAGCGCTCTCGAGTGCTTTGCTGGGTTGAGCCCCAGCCAAAGCATAATCAGCAACACAAACGAGCCGGTATCGTTTTCGTAAAGGATTTTCCGAACCTTCCGGAGCTCGGTGGAGCCGGCCGGCGGGCGAATGGGACCATTCAGCGTTTTTGTTACACACACACACTGTGTATCGCACATTTTTCTGTCCCTTTTACTTGCACCGCCGGCGGTGCTAAGTAGACGAACGAATCATGCGGGGGGTGCGGCGTGATGGCGGGAGGGTTGATTATTCAAATTCGACCCCGGCTCGCCGGTATCGTGTGCACATAAATAGCTCAAACGAGAAAATCGGATTGGCTTGATCGAAACATCAAGCGACGATCACGCAGCCCGAAGGTTCGGTTGCACTTTGTTTGCATATGAAGTGCAGAAGCAGAAGAAAAGTCAGAAAACCGGCGGGGTGTTCACGTACGCACCACGTACGGTGGCCATTGTTTCGGTTCGGGTCGGTAGACGAGCGTTTCAAATCTAAGTGGGTTAGTAGGGATTGATGGAAACAAACCATCTCCCCGGAACCATACGGGGTTGAAGGGAATTGAGCTGGAATTATGGGTGGAATTATTTCGGAGCTGCCGTCTCTTTTCGGTAGAATTTGCTTTGTTGTTTTACAAGAAATTAGGAAACTAGTTTTTCTCATGTGTTACATTCCAAGTGAAAAATTCTTTAGAAATTGATATTTGTTATTCCACGAACCCTTACATTTACGACCTTTGTCCTTTTCGCCATGTTTTTTTGTTTCATCTTCAACTGAATGTGTGCTTCTCCACCTACCCGTATGGTGAAGCTTTCAGCATTAAGCATTAAGCACGACATCATTCCGCCCTACCCCTCTGACCACCCGAAGTCAGGATAATCAATTTTTATTTTTGGTGTTTGGAGGAGAGAAAAGAAGAAGCAAACCGTCAACGGCTCGGCCTGTCACCATTCAAAACGTGTTCGCTGTGGGCTTACGAAGGATTTAATCGGAATGTAGGTAAACACTCGGCTAACGGCACCGTGCAGGCGGGAAATTTAACTGGAAAAAGTGGATATTTTTTCGCATCATTGCTATATGCCAAAATGTATGTACTCCATTGGATGTGAAATGAACTCTCCCTCTCACTCTCTTTCTCTCTCTTTTACTTTTTAGGTGCGGCGTAAAAAGCCTCCAAAAATGGTTCGTCAATTTGAAGTAAAAGCTGCTACAAAAAAAAAGGAAAAAGAAACTATTACCGAATTGGTTTCCAACGCTCCGGTGGTCTGGTGCCGGCCGCGGATATTCCAAAGTTGAAGGAGAACGAACGAAACAGACGTTAACAAACGGCGGACAGGCTTGAAAGGAAAGTTTTCATTTTCCACAGACCCGTGTTGCGGTGACGGAAAAACAAACTTCTGCTTCCCGTGCATGCTCCGGTCGCCGGACAGCCTTTGATTACAGCGTCAAAGAGTGTGATTACACCGGCAATGTCTCGGGACACAACGAGGCGTGTTAAGTAGCGGGGATGACGGTGGTGGTGGTTACACTGAGGCCGAGATGAAAAGTTGCACCGTACTGTGTTACACTTTCCCATCCAACCACATATTTGTAGTTTAATGAGCTGTTTCTTTTCGCAGACTCAGTTTTTATTTTCGTTGGTTTGTTACACACACACACTCACTCTCTCTCTCTCTCACGTCCGAGGCTCGTGCTCGGAAATGGAAACTGAAATGGATCTGGCATTTTTTGTTGTTGGTTGTTGCAATTTGCACATTCATAAACCAGCGGACGGAGCGATATGTGCTGCCCGGGGGGAGGCAGTCAATTAAGCGTATCTCTGTCGCAGTTATGCGAAAGCTGCCCGGTGTGGGACAGATTTTCGTAAAGTGACAACGTTAATTGAGATAAACTTAACGTTATTTATGAAAACCGGCAGCTGCTGCTTGCTGTTGTGTGCCCGATCGTATTCCGCGCTTCGGAGCCAACAAATCAAGTAATGGCACACCGGTCCGATGACTTATTGCGGTCGTCCTCTTGATTCGGCTCTTGAAAGTGTGCGGACCGCGGAACGCTAAATTGATTCATAGTGTAAATTTTCATTACTTCTCACAGGACGTGTGTAGGTGTGTAAGGTTTGTTAGGGATGTCTTGATTAAAATGGAATGCATGTGGCAATGGGAAGAAGGTGGAGGGTGGGTTCCATTAGAGGGCCACAATTATGTGATCGGTAAGCACTTACGATTAGTGTTGCGAAGCGAAAGGTTCGATGATTAGAGAAGGCGTTTGGTTGGCCGTATTTGTCATGTGTGTTTCATATGACGCTAGTGAGCGTAAGCGAGTAAATTACAGTTTTTTTTATTATTGTAATTCAGATAAATCTAATTTCAGCTGAAAATTTTCATTCGAGGTCCTTTGACATCGTTTTACAATATTTAAAAGCCATTTTTGTTCAGTAACGAATTCGTAAAGCAATGATGTGATGAAGATTCAATATTTTAAAGCTGAAAACTGATTTATTCCTCTGGAATTTATGCAAATCACCCTACGAAAACTCTCTGTGAAGGGGTATTTAGCACAATTTTCGAGCTAGGCAGTTTCTTTGCCATGTTCGCTTTAGAATTTAAAGCGTTCGAAACAAATTTACTGTACGAGTCGCTAACAAAAGGCGTAAATATGAATCGCCGACGGCCTTTAAGGGATAAACTGCCCGTGTGGTACGAAAAAATAAACACAAAAAGATAAATATAAAATCGTTCTCTCCTCCGTCTGCCACGGAACCTCTCGCATATTATCCTTCGTAAGCCGCACTTGCGTTGCGTTAACATTATTATATGCTTCTTGCACGAACCTCTCCTGCCAGTGTTGATGCTGGGAGGCATATGTGTGTGTGTGTGTGTTTATGTGTTGTTTGCAGGAAAATCGAAATCCCGCACAACTCGTGCGCAACGCTGGACAACAAATTTGAAAAATAATTAATTCTCGGCCAACGTTTCGTCGCTTGGTGGCCTTTCTCGTTTCTCACCCTCCTACCCAGCCCGGGTTAAGCAATCGTACCGCTGATCATCGCTGTTTTCTTGTACACACACACACAGCCGATCGACGAATCGCCCGCGTGCAACAGCAGGTTTGAGAGCGGGAAATGGTGAAAATAAAACACACCAACGAGAGGGGGAGGAACATTTTCAGCAACCTGCCGGCGCTACGTCAACAACCGGGCCAAAAGCTTTCCAGGACGCCCGGGGAAGAGAGCATTGAAAGCAAAATATCGATCTGAACAATTCACGCGGAGGAGAAAAGCTCACACACACACACACACACATGAAACATGGCAAAAAAGTTAAACAAGCAGAAAATAAAAAAAAAACAACCCGAAAAAAAACGCGAACCAGAGGGAGAGCTTGGTATTAAAATACAGCTGGCGGTTTCTTCCGGGTTTTGTTGCCGATGCGCTTCCGTGGGGTTGCAGCTGATGCTGCTGCTGCCGTTGCTGCTGCTTCACTGTTTTTGCATGCTCATATCGGAACAAATAACCGTAAATAAGACAAAGTTTGAAATGTTTTTTCGCCCGCTCCCTTTGCATCTTGCGCCCCGCCACCGTTGGTTGTTCAATTTTTACGGTCTTGCAACATAGCCAACCGGGCGCAACACCACCCCACCCGACCCGGGTGAAAACCGTCCGTCGCTTACATGTTTGCTTGTTGTTTTTTTTGTTTCCTTTCATCCGACAGAATCGGAAAATGGGAGGAAAAAATCTCTGCAAACTGGATGAGCTGCTGCCGTGGGCCCCGCGATTGGTATGATGGGAGTTTCATTGGAGTTTGAGTGAGTGGCTAAAACTCCCCACCAGCCCCGGCAACGCCGTGCGATATGGAATAACTCCGCCCGCCTTGCCAGCGACCGGTCGAGTGCTTAACCGATAAGAGGATGCTCGAGCGTGGCTTAGTTTACGGCATTCTGGCAGCGTGAGGATGGTGGCCGGCGGTCGTAGTAATGCGAGATGTAAAGTTTTCCCTTAATTTGTAACACTAGAACCGAAAATAATGTTGTTTGCTGCTTGGGCTGCTCGGTGTGTACAATGTGGTACACTCAGAAGTCGGTTCTCCACTCCGGAGGGATGCGGAGAGAAGGTGGATCCTCATCCGAAGCTGGTTTGATGCGCAGTGTTCCCGGTGGTTCGAGTGTTTCTTTAAAATATGGGCACAATGTAGCCTGCTTCCCGGTAAGGCGAATGTGAACCAACGGATCGGGCTCATCGTTTGCTGGCGTCAAACAAAAGGTAATTTGCGCCTTTTTGGTGCATGCTCGATATGTAGGGAGACAGGAAGCAGACTTTTTCCAAAATGCATTCCAGCCGAATCTTAAAGCACGAGCTTTCGGTGAAATTTTATTCGAAAATTCCGCGGAATGGGTAACAAATACTCCGAAAATTTCGAACACGAAAGTCGAAAGTCCCATGCATGGTTTTTGGATTTGGGTTTCACAAAAACTTCTTCTAATACGTCGAATGGAATGAATTTGCAAGTAAATAGGTCGATACAAAATGGAAAGACTGTTGAGAAGTGTGCAACTTAGAGCATCCTTTGTAGTATCAAATTTTCGCCTGAAACTCGTTAGTATTTACTAAGCTAGGATTTAAGTACATAATTTTGAACACATGAAGTATTTGTTGTTTTTCCTACACAAAGACCTTTAAGTGATTGGGGAAATGTAAAATGTTAGTAATGCCTTTATATTTTTTTAGTGGCAATTTTAAAATCATTCCAGTTTAATTGATCCATTGAAGTTAATCTATCACGATATTGATTCTTCTAAAATCTGCCAAAAATCCTTTCTATATCGCACTCTCATCCCCCAGGGAGGGGAAGTAAATCGGTCAACGACCTCGCGGATTCGCCGTCTTTGGATATTTAATTTACAAATTAATCCTTTCGCCGCTGGTCGATGATGTTTCATCTGCATCTGTCGTCGAGATTTCTGTCGCCGCCATGTCCGTTCCCGTTTACTGCCCGCCGGCGGTTAATCCGCTGCGCGTTACATTAACCTGCGGTTAAGCTGAAGTGCCAAACACCGCCGGAAGCGCAAATATCTCGCCTTGACGGTTCCGTGCCGATGCCGCGCACTTCGCACTCGATTCGAAGAAAAACCATTTCCAGTCTCCGCAGGCAACGGCAGGGGCACGGTTGGCTGTGGGCAGCCGTGTGGAGGAGGAAATCACTAATCTCTGCCAGCTTGGGTCGCCACGACGCTGGTTAAACATTCCCCTGCGCTCCCTGGTCACGAACGTTCCCGTCGTCGAACGCCGGACGAAGACGGCGACGGGACGGAGCCCACAAATGGTAGCGCAAAAATCCAACGAATGGCTCATTTCGCTCCATATCTCGTCTCGCTCGCTTCCGATGAGCAGGATATAATTAATTTATTCTCACTGTTCACTTCTGTCGGTTTCTTAACACCAGCTAATTAGTCAATCTCGTTCGCTTTCCTGCATTTGGAGCTTCCGGCGTTTCACCGGCGGCTTCCGGGTTTTGGGTGGAATGAAAAAAAACGGAGCGTGCAGAAGATGGAGAAAAATAGCAAAAAAAAAAACAGGCGAAACGAACACACTCCGGTGGCTGGTGGCTGATGGCTGGCTTTTCCTTTTTTTCTTGCTATCCCGCCTTGTCAACACGCTGTTCGTTTGCGTTTGCTCCTTCCCTCGCCGTGACACAATCTATTTGGAGAGTACTATCATAATTTAACGGAAACGTTTTGCTTTCCCTCCGGTTCAGTTCCTTTTTGTGGAGGGAGGGAGCAGGAAGTGTGGGAAAGGGTGTCTGAGGGGATTTTCTCGGTGGCCATTTTGTGGCGGCCACAGCTGTGTCCTAATTTTCTTCCACCGGGCACCGGGAGCCGCTTGCAGTTGAATGTAAATCGTACGGAGAAGAAAAGCGAATGGACCCAATAAACCCAAAAAAAAAAAAACGGGTGCTTCCGACGAGAGAAGCGATCCGGTTCGAAGGACCAAAAACCTGGTACTGTGTTTGTGTGTGTGAGAGCGCCACCGAAGAAGACGACGACGTTCACGGTGCCCGTGACTTACCGTGGAGGAGATAAATTATGATACCGGGATAATCCGCTTTGTGACCCGAAGCTTTTGCCAATGGGTTAATGACCGCTCTCTCTTACACACACACACACGCGGTATAGCGCCCAGCGTTTGCAACAAATTGCGTCGCACGTCGTCCTTTTTTTGTGTGAGTGTGTGTGCACTAGTTCCGTTTTCCGGACAGTTTAGCAGAAAGCTTAGTGTAATAATTATCACACATTAAAATAATACCAGCCAGTGAGCGAGCATTCAGCCAGGATGCGACCGGGGGTGGCGGTAGGTACGGAGCAATTAATCAAGTCTCGTGACCGTGCTTTTTATCCACCGTAGCCAGGCGTGACCCTTTGACACGGAACTTGCCGCAGTGGAAGTTTGCAACACGATAATTCGCAACGGTGCAAGGTGCGGGGAACTGTTGAAAGCCATTGTTTTTCTAATGCACGATAAATCCCCTTCTCCAACGAGATCATTTCAAATAGAGCAGATATTTAGTAGCAATGACAGCTATCCGAGCAGGCTGAGATGTGCTATCTAAATTGACGAGTGCAGTATCAGCACCGAAGCCCACTCGATGGCAACAGCAACATCTTCCACTTGAAATGTTGTGTGTTTGACAAACAAAGTGTATATTTGCGATCGGTCGGGTAAAAAGTGCTCCAGCTGCCGTTGCCGCCTTAAACCAGCCGTGTGGCCATTTGTCACGAGCATTCCGGAGCGTAAGAAAGCAATCGAACGGACCCAGGGCGGCACTAGAGTCCACAGAGCTGGATCTCCGTTCGGATCTCCGGATTTAGGCGTGCAGAATTTCGAATGCCGCACACACCGGGCGCCAAGACGCGTGTGTTTGTTTTATGACAGCGGTAGGATAATATTTAGTCAGGCTTTTGAGTTGTCCTTGCAGCACAAGCATCAATGTTGGCGCAGCCGAAGCATCGGGCGTGATATCGCAGGTGTGGGCAGAGAAATTTAATCGCAATCTGAAAACGGCAATCTGTCATCATTTGTCACGTCATTTGGCTCGAGCGAGGGGAAGAGGAGCCGTTCTCGAATGGCGTCCCGTTTGTTGGTGAATGTTTTCCAATTAGTAAAGTTTTCGGGTTTTATTGTAAACGATTAGCTCAACCGGGAGGTGGTCCGGGGCGGTGTAACACGGTTCGGTCATTCATTCGGAGTTCGATTGGTGTTGGATTGAGTGGTTCCCGGGAGATGCTACCTGGAAGCTGCCGCTGCTGCTGCTGCTGCTGCTGCAAATCTCACAACACGCATCGTCGTCATGGTGTCTTGGTTGCTACGATGTGCTCCGGGAAGAGTGTGTTGAACGGATTTCTCTCTCGCCACCTGCTGCCGTTCGGTTCGGCCGCTGCTGACCGGTTTGTTGGAAGGGATATTTATTTCAAATAAATCGACGACGACACGGCTCCCACAAGGTCCGGGTGAGTAATAGCCTTCGCCTTGGGGAAGGCACCACTCCCTCGGACATTCCCACCGGGAGTCTCGAGCACAACCGTTCGCATCCCCAGCGGAGACGGCCGGTGGTCGGTTTTCCTGGCCGTAACTAACACACAACTTCTTGTCGTTCCTCTGTTTTCAGTACTTTTTACGCCTTCCGGCCCGGGACGGTAAGCTACTGTGTAGGATGCGTCCGAGTACGACGTAGAAACATTTTATACTGTTCAGTGCACCGGTTCCGCATCGGTTCCGCAGCAAGCAGTGCTGGCAAGGATGTCGGACACAGGCGAGATATGGCGGAACAGGAAGGCGACGCCGTTGAGGAAACGGAACCGAGGACGAAAAGGGATACACTCGAGATGATTCGTTTGCTGCCGCCACTGCCACCACCCCCCGAGCCACTTCCGCACGCTCGTGGGACGGGTGTTACAAAATTGAGTTAACCCATCAAGTTCCGGAGCCACTATGGTAAATTTTCAGCTACTCCAAATGCCACAAAACTCGATTTCAGATCCGTGTTGCGGGTGTGGGAAGGGGAAGTGGGGCTGCTCGTTATCGAGGCCACGGGAATTTTCTTCAACCGGCCCCGGTTTCCGCCCCAGATCCGATCTCTTACTACCCAGCCAGTGACAGCCTTTTGAGAACCTGTTCCGGTTCCGGTTCGTTTGGTTCGTTCGTGTGGATGGGATATCAACGATTGAACTAACATTTCCCACAATCTCTTTCTCTCTTTCTCCAGTACGCTCGATGCATGCTCCGATACAGGAGGTGGTGCATTCGCTTCGCTTGCTGCTTCTGTTGCTGCATTGGATTGTTTCCATCCCCAGGCTGGAGCATATTTCAGTTTCACACTTTACACACACATTGAAATGAATAGGTTTTCGGTCAAATGTCACCAATAATTACTGATCGAAACAACACTTTCTTCACCTCCGTACTCCGAGGTCTGCATGCCGCACCCGATCCTTGCCTCTCGTGCGAGCTAATATTTATAGTGGCTTCGGATCGGGGATCCTCCGCAGGGTGAAGATTGTTCGTTCGCTTCGTTCGCCGGAAGGGGCCACCAGCGTTAGTTTGTCCGGAAAGTCGATGCTTGTTGGCTCGAACGTTTGCTGATAAGGAGTGGACCCATATGGGAGCGTAAAATGCTAACATCGGAGGTTTGCAGATTTATGCTTTTTGGCGTGCGCTCGTTCGTTCGCTCCCCGGGAGCAAACTGCCGTTGCTTAACCGGCAGCCGTTGTGCAGCTCTGTAATTCATTTTCTTCTGCAGCGGAACGGCGGATGGCGGATTGGAGGTGAAGGTGGAGGTTAGCCAATATTATGACGCGTTTCATTGAAGAACTAAAATGGGTGGCTAAGTTACTGCTTCCCTCTCCATGCACTGTTTTAATGAAATGCTCACAATGTTCCACTTCAACTGTTGTGTGGTTCGGGAAAGTTGTGAGGTGTTTTGCGGTGATGTTTGCATAGCGAGGAGAATCGGGTTGGTTCTTCATTTTATCGAAACATATTTGATCAACGGTTTAGTTTCAGTACAGTTTGGTATGAAACATCGAAGGCCATACATTTGCTAAATATAAAAAAAATGATTAAATCGTATTGTAATAGAGCATTAAGAAGACATGATAGTTGCATACTTTCAGGCGCAAAATCATTTTAGTCACGATTTTATACAAAACAATATTTTCCTATCGATCGGTATCGGTTATTTCGATCCTTCTCGATATTTTGGTACAATATTGATAATAAAATTGCACATTTTGCAAGCATCACATGAATGAGCATGCTTTAACATCTAATTCCAAATGCGTTGACGTTGCAATTTACGTCCGCTCTCCTTCATATATCATTAGGCATTCCCGTTTCCCCATATTAGGATCAAATTTCGCGCCGGCATATTGATTAAGTGGGCCGAAATGAATTTTAAGCACGAAAAATATACACAAAAAAACTCATCAAAAGCATTATTCCCATTTCGCTGCCGGGAGTGTGAACTTGTGCCGGTATCATCACCGCATCGCTTCCCTTCCCTTGTACCCGGGATGCCTCTGATGGATGATCGTTCCCACCAAATGGAGATCCGTTTTTTTTGGCGTTGTTGCTTCGCTGGTGGTGGCAAAATAAATGATATCTGTCAATGAAGCCAATCAGCAGATGGATTGCTTCCCACGCTGTGGTGGCTGCTGCTCGAAAAGAAAATGAAAAAACGTGCCGCTTACTGCCATGTTCGTAAAAATGGCAATCGAAACACACATTTTTCTTTCCCTGCCGCGCTCCGTTCGGCGTTGCGTTCCAATGCTTTATGTTGCATTATTTTCCTCTCTCCTCTGTTTCCCTCTCTTTGGATCGTATGTTATAGGTTCGATAGCATGCCTGAGAATAAAAAAAAAACAGCTTTAAATCTTAACTATCCATCAAATCTTTTTTTTTTCTCCTCCCCAGAACGTACCGGCGTTCCCCATCAATCAATACCCACCGACACACCGAGCTCTGGTCACTTCCTGCTCCTGCGCGAAAGTTTGGATTAGAAAAGTTCCACCGTCTGCCGTCTGAAAGTCGTTCGGGAAAGATGTTGCCATTCCGACGACGCCTCACCTAGCAGTCGCAAATTCCAAAGTAAATATACAACGATTGGTGCCGCGTTCTCTTCAGTGATTCCGCGTGCAGAATGCTCAACGAAGGAGGAATACAATTCCACGGCTTCTTGGGGTGCGGACTCGGCTTTCCAATTTCGGATTTCCCTAAACGACACGTTGCATATTTATTTCCTCTCGTGCCAATTGAAATCAATCAGTGGTTTTGGGGGAGGGAATTTCGGTACGTGTAATGCTCATGAATCGAGCGAACTGGTCGTGATTCGTGATTGAAGCATCAATGCCACCGGTCCTTGTAGAAGAATATGGATTGCGAAAGTGCTAGAAGGAGCGATAGCGGGCTTGGGACTAAAATAATTACCTGCAATCGTGTCGAATTACTCATGGTGGCATAATAAAATGGATATTGTGCGACGATTAGGATCAGGTGACGATTTCGGCACAAAGGTTGACGAGTTGCTTCCCGTCTCAAGCACCGGTAATGGGTGTGAAGATAACCCCCCTGGTTCGCGATGCTTCGGTAATCGTTGATTGTTATCGTGCAAACACCTTTCTCCATCGTGTTACCAATGATCTCCCGGGCAACAGCATCACCGCAGGTGCGGATGAACACAACTCTCCGAACAGCTTAATCTGCGGTGATTAATGGCAATCGTGTCCATGTGTGCATTCCAGCATTTGTTGTGTCCTAATTTGTGTTTTTTTTTCGTTCAGTTTTGCAGTAGAATTTAATCGCTGAAAGCATTTTCATTTGCAGTATCAAAGACGCTTTCACGAGGTGCTTTCGTGAAGAAGAGAGAAATGGATTGAATCGATTCATCGGAAGCTAAGGAGCAGCATGTGGTTAAATGATCGGCAAATTGTTCTCGGTATTTGATGGCTCTGTCGCATATTTTGAAAGAGGCGATGGTTCGTTCGGTTGGAACATTATTTATTGCAACATTATCGATTCAATTCGATTAGTGGAACAAGCTGTTTGTTAGTTTGCATGCATGGATTGTTGATGATTGCAGTAGTAATTATTTTAATACGCGTCTCCATAGCTATACGAAAATGAACACTTTCATAAACAATGTTTCGTTTGGCCTTCAATCGAACAAATCCACGTTATTTTATTAAATTTCTGAAAATTTGATCGTTCTAAGCAAATCTTCTGTTCGCCGGAACATACAGCACGCTGCAAATTCAATTCACTTTACGATCAATCTAATGTTGATGGGAATGCCATCGAATCTGTAAGGAAATTTCACGAACGATTAACGTTTGACATAAATGACACGGTTAGAAAGTGCGACGTTAAATTTTGCAAAGCCAAAGCCCTTCGGTAAACGGTAACTGCAATAAATAATCGTAAACCAACGGTTGGGTTCCAAAATTTACAGCCACTCCGGACGGATTTGTCTTCCCGGCAGACGGTTCAGAAATCGAATGGTGACGAAGAAAATAGGATGAGAAACCTTTTGAACAATCGGCCCCCCCCCCTATAGTAAGTTCGGTTAAGATCCTTTCTTCCTTTTCTCCCTCACCCACACCCACCTCTCGAATTACCGAATGTTTATGGTAGCGGGGACTTGTGGAAAGATTAATTGCACCCGTGAAACCCGTGGCGATTGGTTTGGGAACCAGTTGTGTGCGTTTTTTTTGTTTGTGCTCCGCTTCCCTAATTTCCATGCCCGTCCTGCTGCGCTGCAAAAAAGGGTTTCCTCAGCGCAATTTCCATTCATTTGGGGCTGGCGAGAGAACAGACACGATGGAAGGGACAGACTTAAGAGCGGAAAAAATGCTGAAGTCGGTTGCTTTCGGTACAAAAGGGACCCGATCTCCGCTTGTTTTTTTTGTTGTTTTGGATCCGTTCCCGGTTGGCTTCGCTGGCACAACTTGAAAATCGTTTTACGCGCCGTTTAGGTAAATCGCTGTGCGAGCTTGTGCCGCGCGCGAAGGTGGAAATATGAATCGATTAGGTCCAAATCCATTATGCTGATATTCGCGTTTTGAAGCACCCACTAGACGCACTGAGAACCGTCGAGTCGCGCTTGCCGGCGACCATTGAAGGGCGGAAAAGGATGATAAAAGAAGAGATCTTCCGGATGGACGAGTTCTAGAGGGAGGGAGGGTTGTCGCTCACAATGCGGTAAGGTTGGACAGAATGTTTTTACAGAGCAATTTCGGACGAAAGTTTTCAGAGCTCGTAAAGAAATTTGAGAGTAAAATAGTTTGTTTTACTTTACAGTGTTTATAAAATTATCATCTTTTTGTTTGCATTAAAATCGAACATTTTGACCATTTATCATGACATTCTATCATCCTGCGCATAGTTTATTCCAACCCTGCAGATCACTTTTCTTCCCGAATCCATCGTATTTGAGCTTGCCCTCAGCACACGGGAGAGAAAAATATCCCAAATCCCATTCCACCCACACGTCGGCGACACTTAGGCTTTCCTGTTTTCGGAGGAAAAAAGGAAACGGGAATCTTCCCGTTGGATGAATTATCAAACGAACTCCAACGGGCACCGATTTGGTTTTCGGATACGGATTTTTGGAAACCCCGTTGATTCCTCGGATCGAACGGGATCAAGCAGCCGCGGGCGGCTTCGATGATGGACGATTGATACGGTGGTGGCTTTTTAAACCTACCCCCTTCCCCTTCCCCCCGCCCTTGGTCACGAAAGGATTCAGTGTGGCGCAGTGTGAAGTTAATGTAGCAAATCCTTTGCCCCATTTTTGGGGAAAGCCAAGCGTTGGCTTTGGTATTGCCGAACGATGCTGGGCGATGTGAAAGTGGAAAGCCGTAATTGATTTTGATAAGAGAAAATATTTGTTGATACATTTTCCGGCCTGGGCTAGAAGAAAAAAGTGTTTTTCTCGCGCACAACCTAGACGTCCCTGAGAGCTAGGCTAGGGATAGCAAGGGGTTTGAAAATCGATATCGAAGCGGGCCGGCACTGTCGGCTCGATGGATTATTGGAATCGTGCAAACAAGGTACCCAGCCAGCCGCCAGACGACGATGGGCAATGCGGAATGAACAAACGGATGGGGGGGGGGGGGGGGGGGGGAGAGGGGAGGTGGTCAGGGAGCTGTTAAGGACCGGCTACTTTTAGAATGACTTTATGGTGTATTCGAACTACCGCGGAAAGGCCCCTCGGCCGGAACCGGAAATGCAGCACGGGGCCGGCGCTTTTGAGATGGGTCTCTCCGGTGCCGGTCGCATTATTGGGAAAGTTTCACCGCGCGCATACATCCACCCAAATTGCCTCCAATAAATTATCTGCAAAAGTTGGCTGCTGTTTATTTAGTAAATCCATAAACTTTCGAACCGGGCTGGGGTTTGGAGGGGGGGGGGGGGGAGAAGACCGAAGGGAAGGGGGATCTGGGCGCGCGATAAATAATGGTGATTTGGTTTTGGCTTATAAACAATTTTCTGCTCATGTTTAATGAATCGCATCCCCCCGTCCAAGGGCGCTCTCACACACACACACACACACGCACAAGGGACAGGGACATCCATCCGGCGGGGGGTTTGTTGCGGTCAGTCCGGAAAGCGGTGGTCTGCAAACACTCCAAGATCTATCCGTGAAGATGTGTGTTTGGCTGTGCCTGGGAAGGAAAGTTTCGGCAAACTAGCAAACACACCTAGTCCTTGCTTGCGAAGAGCTCAAACAGCACGATTACCGATCGAACCGGAGCAATTCTTCGCCCTCCCTGAAGAGGGATCGGATCAGTTGAACCAACCCGATTCCGACCGCACTGCAAGATTGGCGAAGAAGAAAGTTAATAACGAAACTTTACCCCACTCCTCACGCAAAAGGAAGGAGCTCAACTTTCGCTCGCAACTGGATCGTTTTTTGCCGAAGATCCCGCCGGGACCAACCCGTGCTAAATCTGCTTTAAAAGATCCGCTCCAAAGTGTGGTGCTAGAAATAAAACACGCATACACTAACCCATCCGCTTATCTTGAACAACATTGTGTGTTTGTGTGTGCGTGAGTGGCTAATTTTTCATCAACTGGATTGTTGAAAAATTTATTTATTGCCAACGTGCGTGTTGGCTCTCGCCGTTGTGAAGCCATCGTACCATGGCACGGCCAGCAACAAACCTCTTTTTTCTTTAATATCCATTTTCAAAATTCATCATCCTTCATCCGTCGTCGTCGTTGTCGTCGTCGGCTCAGTGGGCTGCTGATGCTCCCCGGCACATGCCGGGTGAACTCCGGCAAAAGCAGCAGGAAGCAAAGGTATCGTCGTGCGCCGTAGAATTTCGGTTCATACTTTTTCATTAAAATTGAATTATGTTTCCGTGACTGTATCGGTGTACTGGATGTAGCCCGTTTCCGGCTGTACCGGTTGTACCGACAGCCTTACGGAAGCCCGCTCTCCCACGGACCTTCTTTCACCATGGCCACTTGGTGAATGCGGCAACGGTAAAGGTGTCTTCTGTGGGATTTTTTTTTCTTTTTGAGTGGCACGTAAGGATCTTTTAAATTCCGAAGTTTATACGAAATTATACACGATTTTGGAGTTACCGGTACTGCACAGCTGGAGCAATGGTTGTGCTTTCCAAATAAACACACATTATTTACAGCTCGTTCAAAGGTCCGTATAAGGCCACAATCTTGGAATAAACGTTTCTTACACCGAGCGAATCTGTTGCGTTGGAGTTTGTGGAAGTATTATTTGAAAATATTCTGTTTGAAAATGACCAGAAAGCTGCTTAGTTGCTTTATGTAAGTTCATTTGAACTAAAAAAAGCGATTAAAAATAGCGTCAAAAACATTAATAAATTGCAAATCTTGTTTCAAACATCCATGCGAATGTAACCTCTAGATAACTAATTCATCAGAGGGAAGACGACAAAAAACCAAATCGTCCAGCCAACTACAACGTACAAGTGTACAAAGTAAGATTTACAAACAAAGTAAGCATAAAACAACCTCTCTCATTCGCGATGCTTGTAAAATCACAAAGAACAGACACACACACACACAGACAAAAAAAAACCCAGAAAAAACATCATCCCAGATTAATAAACGATAAAAATTCATCTCAACGGCAACCAAAACACCGACTGCAAAAAAGCAGTTCGGAACACGCTCGCGCCTTTCTTCGCTGGCTACTGACGGATCGTAGCACACACACACGCACACACACATACAAAGCGAAACAGCGTCCATAAATAATGTTTGGGGTTGTAAAATATGTAACCGATCCCGGGATGTTGTAGGTGCGTAACGTTTGGCGTAGAAGGCGGTCGATGCTCGCCTAAATCACACAATCGTATGAAGCGCTCTAACAAATCCAACGCCGATGGTCGGAGCCACCTACCGGAAGCCGGAAGCGCCCAACACAGCGACGAACGAAGGGGAGGAGGGGTTGGGGGGGGGGGGTAGGAAGAGGCCGGGTAAGCGGGAAAACGGCAACCAAACAACCCCCTGGCCCGACGGTGCAGCAACGCGAGCGTGAAATATTCCGCACCGAAATTCGAATATGCGAATCGAATGAATTTAAATTTTGGCCCAACTGGTGGAAACTTGTGTTGGCCGCAACCCAACCACGTGATGGAGGGATGGGCAACACACGTACAAAAAAAAAGCAGAATGGAAATGGCAAAAAATCACACACATACACCCACACCCACCCAACATGTTTCACCCGCGTTTTGCAGTGGTACCGTTTAGATTAGATTGAAAATTGAATTTAAATTTCCGTGCGTTTTTCGTGCACAAGTGAGAAACACACCTTCCACGGCGTTTCCCGGGCAAGGAATGCCGCATACAAGTCCGGGCGACCTTACACCGTGTGTGTGAGTGTGTGTGAGGGAGAGTTGAACGAGTTTTTACGTTCCTACCCCGACGTCTTCCCTCCCATTCTCACTCCCAAAAAAAAAAAAAACCCCTCCAACCGACATTGCGATATTTGAATTCTTACCGCGAAACGCGAATTCGGTCACGGCATGATGATAATGTTGATGATGATACGATAACGTTAATACGCCCGCCATGTTTCGGTTTGCGGGCGTGTGTGTATGTGTGTGCTTATTTGTCCCGCCTTTCTCTTGCTTCCTTCTTCATTTTTTTTTCTCTTCCCCACCATCATAAGGGTAATGAGAATTTTACCCAATTTTTTCCCCATTAACCGGTGCGCACATCACACACAAATTTTGGCATCGGTCGCGATCGCGGGGCGGCGATGGCTCGCAAAAAAAGCACATAAAATGAAATACATGTTCATATGAGCGGGCGTGGACGAACGCTTCCCACCCTCCCCGGCGGGGTCCCCTATCGTCAATCGTGTGTTACGAAGTTTCGGGCTTAAATTACACCACGAACGCCGCTGCGACCGGAATGTATCTCAATCAAATACCGATTCGAAAATTATGTTTCATCATTTCATTTCTTTTGCTCCGATCGATCGACATTTTGCACGATTCGCGAGGCAAACCGTACTGTGAACGATAGGACCGAGCGCAATCCATCACATGCGATAAACATGTGTGTTTTATTTAAATTTTGTTCATTGAATAAAATATTCACAGTGAATACGGAGAACATCATCGGTTTTAATTTTAATAACGATTTTAGTAGGTATTTTAAAATAATTAAACAGTGTTTTCAATCCACTATGAGTTGTGTCACTTATTAATTAATTTTATTCCCAATACTACCAAACCAAACGCAAACAAACGTGTGTTTTTTTCGTTCGTGCAAAACACCGTAGGCTTAAATGTGATCGTCAAGTCAGACAGAAATCCATGCAGTTGTTTCGTACCATTGTTTCTTACGTGTAATCATATACCGAGAAATGGTTCAAAAGAGAAATCTCTGGTAGAACAATGGATAAGTTACACCATTATGTTCATCGAATGGAGCTGTTCAAAGTCTTCTAGTACGGAAAATCGATTTCCAAACATGTAACATCATACGGTTCCAATGACGTAGACGAATCATAAAGCTTGGGAAAGTACAATTCAAAAGAATTGCAAACAAAACACCACCTATCCGTTGGATAATCTATTTCCCGAAGTATAATAATGATTAACATTCCCAACATTTCCACCTAATTATCCATCGACTAATGTTGCAGTGTGAACAACATTTTTTACAAGAACACACCAGACATTAACGCACCGATTCCGATGTAAGATTCAACAGACGCATCCGATTATCTAGTTTCGCGGAAAAGACAGCTGCCACAGATCAGTTCGATTGATCGAATCTGGTGTTCTCACTTTCAGGAAAATGTTCCCAGCCGATTGACGATTTACAAGAGACGGCCGAACAATGGCTGGGTAAAAACGATGTAAATTAATTTACCGCGCATAGATGATTTCCAGAAATCAACCCTCACACTTGCCACGATTGTGTAGAGCAATTTGTTTCCTTTGATCGCAAACCAGCCGCTTCTCACTTCCACTTCCGATCGGAGCTGTGGAAAGCTGTAACTATTCCTTCACGTTCTAACCTGTCAATTACACCACATTAGCTTGAAGCGGTACTGGCGAACCGATTCTCCAATCGATTTGTGTTATTAATTGCATGCCTTTGATCGATATAAATTGAGCAGGCATGTCCGGAAGGCGATACATTTTTAACTACACGCGCACCATGAACATGGATGACGAGGCACACCGGAGGGATAAAAGAAAATACATGGCGCGTACATTGTCTCACAAAAGTAACAAGTGCAAAAACACACACGAAGGAACCGGAACGACCGCTTCCTTATCGGCACACTTCCGGTGCAACTGCACACCGGGATGCACCGGTGCCGGCATGAAGGAATGGATTAAATCCACGTGGGAAATGAACCGTAAATCGTTAGTCAACGTGAGGTGGTTGAAGAAGACAGATACGCTTCGGTTGCGGTGCACGTGCACGGGGAAAAAAAGGCATTCCCGTTTACTCCTCTTTGGCTCCCCCCGCTCCCCATTTGGGACATCCCGGGGACTAATGGTTAAAAAGCGATCAGCCGAGCTTTTACGTTGCTAACGATGCTGTTGTTGTTGCAACAAAATTGAAAGCGCAAAAAAATTGAAAGATAATGGTAGTGAGTTCGATCGGTACAGAGTATTAAAATGTGATCCTTTTCGTTACTGCACGTTAACATTGGATAAATTTCGAAAGTATAGAAGAAACGTCCACCGCCCTGAGCAAGGATTGACTGGAAACTTGAGGTAACAAATCCATAAACAAAAAAAATGCAAATGAAAACACAACAAAATGTTTCACGCAAGTACCCATATCGCATCCAATGAGGGTAATTAATTACATTTACACCATTCTATGGACTTTTTGAGAGGGGAAGGAAAAATACCTCTCCATTTTAACATCCAAATCACTGGCCAGTGGCGTGGAAAATACGGCACTAGTTCCGTTCTCGATCCGCACTGAGTAGCTTCAGGGATTCATAACAATAAAAAAAATACTACTGCTTCCGGCTGCCGCCAAGCATTAAGCACATTGTTTTATTACACACCCATGTAATTAATCAAACCCAATGCAACGGAATTAAGCCGTTTCCGGCCGCCGGGTCGCTTTCACTGCTGCGTCGGCCAACAGCCGTAAAAAAAGTATACGGCCATGGAGGTCGGAGAATAGTCATTTAAATAAAAATAATACTATTGCGCCCAGCCGGAATTAAGTACCGTTCCGGTGTATGAGCGTGTATGTGTCTGTTTCCTCACACCAACACTGCACTGTGATACTTTTGTGCACAAAAGCGACTCACTGCAATCCGGTTTTGTTATTTGTTATACATATTTTTTGTTTATTTTCAATTGAATTTTTGTGGCCTTTTAAGCATCCACTGTATGAAAGTCGACTTTTAGTCAAATTTCCATACAACTGTCTTCCTGTTATGTGTATCATAAAGAGATGAAGTATATGTGAGTACCTTTTTGGTTCTTTTTTATTTTCCATTATGACAATTTTTTTGGAATCCGCCCCACAAAATGATTTAATTGATCTACTTTTCATATAAAATATTACTAACCGATGGGTTAGTTTAAAACTTGAACGAAATAAAACAGAAAAAAATCAATCATATCCACACGGCCAAACAGTCCATCTGACTAATGACGTTTGGTATGTCTTTGAGTGAAAGTGGCAAACACTCACCCGCACCCCGATCCGTTTGCCACAACCATTTTGCCACTCCACGCAAACGATGAGGAATTTATTTCCAATAAAATAAATGCTAATGCCGTTAAACCTTCCATCCTTCCGCTTCGGTGGGAGGAATTCGCTCAGCCAGCCAGCCGAATGTCGGCGGTTCCCGTTCGAGTCGCGATGGGATGGGCTTTCGGGGAAAGAAAA
>KI915043.1:10440715-10558554 GCA_000473445.2 Anopheles farauti | reverse complement strand
CCCCCCCCCCCCCCCACCCACCATTTGCGCCTATCGCACAAATACACAAATCTATTTGCGGGCGCAGCTGCGTTCGGAAATCAATGAAAGTGGGAGACCCTTTTTGTCTACTTTCGGGGCGAGTTGTTTAGGGTATAGTTTCGTTTTGTGTCCCTTCCACCCCCTCGACAAGCGAAATAAAAACTCCCAAGACCGAATGCGAGACGATCGTTTACCGGATTCGGATTCGGTCAGCGCAACGGCGAAAGAAGAAGGGTCTGGAGCCAACTTCTCTCCCAAGCGCTCCGCCAGCGCTTTTGGGAGGCACGAGCGGTCGAGCATTTCAATTTATTGCGCTTCACCGCAAAAACGCTCCGGGACGGTGCTCTCGGTGAGTGTAACCGCCAGAAAAAGTGGCACCACCGGCAGTGGCACCGTTGTGTGGCCGTCATCGTTTTTCCATCAGCAACGATCACAAAGTTGAAATGAGATTTGTCTCCGATTTATTTCTGCTGGACCGCCCGAACCGAAACCGTTTGGGTTGCTGCTGCTGCCGCTGCTTGTCTGTCTGGCCGCCGCTTTCGCCTGGTAGCAGAGTTACGAATCCTGGAGCGGAGTGAAGCAACTTCTGTTCTTCTGCCGTGGCAAGAGCAAGGCTTCGGACGGACATCAAACGTGTCGGTGGTGAGGGAGGGTAAAGGGTCGCGGGGCGAATCCGGTCACAGAAAAGTGTGTCACAGCACGAAAAACTAACCTCCCGAAGCGCACTGCCGTTGACGTTTCGTTGTCGTTGTCGTGGGGTGCAACAAACAAAAAACCCTGTCGCATGCAGGCAACCGTTGCTGTGAAAGAGAGCTCCATAGGGTTTTTTTTTGTGATTTGTATGTTTTGATTACTAAGAAGAACCTCTGCTGCATTCAAACATCATCATCAGGTTAGCTGCCGGTTGTTGTTGGACCTTTCCAGTGGACGTTCCGAGGAGGTAATTCTCACGAAGAGTCACTCCGTATTAATGTGTGAAAATGAAGAATATACATTTGTAGTTATGTCAACTATCGGTGCATGAAGTTGATGCTTACAATTTGTAGAACTATCGAGTGCATTTCGTGTAGTATGTTTTTTTTCTAAGGAGAATTCAATGTAACTTCAAGGCACATAAATGTCTGGTTGGAGACCATAAACGTCTCCATTCGACCCTTTTGTGTCCGTGAGCGTTGGCGCAATTGATTTGTTGTTTCTTGCTCTTCATATAATGAATATACAGCACAACGTTTCTATCGTTTCAGTGATCTTAAAATGTCTAAAGGTGTTCACCAAACGGAAAGAATATAATCAAAATGACGAACGTTTATCAAGCGAAGACGAGATGAACTGAGCGAGACTGAACTTCTTCAATTTGCTCCGACGCGCCCGTTTCCCCTTGAAGCGGTTTCAAACCTCCCCCTCCTGAAGCCAATACCTTGAACGTTGTGTGCTTGGCAAAAACCATCTCCCAGTGGGCGGCAAAAGAAGGTTAAGCGAACCAAAGCCCCATCCCGCGCCAGGTGTAGTAGGTGGTAAGACACGAGATGTTCGGTCCAGTCTCCGGTTGTAACATCGTTTTCTTGTTCGTTTCGCTTTTCAGATCAACCGGAAGGCAGACGGAACGCTCTGCAGTGTGGAGGTGGGGAGAGATGGCTTTCTCTGAACAATTCTCAATTACATTCGCCACCGCAATCCGGGCGCTTGTTGCCCACTTCACCCACTGGCGGTGACACGGTTGTATCTGTGCGCATCGTGGGAACGGGTTACACGATGCCAACTTGCTCGGAAGGAAAAACCGGCTCACTTCACCTATCCCCAGTTAGAAGAAAGCACCGGCGTACCGGCGAAAACGAGCGGCGACATAAAGCTAGTGAGTTCATTCCGGATGAGCTATAAAGTGATTGTCCGACCGGGAGGCGCGAGGGAACCGAACAAGTGCGGGCAACTAAGAAATCCCCAGGAACCTGCAAAAGGTAATAAAATCGGTCCCGGGAGCTGCAATCTCGGTGTCTCAATGGATGAACTAAGTATGGACTGATGACACGATAATATCACTGGCGCGCCCGTGTACCCGGTGCATCTTCACCGGCACCAGCGTTCCGTTGCCGGAACGGAGCCCGTTCGGTCGGTCGGTGTCAGGATTTATCTACATTTTATCAGTTAGCAGTTTTAAAAGTAGATTTTCTATGCTGCTCGCAGAAAACAGCCCGTCCTCTCTCCGACTTTCTCGCCAGCAACCCGCGACACTTCCAACGCTTGGAAGAACCGTTTGTAACCGCTTGCCCATGCCGTGCCGGTACTGGAAATGAACTAACTTTTAACCTCTGCCGCCTCCGAAAGGTGGAACCGAAAGGAACCGCACCGCGTTTACATCCCGTGTGCGATTTGGCATGACGGTCGAGATATTGTGGAAGAATTACTCGTCTCCGCACACATTGTCCTTGCGTTCTTTCGAGCATTTGATTCTTTTTCACTCGATTCGGCTGATAACATCGGGCTCTCGGTTACCTCTTTATCCACACGGTCGGTGGTCATCTCGCACACAGGTAGCACTTGCGGATGGTGGCCTACCTACATGGGGATGGGATGCGACGAAGCTGTCAACATAGAAATTCAATTTCACCCGGAACACAACATTTTCGTCGGGGCTCTTTTTTTTTTGCTGCTTCGCCTCCAGCCCGCCAAATTGTGGGAACGGAAAATATGGGCCCCATAGTTCGGGTTCCATGCTACGGATTCGGCGACAATCGGCACGGCACGAAACGGCGAAGGTAATTGAAGTGATTGGTAGAATCGTTCGATTGAGTGGTAGTTTTTTTTTCGCTGCGGATATGGGACAAGTTTTCCTTTTCCTTTTGCTGAGTGTGTGTGTGTGTCCATGTGAGAACATTGCGGTAGTTGCACGAAACGAACAGTTCTGGAGTTAGTTTTTGGTGGTGTCGGACAATAGTTAGTGTGGGGTTTGGACACTGTGTACGTTTTGGGGAAGGGAATTTAAAATCCACGCAAACTGTTGGTATTCTTTAACTGCTTCTGGTTGAAGCAAAACAAGCCATTAAAAACGCTTAGGGTGTGCGACGTAATGGTTCTACACTATTAATGCATAGAGTGATTTGGTAGACTACTTATGGAGTTATTAAACACTTCGAGCAGTTGTGCTAAAATATGTAATGTATACTATTGCATACTTTTAGGCAAGTTGGTACATTCTGCTCCCTAATTTATGTTCTACGCATTTTAATAGCACAGCTTTTCCGGTGGTCTTACATTGCTACTTCCAGAAAACTTGCCGATTATTTTCAGTTATTTGTATTTCGTTTAATCATACTCAAAATATGGGATCGGTCGCAAAACCATCTCATCCATTTTAATCGTGCTGATTTTCCATTTTACCCGCAGCTCAACTGCTGTTAAACCTATCGTCGACATGTCGCCGTACTGTTTTCCATCGCCAACTACGATCTGCTGCCAGTGGTACACACGCATACTGCCATACTGTTCCATCGGAACAAAATGTGTTAAGCTAGCACACTCACTTACTCCTTCTCTGAATCAAATCATCATTTTGTGCGGGCTCAGGTGGTTTATTATAGAAATAACAAACCGAACGCGGTAGAAACCGGTCTCGGCTCGTGTGGGCCAAAGCAAATAGTTCGAAGTTTTGTCCTTACTTGCCGTCGCAACGTCGCAACTATATCTTGAGTGGAGGTTATCCGAAGAAGTGTCTGTCTGTCTGCTTCTGCCTAGCTGTCTGCTATCTTCGCCCTTCTCCGCCCCCCAGCTCACCCGAAGCGTGATGATGAGACGATGTGAAAAATGTTCCCGTTCGTCGTTTTTCATAACTTAGTCAGCGGTTTTGCAAGCGGGGTTGCCCGCCTGTTCCACTCCCGCTACGCTGCGCTTGTTGCTCTCGGTTGGTAATGAACGGTAGGGGTTTAACCCGCTTCGCTAAACCCGCCCGGATCTGCGAGCGGTACAGATGGTGAACGAAAACGTGCAGTTCGCAGTTCATTACGTGCTCGCTTCAGAATCGAACCGGGTTTCGTTCGCCGTGCGTGGATGGGGTGGGAGGCGGAACGCTTCGGAACGCTTGGCCGCAGAATGTGCTGTTGGCAGGGAAGGTTTCGCATGAAGTTTTAATTATGAGAAATAAGTTTCAGCACGTAATTCAATCCTGAAGTGAAATTGTTTAGCAAAAAGTTTGATCAAATTACGAAGCCAGTTGAAAATCTGTACGGTCGGGTCGGTTTTGTTGCGGGGTTTTCGTTCGGTCGGGCGGAAAACACGTGAAAAATGCCATCGAGAGCTGCCATACGCGAGCCGGGCGGCTACTCCCTGCTTGCTTACGGTGCGATGTAACACGTTTATTGGCACTGTTTATCGTAATCAAAGCTTTGTGTGTGTGTATACATGGGGGTGTGTTATGTAGAACGTGTTTTAGTACAGACAAACGATTTTTTTAGTACACACACATGCCACTTTAGAGCCCACTCACTCGTTCCGTCGCTCGACTGTTCTTGACGGTACGGCTGTACTTTTAATTAATTTTATAAAATCAAACATTCAACCATCTCCATCTCATGCCTCATCGTGGAGCAGATGTGTGTTTTTGTGCGCCAAATTTAAAGATGCTGCTGTTGAGCCCAACCTCAGTATTAGGCACACCGGGTTCCACTGGGAAGGAGTTAGTCGGTTATTTGTTTTTCGGCACCCTCGGGCGGGGACTTTATCGGTTCACGGCTGAGTGAACGAATGGCAGCCAGGGGAGGGGGGGGGGGGGGGGGGGGGGGGGTGGGGAGGACGGAAAGCTGTTTGCAAAAGCAGAAAGTAGCCAAATGTGACCGATAAACTGACACAATGGTAAACATTTCCATGCGGATTACCATAAATTTGCCTCTCCGAGGGAGAAGAAAAAGAAAAAAAAAAAAGATTATTGATAAATGTGCCTCGTTCAAAATTTGATTCGAAACAAGACGAGCAGCTTGGACCGCTTCCGCCGGATCGCACCGGATGGAGGTAGCGAAACACAGCCGTGGTGAAGCTTAAATGATGATGATGACGATTACGATCGGACCAGTGGGTGAGGTGGTGAGCTTTTGATGCGTTTCAAATATCCATCCGGCTTTTATGCTGGTTGCTGGGGCCATCCCCAAGCCCAACATAGGTCCCCAAACAAATTGGGAACCCATCGACCGTAGGCTCCACCGGTGGTGAATCCGCTCCGAGAAGGGTTTCTGCTGCAAATAAACACAAAATATTTCCATCACTCCCTATTTTACGACCCCCCTCCCCTCCCCCCGCCTATTCGGGTGGAAAGCGTAAGGGGTTTTTCGAGTGGAGGTGGTATGCGACGAACGTCTAATAAGCCCAAGGACTGGTTACCACTGCAGTGGTGTGGTCTCCGTGTCGATTCAAAGTGATAGGCAAACTTTTTCCCATTCATATCTCACCCCGCCCTGGCCACTTTAGCCTTGTGCAGGGGAAGGGGACGAGACCATCGGGGCCCGTTTTCCCGCTCCGCCCGCACGGCGGCTTCAGAAAAGAGAAAATTAATTCATGATCATGTTCCGGCGCGTGTTTACTTCCAGCTTACTATCTCCCGAAGCACTCCCGAGGTCCTCCGGGCTGGCGGGTGGGTCCTTGAGGCGGTGTGGATATCTTTCTTGAGTGTGCATCAGGGAGGCACAGGGGGGGTTGAAGCTATCACGCAGTAGGCAAGCGGTCTCCCTGATCCGGTTCGAAGGACCAAAGATGATGATGTCGGCGCTGAGAAGATGATGGCTGCTGCTGCTGCTGCTGCTGGCGGCGTTGCCTCTGCTGCGTCACTTCGTGCAGCCAGATGGAGGATGAATTTGATGGGATCCTGATTGGGTAGATTCATGTTTTCTTCTCGCATTTTTTTTCTTCTTTGCGTTGTTTCTCTCTACTCTCAAGCTACTTGGCGCAACCTCGCCGCACGCTGTACCGTTCGTCGACAGTCGTCTCTGGTTTTTATAGGAGTCATTCTCATCGTCGGGATGTGTCTGTTTTCGCATAAATCACAACCAACCGGATAAGTGGGGTTTGTTCCGGGATGGATGGATGTGCCCATGTGTGTGCATGGGTGTGTGTGCGTGTGTGTGTGAGCCTCCTTCAGTCTGTCCCTTTCGCTACACACGTCCCAACCCATCAATTCATACATCAAACGATGAGTTTGAAATATTGTTGGGCCACATGTTTGGAGGCAGCGAACGCGCCTCCACCTATTTTTTTTTTTGTTTCCTTCTCTAGTGAGACACGATAAAAAGGCATAAAGGTTCGCTTTAAGCTGGAAACTACTCGAGGGGATTACAGCTGTGTGTGTGTGTTGGTATGTTTGTGGTAGCAAAAATGTGTTTAAAAGGAATGAGGCAGCTGTCTAGTAAGGCAGCGCGTGCGGTACACGTGGTGCAGCGGGCTCAAGTGGAGGGCCATAATTATACTGCCAAGTCATGCGGGAGCACTTAATCTTGTCTCTACTGGCACTGGGGAAAGAGGCTCGCTTTTGGTGCTGGCGACGGTGGCATTAGTAATGCCGCACGGTTGTGTATTAAAACGGCATGAATACTCTTTTCAATATGACTAGTTTTGGGATTGATTTATGATAGAGTTCTGGTGAAATGGCACGGGCTACAGCTAGGCTTGATTTCATTTTCGAAACAAGTTCAACGCTCCCCCTCCGGCTTAGGCAATACATTTTCGGAGGGTGAGGAATGTTACTAGGCGTTCGGTAAGACAGAAAACATGAGTCTTTTCATGATGTATGACGAATCTGCAATGTGTGACGTGCTCTACGATTTATTAAACCATTCATTCAAATGGCACGTGTTTCTTTAAACTATTCACATCGAAAGAAAAATGATAGGAAGGAGTGATTGATCGGCTGTGGTGATAAGTCTGGATTTCGAATTGGAATAGGGGATTGCTAGAAGAGTTAAATTAATTAACTGATTTTATCGGTCAGTTTTGTTTAGACCGCGAAAGATACACATAATTGCATACATTTAGGCTGTTGAAACACATTTGACCCAATAAGCATGGGATTTGCCTAGAACTATCACATCAATCAAATGTGATTATGATGAAAATTGACACAATTGACTGCGTTTGAAGTGCATTATCCATCAAATGTTTTTAATAACCCGGATAATATAAAGCTCAATATTAGTCAACCTTTATTGCTTTGGTATTTACAAAATTAACATGCATTTTTTACTCATTTATATCGGTTACAAATGAGTTGTGGTTGGCACGAAAAACATCGTTGTTGATATCAAATAAAAGAGGGATTTGATTGAACCAGATCCATTGGATTACCTTAATAATGTGCACGGTATGAACGTTATAACTATGCTGAATAATTCATTTCAATCACTCGCGGAAATTGTGTATTTTTATTGCAAAACAAAAAAACCAATCGCAATGCTATGTTTGTTAAAAAAATCATTATTTGTTCGGCGTTTTCACCATTCGATGATGATGGATGTGCTGTGAGGATAAACCACATCACTCGGACTCGTTCGTAACACGCTCGGGAAGGGATCGTACAGATAAACTCTCGATATGTCCCAAGTACCCCGAAGGACCCGCAGGGCAGCGTCACGCAATAAAGTCAATTGAGTAGACTTCCAGTAACGGGTACTACTGCCAGGGCCGGCATTTTGCCAACCTTCGCTGTCTTCATTTTTGCATCGTTTGGAAAACAATTTAACAGCGCACTTCGCATAGTTTCGTCAGGAGCAGCGACCGTGTTGTTATCCTTTTCGTACCGCGGTGGTGCTTTGGATAGCGATCGTTGGTAGATAAAAAGGCACCGAAAAAAAAGACATTGTTGGAAAGATAGCGGACCACCGTCCCGGGAGACTGCACGGCTGGTTAACCCATCGTCGGTGTGTGTGGAGGAAAAGACGCGTGACAAACCCGGAACATCCGGGCGACTGTTGCCGTTGTATTGTTCCATTTCTCGGCCGTGTCCCAACGCGGATGTGTTTGGGTATGTGCGCAATCGGTTTTCGGTGTCGTTTTCATTTCGTAGCTGGTTTGCCTTGCGTTTTCCGGCCGGGTTTTTTTTTGTGTGTTTTTTTTTTTGGTTGACATCGGTCTACTCAAACCGTCTGCCGGTCAAACCAACCTTTGTTATTATAGCGTGTGGTTGTTTTGTTTTTTTTTTGGTTCATCCGCAGCGCACTGTGGGGCATTCGATTGAGGGTCCCGGTCATTTCGTTGCCGAACCGAAGCGTTGGACAGCGGTTAGTAGCTTTTCTTTTGCTTCCGCTTTTCCACTCCGTGTGTGCGGTTCGAGCTCTAGCTGATTGTATTTGAGGATACTCTAGAGGGTGGATGTGTGTGTGTGTGAGTGTGCGTGTGTGGGGAAACGGACGGAGCGACGAAGGAAAGGAAAGGATGATGGCACTTTGTTTGGAGAGAAAATATTGTGTCTACCGCAGGAACTCGAATGAGTGTCTCTAGTGCTTTCTGGTCATAGCGTGTATAGCGAATGGCTCGATACGATAGAACGTTCCTTCGTCGGGTATTGAGGAAGGAGAGAGAATCCCGGCCTTTGAAGGAGCGTGAGGAACCATCGGCTACAATGGCTAATGTAGGATTTATATGCGAAAGGTAGCCGGTGGTACTTCACCCACAGTCGGGAAAGCCGGGCTGCAGAGATGCGTGAGACAGCGTGCAAAAGCGATCTAGACTAGATAAGAAGGAAAGATAGAGCGCGCGCGGACAGCGCCGGGTGAGGTAGGCCAAGGCAGGGGTGCGAAGAATAAGTAATTTATCATCTGCTCTTGAGGTCACCGCAGTGTACGAGGCACACGGAACGTAGTACGGGTGTACTCTCCGAAGGGGTTTTTATGTGTGAGAAACGATGGTGCTCCGAACGCCCGAACGCGCCAGTGGAGGCGCGCCGAAGGGGCGGAAAATAAGGAACGACGCTTTCCTCCTACTCCCTTGGAAATTTCACAAAACCCCGGGTGAAACACGGACGAGCAATAACAACGGTTGTGACACAAACGGTTGATGATGACGCAGTTTGGCGATCGCTTCGAGGCCTTGCGCTCAGCAATAGCCGTTTATCCGATTCGGTATCACCCGGACGAAGACATCCGGGTGGGTTTTTTTTTACCTCCTCTTCCCCCCAACCGCTCGCTACCCCTTTTTCTCTAGGGCAGCAATCGCTGTCAGCATTTGTTATCGCTCGTATGCGCCTCTTCAGAAGCAGGCAGCACATGTCCTGCTGGCTGCCGGTGCAGGCAAGCTTCCAGAAGCTCATAATCACGTGCGTTCTCCGGTGTCTTCTTTCGAGGTAGTGAAAACTAGGCGACGATAACGCATTGCGTGCAGGATAAGGTTGACGGTTCTTTTTTCGTCGTCGCCATTCGCTGCAACGTGTTTCTCGATCCCAGGAGCGTATGATTCGGTGAAAACTTCCGCTTCATTTGCTTGTGATGTTTCTTCAAAGACACCACTTTTCGGAACCGTTGCTATAGTTACGCACTGACGCTAGTTTCAGATGGGTTTGGAATGCTTCGAAACGTGGAAAATATGTTCAAACATAGTCCGTTTTCTGCTGGAAAAGGTGCTAGAATCGAGCTAGAAACTGTAGAAAAATTGAATCTGTTTAGATGTGGATAGTACAATTCTTAAAACTCAGCAAAGAATAATTAAAAATACGTATAACATGAAAAATTATTGTTGAATATTAGGAATACCAGCACGTTTGAACCCTTTTTATTGATAAATCTGCCAATGTGGAAAAAATGTTTATTTATTGCATACTTTCAGGCGTAAAGAAAATTTAAAACTACTGCAGGCTCTTTTTATCTCAACACAATTTATCTATCGTTGGAATAGCTGTAAAGAAACGATACAGTTTCGATTTACAGATTTTTTCGATGCTCATTTCCCAAAACTTCCAATTTAGTTGGAATCGTTTCGGTCATAGCATCGTTCGCTCGTTATATGGCTCATAATCATAATTGTATTACCAAGAAGTGTCCGTACATAATGGTTTCAACCGGCATACCGGAGCACTTCAGGTAGTGCAAATTCGATTTACCAATCCCATTCCGGTTGTATCGGTGTAACACTGCTGTGACAGACAACCATTCCATCTCCATTAAAACCTATCGATTACTCCCTAGAACCGGTGTTGCGATCATCAAGCGTAATTGGCACACTTAACAAACGCTTGAGCATTGCAGCCAAATGCTCTGTTTATAATCGCCACCGCCAATTATTCCGATACAACAGAATTATATAGTTTTCGTTGCTGCTGCTGTACGCGATCAAAATTTTACTGTGCATCAATCTATCCTTCATTTTTTCGACGCTGCCACCGAGGAGTGGCTTGACGCACTTGTGCATTCAACATGGTTGTTCTTAAAAATGCCACGTTTGAGCTGCTTTTGTCGTTGGATAGCGGGTGTCGGACACGGTATTATCATCTTCACACAGCACTCCAGGTGAAAGTCGGTGAATGGATGTGTCAGAAACAGAGACTTAGCTCGTTGGAAGCGCCAAAGCAGCGCCCCGGAGGGCAACGAGTGAGTTATTAATTTTACCAAACCCCGTTTTACCGTGGCCCTGCAAGTTGTTCTAATCATTCTTGACCGGATTACCGGAGCTGGTGGCAGCGCCAGCGTCAGCAGAATTAGCAGCTGCTAAACAACAAAATGCACGGTGTGAGCTCATAAACACTTGAGCCGATTGTCGGTGCGAAAGCGAAGTTTGCACGTTCGGTTCGATTGTGTTCCTGTTTGCATACCTTCCAGGCGCATCTCGTGCACCATGATGCCGGTGGGTCCATATGGGTTTTCGGTTAGCGACGGTGCACAGATTGTGCCGGTGATTTTCCCCATCCATTCATCACGCTCCGCACCGGGGGCTGAAAGGACCGGGTGGCTATCGGGTGGCAGCAGGCAATATGCCAAAAACAATCAAAACTACTTCACCACGCACGCATTCGAGGGCCCGCTTTGGACGTTTATCAGAACCGAAGCCGGTTGCGTTGGCTGATGGGGGAGGGTTTTTCTAAGCGAAGGGAGAGAGAGAGAGAGAGAGAGAGAGAGAATGACAGTGGAATCGATGCGCACGACAAGAACGAATGGAACGAAGTGTACACAACATTCGATTATTGTTTTGTCAATTGATTTGCTAGTGGTTTCATAGATGATTAAGCAGCGGACGCAATCATGCATCTCGTACCGCACCACCTTTACCTCCCAGCGGGTTTCCGCGGCACCCAAAACCCACGCAACCGAGGATGGAATGGCGAGGAAGCGCATCACATCTCCATTCGTGCCGTTCATCAACCCGGCTGCCGGGTTTCGGAAAACCGTTCCAGCGTCGGTTGTCGGTGTTAATGATTTTCTCAACCACCGCCGGTGGTGGCTTCGTGCCATGGTAGCATTCAGATGGGGTTGTTTTATTTTCAGCTCGCGCCGTTTGTTGCTGGCCATGAAGTTTATATTTTCGGTGAAAACTTTCGTGCCAGTTAATCACCAGCAACATGGTAATGGTAGAACGTTTGGTAGACTATTGATGATTTATTTCCACCCGTGCTTTAGTGGCGTTTTATTGGTGCGACAAATTGTTTTCTAATTTGTTGCTCGCTGTGCTTGTAGAAGGCTCCCTTGCCGGTAGCTCCACCGCGGCGGTGGCAGTAGCTAGTCCCTTCCCGGCCTGTCAATAAGTTCTCACTCGTCTCGCCTCGGGGGGCGACATTATTTACCGTGGCGCGTTAGTTTCGTCCGATTGCTAATTCAATTGGTGGAATAATGGTACTCGCTTGCATATTTTGCTTCCTTCGCTCAAGTGCAATCAAAAATCAAGCGCCAGTTGCAGGCGTTTGCGGCCCCGAAAGCTTTCGGGTCGTTGTTTTTCTGGGCGAACCTAGCGAACGAATCGATCGAAAGCGATTGTCATCGCCGTGACTGGGTGATCGAATTTGGGTATCGCTGGTCGATGCGCCGGGTTCGTTTTTCGATTGCACACGGGTGTGTGTGTGTGTGTGTGTGTGTGTGTGTGTGTGTGTGTGTGTGTGTGTAATGGAACGGACTCACTTAAAGCTTCATACGGTGCAGTGGTCGCCCACGGTCCGGAGTATTGATTTACCTTGGACATTATTGGGCCACTGGGCAGAATTGTAGACTTTGGTTCGGATGCACCTCAGCAGGCCTCGCCTTTTTCAGCACGGACACGCAATTACGGAGGTGGCGATCGACGGTTGTGGACGGTGCGTATAAATGAAATGAAGCCGTTACGGTGCCACACGGTCCAGCAGACACTACCAGTGGGCACCAGCAGCAGCCTCGTCCGAACACCGGGGCAAGGGTTGATTGGTTTTATTGTTTAAATTAAATTTTAATTAAATTTTAAGCACACTGGCCAACAATGGCGGAAAATTTATCGACCATAAATAGAACGTCCGGCCATCCTGTTGGGCGTGTGCGTGTGTGTGTGCGTCCGGTTTCCGGGAGTACGTTTGGTTTTCCAAATCAGGCACTCTAGCGCGCTTTGGAACGTTTTTGGCCCCAATCGTTCTGCGTTCAGCCCCAACAAAGGCCCTGGCGCCAGAGGAGTGGATGAAAAAGTAAAAAATAAATACGGGCCACACTCAAAACCGATGCCGAAAATGCCACACTGGCTCGGATGGCTCGCACAACTCGGCTCGTTCAGACGGAATCCACCCACCGACGACGTAAACCGGCGTGCTTGTCAGGATTTATTTAGTCCATGAATAGAAATTACAGCCCCAAAGCTCCCGAGATTGAGTGTGTGTGTGTGCGCGTGTGTGTGTGAGTAGGAGTATTCGGTATTGCCGAAGGGTGTTGTCACCCTCGGAACGGAGATTGGAGATGGAAATTATGCTCGCTGCCTCTGCCTTTGGCTCGGTGCCCTGGAGTTGACATAAATTTTCATTGGTGATTACGGACGCACCGTGTCCGAAAAGCTGACCTGCACTCTTGGTGCAGACACTTGGTGCCGGCCTTTAGTGTGGGTGGGTGTGTGGGTGGGAAATCCACTCTCGTTGCAAAGTTTTCGGTGGTGACTTTCGCGGTTTTTCGGTGTATAGCTATTAAGTTTGGTCCTTTGAACCGAGCCGGTGTGATCGATTTTCGGACACTGGTTATGGCCGTACCCGTTGGACGGAAGATTACGTTGCTTGGTGTGGAACTTTACGTAGGATTCGTTCGGCTGGCCGGTATGTACGAGTGCGGTGATGGTTTCATCGTCGACGATTTATGGCCGATTAACTCCGGTGTGATTGTTAGCACGGCGAAATTACCGGAACGAGCAGCTTGAACAGTCTATTTAGAAATCGATCTATTTTAATGCATATTTGCGTGATCATCCTAAAAGTATGCTTTTGTGTGTTAAACATATTTTTTGAAATATATTATTCGAACAGAATTTTCTATTTGCAGTCCAATTCCGTTGTGATTGGAGTAGCATGAACCAGACGCAAATCAAAATAAGTTGGCCAATAATAATGTTCCTATAATTTCGGGGTTATTAAATAAACTTGTCGTCGCCATTCTTTTCTGAATTGAAGTTTCCGATCACGTTAGGCATATTTTGTGCTCATCATTTCATCCATTTCGTCTTCTGTCACGTGGCTGCTAAACGCAACCCTTTTATCTGGACCAAAACATCTCCACATCTTCCAGGGAGATGGCAACTAGTTTAAAACAATTTGCTGCATGTTAGTAGTTAATTGGATGGAAACATCTCACATGGACCAACTCTCGTACGCTGCCCCAAGCGGGTCAGAATCTGGAAAGTATACAGCAAAGGAAAAAAAGAAAAAGGTTGGAAGAAATCGTGGCCGGTTGGAAAGATTTCCTGCGCGCTTCACTCTTTTCCAGGAAACTCAAGCAGCAACCGGGCCCAAACCACCACCAGCTTCAGACCCTGCTGTTGCCTGCTTGTGAGGGTTCAACTCCCGAAGGAGTAAACGAAGCGGAATGGAGCGGATTTTATCTATTTAATTTGGCAAACTTTTTATGCTGTAATCAAAGCTACTGCTGGCAGCGTTGGCCGCCGCTGCTTTGGGAGAATGATGGTCGGTGGGTGCGAGCATTGGTGCGAGAAGAAGACAAACGAGATGGACGCGACGGCCTGTTGAGTTTTTTGGCGCGGGTCCGAGCGCCGGCCACTAAACTTTTCGGGCCATCCTAACTTTCGACAAAACCAGAACCGGGTGCTTTGCCGCCACCGTGGCTCCCCGAAATTTTCCCCCTCTACACTTCCGACCACCGGCAAATTCTCCGACAATTCCCTTTCAGCGGACCCGTCGCG
Organism: Anopheles farauti; assembly: GCA_000473445.2. Lineage (NCBI taxonomy): Eukaryota > Metazoa > Arthropoda > Insecta > Diptera > Culicidae > Anopheles > Anopheles farauti. The sequence continues at coordinate 10,544,226 of KI915043.1, read as the reverse complement.
GTGGAAAAAGGGATGAAAGGAAGTTGAAACAAATTCAACGAAACAATTACTTCCAGGACACGAGACCGGTGGGAGAAAGGGTGCAACGCATCCACCGCTCCCGTCTCACGAAGCGGAACGGGGTCCATTTCGGGAATCCGGATCCTGTATTTGTTGTTCAAGTTTTCGGGGACAATCCGCCTTTTGCACGGTTTTCGATCGTTTTGTGTGTGTGTTGTTTTTTTTTCTTCGGAAATTTACCTTCAACAGATATTTTGTTTTTTTTTTGCTATTTGAGTGTTAAGATATCTAGAAGAAGTTGACTGCTCCCGAAGCGGAGTGGTCGAAAAGTTTTGTGCAACATTTTATCGCCATCCGGTGGTGGTGTGTGATATGTAAAATTGAAAAGATTCTCAATTTCGTACAACTCCCCTGGCATCGTTTTAACACAGAACGTGTGTTTCGTGACCGTGACGTGGGCAATTATAATAGGGGTTTGTTTTTTCAATATTTTGTACACTTCAGAGTCACCGTCCCGAGGGTAGGATTATGGGGTTTTTCCCGGGGATCCTGGACCGGGGATAGTTGATAAGATAAGCGAGAAGATCCCGAACGGGGCACATGATTTCAGCCTGGTTTTGGAATACGGTGTGTATTCCTATGGAAGCACGGCATGGGAAGGCCTTCTTCCATATTGAAAGTTTCTCACGTTACCGAACCATGAAATCATCATTTTCCGGCGCAACTATCACGCTCATGTGCCTCGCCAAAGGAGGGTATCTCGTGATTGATTTTTGTCATTCGCCACACCGAGAAGACGACCACGGTGACGGTGAGGATGTGTCGTGTTATGTCGAATAACTCGAAAACCCGACACCCGGCCGGGCGGAGTTGGTGGCAAAATATGACTAGCTCGTCAGCTAGTGGAGCTCTAGCGTTGGCTCGGATGCTGCCCGGATTGGCTTCTTCCACAACGGGGTACGGTGCGAAAAGGCGTTTTTTTTTCTTTGCACGAAACTGCACGTCACACGCATCTACAGACAAACTGGCGTTGGATATTCTAATACCATCGGGATTGTGCATAATATTTTCACATCCTCCCGGTGGGAACACTGGACGCAGTCAGTTGGGGAGGTTGGTTAAACTTGAAAATTAGGGGTCTATATTTTTTTACCATCCACACATTTGATGGATAATAAATCAACAGAACATTATATTTCAGTTTAAAAAAAAAAAGAAAATATTTACATGTTTGCATACATTCAGGCGTTTATTAGACAATTTCACACCATGCTGCGCCAGGGAAGTTGTATGAGGTTTTTTTACTATGATTTATAATTTTTAATTCTCAACACGAATAAGGGGAGCCATTGAACAGTTTGAAATTCAAAGTGAGTCTAAACAGTACGGAAATCCCGCTGTTATGCCAACCATTGTGCCCATTGTGCGTCATCCAGTTGAATCTTGCCTTCCAAGAGATGCCAACGCTGTCGCTGGATCGCAGGATCGCAACTTTGTTAGCTATTTCGCTGCTCGTACCGCATCGTACCGAGCTGTCGAGATAACGTGTGGCTGTGGGTGTGTAAGAGGGTTTTTTTTGTAAGTTCATTCCATTCACTTGCCTGCAACCGAGCGACCGACCGACCCCGGAGCGAGCGGCAGCTCGATAATCACATGTAGCGAAGGCGAGGAAAATTGTTTCGCGTTTAGCTGATAAATATTTGAATAAAATATTCAAATCAATTTCAATTTCAACTTCCGAGTGAGTGGCACGCGGAGGGGGAAACAAAGTCGGTCGGAGGGGTGGATGGTGGTGGGTGTTTTTTTTTGTTTGCTCTTTGGGTTTGAAGATACAAAATGCCCGTTGCCCGTGAAGCGAGATACGTTGGTTTAGTGTTACGTATTTTCTCGTCAGTTTTTGCGCACTCAAATCAGTATTTTTCCAAACAAAATTCAGTACCACCGTTCAATGTGTCGGACGATTTTTCCTAACCACAGCCAGTCGTCAAGGCACGCTCGAAATGCTGGGGCAAATGGGATAATATTTCATATTCATAAATGTGTGCATGTGTTCTTCGTATGCGCTGCCGCCGTGGTACGCCCGTGACGAATTGCATACTATTCGTAACTTTATTTATTGCATCTGGGTTTGACCCGCTCGAACAGGGACCGACCGACTTCCCTTTGGGGGAATGTGTGATTGCAGCGTTTGATGCAGCGTAATGTCGCGGACGAAACCTACTGCGGGGGAGGTTGTGGGAAAGCTACATTATTTTTTTTTCTGTACAGCAAAATTCAATTTTTACCGTCACATCAAAGCAATCACTGATCCGGCAAGCAAGTTTATTGCATACGTTGAATCGGTCTATCGTTGGGAAAGTGAAATCAAGGGTAGTAAACGCACGCTGCAGCTGATGCAGAAATGCTGGTTTCTGACGACCTTAACGGGCTTTGATGCGGCCCACATTCCCTTCCAGGCTAAACATCTTCGCGATTGCAACCTGCATTTGATGTTGTGTATTTAAATACAAAAAAGTGTGTGTTTGAATGCAGCGCCGTTCGATCGATAGGAATCTCCGTTTTCCATATAAAACGCGTCATTGCCTTTTCAGAGAGAAAATTGGTAGGATGGCTTCGTTTCAAATGGAAGTAGTGATATCATACATCATTTTTCAAACAGCAAATAATGAGACGGTTCCATTCGAATGAAAAGTATTTGGTTAAACGTCACCGGTCGCTATCATACTGCGCTATCGTGTATGAATGATAACATTTTACAAGGGATCTATAACATGGAAACATAAATTTAAAGCTGCTTTCCGATTATTATTTCTACATGTTATTGCTCCTGTATTATTTGGTATATATTTTTTGTATTTTAAAAGGTAGTTAAATGTTTAGTTCCCTCTGCTTCAGATGTGTTATAGCGTTATAAAACTCATTTTCGCGAAAACACAGGAAACGAATATTGTGCTTCTGTTTACGCCAAAACAGTGCAAAGTGGTTTCGTCTGCGAGCGCAATAAACAACAGAAGCATTTCGAAACCTCAATCCACGTGTGGAATGAGCAATTGCCGAGGTGTTTGGATAGAGAAAGCAATAAATAAAACTACCAAGCATTCAACCAACCATCCAGGTTGAACCATTTTTTTTTCCTTTATTGGAGTGTGTCTGAACGTAACCGCACACACACACACACACATACAAACAATCAATGCGAAAAGGGCGAAAATGAAAACGGCGAAGAAAAGCAATATTATCGGTTAAGAAAATCGACACGATACGGGGTTTGTATGTGTGTGTGTGAGAGAGAGTGCGTGGACGGAGCTCGAGAACTGTTTGATTGAAAATGGAACGAATTCTTTCTGGTTTGCCGGTAGCGCTATAATGGAGAGTGAGATTGATCCATGCCTGCAACTAGCAGCAGCAGCAGCAGAAGCAGCACAAGCCTTAACCCTTGGGCTTGGATTGAGGTAAAATGGAGAAGGAATTGCGCTAAACAGAAAAAAAATACCCCCCACACTCTCACCTTCCCTCCCCCCTCCCCTCCCCCCCTCAGCGCATCCAATACAAACAGGCCAAAGCAGGAGTGGTTTTGCGATAAGGGTTTTTACGAAAGGCAAGCGTAAGGCGGGAGATCGTCATCCTGCACCCATGTTCGTACGTACTTTTGCTGGTGCTACTGGCCATTTGTCCGTAACCACTTCAGCCGGCGCCGTCTTCAAAAGTGAGACGTTTGTACACGGTCGTGCGAGAGTGCGTTGTGAGGCAGTTCGTTTTGTTTTATTTTCACCAACTTCTCGAAACATGATTGAACTCGTGGGACCTTTTTTCGCATCGTACTTTTCTTCTGGAGCATTCTTTTAAAACGCGGCGTCCATTTTATCGTCCCCAACAGCAGCAGCACCAGCAGCAGCAGCAGGCAACAGCACCCAGCTCCTGTTACACGGGATTCGTGTTGAAGTTGGATGGTTTCGCTGCGTCAAGTGGCGATGTTTATCTGCCAAACGCTTATCCCTTGCGTTCATCCCCGCGCGCAAGTGGGAGCAACGCAATGATCATGTTTTGAAGTTGGTCGCTCGGTGCTGGGGCTGCCGAAGCTGAAACTGGGTTGCCACCATCGGGTGAAAGTGCATCGCTGCGTGTCGGAATGTTTACTGCAGCCATTATTTCGAATAATGCTGCTCGAGTGTGTGTGTGTGTCGGTGGAAGGCAACCTTGATAGAACGATGCTCGAGGGAATCGTTACTGGAGCTTATGATTCGAATCAATGCACCGAGAGAGCAATGTTGATGAAGAGTAAAAGTGCACGCCCGAGTTTCAGGCACACAATAGAAGGTTTAGGTGCAGTAATGTTAGCGCCAACTGTAGCTGTTTAGAGATAATGCTCTTAGCACCTTGCACGCTCTCGTCAGCTGCGTACTAAATTACAGGTTTTCTACTACGACTAGGAGCAGGAGCGTTTAATTGAAAATTTCAACTTTTTTCATTTCATCATTCAATTTTTAGTAGATACAACGGAATGTTCGATTTTTTTGTTTACCGACTTCTTTTTTTCGAAAAAATGCTCTGACTATATCCTTTTTGGACTCGCTCTTCTGTGGAACTTCAGTTGTTTGTTGTGTATGCATCATGTAAATGTGACTGTTCTCTCGTACGTATACAAATCGCTATCGAAAACTTGTTTCTGTTGAGATTTCAGAATGCAAATAATAAAACAAAAACACTTTGATTACATTTCTCATTTGCATACTGGCTCGGATGCAAATTTCGATTTCTTCCCCGAAACGAAAACCAGCTCGCACCCGCAGAATCCCGATTGTGATCCGTGAATAACAAAATCAACCCAGAGCAGCTCGCTGTGGATGCGGTGCGTTGTAATTGAAACGAATGTCCGTGTTCAACCGATCGCATCGCAGCAGAGCGCCACAATCAACAGTTTTGTGCTAAATTTGATGCGCCAAAATCAAAGTTGGTATTTTTTTCCCTTGGCGCAGTGATTGTTCGATAGTTTTCGGTTGTGCGAGTGAGTCGAGGTTTCGAATGGCCAGAGTTTTATGCCACACACTGATTGCGTCAACACACGCCATACACGGCAAACTTACTATCGAGCCAGTTTTCGCAACAAAGTTCTTCATCGCTCACTGCTTGTGAACTGCTTTGAATTTTCATGTGATTTCGCTCGGTTGTATTGTGATGACCTTTTTCCCCTTTTGTGTATGCCCGCAGTTAGAGACGAACAGCGAAAAGGGACGAGGAAGCAAAGGGAAAAAAAAGAAATTGCCAATCTTTTTTCTAAGCAAAACGCTTCATGTTGATGTCTTGGGTTATTTACTCGAAACCCTCCCGTTCGGAAACCGTTTTTTTTCTCACTCCCTCTCTCGACCGTCAGCCAACAGATGCTGCCATTCCGAACGGCGACGACGACGGCTACGACGGATGGGGTACATGTTATTTTCCTAAAGTTAAATTGAATTTTTCTATAAGAAGTTTTAACATAATTTCGCCCCGGATTCAATCTCGCCCGCATCCTCACGCCGAGAGCGGGATGAAGCGCTACAGATGAAGCTTAACCGCATTTATTTCGAGCTTACGCGAAAGAGCGCACGAGGAAACTTGGCACGAGGAAAGTCGGATATTTACGGCTGATAGATAGCGCACGCATCGCGCACCGTGAGCGTGAGAGGGCAAAAAAGAACGTCACGGCCAAGGGTGGCCAAGTGAAGGGGGAGGTAAAGCTGGTAAAGTAATAGTGGCCGGGATAAAGCCATCAAGTGAAGCAGAAGACGAGACACGGTGATTGCTAAATGCAGAACGCATCGAACACAATCGGAGAACGGATTCCCTCCTGAAGGCAGCTCCTCGGCAGCGTCATGGCGCGCGGTTCATGAAGTGTAGCGAAATTGCTCCGATTGAATCCGACCGTTCGCTGGTGTTGCTGTGGTGTTGATCGCGTGGCTTGTTTCTCAATCTACCATTCGAACCGAACGATTTAACGCCACGCGCAAACTTGTTGAACTTTCCAATCCACGAAACGGTGGTGGGATATTTTTTGGGCGGATTTCATTAAACGATTTTCCGCGCCAGGCGTCTTTATCAGCGTCGCTAGTGGAGCTGCAGTAAGGGATTTGGCCGTGGCCGTTCTGAAGTTTGTGTGCAAATTGTTTATGTTTTGGACAAAGTAGGTAATCGAGTGTGTTGTAATGAAAGGATGGGTGGGAAGCTTTGATAGTCTTTCAAAAACGGGTTTTTTAAACTTTTTGAAACATTTGATAGACTTTTGATAATGGTTTTTTATATACACAGTTTTCTTTGTCGGTTTATACCGATGTGTTTTGAATGTGCGCCTAACAGTTATGCAATCTACATACACAATTATTAGTTGAATCTTAAACAACGCAGTATTTGCCTGTTTAAAGCGAAATTTCCCTTCTCAAAGGGCATGATCGTATCAATCGAAATGAAAGAGTGTATGAGAAAGTTTCGAATTTGCTAGCAGCTGAGAAAACATACGAAACCTAATGACTAACATCCCACTGATGCTCCGGTGGAAACAAAGAGCTCATTGAAGCAATTGAATCATAAGTTGTAAGGTTATAAGGTTAAGACGTTAAACAATGAGCGAATTTGACTCGCTATCTTTACTGACAGATACGTATACCCATTCCCGTCGCGGTGGTATCGATAGGTACACAACGTGAAACGATATACTTAAACCGAAAAGCATCCTTCTCCACAGCGGCACGTTTTCCGAAAAGATGAACTTGTGTGTGCGCACATGTGAGCACGAAATCTTATCGTATCTTTCGCTCTGCCATCGGTTTTGCACATATTTCGCGGATCGCCAATACACACACACATAGCGGCATGAGCAGATTGCAGGGGAAAAAAAGGAAAGGCGGCATATCATATTTTGAAAACAATAATCTTAACTTTTGTGTGCCGCGCTCAGCTGCAGCTGGTGCAAAACCACATTAGACTTGCGTTTCAGGGAGCTGTGCGCACGGGGTGGGGCGGTGCGTCGATATACACTTATGCGCACAAGAACACACCGGGGCAGGGTTGCACTTTGCGCTGTGTCGAAACTTGAGCAACCCCGTCGGTCGGAAAACCGTGGGTGAAGCGATAATGTATGCCCGCGTGGAACGTCGTTTCCTGCATCGCGAGTGCTTTTTGCGGTTTTTGACGTCAAAGTTGCAATCCAGTAGCTTTTGGGTGGGGAGAGGGTGTGGGGAACGAAAGCAGAAGACAAAACTTCACCGAACCGGGGCTTCTCCTTCTCCACTTTAGCGCATTATTGTTGCATATACACATACACACTTGCACATGTATTCACACAGTTGCATATTCTTTCGCGAATATGTTTTCGTGAAAATTGAACCATCTTTTACTTGCGGTATTGTGGTGTCGCGGTGGTGGTGGCGATGGTGGTGGTGGTGGTGATCATACGTGATAGTTTTCGTAGACAACTATCATGCCACCGTTGTTCCCCGGGAACACACAGCGCTGGAAGTGGTGCGTACGGCCCCGTAGTCGTGGTTTGTCGAAACTCGCAATATGTGCCAGTTTGCTCGCCACCTCCCCCGGCAATCATCAACTTTTGGTCGCTTCGCTTCCGTTGTGGCGTTTTCGGGGGCCGGCGTGCGAAGCAAAGTTTGATGGCTTTAAAAAAGTTAAAAGTAATCAACGAGATCAGTAAGTTCTCGATGCGAAGGCGATGGTACGGTTGTAGTACTTAGCTTGGCACGGCAGCTTGGAGTCATGTGAGCGTTTCGTTTTTATTTCCTATGCGTAGTACGGATTCGGCGAAAGTTTCATCTGGCGTTTGTAGTTGTTTGGAAGGTTGTTTTGTGTTTTTTGTAATTACTAGGTTTGTAGACTTAGGGAAAATTCTTCCTGGGCATAACTGAGCTTAGTTAAGGCAGGTTTTGCTAAGAAAATTAATCTTTTTTTATCCTTAAGGCTAACATTTTTGTTACCATGCTTACTGTTTGAATTCGCTGGAATGAAGGAATTGAGGATTTTATTGAACGCAAAAACCATTTAGTTTTTAAGTGAAATTTGCTTAATTTGACTGGCGGTTTTTCTTGTGGTTTACATTGAAGGTGTTTTTGCTTACCGAAATTACTCATTGAAGGTTTCAAGAAACGGCCAAGAACGTGACGATAATAAAGTTAAACTCTTTGTGTTCGCCTATCCGAGGCTTACTTTTTCGAGAAAATTACTTCCGCACCAACTGCCTGTTGTTGCTCATATTCCTTAAAATTTTAACAAGTAAATGCATCCCGCAACGGAAAGAGAAGACAACAAAAAGAAAATAACATAAACCATAAAAAATCCCGCTTCATTTCGGAAGCGTTAAAAAACTTTCGCTTGCCTAATTTCTCCGCCTGCCGAGTTTGCCGGAGTCAAATCTACCGCCAACCGCCGTGCACAACTTTCACTTCCCGTGGATGCGAAACGAAACCCGGTACCGTTGGCAAACAAAAAACTGCATCCCCTGCGGCCGAGTGCAAACAACATCTCGAAGCGAGATACTGGGAACGGCGTTAACTGCATTATCTCTGGTCCATGGTACGCTTTCGCAAACCGAACCGATAAGCGGGAAAAGCTCACCGTTGCCGCGCCCGGGACGGTGCTCCGAACACTTTCCCCTGTGAAAGATAGTTAACTTTCTATTTTCTTTACACCGCGACAAGTTCGAATTAAATTTTTAAACTTGTTTCGCGTGCGCTTTCGGGGTGTGTTTTGTGTGGGAAACAAGCGAAGAAGAGAAACAAAAAATCACAAACAGGGTTTGCAGTCCTCCAGACTGTGAAATTTAGTCATGATCAGGGAAACAGAATGGCTTTGGCGGTGCGCATTGAGGTGTATTTTTAACGAGGTTGTCTTTTTTATCAACTTTCTATTCTGACTGCAAGAAATAAGCAAAAACTTTCGGGTTTTGTCGTCGTTGGTTGGGATTTTGTGTTGGTGGAAGTAAGTTTCGTTTATTAGAACTTGCCGTGCGGCGTTAGCTGGTTCCCAGCTGTGCTTTTTAATTTAAATTGATTGTACATCATGGAAAAAGGGGATAACAATCATAAAACTGCATTACGCTCACGTGGTGAAGCAATTTAAAAAAATAATAGATATTTATTCGTGAGTTAACAACTGCGAGAAGTGTCTTGAAAAAAGAAGAAAAAAATGATAAAATAAAAAAGAAGAAATACAAAACACCGGCGTCGGTCACATCACGTACAATCGAATGAAAACGCGGCAAACTGTTGGCCATTTTGGCCATTGGCCCCCATTACACCCGACCGCCCGTTCCGTGCCGTGTGTCGTTGAATGTGGCCTGAGGGCAAAGGGTAGCGTCGGGCAACAAAGCACACAGGATTTTAAACAAACGATGCTAGTCAAACTGCCGGCTGCCATTTGAAGCCAGTTCTAATGGGAAAAGTTTGCATCGTCACTGCCACCACTGCGACGGCGTCCGTTCCCGTCCCGGTTCGGCTGCCTCGGGTGGACATCAGTTTTTCCTCATCACTTTCTTCGTCCATTAAGACTGGCTGGGTGCGTTTGCGTGCAAGGATTGAACGCAAAGAGGGAGAAAAAAACCCAAACCCCATTCTCACCCCGCACCGTGTGCCGGCAGATGGTAGTGGCATTGAGTTAGGTGAATAGTTTCACCCGGCCCGGGTCTTTTTGCTCGTAATTAATGAGGCTATAGTTTTGTCATTTCACTGCGTCGGGAGGGACGGATGGTGGTGAGGACGGGGCGGGACTGGGGTCGGAGTTGAGAGATGGGTTTATGGAATCTGGATTTGAAATCGATGAGCGAAAGTTTTCTGCGTTCAAAACTTACTTTCTCCCCGGGTCGGTTCTGCTGCCCGCGCCCGGCTATGCTAGTCAGTTGGTTTTCGGATGTAATTAATGAGCACATGGGTTCGGCAAAGATGGATTGTTAGAACTGGGGTTGGTACTGTAGTGCAACTGGCGAGGTTGGCTAAAAACACCACTTCGGAAATTGCGTTACAATTATTGCCATTTAGATGGATGTTTTGTGGAGAAAGTTGTTTTCAGACGATTCAAAGAGCTTTCGGAATGTTTTGTAGGAGAAATCAAGTGGTTACTAATTGTGCAATTAATAATCAAGTATTTTCGGGCAGGTTTTTTGAGGAATTTAGAAGAATTTTACCATTTCCAGAATGTCATTCGGAGTGTTTTTATCAGAATAATAAACGCCTAAATGTTTGCTTTATTCATTACACTTTTGCTTTTGCTATTCCTTACATTGATATTGCTTAAAGCAATATTTAATCTCACATTATTGAATCTGTAAACCATTGTAGACCATGTAGATAAAATATGTAGACCATTTATTCGCGGAATTCATGATCGATCGATTTTGCAGAAAAGAATGCGTCGTATAGTTTCTACCACCCCGCCTTTAAAGCACTACAAGTTTTATCACTCGAGAGGACAATTTTCTCGGAACTTTGGCGCAGAATGCACCAAATCAAGCCCAGTTGCAATCGAGCAATCTCGGCTGATTGGATGATGCTCAATATGCGCCTGTTTCTTTTGCATGTCCAATCCGTTGCTAGTGAAAGAGAGGACAGTGGCTGCGGGAAGCTACATACCAAATCAACTGCGACCGTTCCGGTCGGAGCATTATGCCGACGTTATCTTGAAGGCACGCGCAGCTGTGATCAAAGCGGGTGGAGGAAACATAATGCACCGGTATCGAGCTGGACCGTGCACACCGTACTCAAAGTATAACAATTCGAAATCATTGATCATGCCGGTTTGATCGATGGCGCACGAGGGGAATGTGTCCGAAACCATTTCAAGCGGCAATCGATAAAGGGAATGCACTTTGAAACGAAGCATTTTCTTCGAAGGAAAGGGGTACTGTTACCTTGCATGCATGCATGCAGGAGAGTGAAAGAAAACCACCATGCACGCTATTTAGTATCTCGCTCGAAATGGACAGTTAAGCTCGTTTCGTTACGGACTGCAATTCATTTTGTGTGGACCATGCTTGGCGGGAGGGTGGGTTAGGGATGGAGAAGCCGGTTCCTGCAAGCGATTCTCGTTTTGTTGTTGGTTGAGATGTTTGCGTTATCGTGCAGGAAAAACGTAACATTTACCGCTGTGCTTGGGATGCATTTGCGAAATAAAAAGAGAATAACACAATGGAACAAGAAAGAACCGAAACGCAAACCACCCCGCCGGTCTGGGTATGCAGTGGGCATTTCGCCATTTTGAAACGTTGTTTTCTTCGCACTGCCACATGCAACATCCCGGAGCGGGCGTCGTTTGTTTGGCGTCGTTTTTACGCGCACCGGCCCGGCTGTGTTGGATGTGGCATTTGTTGTGTGGAAGGCGTAGGGTTTATTTTTTGTGCTCGCCTTTTCTCTCATTCCATCGGTGGCAGTCGAGCTTGCTGTGCCTTTCCCCGATGGATAAGAGAATCCTTTATAACTGGAACCCATGCTGGTCGGTGCGGAAAGAGAAGGTCCATTGTAGCGGCCAGTTGGACGGTATCTTCAGAAATGATATCACATTACCGATAGATCGCATGTCGAACAGAAATAACTATCGTTTCGTGGCGGTTGTTCAAATCGCACACTCGTGTCCTTTTTTTCCTCCTCCGGTAAGCTCGCCTCTGATTTTATCGGTGGCCATAACAGGTTTGCAGGTGATTGCAATCATCTCAACCGTTTGGACGATGGACGAGATTGAAACGAAGGATGGCAAACGGGTGAGAAACGGGCCGGGAATATACCTCCAGCATAGTTGTCATTACAGCAATGGGCATAACAAATATGGAGAGACATCTTGCCTTAACGCTTAAAAGAACCCATAGAATATCGCCAATGATTCGCCTGTTCAGATGAACGACAACAAAAAAAGCGACTTAAAAATAAGCTTTGTGCACTCGCGCAGCGCAAATACCACCGGGTCCCCCGTGTCACCTTTGCCGTTCCGCCGTGTAATGCAATTTGTCATGATACCTAATAACGCGGTGCCTGGGGAGCTTGTTTTTATTCCTTTTCACCGAGCTCCTTGCATTTCACCGACGCTCCCATTCTGGTCGGGCGGAAACATGCGCCTTTTTTGCGCCCTCGTTTTGGTCGCCTTTCGCTTCCACCACTAGTTTGTGCTCGATGATGCTCGGATTCAATTATCTGATGAAATTAAATAATAAACCCGTGGCTGGTGGAAGCGGAACGGTGGATGACTGGAGCCTAGGTAAAGGCTTAAGAGTTGGCTGGTGGCAGCAACAGCATGAGCAACATCTCAAACAAACAACGGAACGTTCGTTTCTGTACCTCTTCATGAGATTTTTTCATGAAATAATTTTTATGTTATTGCATTAGCTGGTTGTGTTTTCATTTCTGAGGAGACTTCGTTGAAAAAATGTTTGACGCGTACTGTACACTTTTATGAATCGATGCAAATCTTCGATCTTCGGATAAATTTTATGACTGAATCTTGTTGACATATTTTACTGTTGGGAATTATAGCAGATAATTTCTTGTTTAAGATATTTCTTCCTTTACTTAAATCGTTCCCACAATGGAATGCCCTTCACCATCACGATTTAATCTACTAGCGATACTGCAATCGATTGCATCGCACGATACCATTTTCCCAACGGCTCGAAACGACGAGCTATAAAAAAAATATATACGATACAATTCTTGGCACCGTTTGCCAAAACAGTGACCCGTGTCATGAAGTCTTATCGATTCGGGCTGGATAGTGCTGGTATTATTATTATCATCATTATCATGATCTCCATCGTGTATCGGAAATCCATTCCAGTGCGCCGACCAAACTGGTCGTTATCCCATCGCCCGTCGAAGGTACTGTCGGTTGTGGCAAAATTACGTGCGGCTAATCGTTTAATTAATTTCTGGGGTCTGGGCCCCTTTTTGCCACTGTGCCGCTGGGGTTTACGGTTTATCTGATCTGGCTAGCGCGCCTTCTATTGTGAACGGGCGATAGTTTTCGGTTTCACGAGTCGGACCGGGCAAGTGTGCATAATCCCTCCCGGGAAGGAGGAAGGGATGAAATAGGACGATTAATTTCAAAAGAAATAATAATACACTTCGAGAAACGGGTCGAGAAAAACGCTTAAAGCCGTTTGGAAAGGTTGATTCCATTTCAGTATCAATTTTCGTTTTTCATTCCAGTTTATTTTGATTGCACAAATAATCAAATAGGATGGATAATAAGTAAAGATTATGAACCAATTATTAGCCCCCAGTGCCTAGCGGGATCTCGTTTCACCACCGGTTGCGAAAGCGATGATGCAAAATAATGCTTTAATGCACCGTAAATGTGCAAATGAAGCAAAAATGTTGGCTGACGGTCGACCGGGCCTTCGGGTTGCGGATGTGGAAGAATTATGAACCCATCCCATCTGAGCGACGTTTGTTAAGTCGAGTTCTTGCTCGGGGTGGAAAATGGGAGGCGAGCGAAACGAGAAACGAAGCAATAAGAGCTTGGTGGAGTAAATTTGAACGGCCTATCATTTTTCTTTCCCAAACGGGACGAGCTCGCGGGCGCGTTTTGTTTCTTTCTGTTGCGCTCATTTTCATCCCGCGCGAGGGAAGGCAGAGCACTTTAATGGTGTTCATAAAGTGCGGTTTATTTGCACTTGACTCACGCTCGCGCTTAACGATCTGTCGCTAAATAAACTCGCGGGCCCAAAAGAAAACGGGAAGGTCAGTTTTCCGTGGGTGTCTGTTGCGAGTCGCACAGGAAGAAGGCATATAATTTTATTTATTATAATGATAATTGCAGCCGTCTAGTCGGGCAGTGTTGATGAGACCGGGATGGTGAGAAAAGTGAGCTCCATGGCCAATCGGGGTTCGTTTAAATCTGGAAATTAGACACTTTTTCGAAATCATCACTAAATAGTCTAAAAAGCGTGGGTTTAAAGTGGGCTAGAAAAGGCCTCATTCTCAGCGTGGGGTATTCCCGTCTGTTTGAAACGTGTGGTAGAGTTCCAAATAATGTGCACCAACGCAGCGTCGCATAATTTCTACTCGGCGGGTTTCAGAAACGGTGACACCTTTAGTCGCAACAGTCGCCGAAACGGACTGATGGAGACGCCCGGTTATTTGTACGTTCTAGAAGGCACGAAGCCACCGGTTGAAGGTTGATGAAAATTTATTGACTTTAAACGGAGCCAAACCCCGTTCACCTCGAGCGAAACGACGACCGTCGCAAACGGCCGTGATCGCGTTAATGACCGTGCATCAATGAGTCCGACAGCCAGGAGAGGATGGTGACGCTGGAAATGATTTCACCTCTTTCACTTTCTGGACACTTGACGGCGAACGACGGTCAAACTCGAACACACCTAATTACGAATTTATGATGGTCCGAAGGGTGGTGCGGACGAACAACCAGTCCGATTTTATTCCCATTTTGATGAGGTGGATAATAATGTGCCATTCTACCGGAGTGAGTCTGTTTGGTTAGGATGGGCACGATGGAGACGCCTGGTGGCGCACGTGTCGTACGGTGCGTTACTATGAGGCGAACAGTGGCCATGAACATGTGCCTAATTTTCGGATAAAACAATCGAATTATAGATATTTTTGGTAATTTTAAGTAGAGGATGCTGGCAAAATATATTTGTATGTTCTATTTGGTTGAGTTTCAATAGCTAATTTTTTTTTTGTTAGCCAGTTATGACCGCCGGAAGTTCGCAACGATCCCATTGCATGGGGTGAGAATGTTGCCCGCAATACCGGAAGCACAACATCATCACATTCATCATTAATATGCGCATTACGCGTGCGGGACGATTTGCTAGGTGTTTACATGGTTTGGCGCAACGCGCTCGATAATCGTTTTTTCTCGCCCACTGTGGTGAATGAAATATTTGCTCGTTATTTTATGAACCACCCACTTACATGCGGGCATATTTAGTGGCATTTCCTCCAGCATACCCTTTCCTTCCCCTTCCAAAGGTGTCTCTCGTGGGCGTACAAGCATTTGTTTCGTACGATTTTTGTGTCGTTTAAACGCTTCCACATGCATAATAATTCATACACCATACACGACCGTACCCGGGCTGGGTTTGTTTAGTTGATAGAAAGGTGCGTTTTTTTTTCTCGCCTCCTCTTTCCCCGCATGGGGCAAATATTTGATGAAGTTACACCCGTCACCAGCACTCCGGTAAATCTCCCCAACGGGAGTTGCACGATGTAATTTGATACGGAAGTGCGCACGGTGATTTTTAATCTGTTCCTCCACACCCCTAAAGGGGTTGTAATTGGTTTCAGGTTGGTTTTTAGTGCAGTTCATGTAAAATTTACGTGACTTTTCAACATATCCTTTGTGCGTCTGTTTGTGTACAAAGGTTTGTCGGATAAATTGACGTGTGAATACTGAACGCGCTATTAATTTTGCAAACGTTTAATTGCTTTAAATTAATAGAATGCCATCGACGAGAAGCATTATCCTGTTGATCAAAGTTTGATGGAATGTTATGAGCTTCTGTTTTTTTATGTGTGTGCTTTGTTCCACAGCATAGTTTGTGTGGTTTTGCAAAACCTTCAGCAAATACTTGTTATTATTCAATAGAAACGAGATTTTTCCTGCTGCAATATAAAGCAAATAATATTTTAAATTGCAAATAAAAATTTTAATAAACACTGCATTCCAAACAAATCATGCATGATGCATAGTTTAATGTGAATAATATAGATTGGATGGGTCCGAAAGTTAAAGACATGTTTAGAACACTTATTTATAAATTTATTACTTTTTCATACTTCAAAAGTTTAGAAGCGAATGTTTTTGTAAGTAATTGGAGTAATTTTTCAGCGAACCGAGAATCGTACCAATCCTTTTATTATTGCATTCCCATGCACACGGGCTCGAGTACGGGACCAGGAATGCGTGATAAAAACTCGCGACCCAGACCGCGCGTACGATAAATTTCAGCCAAACCCATTGCGGTAAACTGTAACTGTTTATTGTTTTGCAGTTTTTGGTGCCTCCCGCATCCCCTGAAACTTATGAGAATTAGCTTTTTTAGCGCTATTTGTTGGTGTGCAGACGAGAGGAGCGGAGGTAGATACAGAAACGGGAACACTAGTGTGTGTTAGTGGTAGAGCTGGTGCGTGGGAACCTCTTTTTTGCCACGTTTGTCTGGTCTGCTGGGCGGCGCCGAGTATCAGCAAAACTAATGGTTGAAATATTTTTACCCAAACCCAAAAACCGCGTAAAATTTAGCGGCATTTAGCACACGCGCGATAATGGCTGAATGAATGCTTATGGGGTGTAATGAACAGGTGAAATTTATCGCAGTAGCATCCTCGGTAACCCGTGGTAACGAGGCGAGTCGTCGATTCATGCGCTAGTTATGGTACCATTGAGCCACGCGCATAACGCTTCTGACCACGGGGAGATAGTTGGATGGTTCGCTTCCAGCAAAGAAGCACGCGGGATCGTTCGTGTGCGTGCCGAGCAGGGATGGATAATTATACTGAGCAGAATATTCGAACAATGAAATCATCATCTTGTGGTGAGTGTTTCATTCCGATGCCCCTTCCTGCTCCATCGCTTCGATGCTGCTGGAGGGACGCATTAGTATTTGCCTTAATTTACAATAAGTGCATCGCGCAAGATGGGACGCGTGCTTCGTGGCCTAAAGCGGTCGCTTTTTTATTCGCTTCCAAAGCAAGAAAACTTACCCTGCATGGATATCCTATCGATTGTGGTGCGTTTTGCCTTCTGCCGTTTCGCTAATTCGCACGCTTTAATTAAATAATGCTTTTAGTCGGCACGTCGCTGCCACCTGTGCATTTGTTTGGCACAACTTTTAATGCAACTTCGGGCGCAGCTTCGGTGATATTAAAAATTTGTTTTCGGTGTAGCAATGTACGGGCGCGCTCCCGTTCAATAGGCGATCAGCGTGTTTTGCTTGCGTGCCTGAGGGTGGCTGTGGTCTTTAACCTTTCGACGATTCGCTCGCACGGGAGGGAAACGATAACGATCGTATTGTGACGGTGTATTGCTGTTCGCTACGTGGAAGATGTACCCTATTGAAGGTTTTTTTGTTGTAGCGTTACTTTCGTTTCATCACTAGGGCAAACAAAGAGGCACCCCTTGATGCTGTGTGGTTCGTTTTGTTTAGCAGTGCTATCGATTGGGCATCCGACCACTCGAACCAAGGGATACACGATAAGGTTGGGTACATTATGGTGGCTCGTACTGTAGTTGGTACGCACTTCACATGCGCGCACCGTCACTGGTCTTCTGCTGTTAATAATGGAAGTAAAACCACAAGCGGTGCGGTGCGCTTAGTATTGCAGCTGGCTTATGGTTTTGTGAGTAAGGTGAGTTTATTAACTTTGGAAATTATTATTGCGCTGCGGTCGGAGACGCGTAGGCTGTCGTAAAGCTAACGTGCTGCCCGGAAAACTGAGCACTATTTTTCTGCCTGTACAAGGCTGTGCTAAGCAAAGTTATTTGTTTAAGTAATTTTGATTTTATGTGCTATATGAAATGTATACCTTCAGGCGCAATTGATCTCTTTAGTCAGAAAGTATTAATTTAGATTTCCTGGAATTTAGATTAATTTTCTATGAATCATATTGAAAATTGTTGCACCTCGAAAGTTTTTCTTGCCGTATCTTGAAACATGAACGCTTGCATGTTCAGTGAATTAATTTTGATAATTGAAAAATCAATCATTCGCTAAAATTTTTACTGTTGCATCGTGTAACACGAAATGGGAATGGTTTCGTTCTCGCTACAAAAACCCATCTACAACTCGCTTCATTTCTCCACCCACAAAATTTACCACCCATTCGGCAATGATTCGATGCTAATGCATCCAATAATATACCACTTTCTCTTGGCGTCGTAACAAACCTTCCATCCCCTCACGGGACTTTTGCGTGCTCGTAACGATTTGTGCCGGTGCTCGGCTAATGATGCGCCCGGAATGAGCGATCATCAGCCCACGGGCAAAGCAATCCCCGAGCCCGTGTGGTCACGATGGAGTGCAAAAATTACAATTCACCCAAAACGACTACAACCCGGATTTCGGGATCCGGGTGGGAGGCTTCAATAGATTCGCTCGATCTCGAAACGGATGTTCGCACTGGATCCGGGCATGGAGAAAAAAGTCAGTCGCAACAAAAACTACCGAACCCAGCACTGGAGCGTGGTGGAAGAACGGAGGAACTCGTCTTTATGCGCCAACCGTCTGGTTGGACAAAGCAATGTTCGTAAAAAAAAGCATTGGATGAGTTGAAAATAGCGCAATCACTATCATCACCCTATGATTATGGTATATCATTTTGGGGGAGGAGAAAAGAATGAAGATAGACGAAGGCACAAAACAAGGAAAAAGCGCTAGAAAATGGTTCTAAGGTTTTTACTTTTTATACGCTGTACGTTTCGGGTTTTTGTTCGTACTCTAATTTCGCCCACTGCTACCCATCCGGTGATGAAGTTTTGTGTCTATTGTGTTTGTGGCGTTTTATTTCCATTGTGAACGTCAAAATGTAAAAAAGTAATAGCCAAGTAATGGTCGTTTGAAAAACATGCCGTACAAAAGTAGTAATTGCCACGAGACCGTGCCATGGTTAATAGGAGAACAATACGCGGGCATGTTGGAACGATGCATTTTGTCTACTTTGTTGATTAAGTTCACCCAGGAATGGCTAAAAGATGAAAAAAGTAAAAAGAATCCTTGCGTGTTGCATACTTTACGGTGAAATGGAACACTAAACTACGTTTGTTTAACGTTAAAAAATCAAAGCTACTATCTTTTTCTTTACCAATCCATTTTTATGTTCCAATTTCATCTTTCGAAGGGCTTAAGAACAAAACAAACAGACACGATTAATACACTCATATAAAATTCCCCCAAAGCAAGCTCCCCGGTTCGAAAAACACATACACGTGCGATGCGAAGCGTATCTAGCTCCAATGAATTTATCCACTTAGGTCGGTTCATTTGATTGTGGCGTTGTAAAATTATTACACAAATTTTATCTGTTCTACCTTTCCGCATCTCCCCACACCCCCACTCCCTCCCACCGGGTTCCCTGTTCTCACGGATGGATATAAAAGGAGATTCGAGGGTGGTTAGCGTCTATCTACACTCACCCACACGCCCACAGTACAGGTGGTTCGATTATGTAAAATGGGCGCCCAACCACATCCTAGTGGAATAAAAGCGAAATGGGTTCTCGGCTTAGGATATGGGAGGGAAAGCAAGAGCAGGGTCTTGTCTGCGGTTTTTGCGTTTTTGTTGAGGAAGGCCAGCAGCAGCGCCAGGTAAGGGTGACATTTTGTGTCGTTTCTCTCGTTCTCGTTCTCCCTCTCGCAGGGAAGCTTTTATTTCAGCTCGCACCCGGGACGCATGGCGGAGACTTAATTTTATAAGGGCGTCATTCACTGCAACTGAAAGGATGCTGCTGTTGCGGTTGTGGAAGTCTTCCGTCTTGGGCAAGGCGAAGGCTCCAAAATAGTGAACCGGGATGAAATTGTTTTTTATTCGTTCGTCGTTCCACTATTAGTCGGTCTCTTTCAACGTTCTCCGCCCCGTCGGTCGGTCGGTCGGTCGGTCCCGAAAATAAAAAGCATTAGCTATTGTCATTTTGCACATAAGTGCTTTTCAGTGCTGAAGTGCTGCAGCCGACTTCAATTACTGTCGAGAGGTTTTATTTTTCTTTTTCGGGGAACGATGCAAAGGAGCTGCTTGCTGCAGCAGCTCGTCCACCCGTGCTCACAATTATGCATGAGCGCATGTGAACGGCAGCCCAAGGCAACGGGACGGGCGACGATGAAAGTTTGTGGTTAAGATGGTGTGGATGATTATCGTAAAACCAAAAGTTGCAGCCAATTTATAGCACCGGCACCGGGTCGGGAGGGGTTTCGGTAACGGATAACGACGCACAGTTGTTGCACATGTGCAGCAAAGCACCCGCAAAAATCAAGGTGTGGAAGAACCATCGGGCCATTAGGCGCTTAATGACAAAATCAAAATCCTTATCCAAATTGTCGTACCCCCCGGCCCTGCACCCACACACACACACACACACACACGACGTGTGTGTTGTACCACCGATACCACCATTTGTGGTTCCTTAAAACCTCCCTCCTCATTCCGTCCGCTTCGGTTCGATGTTTTACAGGCTACAGAGCCGGGGGTTTAGCTCGGGTTTAATCACCAGCTACAGGGCATTCAAATTACGGTCCAATCAACACTCTTCCCGGGCACCGGTTTCGCCTCCGCACGAGATTAGATGAGCCAGCCCATCGATGATCGGTTTGTAGCACCTTTCCCGAGATAAAACACACCCACCAGGTTGAGCGCTTAAGATAGTGCCCGAACCCGGTACGATGAAACTATAACTATATCCACCACACCTGATAAGAGTTATTGCCGACCCGTGTCGGGGATGAGCGGTGCCTTTGATAAGATTATCTACCGGTTTCGTTACGGCACGATCATGAAGTTATTGTGTCCGTGTGCTTGTGTAGCGTTCTCCAAGCATCTTTCCACGGTCGGTTGAGCTTTCGGTGAAAGAATGCGGTGATAATGACGGAAGTTTTGTGCACAGGTTTTCGGTAGCTAGCGTGCGAAAACCATGGGCGGGGCGAGGATTTTATCGGTGTAAAATTGCATAATTGAGGTCGTAAAGGTGAGGAGTTTTGCGTGAGAGCGATAAGAAGGATACGAACCGGTGTGGATCGCTGCCGTTTTGTCGATATGGCGTGCTTTCCGCTTGTAATTGCTTTATCAGAAGTCGGTGCGGGTTCTTCTAATGGGAGGTATTTTATGATGCAGGATATAAGACACTTCTTTTGATGTTTTATGATATGATGTACTGGAAGATTCGAGGAGTAACGTTGTGTGTATTCAAGTAGAGGAGAAGAAATATTTCGCATATCGTTTGGTAGGTGGCATATCGTTTGGTAGAAAATAATTTTATAGATCATTTTAAAATAAATTATTAAACATTGGAGAAAATAATTTAATTCATGTATAAAATAAGAAAATGATCTGAATTTAACTGTATTTTCAAGACCAGATTAAAATTTTGTTAAGCATCATAAAATCGTAAGCTATTCACCGTTTACGGAAAGTATGCAATCCGCAAAGCAAAACACATAAGGCTCCAATCTCTGCATCGCTTATATCACCACAAAAATGGCTCTGTTGGCTATCATATTCCAATTAAAGAACGGCAAAACAACGGACTTCGGATGCGTTATTTCGTACAAATAATGCTATTAACGTTTGTTGACACAAATAATCCAATATTGAACCTTAGGATAAAAATATTGCTGACGCATCGCGCAATAAATTACACCCCGTCCCTTTCCCAGCGATGGTGTATGTGCGTGTATGTACGTGTGTGCTTGGTGCCATAAGTAAACATTGTCTGACGTATTGTGCGTCACGCTTATCCTTCCATTCCAGCACTCGCTATCGCAACCAATCGATGTTAGCTTCCGGCGTAGGATATTACGTTAAGCTGTGTGTCTGTCCCGTCCGAGTATCGGGTGCACGAAAACACGAGAGACAAACAGGGATCCACTCATAATCGGATCGATGAGGTTCAATCTCACTCCCATCCACCATCCTTCCTCCCCACTCCGCCCTTTCTTTTCTCATATCCAGCTCACAGCCCGGATTGGATCACTGGCTCTGGTGGTGTGCTTTGGGGCAGAAAATATCCCAAAAAACCCCGAACGCTAAATTTATTCTACCGCAAGCATTATAACCGTAAATTATAAAAATACATTAAATACGAGCCCGCGCTCGGTGCCGGAGGGAACGGGATGCACGAACCAAAAACAAAAAAAAAACAAAAAAAAATACCATCATTGGTGATATTTTCCGTTGAGATGGTACACAAACGAGCGAGTGGCCTAGTGCGAGTAGCTGAGAGAGAAAAAAGCACGCTCTGTGGAAATGTCGAAAATAAAATTATAAGTACGCCGCTGTGCAACCGTGGTGGTGGTGGTGATGGACATCGGAACGAAAAAGCGTGAGAAAAAAACGCACTGAGAACGATGGGCTCAAATTTTACCAGCGTAGCACAAACAAGTCACATCCGATAAAAAGGGAGAGTGAAGAGTGGGCAAACAAAAAAAAGAGAAAAACTCACGCACTCATACCCACCGCGGAATAAAGCTATCAGTGCGGTAAAGATTTCAGCCCATTTACGAGGCGGGCGTAACGGTTTATAATGCGGGACGGGAGGCTGAACGGCATACAGCAGAGATCAAGAAAATGATGTCCTTCCGGAGTGTGGTTTTTTTTTCGTCTTCGCGATTCCTTCCGTACGGTCCTCTAGCGCCTGACAGTATGCAATCCCCGTGGTGGTAACGATGTGCCCGTTTACGTTCAAGATAAAAACAATTCCAGTTCACAGTCCACATACAAAACAAAAAATTCGCAAAAGAAAATGTTTTAAATAGAGCCATAAATTGCGTAAATGAGAAAATTTATTTATCAATAAGCACAGATAAGGGTCATTTTGCATCGGGCGCAGGCCCTTCACATGCCTGGCGAACCCGCGATCTCGGTTGTGGGGTGAAAATTAAATTCGCGGTACGAATTCGCTTGAAGGCAATAAAACTGTGGATGGGAGCGTTGCGTTGTTTGTTCGCTTTTTTTTTTTGGGTTATCTCGAAAGGTGATGTAGTGAAAAATCGAGCAAAATGAATAAATATCTTCCACGAGCACGATCGCCCACGGTGGACACTGGAACGTGATTATAGGATATTGTGTATTGCAATTTCATGCAATTTCGTTCTTTTTTTTGCTGTTGCTTGTTGTGTGTTTGTCTTTTCTGGCCTTCAAATCGAAACGATGGGACACGCCAACGCATACTGATATCGAATTAATGCGCTTCCGTGCCAAACCGTACCCGGACAGCCCTCGCTGGAAGCTGCCCGACGGTCATGTAAAATGGCGAGACAACAGTGCGATCATCGGCATCGACGGCCGATAAAGGTTTTTAAATGTGCGCTTGGGTTTGCATGTGACCCTAGCGAAAGAAGATGGAAAAAGTTCCCGGGAAAAAAGAACACGATACTATCGGGCCGTTTTTTGGAGCATATTTTTAACGGCTCACCGCCAACCATTAAGTGAAGTTCATTTAAACGTGAGCTTTCCCTTGCTGCACATCTCCTCTCTTCGCTTCCTTCCCTCCTCCCTCGATGGCACCAGTGTTTTAGGGTTCGGTCGCCTAATGAACATGTTTTACACGTTTTACCCCCGTTTTGCTTCCAACGTGTAAATTCCATTTGCTCTCCGTACCATTCCGCTGGTGTTGGGGCAGGTTTTCCGTTCCTTTTTTTTGCGTACTACATACCGATTTTTCATCACATTTTCCAATTTTCCTATTCAGACGGGGTTTTTTAGTCTTTCTGTACCAAACCCGGCCCGGGTGTAGGCTAAAATTAATTAAAAAAGGCAATTGTATCCACGCGGCCGTTTACAGATGAATCACTTAATGGGCCGTTTTGAATAAACAGAGCTGGTTTTGAGGGCGAAAAAAATAAGAAAATTGGCAGTAAATTCGGTGAGCGGTAGTAACTCGTTTTTTTGTGGGTGTGTGTGGCGTGGGTTAAAAAAGGATCGGCCGCACCATTACGAGTCTAATTCGATCGTGAACTCAAACGCAACAAAAACCGAATTGAGGCAAGCAAAACGGAAACGGCGTGCGCGTTTAAGCAAAAACCGCCGGCACTGCAAATGAATGAAAAATTTGCTCCAATTTTCGGACGTCGGTTCTAGTTTGTTCGATTTTTTTTCTTCAAATTCATCCTCCTACGTTGGGGTTATGTCATCCCCAAGCGCGAACGTGTAATGGCCCGACCGAGAGTAGAGCATTTATTGTCAGCAGATCGTTGCTGTCTCGTAATTCCTGCTGACGAGCGCAGACACCGACGGAATGCACATACAGACACACGCGAAACGCTGGACACGAGCATGTCCCGGGTTTCGACAGTGGTCACCAGCGCCCTAACTGGCTCCTAGCTAGACGACGATAAAATTTAATCACTGACGATAATAAACATCACTTTCAGGGCCGACCGCAGCGTTGTACCGAGCGGGTACGGGCTCGAATAAAACAGCAAATAAAACAAACGAAATGGAGGACAAGATAGTGAAATTGTACGAAAAAAAGAACAGAAAAATCCTAGAAGCAACGCTTACCGGCCCGGACCGACTCGGGGTTTTCATCTGGCGGGAGAGAAAGTACCCGAAAAATGACACTCACCAATTGCTCCGCACAGGGTGAAGTTAGAGTCCCCTAACTGGGTTCATTCGTTTTATGTGTTTACCATTTGTCCCGGGCACGGGTATGCAGCCGAGCAGTGCAGAGTTGCACTTCTGTCGCAGCGCTTCGATGGCACTCAAAGGACCACTTCGGGACCACCCGGCATCCAAATGGCTGCCCGCTGGCTGGCGGGAGTTGTGGTTACGCTTCACGGCGGGACAAGAAACACACGACACGAATAAACGCGTAATTTTGCTTTCGCAACACTCACTTGAAGGCGCCGGTTGACAACTACCGGGGAATCAAAATCACTTAGCAAAGCTCTTCGGATGCGCAACGTAGCGTTTGATGCAACCGGAGGATGGTAGGGCATAGTGTTTCTTGGAATTGCTTTTAGCAAGAGCGGCTAAGGTGTTTTATAATATTAAGCTTTATTCCTTCGAAAGCTTAACAAAAAATATTGTTTCATTTAAAAACATGACTCCTTCTCGCTGCCCACGTACACAAATGCATCACTAAGGATGGGTGTTGCAAAATAGAACATAATTTCAGTTTAAAATTGTACCATGTTTTCGTTTCGAGAAAGTGGAATTTCCCTTAGCGGAAACATTAATACGATGTACGATTTGAAGAGCTTTCAGGAAGCTATTCTGAAGATTTTAAAAATAAAATCTGTGATAAGTGTGTGTTAAAATATGTTTATTAGGAAATATGATAGTTGTAATGGTGAATAATTCTTTTTCTGCTGTAAAAATTTGTGTTTAAATAAAATTACAAGTACCGGTTTTGATCTGCAAGATGATAGAATACTTTTGTTTTGCTGGTTCGCTCTTCAATATGTAAAGATTTTAATAGTATTTTAAGCTTTCATCCCATTTATTCATTTTAAAATATTGCAATGGAAAATCTCCAATCACGCTGCAAATTTAACACGCTGTGATAAAACATTTATATAGCATAAGTTACTCCGGGGAAAAGTGAAACAAAGTATTGAAACATTAACGTGCTAAACATTTGACGGTCCCAGCAGAACATTTGAAACGTACTCAAGTACTTTGTTTCGATTTATTAAGCGGAAAAACTAGCCATTCCCCAGTCGCAGTCCATTTGAGCCCGAAACGATCGCACGGTATTGTTTACTGTCCTACTTTATTTCCGTCCCCCGCTTCGGCTTCCAAAATATGGTCACGCACTGTCAATGGGCGTTGCGATAACAGCTGCGGAAAATGTCCAACCGGAGCGTATCTTATCTCGAGCGGTTATGGTAAGATTTTTGAAGAGTGGTCGTCAAAAAGAGCAAGTAAAAGAAACAGTGGCGAGGCGATGAAATAGGCAGGCTTGATTACTTTTCCGGGCTGACTAAAATGAAAACGAGTGGAAGAGAAGGAGGGAAAAAAAACCTAAGCACATTGGAAGAAAAGTATCAAACCGCTTTTTATCGCATAAATTCCTGTCAATCGGTAAAATTTATCGTCGTTTAGATACGCCCCGCGCGGACGCGTATTTCCAGTGATGACTTTCGGTCCCGGTCCGGAAACCCATCTCAAGTGCAGACTCCGCTTGCCCGGTACGGGCAAGGCGTCCATACATCTCCATTCGCAATGAGGTGCCCCGAAACCTTATCGGGCGGTCGCGCCAATCTCGACCGGGTCCAGCCCGGTGAGGCATGTTGGTCGCTCGCTGGAACATGGCCTGACGTGGGTTGTCGTTCGCTTGAAATTAAACCACCAGGACCGGTTGTTGGTGTTTTTGGGGCACGGCAAACCCGATGATCGAAGGTGTTGAATTGGGTTGAAAGACGTGTGCCGTGTGCGTCGGCATAAGAACAAACCAAAAGTGACGACGGCGCGCGCGGCGGAAACGGTCGTCAAAGACGCGTTCAAAAACCGGGACAGAAAACGCGGGCGTGGAACCGAATGAAAAATGGGTCCGTGGCAGCAGACGAGGGACAAAATACGTCAGTGTTTTTGAAAGGCTTTTCTCTCTGGTCGATGTGCTGGAGCCGGTCGTTGGCGGTATAGTGGCCGGGTTTCGTCCAAATGGGAAGAAACAAACCGCCTTGGTGGGACTGTGATTGGAATAATTTCGTCCCCGGCCGTTGCTTGCAAAACCAGGGTGACCGAGGGCTGGCGTTGGCGGAAAAGCAAACTGGTGAAGGTGGAAACAGCACCTGAAAAGCGCGAGGAAATGAGAAGCAACCAAGATTGACCTAACCACCAGAAGAATCGGAAATGTATAAAATATATGTATTTCTCTACGATCCATCCCTTTCGGTTTTCAATTTCACCTACCCGTGGGCGGGTTGATTGGGTGGGAAGGATCGAGAAGTGGGGATGAGATCGGTATAATTTCGGGAGCGGGTGCCTTCGATTTCCCATGAAAGGCTCGTTTGAGGGCGTGTGTTTTTGGTTTCCCTTCGTTCTGTCCTTTATTCTCGTCCGTACCTTAAAACCGCAAACTGGGAGCGGTTTTCTTTGTGAGGTTTTTCATCTATCAAACAAATGCTATGAAATGGAAAACGGCGGTAAAAATCAACATACACACATACACAGGGACGCACAGAAGCGAGCCTTCGCCGGTCAACTTTGCATTTCGGGTTTTTTTTTGGGTTAACATTTGGTGGAGAATGTTGACATTTGGAGCCTTTCCTTTCGCTGACGGCGTTGGTTTTTTTTTTGAAGTAGTTTGATAATGTCATTTGATGCAAAACGATGGAATTGGTTGCGGTTCGGGTTGACCGAAACCCAGCGTAACACCACCGGTTGACGAACGTGTGAGCGTGTTTCTGATTGGTTGACCCCTTTCGATAGTGGTGGGACATTATTCTCCGTTTTAAATAAAATTTAAAAACCATACGCTGGATGCCTTTCGTTAGTGAAATTTTTCCACGCAACTAATCCAATTAGAATGGCGTGTTTTTCCTCGCACAACGCAAAGCTCCTCTGGACGACGCGGTTTCCCAACGTGGCCTGCTCAGGATAAGCTTCCTGCCCCATTCAAGCTGTCAAGCAGCCGGCGCATGTGCGATACCGCCAGCACCACTTTTCTAAAATAATCCGATGCTAATGACGTGGTGGTGGTGTTGGTGGGTATTTGTTATGGCCTCGCTCGCACAAGCGCAATAGTTGGCCATTAGTCGAAGCGAAGGCCACGGGGTCTTATTATGACATTATGCAAGGATGCATCGGACGTAAGACCATCATCAGAAGAGTGTTTCCACGATGCTACTGGTGGAGCTTTGTCGACCAGCGCACTGGGTGCAACGTGGGTTTACCACTCACAAAAAAATGAGGTTCTCTCCGCGGGTTGGACGAGATAAAAAACACAACGGCGAACGGCAAGACAGAGCACGAGATGAACATAAAATAAGCAAAAGTAACGACGCGAAATCGCGACCGACGCTTCGGGACCGGCGATTGTGCGATCGTCTGCTGTTGAAAGCAAATACAAACAGTGTCAGCAGCAGCAGCAGCAGCAGTAGGAGCACCCAGGAAGTACTCCGCGGGTGGTTGAATAGGAAAAGCATCACCATCTCCAACCAAATAGGATTAGTTAGCATTGTTACATACATAATCCCGTCCGTTCGCTCTAACAAGGCAAGGTTCCTCTTTTTTTTTGCTGTACGCTTCAGCTGTTTGCCCCTGATGTTGATGCAACGATCTACACCGTTGACCTGTTTTGTACATGTTCTTAACATGTTTTTCTTCGAGCTTTCCTACTGCAGGGTTGTCCAATCGATGAAGTTCTCATTGAAACATTTTTTTTTCGGAATTGATATTAAAGCGTAAATCTGATGGAAGGAATGAACATTTTTACTCCAAATTGTAATTTATTTCCAAATGAACCTCACATCCAATCTCGCAAAACATTTGTTTCCACTAAACTAGTTTCCAATTCAATCACCTTAGTGTGACTCTCCTGCTTTTGGTGAGCCAGAAAATGGTGGGGCTTTTTTGTGCACCGCCCACTAGCGTGTCGCTGTGCAAGAAATGAAAACGTGTCATAATAAGGTCAGGACAACAATAAAAGCTCCATTCTCATCGCCCAAACTGCAGGTGTCCTGTGTTGGAGAGAGCGAGTGCGACCACATCGCAATCACTTCGAGAAGATTTACTATTCTCAATAGCAGTATTATTGTTGCGAAACAGAAGAAATGCATCTCTTAGTGCAGAAAACAGCCGCCACACTTTCTTCCGATGCACGCATTGATGCTTGCTGAACACAATTATTTCTACTTTCATGGCAAGGATTAAGGTGACACGAAAACAAACTTTTCAGAAACGATTTCCCGGTTCAAACGAGCACATTTCAGCCGTGTTGCGAACGAAACGGAAGAGGTTAGAAACGATGACACAACGAACGGCAAAAGAAGTGGAGTGCAACGATGCATTTGCTGCAACATTTGCCGGAAACACACATCCACCCAGGTGTCAAACCGAACCCGGAACCCCCGGCCTCAAAAATCAACACTAACGACGTTCCATCGAACGGCCAAGGGGGTTTGCATTGTTATGCTAATCCTTCAAACAATTACGTCAAAATCGGCAAAACAAGCAGCAGCGCAACGTGACCTGTGGCTCACCTGGGCCGGGCCGTTTCCGCATCGGATGCTTGCATTTATCCTTTTCGGTTGGCAAGATTGTAGTACGTGTTCCGTTGTGGATGATCCGTTGCCACCTTCCCAGCTACCACTTCAAAGGATACCACGATGTCAGCCTCAGCAACTTATCTCACTCTCTGCATTAGAAGGAAGCCTCTAGTTTGCCTTCGTCGTGTGTGTGTGTGTATGAGTGTGTGTGTGTGTGTGAATGTGATTAATTAAATTTCCAAAATTAAGCCCAAACAGCAGAAACGCGAATGGCAGCCACGTTTGGCAGCTTTAACTCCGAGTCTCATGGAGTATCCTTTGTTGTCTCAGCGGTCCTGCGATCGATTGTTTACCCGGTTTGAACGACCTGTGGGTTGCATTTGACAGATGCTGTCAGTAGCGAAAGGCGAGTTCGCAGTAGGCCTCGCTATTGTTCTAGTCATATTAATTGATGTAGCTCACAGCGAGCGATTCAGATTTGTTGGAAAATTGCTGGGAAAAGATCATGGATTCTTCTGCCAACCGACCACCGGTGTCTTCCCAACAGCACATTCTGGTGAGTTCTGATGCAGCCGCTCACATTTTGGCCAGTGCCAACGGGCAGCCGCTTTTCATTAGCCATACTTCACCAGAAATCGATCCAAGCGACACCGTCGTCAGCATCGGTTCAAAGGACGAGCGCGGCGTCTTGGACGGACCATCACGAAAGTGTCCGGGACAGGCCCAAACCAGCGGTGGTGGTAATTGGTGTCAGAGTGTGGCGCCATGATGCCATGTTGTGGATAATTAATTAAACTTCGGTCGGTTGTTTGGCAGTTGAAAGCGGTAGCCCCGTTCGGGTTCTTCTCTTGGGCTACACCGAGAATCGATCGAAAATAATGATACGCTATCACTTTTCGTCCTCCAGTTTCCTCCAGCCATGGTAATCCTCGTGCCATCACTCGGCTCGGTGTCCTTCCGGACAATACCGAGCGCCAAACCGTGTCATTGTGGTTCCCGGAAACCCGGTTTGGTGGGAAGAAATCATGCCCCGTCAGATTCTCGGCCAGGTCACAGCTTACCACAACTCCCCCGGGGGTGGTACTTTCAGTTACACGTGTACACACCGCTCCTTGGGAAGATGCTCGAGCCAGCCAATCGCCACCGACTGCGTCTCGAAGGCTGTAATTAAGAAGTTCGTTCGTTGCCCGCGACACGGTTTGTGGCAAAGCGAAGCGCAGCTTCTTTTGCGAATGCCGCGCGGTGAAAAATCGCTGAAAGAGATAAATTACTTTATGATACAATATCGTAGTACGATCGGTTTTGTTGCTGACGAGAGGCTTTCGGTTGCGAAACATCCCGCTGGTACGGGCGGCCGAGCCTTAACGGTGTGGGATGTTCCTGGCCGGCGCGTGTTGACGGTGGTGATTAGCTGGGATGTGTCAGCGGATTGGCGAATGAGTGGCAAAATTGCAAACGACATCCGCGTGGCCAATCCCTCCGCCACCGCGGCACGGCGATGGTGTTGATGGTGGCCGACAATTAATTATTCCATTATTCTCACCCGAGTTGCGAATTTTGCGCTGCGCCCGGGTGCAGTGTCGATGATTTGCCGAAGAGTTATGGATATATTAATCTTAGCGACTCAGCTCAGCTGCTCGAGGCGGAACTTCACTCATGCACACATCCGTGGCGTGGCGTGGATCGTTTGTGTGCTTGTGGTAATCTCCAGCTGGTACCAGCGGTGACATTATCAAACCATTATTCACCGACGAAACAATCGCCCGGTGTCGGTGCTTATCGGTTTCATCGCTTAATTGACGAGCTTTCTACGGTTTGATAGACTTGTGCTTGTTGTATTAGCTTCGACGATGGCTTTCAACAATCAGTGGAAGTTGGCGAAGGTGAAGGCGCAATTCTTTCTCTAAAGAAATTAAATTAGGCACAACATTTCCTAGTATCATCTCCTAGTTACTCCATAAAGCGCTTTATGTACCACGTCTCAAAACGCGCCGTGTTCCAAAAGAAACTCCATCCCTTCGGAGAGGTGAAACATATTTCACCACAGTCTTCTGCAAAGGATAGGACCTGCACCGAGTAGTACTTCCAGCAAGGTAGTAAGTTCAGTAAAGTTGACATCGCCCGGGATGAACACGCACGTCATATGTTGTGCGCTCCAACACGATCACAGCAGGCCACTGTAATGACATTCTCCCTTCCGCCGCACCGGAAGAACCGCACCCGGACTTCTCCCAAGGTACGCATTTTTCTTTCCGAGACCAGAGTAATTTTTTTGTTGTTGTTGCTTCGCCATCCCTTCCCAAGAACCCGTCTGAAGGGATCATTCGCTGCGCTCAACTTCCGTGGGACGCAGCGAGGCTTTGCCTTTCCACCTGCACCCGCATCACCCGAACGGGGCAAAGCTCTTCATGCGTTAAGCTTTCCTCCCGGTCGTTTCGGTTCATATTTTGTAGCGAGGTGGGTGTTTTTTTTTTGCTTCCTCCTGCTGTTCGTTGTTGCGTAGGATGTGCGTCGTCTTGTGTCGTTAGCGGGCCGGACCGGGCGTCGGAGAGGGGGGGGGGGGGGGCGGGGGGGGGGGGGGGGGGGGGGGGGGATCTCGCGTCCGAGGCTTATGCTGTGCCACTTTGCGCACACCGAGCACCACCTTATCTATTTCTATGACATTTTCTTTCGTTGTTTTCTCCCTTCCCCGGAGCCCAGTGCTTTGTGCGGACGGGAAGAAGCATCAGAACCATTTACCAACCGTGGTCTAAGCGCCAACCAACACATACGCATACACGTGTGTGTGTTTGTGTTATCCCATCGCGACAAAACTGCTGCTGAGGCGTCCCAGGCGATCACTTCACGACAACCTGCAACGTGTCCGTGTCCATAAATAATGCTCATTTTCCCCATGGCTTAATCACGTTGTGCGACATTTACGATTCGGGACCTATAAATCATTCTCGCATGAGCACAGCGGCAAACAATGTGTTTTCATTTTAGCATCGTCGCCGGTGGGGAAGTTTTTTTTTTTTTTTTCGGGCCTGCCCACCTTCCGTCACCTTTCTTCCGCGTGTGGTTTCGCGAGCGGTGCGTCACCTTCGGTTCGGTTCGGCCGAAGGTAGGTGGCGTTTATCAGCCTCCTCGGTGATGATATTGGGTTGGGCTGGGGTTTCTTTTTGCTTTGTTTTCATCTATCTTCCCTTTCGTGTTCGTGTTCGTCCCGTTGTTTGAAGGATTTGCGTGTTTTTTTTCCCCTTCCACTCGTTGGTGTTTGCTGCTGCTATCTCGAGTCGAGGGGAAGAACATTTACTTTCTCCACCGCTAACTACACTTCGCAAGCCTATCCAAGCACTTATGGGGCAGGGAATTTGAATGCATGCGAGTGTGTCTAGGAAGATGCCCGCGTTTGAGGGTGCACGCTCCGGGAGTGAAGGGAAAGACAACGTTGATTGCCTGGTTTCGTCTTGGGCGGGTGGAGTTTGGAAGATTGTCGACGACATTAGGGAAGTAAGTCAGTCCTGTTGAGGAAGTGCTCGTGTTAGAAAGAAGATGTAGAAGGGAGTATGTTTTTATTTTTGTTTGCCTCCCTGAAGTAAGGCCTTTTTCCCGGTGATGTTGGCGGTTTGAATGTGTGACTTTTCTGTTGACTCCTTTCACCGGCGTTGGGGTGCGGGACACCATAATTGGTTGGCATCAGGAACAGTGCGGAGATTTTGTTTAAGCGTGATGAAAGGTGGCCAGATTCAGCACACAAATTTATATTTCCTTCTTTAATTAAATAATTCAAAGGAGAATTTTTATTTTTTTTGTATAAAAAATGCTTATGTTCAATACTAACAAAAAATACATCTTTCATAACGCTCTCCACTCCCGACAACTCTAGATCTTTAAACATCTGTACCCCAGCATCTCCGCTGCTTGCTCGTTCGTAGGATTCTTTCGCACTCGCTACTCTTCTGACAAAGCTGTTTATGATGTCGTTTGTAGCTTTTATTGGTGTGCGTTCGGAGAACCTGGCTTGTTATTCGAGTTTTTCTGCTGATAAAAATAAACAAGGTCACACACGATGGAGGGGATGGTGGCCGAGGGGGTGGCTGAGAAAGGGGAGAAACGAAACGGAAAAACATAAGCCACCGTGTGCAACGTTTGAAGCAGTCGTGTGAAGACGTCGTGGCGCGGGAAGTCAGAACTCTTGATAATTTACAAACATCGTTCACACACACACACTCGCAGAGCAGGACCCGCTTGGCTGGAATATTAGGTCCGTACGCTCCGCACGGTGCTCTGTGCTCGGAACGATTAAGGTTTTTGATCGCCAAAGTTCTTCTAGACCTCACGCGTCCCTTTCGCCGGTTTGCACAATCCGTCTGCGACAATATGGCGATGGCGTTGTTTGCCATCGCGGTGACGTTGAAGCTCGGGACTTGTTTTCATTATGTGCAAACGATTAAGATGGCAATTAAGCTTTGATTTACCGGAGCCCGTTTGTGCCGGCGAAAGTTCAAACGGCGGTCGGGTGATGCGAAGGTGGCGTCATTCTTTTCTTTCGCAGGTTTGAGACGCAGGTTGGGCATGTTCTTGCCATCGCTCCCGGTTGGCTTAACTGCTCTGCAGATTGTCGTTTATCAACACCCGGCCCGGTAAGTCTACCGCGCGTCAGGTGCGTTATCGGGGGGTTAATTATTGATTTTACTGTGCTGTGTATCGTAAAAATGTTCGTTTTAAAACATGGTAAATATTCCGCTGTTAACGGAAAAGGTTATGAGCTTAAGTAGAGCTATTTTTACGCAATTATCATTATCTTCGTGAAGGGATTAAAGCGCTGGGCAGATAAACCAGCGAAAAGCGATACATGTGGGACGCAGTTTTCCAGCTTCCACGGAAAATTAATCCAGCCAAGCTGGACGGTTATCCCTGCACCTGCATCGTGTAATTTTTTGGGAGCTGTTAAATCCCTAAGGGACCGGACCGTCACATACACGCCGAGACGTTCACACTTGAACATCAAGCGACGCAAATATTTACAATTGATGCGAGATAACAATTTCCGCATATCGCTTTGAAAACTAGTCCTTCGGTATCAAATATTTAACTAGGACCTAAATTCACCACAACAACCGGGCCAGCGCCTGACGTCGGTCGCCTTTCGGCTCGGCTTGGGGAGCTTTGTGGGGCTGTCATTAAAAAATCAAGATAGTGAGTCTGCGCAACACCTTCTTGAAAGGCGAGCGCGATGGCTTTTGCTTGCTGGCGGCAGGCGAACGTCTTGGAAAGGAGCGAATAAAAGAGGCAAATCGTACCCTTCACCGTTACTGTCCCACGTGTGGTTGAAGGAGAAAAAAAGAAGCTTGCAACCGTTTGTTTGAAACGGCATCGCCGTCGTTCGCTTTTCCGTGCTCCGTTTGGCCCGTAGGTCAGGGAAAGGGATAAAGCGTCGAGATTATCCTTTTGCACGTTCGCTCGCACGCTCGTTTCGGGTGTCTAGGGAAAACCGGAATCGACGGCATGTAGTGCCGCCGAGTGTGCGGTACGCCATAGAAATGAATCCGCTTCCGCCGTCGTAGCTGAACGCAGGAATTGGGTCTGTTGGTTGTCGGGAGAAAACGGGAACGAACGGGAACGAACGGGAACCGGTGCTGGCAAACTTCCTTATTAGGCTAGCCTTAGTCCAATATTTGTACCCGCACCCGGGTAAACTTTGCCCGTTTGTCCTGGTTTCCACACACACACATGTGTGTGTGTGTGTTCCGGAACCGGAGTGAAACCGGAAGTGGAAGAGAGAACGATTCCTGGGCTCGTTTCCCCCCCCCCCCCCTCGAAGTGTAGGGAAGGATCTCAAATAAGGAACCCGGTGTGAGGATGCGTCTCTGAAGCGGGCGCTTTTTCAAAAATAATACTCCTTGACCCAAAGGTGCTGCTACTGGTCGTAGTGTCGTAGTGCCCTGTTTAGGCCACCGGATGTCCTGTCTGCCCTTCGCCCTGGTTTGAGGTTCTTTGCGGGAGGTTTTTTCCGTATATCAAAGCAAGCGAAAGACCAAAACGGAAGGCACGGTATGTAAAAACCCGTCCACACCATACACTTCTCACTTGCTTCCCGTAGCTCCTTTTTTTGTGGGACACAGTGTAACAAACCGAAGAAGGTGGCTTAAGCTCCGTGCTGGGAGCGTCGTTTCCTTGTCTTTTTGCGTTCGATGCTACACCGTTTGTACCGAGTGATGCTGTGAGGCGAGATGATGGTACGGTACGGTGAATTTCCATTTTACATCAAGAAGCATTCAAATTTGCTTCTTCAGAACGAAGCACGTGGCTGGAGTGCTCGATGCGGAGATGATTTTGTGTTAGTGTGTGTGTGCGGTTAGTTCCATTTTATGTGCTTTCTTTCGAGCCAGAGCTGGTGTTCCGGGTAATCTAGAGCAAGTATTTAATTATGGCTTATAAGGTAAAAGCACCTTACCATGAGGTAAGATTCGTGTAACATGCCGAGCTTAATTGGAACGTACGTACTGTTTTGGTTCAGAGAGCGCCATTTGCACGGAAGCGCCTGAAAGAAGCGCAGCAACAGTAGTGTGAGCAGAAAATGAACTGCTCAAACAGTTTACCAAACTTCCTGCGGTATGGTTTATTTTATGTTTTATTTATAAATTAAATAAATTTAAGGCAGCTTCTTCCGTGAAAGCTTGCCCAATTTAATGGGAGCAATCATTTGCCTACTTTTCGGTGCTAAGAGGGATAATATGTTCACAAGCATCATCGGGGTCTATTTTTAGCACATCAATTTACATAAACCCGCCGAGGCGGAGGTTTTGCCTTTTCCGGATAATGCCGGACAACAGAATCGCCCACTCAACCAAAGCTTAACGGGCAAGGGAAAGGTTGCTTTTATTAATAGAATCCAAAGAGTCCCATCATTTACATCACCATGCCATCATCATCTTTGCAGGTTTTGTTTATGCGTGTCTCTTTTTCTCTTTTTATACAAGCCTGCCATCTGAACTGATCAACACAGCTGCTGCGAACGCATTTGATCGATTCTCAGCTTCGTTTATTAGTGGCTGTTGCAATATAAACTTTTAGCCACACACCGCATCGACGGTATCGTTTCGGATGGGAAGAAAACTAACGTTCCCTTAAATTGTGCAACCTCCCCCATGCCGTGTGACAAAGAAAGTGATTATGAGCGGATTTAACACCACATCCACCACCGGACCATCACAGCACAGGCACAATGGGATGAAAAAAGGACTCGTCTACGAGCAGCATTCCTTTAGTGACTCCTCGCTTGTTGAGCAATAAAAAACTAGAAAAACGGAAAACGACGATGATGATGACGATGGTTGTGTCTCGTTTCTTCTGTGGCAAAGTTTTTTCGCTCTCTCGCTCCGCTTAACTATCGTTGGCTATTTTTCCTCCTCAGAAGGAGTGTGAGCCTTACAGCTGCTAGCGGCGGGTTGAGATGGGCTGGACACTGTCGTGGTAATTCAATGGACTGTTCCCGTAAGCCGTTCCCTATCAGAAGGAGGAAAAAAAAAGAAGCGAAAAGATCTTCCGTCCACTGACGGAGGCCGTATTTAGCTTCGTGGCTGGTGCCGTCTCGCAGTCCCGCCGTCAACCGCTTACACGTAAGTGTCATTGTTAAAGTCAATTTAGTTTGATTGAGAAATTGAAATTTGATGTTATTTTTCTCGGCAGTTTCGTGGGAGGTGGCTTCAATTGCGGGCCTGGGATGGGATGGGATTATCATAGCCCTTTTTTCCTCTTGAAGACGGTCACGGTGGAAGACGAACAACGCCACGGTTGGATTGGTTAGATTTACGACGGCCCGCTCGCTAATGGAGCCGCTCTATTAAGGGTTGAAGGACTCGGCGAGAGTAAGAGCCTGTTATTGTTAGCGACTGGTGGACGGAGCTTCGAAATTGCGGTTGGCAGGCTCTGTGGTAGGCTTGGTCGGTGCATAGAGTGGAGGAGCTAGGAAGGAAGACGCTTTTACGTGGGCTGATGTGATCGCTTTAGGCGGTGATTGACGGATGTTCTTTGGTAAGATAATCAATGAAGACTATTGCGAAGGTTTGGACACTCAAGTGACTACCTGAGTTTTATTCCGTACTTTAGCTTACTGCATAAAAAGCACATTTTTTTAATGTCATCTGTAGTTCATTATTTACCGCAATAAGCTGACCTTTGGATTGGTTGTAAAAAAAGTCAGTTTTAATTTTTAAACATTATTAAATAATTAATCACACCCTCTACTAACAGCATCACCACCGGTGACAAGAATAGCTATCCATTGCAGGCGAAATGTTCCCATTTCGATGCAAAAAGTTGATTGAACATTTATTAGCTTGCCCATGATCGGTGGGTAATCAATTAATGAATTGAGCTTTTATGAAATCATTGCATCAAAGGCGTTCTTTGATTTGTGTGCCCCGCTGCCGTGCGTACACACATCAACTGTCAACTATTTTATATATAATTTACCACATCTGTCACGTTCGCTTCCAGCTTGAGGGTGGTTGCTTTGGGAGAAAAAAAAACTCCAGTTTTTTCCGATTAAAAATGCAAAAAATAAACGGTGTTTGCCCACCGCCGTAAATATTGGTAAGAGGGCAATGGAGGGCAGTAGAGGGCAATGGGTGGTAGGGAACTGGAGTTGGGTTTTTTTCGTTTCCAGCACGAGAAAGAATTTTTCAAATTGCCAGCTAATGGATTGGTCCGTGTAATGCTATTTGAACTGAATGATTTAGCATTACGCCGGTGATTGAGGTGAATTAATGATTGAAACATAAACATACGACCCCGACTCGAACCCCTTGCCCTACTTGATTCCATTTCCGGGTGGCACTGGGAACGGTGCCACCCGGGTGCTCGAGAATTGTAGCGAAATCTGTGTGCGCTTTACGGTGTGGAAAAATGACATGAAATCAAACCAAACATACCCGACTCACCTATATGTGAGCTCGTTAAAGTTTTATCACACCCTGCCTGGGGGGCTCCCACGCAAGGGGGAGAGAAGGGTCAACCACCGACCGGCAAAGTATGCATTAATCAAACAGGGGCAAGTATTAACTTGTACCACTAGTAGCCACCCATTAGCCGGCCGAGTGTTGAATGCTCAGCCAAACCAACTAATCCGTCATTGTGTTTCACCCATCGCAGTTACCAATGTAGTGCTGCTTAAGTTGAAATATGTTGGGCAATGTGGATAACAATGCGGGGAAGAAAACCTCATCCCCTTTAGTACCGCATGCAAAGCTTTATTCGAGCACGGATGAGCTGGTGCGAAACGAAGCAGAAAGATCGGAAGTCTTCAACCTTTTCACACGCGGCGTTCTTTTGAAAGGAATTTTATTACGCTTCCGCACCGGCTAAGTGATTAATTAGTAATCAATACTAATAATTCTATTCATTAGGATTACCGACCCCGGAGCTGCCGGTTCATATGTGAATTGATAGGAGGAAGAGTGTGCAAAACTACGGCTACTATTGAAAGCTTGATGAGCGAATGTGATTTAAACCACATATTGTAGGGGAGTGTGTGGCGAAGGTTGGAGCGAGGAGATGGGCTTGCTTGCAATGTTTTGTGGTTTTCTCTTTCACGCACTGGAACGCACGGTCTGTTATGCTCGGATTGATTTAGTGGCGGCTATTATCCATTGCAAAACCCATCCGTCATTACCTGAATTCACTCTTTTCCATTCGCTGCCAATCACTCGTTCCCGACCGGATTGTGGGAATATCCTTTTGACGGATGACTCGTTAGATGTTTGAGGTGAGGTCAATACTATACCGGTGAGAGGTTTGCTTCAGTTCGAACCCAAGCGTCAATGATTGCAGTTAAAGCTCACATTTAAAACCATTGCTTAGGGTAAAATTGTACTAATTTTTATAAATTATTTTTATACACCTGGAAGTATGCAATGCATCATAATATTTTTTACGTTTTTTTACACAAATCAATTGGGTTTAAATTTATAAATAAAACATAACTATTGTCAAGCTTCAACATAAATGTTCGAACTGATTATGCTCAACGTACCTCACGCAGCGGAAGCAAAATACTAATGATCCACAACCGAATATTCATTTTTCATGCTAAACATCACTACACACGTGAATACCACATCATGGTCCATAGAAAGTGGCGCAGCTTGTTGAGGGTAGCGTCTTGTTGCTAGGTTCGTTTACAACTCATCGGCTTAAAGGACACACCCACCCGATTTATCCACTCGCTCTCTCTCTTTCTCTCCCGTGTGCTTTTGTAAAAGTTTTCCCTCGTTAAGCTTTCGACTTCTCGACCCCGTTCGGGGTGAGAGCGAAATGGCACGGAAAAGCCCCGGTCCTTCGCCTTGTGACGCTAATATACATATTTATGCTTACGTTCACCGTTTGATTGCATACCACCCAGTCAATCTTCAGGCCCACCGTATGGCCACCGTCGTTCACGCAACATACCCACGGCGTGTGCGAGCGCTCCGTTTGGGGTCAGTCCTCAAATAGCTTCGGAGCGTTTGCGTTATATCATGTTTGCGTGTAGAATTGCAGCCATGCTGATGATGTGTCTGTGCTGTTCGTGTGCGGTTGCGGGGTAGAAAAGATGGAAGAGGGATAGTGTTTACGCGTTCGGCGTTGTTTGACAGGTTGAACAACGAGCAAACATCGATTAATCATAATACGATTTATATTTTATTAGGAATTCGTCCGCGTATGTGATTACGCGCGCGGGTGTTGGACCGGCGAATGAGGGGCATGTTTTATTTTGTCCGCTCCGTGTCGTTTTGTAGCGCCCTTGGAGCGGGTTGTCAACGGTTGGTTCGAATTTCATACACACTATTGGGTGGTTAGCGCGTTCTTGTAAGCCGGAATCGAATTACGGCACTGCTTTCACTCTGCGCTTGGGTACAGGTGTTTTGGCTCGTTACATGGTCGGCCCCAAAAATAGGTTTTCAGCGCCTACGAGCGGGCGTGAGACACTATTCGAGCACGCGGACGCGCATCTCCGTCCGTTCGGTGGTGTCTTGTTCGTCCAATTTCGCTTGATTGTCATCCTGTCCTGTCCTGTGCCAAGGTGACCGATTTTTCTTGATTGATTACAAACACCAGTCGGTCTCGGTAAGACAAACAGGACGATAAGGCCTCAAGGAATTCAGGCCACTGCTGTGTGCTGTTTTTCGTTTGGGTCTGTTTGGACTCACTTATTGCTTTTGTTGCCTGGCGATTCCCATGTGGTTCCACCAGCAAGCCTTGGTATTGAGAAATTTCATTAAGATATTGCTGATTGCTTACATTGCCCGCGGCCGAGCCAGTCCGGGGAAGAGCGATCATGTCGAATTCCGTTCCTGTCTTTTTGGTGCCCTCGGGTGCGGCTGCGGTTGCGGAGGGGAACGGTAACGTGATTACGTGAACGATATGATTGAGGTAAGGTTGTGCTTTTGCCGTCGGTGCGAATTGATAAGAATTTTTTAGTTAGTTAAGCACGTTGATTTCATGCTTCCGGTTTTGTTCGGCGAGGAAATAAAGAAAATCCATCATTTCGTCCATTTGAAAACTTGTTTGCCTTGTTCATAATCCGACGGAAGTCATAATTTCATTGACTTTGGAACCATATTCTCTATGCATTATCTATTTGATTGGTAAATATTTGCTCAGCTCAACCAACGTTCAACGCAAAACCATTCCATAGCACACCATATTATGGTAGAAAAAAATCTCTATCCATAATCCTTCCTGCATCCTGTGTGCTGAAATTCTGTTGTCACATAAAACCAATGCACACCACTCGCACGCACACACACACCCAGGTGGTCAGTGGGTATAAAATATTTTAAATTTGCTCTTCGCTCTCGCACATCTTTAATCAGCACACTAAATAAAGCAGCAGCTCAATATTTACTGCGGCGCTGGTTGGAAAATCTGATTGATGCAAACAGTGCGCTCGCTTCGGTGACCAATTTTCATAATCCCTTCACCGCACGTTAAGGCAGGGTGCGGGAATGGTGCGAACGGTGCGCAGTCATCCTTAAGCAAACTAATTTGCGGATAAATTGTGGACAGCGACTGCAGTGTAAACGGCGAAACCCCTGCTGGCCTTTTGCCCTTGTTTACAGGGCAGCATATGGAGGTGGGCTGATTCATGGTGATAGTTCAAATAAGTTTAAAAAATGAACAGGGAATGATACAAAAAAGTGACAGGTAAGCAAATCGCAATGTCATTAGGTTTGATATGTTATATTTCTGTATTTTGGTAAGGGTTTTAAATCAATTAATATTTATCAATAGTTATCTCTTTAATTGTGATCGACTAAAGATAATATCTTGGTTGCTTGGATAAACTTTTTTAGCGAAAACACCCAAGTGCATGCAATTATTTGAGCTTTCTCTGTCCATTCAAAGTCTGTCTACTTAAAACCTACTCAATGTATTTACAAAACAATCGCTACAATTATTTCAACGATCTCACCCTTCCGTCCAACGTGTCATTCACTGTAAGTACGCGCGGGCAACAGCAGGAAAAGTGGATACAGTCACATTCCGGGTGGGTTTGCTCGGTGGAAAATCTGACTGACAGCCCAAAACCTTCCACGCCCGGCACGGCGGAAGGGTGGATTAATCACGCTGGCGTTATATTTACATTTGAAAGCTAGCGTTGATTTTCATAAATATGTAAATTTATTACGACACATCATCTATTTTCGGGCGACGGAAGGAGTGAGCAGGAGTTGGTAGCAACAGGGGGTGTGCTGTTGGTTGAGGACACACGCACGGATCAATTGTCCGTGTAGGTTGTTTTTTTTTGTTGTTGGCTTGCTTGCTGGAATCGTGCAACCGTTCGCTCCGGTAGCAACAGCAGCAGGGCTCGTTTTATCGCGCTCCAATAAATCATAAATCACATTTCAGTACTCGAAACGAACATCGATCGTTTGTCGATGGGGATGCGCCCGTGTACGTTCGCGGTACACGCTCGTTCCGTTTGTTGCTCGCCTTGGCACGGTGCCACGGTGTCCGTTGCGCGGATACGCCGTGCTTGGACGGGTGTAAACCTAGCACAACGCAACGCAGCAACGTAAGGGGAGTGTACGAAGCTTCACATCGTCTCGAGCAGCACTCGAAAAAAGTGAGTATGTGTGTGTGTGCGTGTGTGCGTGTGTATTTTTTTTGCTGGTTCAATGTACCCACGTACGGTGCACTGTGGCGGGGTGGTCTCAACCCAACGTACGTGCGTGTCAACCTTTACGCCATGTGTGTATGTCAACATATAATCGACACCAGCTCCATCTCACTCGCACGCACGCACGCGAAGGATTTCTGTTGAAATGGCATTAAAGAAAGCCTCTCGACGTGGTGGCGGCCGCGCGGTTGGCGGGAACGAGGGCCCTCCGTAGAGAGAATCCTACCCATTTGCGCCAGCTGTCTCGGGTTTTATGCCGTCCTCCGCGCTCGGTGGCGCTATCTCCACAACGACAAATCACGGTTTTCGATTGGCGGATGGAGGAGCGCCCGTGTGATAGAAATAACATTATTACCAGCGCAGACAAGCAAGCAGCCAAGCTGGCAGCAAATATTGATGCCCGGGAGGGCAAAATTGAAAATAACAATAATAAAGCAGAATCCATCAAATAATTCGCTCTGCTATGATTTGCGCTGCCATCGGCGTTATTTGTTGTTGCTTCCGTCATGTGCCCCGGCTCGAGGTGGGAGCGGGCGTTGTCGGGAGCATATTTTTCGTATTTTTCAATTCCACTCCCGGCCGCATATGTGGGCCTGCTTCGAGGTGCGAGGTGATGATGTTTGAGATATTGCTTAAGCTCGCTCCGTACGGTGAGTGTTTGTGTGCGGGCGAAGGTGTGATTTAAGGTGGTTAAATTTGGACCGTTTTTGCTGCTTGATTTTGATTTCCTTTCCACATTGCTTCCTGTTTCGAGGGATTTCGAGGTATTTCTTATCCCGTGCAAGAAAGAAAGCTGGCAGGATACTGAGATGAGAGGATGGATTTAGCCGTTTTGATTTATTCATTGCGATTGTTTCGCGTGAAGATTGTTTGCACAGGAGTTTGTGTGTGTGTGTGTGTGTGTGTGTGTGTTGGACTACAACATGCACACACGTGTGAAGAGTTGGAAGGATTTATGAGTAATACTTTAAGCTTCCAAGACGCATTGGAAGCTGTGATTCAAGTATGTTTGTTAGTGCCTTGTGGCGTTGAGCTGGGCTTAAATATTGAATTTCGTTTTTTCGGATGAGATTACCAAACTTTTTAGCTGTGTGTTTCTATTTTGTGTCTTTCCAAGCATTGCAGCAGAGCAGAGACTAAAATGTATAGCATGCTTTTACAAGCGGTGTGGAAGGGAAGCATGATTCCAGCATCTTTATTCATTTGTTCAAGCTCAGGAGAAGTTATTTATAAACAACAAGTAAGCATTCAATCAATTTAGATCAGG
The DNA here is from genome assembly GCA_000473445.2 of Anopheles farauti. Taxonomy (NCBI): domain Eukaryota; kingdom Metazoa; phylum Arthropoda; class Insecta; order Diptera; family Culicidae; genus Anopheles; species Anopheles farauti. Next base: position 10,500,970 of record KI915043.1, on the reverse strand, counting down.
TGTTGTGAATCTGGAACAGGACTTTCAAAAATATATTTGTTTTTATCTGACTTGCCAAATAAATGAACGTAAATAATTGTGTAACACACAACACGCCATTCATTGTTCTAGAGCCCATATACGCGTAAAAATAGGCAAAACAATGTTTTTTTTATATCATTTCAGTTCCTTTCTGAATGCACTAATTTGCAGGAAGAAACGTTTTAAACAAATTATTTGTGATAAATTAATTATAATCAAGATTATTTAATAAAAATAAGTAATTATGGCTTTATGAATAATATGAAGCTGGAATTATATTATTTTTTCCGATTTAACATGAGAAAAACATGATCATTTGTTGAACTTACGGACCCCATTTGTGATATGTTTTCTTCCCAAACGATAGCAAACAAGGCTTACTGGAGAAGGAATCTGGTTCGGTGCCATCAAGCATACGGATGAATAAATTTGCGACGCAAACGTCCCGCCTCACGAAAGGCGCCGCAAAACGCTGATCTCTCCCAAATCGAGCCCTGCAAAACGGGCTGGATGGCAATGACATGCCAGAAACGCTAAGCAGTTGCTCACACACATAACCACACGGGAGTGGAATTTTGCTGCCGGTGCGATTGCGAGGAATCTTGTCGTTTACATTTTTCATCCGCAAAGCCAATGCCTCCTCAATCATGCCCGCTGATTTGCTCTCGAGCCGTCCCCACCGTTTTGCGGGTGCTACCGGCGCAGGGATTAGCGCGATCCTTTCCGGCTCCGTAGCGTCATTCGGCCACTGAGACGATTTGCAATATTCCTTTGCATCATCGATTTGCTCGCATTCCGCGTGCGAGCCCGGAAAACGGGGGCCACGGCATGGGTGAGAAGTTTAAACTTTGACAAATCGTTGCGCCAGCCTTACGGATTACATCCCATTAGCACATATTTTCAGTTACGGCGCACCACGCTTCCATCCATCGTTGTGCAGTGCTGCGAACGGGAAGAAAAATTACTACAATTTACACACACACACACACACACACACACATGGATGGGCGATGCTTCAAAATTGGCACATACGCTAGTGCACGGGAAACGTCGTGGAATCGTTGCGTTCCGCGCCGGGAAGACGATCCAGCACCCGGAAAGATAACTAACGATCCAGCATTTTGCCGAACAGAAAACGAGCTAGTGCTTAGAAGAGAAAGAAAGTAAAAAACGCAGGCAGCAGAAGAGCAACTCCCGGAGAGACGACCCAGTTCGACGACGATGATGGAGGCAATAATCGTTCACGTACGCCAGGGGGACAGTTATGAAGATCTATTGCCTGCTCTATCGCACGCTTCGCTCCCGGTGCGTCCAAAATCGCACCTGTGTGTCTGTGTGGGTGTGTGGGTGTGTGTATCACTCCACTATTCTTATTTCCACCACCGCAGCATACGAGCGACGCCGGAGCGATTTGCCTCTCATTGCTCGCAATAAATTTCCATCTCAAAGTACCATTTTATGGCACGGGTGCCCTCTTTTTTGTGTCCGCCCCCGACCCGGTGTCGTCGCGTTGAGTGGTTTTGATTGAAAGGAATCGAAGCGGAATGCGAACGGCACGGCAGTGTGCGCGCCCGATATAGGTGCATTCGGGGTAGTTTGCGCCTTGGATGGGTGAAAATTTTATCACACCATCCACGGTGTGTTGGGGTAGAAAATTTTGTGTGCTCGTATAAACGTCGAAACGACTCAATTTGGGGGTTGTTCGAGGGTTTGGGGCCGATTGTCTGGTGTGTCTTGCGTTATCTGATAAATAAAATTAATATGACAATTTTCATAGTTTTTCGGAAACTAGTATGACGGCAGCAAATTTAGCAGAAAAAGGGTGAAAACGAAACAAAAGCTCTCAAATCGTTGTGCAAACACAAAACGTGTCCCACCGTTGTTTCGGCGACACGAACCAACCGATCGAGCAGGCAAGCAAACAAACAAACATACATATGAGCCCAAAAGCGTGAGGCAGCCACCGTTTGTTCGAATTGCTTCGAGATTGTGTATGGTGCTTCTCCCTCCGCGTCGCACAATCGCAGACAAGCTGTGCCGGACGTATGGGAAAGCGTACAAACAAACAACAAATGAACAAACACACTCACTCACACACTGCAAGCGATTCATCGCGAAAATCGAATCGTTCGTACCGGAAAGCGTTTCCCGCCGTTGCCACCCCGAAAATTGCGCCCCACTCAGAGGTGGGGCGAAGCGGAACAGAAAACAAAAGAGAAGGATCAAACGGTACCGGGCGAGATGTTGTGCTTTTTGCCGAGACAAAACACGCAAACGGGGAAGCGAAGCTTCTTTCGCAGCGTGCCCGCTTCGTGTGCGATGCCTGTGTGCACAAACACGCTTTAAAACATCATTTCACTTCAATCAAACACGGGCGCAAGATAAACGCGCAATCAAAGAAAATAGCCACCGCCGGGGTAGAGCCGGGGCAAGAATAAGAACGAATTGACGATTGCATACATTCGATTGCGATAGCTTTGGGTGCTGGCGCGTGGAATTGTTTGCTGCACGATGCATGGTTAACGATGCCGAACACGGTGAGAAACGAGATCCGAAAGGGAACTGTAGGCGAGGTGGGGAGGAGCAGCAACTATGTCTCGATTGTTTAGCATCGGGTACGACGGTGGTGTTGGTTGCAACGCTCGCCTTATCAGGGTGTCGGAAGTTTTGTTGTGTTTTTGTTTTGTCTAGTTGTGAACTAAAACGATCGCGTTGGAATATGTGAGGATTTTAAGGGGAGTACTTTAATGTCGAGGTAGAAACGAAGGAGTTATAGGTATTTTAAAATTAAACGTATCTTTTTTTTGTATTCACATTGCATACATTTAGGCTTAAATTGTTTTAAAATCATCATGGTAATTCCTACTAAAAAAACAACTCGATGGAAGCGACTCTGATAACAATTTATTCAAATATAAATTGAAAAATGCAATAGTTTGTACAAACTTCCCAAACTTATGGCAACAGCTTCGTTCGTCCGTCAGCTCGCCACGCTGAAGTTTCTGAGCGCGCCCTGTAATGTCAGGCCGGGGTAATTCGTGAACTCCGCACCGTTACTAACCTCGTTCACCTACCCGTGGTGGAAGTCAAAAATGTCAACTATGTGGTCAGCACCACCGGTGTTCCTTTCCGCACCCCCTCCCCTCCCCTTCAGCCCTCCCTCAAAACCGACCACATACTAACGCTTTGCACAACCGAAAGTGGCAACCTGAAACTCTCACTCACCAAACCCATACCCGGGACCCGACCACGCAAATGTGCACGCGAAAGTTGCGAGTGCATCACCGTTGCGGTGGTGGTGGGGGTGGAGGTGGCCCTCGGGAGAACCTTTGCATTCCTACCGACCGACCGACCGTCCGACAAGAGTGGCTCGCGAACGTTACAAGATGGAACTTTCCGACCGTGCCCGACCCGAAATGAATTAACTGCCACCGAGCAAAAGGAGCCAGAACCAACACACACTCACACTCACACACATACGTGCTCGAGAAAAAGATTGCCAATTTGCGCGGCATGTGAATGGAATGTCCCAGGGCGCGCGCGCGCGCGTTTCCACGAGTTGAGACCGGACCGGATGCAAAAGCTGCAGCACATAGCAATGTGCTCGTCCTTCGCACGCGCACCTTTGCTGTGGTGGTGAGGTGAGCTTGCTGGCGTTTTATGTTTTACTTTTGTTTCACCTAAATCTATTTTATCCGTCCCGGTGGTTTGCGCAAATTATTACAATGAAAATATGCAACCCGGGGGCGGTCGCACTGTGGAATGGCCGCAAGGCTGGGTTGCAAAGTTTTTAGCGCGAGTTTTTAAGCTTTGTACACTTAACTGACCGTTGGTGCGCGGTAGGAGCGTGCGAGCGGCCTGTGGGTAAAGTTATAATGAACGATTAGCTTCCATTGTTTTAGATGAACCGCCGCTCGGATGCAGCAGGTGAAGGATTCAATAATAAAAAATGGTTTAAGGCGGCTGCTCATTGCAAATAATGGCTTACACGTGTTTGACCGTAAGAGTAGGACAAAACTGTAGATATATGTAGCTGTGTATGTACAAAAATGGTCATTTTTTGTTCTACTGTCGTTGGTCTTCTCATGATGTAGCTTTCCGGCTTAACAATCGAACTAGAATCATTTGGTTTTGAAGGTTCATTGTCGGATTTCTATGTTATCATTTTCCATACTTAGTTTTCTTTTTCTTTAAAATCATGTCATATTTGAATTAAAATCGATTTGTAACAGAACGAAGTTGCTACCGAAGCTTTCAGGGTTGTGCTGAAAAACATAAAAATGTCAATATTGTACTAGAAGCATGTATTTTGGAGCAGATAAATTTCAAGTCAAAGTAGTTGGAAAAACTGAAAAAGCATTTTGTGTACAAGTTTTCACTGCCACATTTTAAAAGATTACTAATTTGAAAGCATCTGCATGATACTATCGTAGAATGTGTTACGATTGCGGTGGTTAAAAAAACCTTTCCCTCCATGTGATGAAATTCAATTACATTGTGCTACTTTTAATTACGAAACTCATTTTAGGCCTTCGAGGGACATCGGTTTGTGTCAACAACTTTTCATGTCCTTACGCTGTAATGGGACCATGCGGCCCCGTTGCTGAGTATGTCCACTGTACATCAGATTGACAAGTGAATTCTGATAGGAAGCCACTTCCATAGCAACAAGCTATGCGTGACAGGCGACACAAACACTGACAAGTGTGTTTGGAGTGTTTTGCATACCCAACTTGAACTGGTAGTGGTGGTGAGAAGGAGAAGCAGGGGGAAGTGGGGGGAATGGGAGAGGAGATAGAAAAGTTTCGTGCGAGTGTTATTCAAAACAGTAATTTTCCATGCTGGTTGATAGTTTTTTTCTGAAACAAACCACCATCTTTGTCTCTTTTTCCCTCGTTCTATAGCTCGCTTCCGAAAAACAGAAGCACGTACGAAAAAAAAAATCATTAATGAAAAAGTAAATAGAAAATTCAAAACAAAAAATAACCTCAGGACTCTGGAGGCCTCAAAAAAAAAAAACAAAAAAAAACACTCACCCACCGGGGGGAACTGTGGGGCGAAAACGAATGTTTGTGACATTGATTGCACTTGTTTTTGTTGACAAATGTGGCTCGAAATCAAATCATGCCTTGGCTGCTCCCTTAGTATCTGTCGCTAACCGGGGTCCGAGGCCGACTGATCGAAAGTCGAATGAAATATTTGTCTCGTATGACAAAAACAAAATCCCTCCCCTCGATCCCCCTGTCACCGTGGCAGGCCCATAGTTTCCGCCCATGGGTGGCGCGGTGGAACAAACAACAAAACCCGTCGAGCACACAACGACGAAAGGATTAGGCCCATATGGTCCGGTCCAATGAACTGGTGGTGGTAGAGTTCGGTCGGGGTTTGGGGTAAAGTAATTTCGTGACGTTTGTAGTGGCAGGTGACGGTTTTTCTCAGAGCTCATACCTCATTCGAGCACCCCGGCTCATTCGAGGAGGGTAGGCCATTCCGCACGCCATATTCATCGGCATGGCTCGGTCAGGCATGGCAGGCATTGATTTTGTTGTTTTCCGGAAAGCATGTTTTTCGTATGTAAACGAGCTGTTTTTGCGGTGCTCGGTGCTACTTCCGGTGTGGGTTCGTTTTTCTTTCCACCAAGTAGTCAGGGTGAGCATAGGGCTCCTCTCTCTCTCTCTCTCTCTCTCTCTCTTTCTCTTCTGTGTTTAGCCTTTTAACTTTCGACTCCTTTCGACGCCTCCAGGACGGGGAGTGGGACTTATGGGACCTCCTTTCCACTCAGTCAGTGTCAGCCCGGTGGCGGGGGTTCCTTTCGATGGTCGGTGAAGAATTGAAGAACGACCACAGGTGGGGTGCTAGCAGTTGGGGTGCTGAGTTTGCGACCACCCCAAAGAGCACCCGGCACCGCTAGGCCCACGGGCAGGAATAATAAATCGATAGCGAAAGGTTAATGTGTGTATACTGGCTGTTCGGTTTTGTTGGCTGTCCCGTGGTTTGTCCGGACTCCGGACGAACCGTTTGTCCAGTGTCCTCAGGCACTAAAGATGGGGATTTTTCCTCACCGTATGCCGTGCGAGACCGAGAACCTTGAGAACGTGGGAACGGAAATAAATTACACGCCCCGTGTGGAGTAGCTGCGAGGAGAATAAAAACGGGGACACAAAAGGGTCACACACCCACCCACAGCATCGATGAAGGCACGACAGATTCCAATCAGGATTGGCTGTTGCGTCACGGGAACGAACCGGCGCGACCGATGCCCCGAGTGTGCGTGTGTGTGTGTGTGTGCGCGAACCTCGGACGACGTGTGAGCCACAGGATGCAAATTCAAACACCCCGGCCACCGGCAGCAACCGCGCAGCGAAGGACGAAGGCTAGGGATTTATGAGCAGCAGGTGTGTCCGCACACCGACTTTTGCTTTTCAAAACCAACCGATGGCCAATGCAATGGCCACTCGGACACAACGCTCCGTCCCGAGCCGAGCTGACGCTGCACAGCAAAATGGTAAACAAGTATTCAAGTTAATTGCAAACACCTGAGGTACAATTATTTTTCCGCCCAGATAACGCCCGGGAAACGCTGTTTTTCAGCGGCCTGAACCGTCCCTGGCTTGAAGCCAGTGGCAGCCGTTTCATATCAGCCGGACGACCTCGCCCTGTGTATGAGTGTGTATGTGTTTGTGTTGAGGGCCCTGTTTTTGACTCATTTATTTGTGCACCACCGGACATCGGAGGCAACGGCCGGAGCCGGACTCGGAGCCGGGGAAGATTTTGTATTCCTTTTTTTTTGTTTTGCTGCTAGCTCCGCTCTCGTCGCCTCCTCGAGAGCGTGTTGTTCTCATTTGTCGGTATTGTGTGCACGCTTTCGGGGGGACTTTTTTTACTATTCTTTCTGTTTAGGCAGCTCTGTTTTTCTCATTTGCGAACTGGCCGAGCGCGGGGTGAGCGCGATGCGGCGTGCGAATCCGGCGGACAGAAATATGCTGTACGATTTGTCGAGCGAGATAAGCGTGCCGCGTTTCGGAGGGAAAGGTGAGCCGGTGAGATTCGCTTTCCGTATCGCTTCCCGTGCCAGCTGGAAGGTGCCAGCAACGATGTGTTCCTGCGGACGGGTTGAACTTGTCGCGTCCTTTTCGAATTCTGCTCCGGGGTCCTTGAAAATGGTTACTAGTGTAGGTTCGCATGTGGTGGGAAAACGGGGGTTTGGGTATCGCAGAGGGCGGGTGGTTTATAATTTGTTAGAATTTGTACAAAACAATGTTCGCCATATTTCACCACATGGTTTTCCGACGCCCGGGGCCGTTGGTGGCGCGTTTGCTGGACATTAACAGGAATTAAAGCTTAGTTGGTGGTGCTTTCGTACGATACGGTTTCACGTTTTAGCTTTGATGCTTCTTATTGTTTATTGCAGTTAAAAAAAAACAATGAAAGCAGAAGATTGAGGTGCGAGGGTTTTTAGAGCATTTTGTTCAGATATAATTTTGGATGATTTTTATTTGAAGTTATTTAACATCAAAGCTGTTGGCTGATGACTCATTTAGCTCTTTTTAATTTAATTCTATTTAAAGACCTATTTCCAGTGCTCATTTATAGTGCGTAAATAAATCCCAATTTTGCAGTGCTTCTTCAAATATCTTTCCCTTATGAAATCCAATAAAACGCAGCTGCAGTGCCTTTGGGAGGGTTGTAAATATTTGCACGATAACCACACAGCACAGCTGTCAACTCGTCAGCTCACTCCCACCGACCTTCGCCCCGTGCGTCGTGATTGCCACTTTGGGAAGTGTCAGGCACGCCAACAACCACCATCTGCTAGCGGTGCTCGCTATCAGCAAATCTTAGAGGCAAGTTTCCATTACAAAAGAGAACGAAATATAAGTTTGTGATTTATGACCGGACCGGCTCCCGGTCGCGGCATGAAACTGCATTCGGAGTGTTCAAGAAACGAAACGAACGCGTGACAAAACAAATCCGGTAACAAACCAATCAACCACCCTTGCTTTCTGGTGGACCTGGCGAAAGCGATCCGGAAGGAACCGAGCCAAAGTTAGCCATTTATATTCACACGCGACACCAAGGATTACAAATTTTGTCACCTTCATTATCCCGCACCAACCGGTGCGCTTCTGTTTTTTTCGTTTTGTTTTTGGAGTAAGCAAAAGGGAATGGAAATGGACGGTTACGCCTCGGAAAAGGGTTCAATTTTCCTGTCCGAGTTGTGATGGTTCAGCTTCGTCCTTCACAGCCAACTAGATGTTTCATTTTCAAAGCGCTCTCCTGTTGAATCATCCCCTCGTTTCATCCATCTGGTTTGAGGTGTAAGAGGGTTCGGTTTATAACACCCATTCCATTACTCAATCGAGCTGTTTTTTTTACTTTCGTTTGTTTCCTCACCGTATTCGTATGACAAGGAAATAAATTTTCCCTCACTTGCTGTGACGTTTCTCAAAAGTTGGGTTGTAAGAATCGCTTTCGCTTTCTTGCGCCTAGGGAGGGTTCCACCGTGCTAGCGACGCTGGCTTTGGCGGGGGTTTTTCTTTTAAATCAGCCCGACTGTTCAGGACAATGTATTTCAGGAGTGGTATTTCCTTTCATTTCCCTTTCTTCGCGTGGAACGAGGGTGTTTTCGCATGAATGTTTGATGTATTTGTTGCACTTGCCGTTTATCGGGGCTGTAGATGACGGTTTAGGTTTCCACCAACCGGGCGCATGATAGACGAAGGACGACGAAGGCAGATGAAGGTTACGTGTCATTCACAATCGAAGCAATTACAAGGCATTGACGGTACACTTTAAGGCGCTCGTGAGCTGGCCTGGAGCAAACTAGCATGGTGATTAAAAATAAATACATCACCGTCGTCGCCTTCGTTCCTCGGGTCGACTAGTGTGAAAATATTGCTTCCTCCCATCCGCTGGCACAGCAAGAAGAATTGATCCGTCAACAGTTTAATAATTGCAACCGGACAACAATAGGGCACATATTTATCATCGGTTCGTCATACGTGCCTGTTCCGGGTGTTCCATTGCCGGTCGTGCTCGTTGAGGCGGAATGAATTTTCCCGCAAACAATAAGCGAAACGTAACGTGGAATGGAAAACGCATGAGAAAGCACACGTTGGAAATCGTTGCTATCAAATTCCACACCACAACCCCACGAGACAATAAACCAGAAATAATAATGAATATTTTCCCGGTGTATGAGAGGAGAAAAAAAAATAAACACACACACACCACCACAACTACCACCACACAAAACCAGGCGAGTCTCGGTGGGAAAGGATGCGGATGATTTTCCATTTGGACGTATTGTAAGTGTCACCATCGACACGACCGATCGTTGGAGTTTTTTTTTGCTGTATTATTTGCTGTCCTTTTGTTTTCCCGCGCCGGGTAAGCTCGGTCGCACGGTGCTAGCCCATGCGGTGGATGTCAACGGGTTTGGGTTTGAGTGCACGGGCGAGTGATTTTTGTTTCCGCCTCGTGCGTGCGTGCAATTTATTGGCGTGTTTCCGCGAGTCCATTTGATTGAGAAATCGTCAATCGGTGCGCTTCCGCTTGCTGTTGACGTGCCATCAGCATCAGGTCGAATAATGATCAGAACACGACAGCAACGCCGCTGGTGCTACAGGTGGTCCTGTATGCAGGTGGACTGCCGTCCCCATCGGTGGGCGAGGGATTGTGAATTATAAACTCCCAGCACCGTAACCCCCTGGCTGGTGGAAACAACGGAAATGGGTCGTTGCGATGCGTGCCCGCACTACTGCTCTCTGACATATTTTATGTGCTACGGGGCTTTTTTCGATTTTGCGCACGTAATTAATGATCGTGTTCGTGTGTTTGTGGGTGATTGTGGAAAGAGAACGGTCTGAAGTGCTTTCAACAGGTTTGGTTGTTCCGGGTAGTTGTTACTACTTAAAAAGGCTTCGGTTTGGCTGACAGGGGAACTAGCTAGCTGATTATGTTAGCCATACTATGAGTATGGGAAATTGTAGTTCAAAGTATGTTTTAACACATTTTGGTTGGTTTGAATTAGAACAATGTTTTCGAACGGTGTAGAACATTCAACTTAGAACGTTAACTTTGCGTTGCATACCTTTAGGGGTTTATTTGCATATAAATAATTTAAATAATATTATTCAATATCAATTAAAATAGTTTTTCTCTAAATAAATGAGCCTGAAACGTATAATGAGCAGTAAAAATGATCAATTTACCCTCGCAAAGTACAAGAAACAAATAAACACAATGAGCTGGCAAGGCAAAATGTTTATCAGAGAGAATCCTTTTTAAAATAAACAAAGGAGCGCAACACAAAACATAATTAGTCCGGCATAACATTAGTCTGCTGTGAAGTGTTTTCACTTGGTACGCCCAATCAAATGCAAAGAGACGAAGAAAAGAACGATATTATCGTCTCCCATTTCCCATTAGCACGCCAAAAAGGACGTCATCAAGCGTCAGGGGTAGCTGCATCTGTCAAGGCAGGCGTTGCTGCAGCGAACAACCCTCTACGATTATCGTTTAATTACCACCGCAGGGTAGCGTTAATTTTGTTTTAAACGCTGTTCACGGTAAAAGTTTGCAAGCTGCTGCGGGCGTCGGTACCAAGCACCGTCTCGTTGAAATGTTTTTCTCGAAGTAAATTGCACTTTCAGATGGCACACAGTGGGCGCTTGTTTGCATCCGCTCGCTCACTGACAATCATTTCATTTTGCGTTCCCATCGGTTGCGTTGGCAGCAGCTACTCTGTTAGCCGATCCATCAATCTCTGCATTCGGTTCGTATGGTAGACGTACGCTCCATCTTCCGTTCCATTTAGTTTGGGGCTCGTGGGGTTAGTGTTTCCCTTCATGCATTGGATACCGTGTGTACTGGCAGTGATCGCAGCATGCTATGCAATATATTCCCAATCGCTTGCTCGCTTCACGCTCTCGGGAAGGGTAGTAACGATACGAGGGAAGACACCTGGAAAGACTTGGCTGACAGGGTGTTATGCGATCGATCGGAGAACTGATTGCACAATGTATGTACGTTCTTTAGCTCCGGTATGCCGTGGCAGCCGTTGTGATCATTTACCGTTCAATCAATCAAATACAAACAAATGCATACGAGCGCACCAGGAGGAGTGATTGTTATACGAATCGCACATTTCATGTGATAACATTTTATATTTCTTTCCTTTTCTTCGAGTAGAAAATGAATATGATATCGTTTCAAAAAAGTTGTTCCTGGTTTGGAACTTTCACAATTTCTAAATGATTTTAAATGCTTGCAAAATATTTAATGTGAAAAGTTTCTTTTCTTATAAATATCCTCAGACACAATTACAGACATTTTCAATGAATTCTTTTTATGACCTTTTCTTCAGCAATCTTGTTCATACATATTTCATTCCACCTAGGAGCGGCGCAACTATTTGCAAAGAAAGCATATTGTGGCCATTTGGTGCAGATCCCTTCTCCCAGAAGCGTCCGTGTTTGTCCTTGTGAGTCACGTAGGAAATGCACATATTTATGCACACAACTTTGCATATGATACGTTACATGATAAGTGCTATCAACGGTATGGAAATTGGATGTAAGCAACGGCAAGAGCCCACCCGATCCATCTCCGGTGGATGATTTCTAGCCGCTCGGGCCCCATTCCCTTCGGTACCGATTTGTCTGATTTTTCTGCCTCCCTGGAAGCAGCAAAGCAGCCAACCGAACACGGAAAGCACAACGCATGCACCTTACTGACAGGACAGCAGCATCCGGCTTATCCCGGGGTTGTTTCGCCCGCCCGGAAAGGTGAGCCAGACAGTATCAGCAACCACGGCACCGACGGCAGTCCAAAAGGATGCTCTTTGCTGATTTTGCTTTCATCCTGACGAGTTGGCACGGCGAGGTTTTCCCAGCTGCAACGTGACCCTGTGTTAGGTGAGTCGAGGTTCTTCGGCAGCGCTATCGTACTGGGTCGGATTGTTTCGTTTCGATTGTGTTGTTTAGTTTCCGCCATTCCTTACCTTGCGTGAACTCGCTCCGCATGGGAAGAAAGGATTCGCTTGGTGTTTGAATTTTTCAACAGTCGTTCCAATATTGCGCGATGGAGACAGGCGGGTTGGTGGATTTCAGGTGGATAGGCAAACCGCCGGGTCGCATGCAACTAGTGGACTTGATGCTGGGCGAAGTACGCTGTGTAAGCTGTGGTAAAATATTTAACAATCACCCGTAATCGTTATTGCTGTAGGTATTTTTAACATCCTCGGTTCTGTTTGCGATAGAGGCTGGCTTGAATGCCGTTTGTTGCACCGTTTGGTTAAATGTGGCGAGTTTTTTCTAGTGGTGGTGGACATTTAGCTAAATGGTGGATATGATTTCGTTTCATTTCCATGGCAGGTTTTTTTTAAAATTAGTTCCGATAATTCCTTTCCATTTTGGTTAATCTATTTTCGGATGCATTTTAAATGTGTGCTTTTCATTTGAAACGATGGTTTTATAAATATTGAATACTTGATCGAAAGCTTTTTCGCAACCATTTAAATATTTGCTCTTTAGAATATGCTCCTAAAAAATCTCGAATTTGGATTACAAATGCAATGTTTAAAATATATATAAAAAATGTAGTTACTACTTTGCATACATTTAGACGCTGGAAATATTGAATGTTGAAAGCATGTTTCGAGGTGAAGAAAGCAACTAATAAATCCCACCGTGGAATGCCGTTAATTCCCTTTCGTCATGGAACGGCAGTCAATTTATTTTTACGAACCCGAACGAAGTGGCGAACGAGAATCGGTGACGGAAGGGGACAATTTCCATGCCGTTCCGACACGCAAGGAGCTTTGAAATCGATGCATTTAAGTTCCACACACAAACACGTGCACACAAACAACCGTAAAGCCTTGCCTTGAGTTAAGCTCATTCTTCAGCACGGCCGAGTGTTGCACAGCGCGCTCGCGCCCGCGCTTGCGATCAAATATCTCAGATAAGTCCCTGTGTTCCTTCGCTAAGCGTCATTCCGCTGTGCGGGCGAACGGATCGTTATCGTACCATTGCCGGCCATTAGCCATTTCCAGCCGTTTGGAAGTGATACTCGGTCGGGACGGGCTGCCCGTAACCGTGCTAGTGCCTGTCGCGAAGCTCATCAACGCCATCAGCGAACTTAAATTACCGTTCCGAGAGCGCGCACCCGCGCGCAAACTACGAAACATAAATTAATTAAAGACGCTGGACGGCCCCCTTCATTTGGCCAATTAGTCATCTTTTCAGTTGCGAAGTGTGGGGAAAGAGGAGTGCGAACCGGGGCGGTGAGGCTACGGATGAGCGATACTTAGCGGTTTTTACGACGACGGCGGTGACGCTCGGCGACGGGAAAACTCGTTAACGGGTGGCGGTGGTATTAACGGCGAGAAATCTATTTTAAATTGAGCTTCTGCACGCGTGTGGCCAGGTCGGGTGTTCATTAGTTGCAGGTCTGGGTGGGTTTGGTATTGATCTAATGGTACAATTTTAGCGGTCCGTGATTTCGGAAGGCTCGTAGAAATCAATATGGTTCCGGATGTAATAAGTTGTGACGGAATGGGACGGCGTGTTGATGAAAAGAGTGGGGAGCTTCGTTAGTTTTCTTTCGGCCGGAAATAATATCACTTTCGCACAGACGTCGCTGCGGCCGTTTCGCTGCCAATCAAAGGCCCGTAACTAGAACACTCATAATGTGGCGAGAAGCGAATTCTGCTTGATGTTTTACTTGCCGCACTGGTGCACCGTCCTATTACGAGATGACGTCAATCGACGACGGAATCCTGGAATCCATTTACGAACCACTCGGCCATTGCGAAGCCATGTTTTCCTGCTAATGGTTGCGACAAATGATGGGTTCCGGTTGCATCGTCGATTCGAGGCTACATTTCTTGATGCATCTGATGCATCCTCTCCTTCTCCCCTGGGGAGCCGATGCGCATTGCTACACACAATCTTGCGGCCGGTGCGCGTATCAATCATTCCGGTATCAGTTGCCTGCACCGGTTGCCGAGAATTGCGAGCGCTTTTCCCAGCGCCCCGGTGCGAAAGAAGCACTCGCAAACGAAAGCCAATCCATGATCTAATTATTCATCATCGTTTACGTTGAGTGACAGCTTGACCGTGGGTACTTTGGCGTGTGGGTGCACGAGAACACGGGGTGGGCACAAGAAAAAGCTTCCCACCGCTGCTGCTGCTGTTGCTGCCGATCGGAACCGATCCGGGAGCGGACTTCAAACAGGCACCGGCAGGGATGGGCTGCGATACATTTGCATCCGTAATCGGATTTACTCGATTCAATTATCTGGCTTTTGCGCTTGTGATGAGTATGCCGCGAGCCGTGCCTGTGTGCTGATTGTACGGGAAAATGTCAACCGCTTTCGCAACCGATCCCGCATGATTGAAGGGGTGACGGCGATGCGATGGGAGAGCTTTCCAAGCCCATTGTGTGCTGATCGATGCAACAAATCGCATCAGGGGAACGTGCGTGAATGGGCACGCTACGGGCACGTAAATCATTGCAGATGATGATATCCTGCTGTAAGCTTTCTGGGAAAGGTAGTGTAGACTTTGGTGAACCTTAGAGTACCGTGTGCAACTAAACGGTAGTACATTAGTAATTGTTACTATCTTCGATTCTAAGCAAGGCTCAGAAAGGTTCTAACCATGATTGTTTTAAGAATTACTGCATTTATGCTTATTTGAGCATAGTAAATAATCATCATGATTAATTAGTATGACTGTTTAAGAATAGCTAGAAATACAAGCATTGCATACCTTTAGGCGTATCAGCCGGAGAGTCTACAAAACTTTGTAAAGTTCTTCCATAGCGATTTGAAATCGTTATTTGTGAATTTAATTTCAATCCTCACGATGTGAACATTGTGCAGCTATCAATTGCTAGTTAACAAGCACTTCCCTTTACATTCGTCATTGTCGTTATTACACAAAACTGTGTGCAGCAGTAACTGCAACAACTCTCACTCTCACCACTCGCGGAAAGCAAACGAGCACAACACACATTCATAAACAACGCAATCGGTTGCACCGAAGAAAGGGCAATAGAAAATTATGTAGCGCTAAATGATGCAATAACGTGCCGTGGTACCATTTAGCAGGGGTGGCAACAATTTTCACACGAACAGGAACCGGGACCGGGGTGCTTCGATCAGGGTTTTTACTGCTAAATTTTTCAATGCTTCGACGGATGGTGGTAAACGCGATCACGGTGCACAGTTGCCGTGAGATGATGATGGATAACGGAGCGCACCATTGTCACGAACGCTCGGCTAGCCGGGGCTGGGATGTTTCGAAAGTAGCAATTTTTCCCAGCGACTACCGGAGGTCAGGTCATTACGGGGCATGATTGATTGGGAAAACCGTGGGAGGGTGTGTAGCTTTTGTTGTTTGGGTTCGAAACAACATGCAAAGAGACATAAAAAGAATTGAATATTTCGTTCTTATCTCCTTTTCCCCAGCATAGTTTGTGCGCTTTTTTATGTGTTTAAATGGTTTTTTGTCTCCGTTGGATTGTGGTGGTAGTGATTATCCTTTCCTGCTTGAGAGAAAATTACACCTTCCAGCGAAGCACGGTATGAAATAGGGAAAAAGTGCTTTCACATTAATCGACTAGCAATTAAAATTAAATCTACTCGTTTTTCGAAGCGCAAAGCGTTGTGCTCATTACCGTGGGGTATTTTTGAGATCTTATTCCTTCTTTCCTCGGTGGTGTTTTAGAATCGTTGATTATTAGGGTTTTGTTTTGTGGTCGGTCCCTGGAAGGACATTATGGAGTTAAACGACGAATTAATTGGTTTATAGAAAAACAGAGGCAAGTGAAAGTAGCTTTTTACATTCGTGGACTTTCGGTTATGTGGAAAGGATGTCCTTTGATTGTTTTTATTTGTTGTGGAACCTTCATTTAGGGGAAAAGGTTATTAAAAAGTATTCTCATACCTCAAAAAAGCCGCCGGAAGTCGGAAAGTATGAGCATTTGTCTTCTAGATGAGGGGCCCGAAAGAATCCAAAGCTTTGCCTTTCGCTCTAGGGAAATGGTTTGGAATATTTCACCTAAAATTTACCAAGTTTTTCCAATACTTTTTTCCACTTCAGCAAATCGTTCTATGAAAGATAGAATGGTAATGCTACGCAAAGAAAAATGATATTATAATCTAGACTTAATGTTCGGTCCCGAGGAAGTGTTCTCAATACCTTCGAGGGTTTAAGAATGCACGTTGGAGCCAAAGTTGTGCTATTATTTAATTTTCAAGCTATGGTCACAGCCGTGATCACGGTGGCAGAACCTTTTACCACACAGTTCACTGTTTAACCGTTTAACGCATACAATTTGATACTTGTTCCTTACACCGCTCGGAATAGCATCAGCACCGCCGTAATGAAAGCTCAATTTTCATCGAACGGATGCTCGGAGCCGGTGTTTCCATGCTGGGAATAAAGACCTTCGACAAGCGGGTCGTTGAAGGAGCATCTTCACCGAAAGTGCAGCATCGTTTGTGCCATGGATGCGACGTCATTACTGGCAGATTGTACCTGAACCGTAGGATGCTCGTGCAGAAGCAGAAGTCCCCTGGGAGTGGTGGGTTGAGCCTCTCAAGCAGGTTTTCTGCTAGTGCTGCTGCTGCCTTTGCTAGTAACAGCGAAGAGAAGTGCGAACAGAATGTTCGTATAAATCATTTTAATAGTTTTCGACGATCATCTTTCACGGCATTCGTACGTACATCTTCATTTGTGATAATTTACGCCACCGTTAGCCTCTTAGCACTTGCGGCTCCGGGGGCGTTGCTGAGCAGAGGCGTTGCAAAACCACCAAACTCATTTGCACTTGCACCAACCACACTTCCGCTCCTTCCGGGGTTGGGGAAGGGAAGGTGCAAAGCGATGTGTTCAAATGAGGCAACTTAGCTTCGAACCCTTTTTCTGCGGTTTTCGAGCTTTGCGGGCATGAGGTGCCGCACATTAGCATCGTTCGGTGGGTGGGTGCAGCGTCAATAATAGCTGTTTGGTGTTTCAGACGCTCGAGGATGATTCTTTTATAATTATGTTTTTGTATCTACCGCTCGTTTGCCACGATTGCTCCACTTCAACACGTAAAGTAGTTGGAGGCGGCAGAAAAACGTTGCTCCCGTGCTCGCTTCCACTCGTATGGAGCCCAGTATTTAAAAGCAACCTTTTTTGAGCAGAACCGTATGCACAATTCCACGCAGCGTTTGGCTAAAGAAAAAACAAAAAGAAATGAGAAAAAAACCCGACCACCGACCATAAAGGACCCAATCTTTATCAAACCGCATTGCGTTACCGCAAGCCTTTTGAAAGTTCGAAAGCTCTTTGCGAACCATTTGCCGAACCCGGAACAATCTCGGGTTGGCGTGTGAGCTTTGCCTTCCGAAATGCGATGCACAAAGCCCGACGCCACCCAGACACATTCGAGGATGAAACATATTTTCCTGTCCTTTCAGGGCACCCTCGACGCAAAACCGCAAAGCGCAAGTGGGTTGAAGGAAATTTGCCTATCGGGCGGGCACAGTGTGCCTTCCGTGTGAATCGTTTCCACACACAAACATGCGAAACGCCACACTTTCGGACACGTTCGATGGTTAGGCCGGTGGCCTGTATTACGGTCAGCCCCGAGTCTCTGAACGGGAAACGAAGACCCCGGGACACATAGGTCTATAAATTTTCCAGCATTTCCGCGTTCACTCTTGGCGCGATCGTACGTGTCCGTGCGTGTGTGTGTGTGTATGGACCGATCCAATGTCGGTGCTCCGTGAAGGACAAATTCCTCACCCATGCACACAGACACACACAAACGCTTTTGCTCTCACGGGCTTTTGAGTTCGAATAAAAGAAGCCTGTCGGTAAAGGGTCGGTTGCGAACGCACTCGCAATGGTGAAAACGACGGGTTTGGGTGAAGAGGGGGGGATTTTTTACCCACCGTTGCCTGTGTGTGTGCGTGTGTGCATGCAGCTTCATTTTGTGAAGTATTGTCAGCGTGTAACGAGGTGGAAATAGTGAGTGAATTATTATACGTGAGATAATTTTGTTCCAACAGTTTTGGCATGCACTAACCAGGCGGAGTAAAGTGCTGTAACTCGGTGTAACGCGGAGTAAAGTGCTGGGAGCTTATTAAGAAATGTTCTGTAAGAAAGACAAATCATAATGTAAATATAATTTTTATTTCCTGCTTTTTTCAATTTAAAATCTGCTAATAACTGATACAGAGCCAATCTTGACCAGCTTGATGATCGGAACAGTAGCTAAGAAAATCCTTTTTTATGAACACGTGAGGAGAATAGTGCTTAACACAATTCAGGTTTTGACATTAATATTGAAGGTATGACGATTGATATGATCTGAATCAAGAATTTGCTGTTTGTATCGAAAATAATTTAAATGCTCATTTTGATGTTTCATGTTGGAAACCAATTTCATTTATGCATCAACAAAACCTACCAGTTTGGCATCGTAGATTGGCTGCATTTGCCTATCGCATCTGGCACTGATACGTGGAGCAATCTTGACCTTTCGCATGTGCCGTATCCGCCCGATATACGGTCGCACCAACAATCGAATGTGTGTTTTGGCGCTCGCTAGGACACGATGACAGCGGTTTACTGGTTTTCCCCCGACGGCCATCGAATGTCAACGCCCGCACAGTCAAACTTCCACCAATTTCCCATGGTTGGATCCGGTTTGCATCCATCGCATCCGGGTAGCGAGATAATGAATGTATACGTCATAGTTAATTATGCCTAGATTATCGTGGTTTAATGGTTTGTTCCAAACCGACGAACGGAGCAATAATGTCAGACCGTTGCGCACGTACACTTACCATCGTCCCCTTTCCTGAATGGCTGAACAAATTTTGATCCGTCGTGTGCACCAGTGGGTATGGAAATTGGTGCATCGGACTTCCGCCACGATCGGATGAGCCCTGTGGTGTGTGAAATTTCGCGTCACCGATGGCACCGATAGCTTAACTGCTTCACGGCAAGCGTGGGCAATTCCCGAAAGCACACCGGGGGATGGGATTGATGTTCATCAAAACCGTACACCGGCGTAAGCCAAGCTTCGCAGTGGTGGTAGGCGCGGCCCATAATGCTCCTTTGGTTATGTAAATCCGGCGCATCCATCGCACGTCCAGCTCTCCGGCCATCATGGATAGAGTCACTTAACTTCGAGCGCGGCGTTTCATCGCGTGTAAAACCGACGGTCGCACCGAACCGCTCTCTTCCACTCTTTGCACCGCTTTTGCGGGAAAGGGGAATTATCGGTGGTCGGAGGTTGTTCGGGTTACACCGGCGGGTACACCGTTGAATATCTTTGGTTTCGCACGCCGTAATTAAATCAAAACAATGCGAAGAAAACGTGTTTACGCCAGGGAAATTGGAAGCTCCCCGCTGTATAGGGCAAAGGTTGTGCATTTTAACGCCCCCGAAATGCGACTGTACTAGTTCTGGGGTTTTGATTATTTTGGCTCTGAGTTATTAGCGCAGCAGAAGAAGCGTGATATGTGTGAGTTGTGGTTTGTTCAAACGACCTGTAGACGGGGTAAATTTAATCAAACTTGGAATTGGATATTTTGTTTCGGTTTTGCTAGTTTAGCAAGATGGGCTTATTTTGGGAATGTGTAATGTAGTCGCATGTTATTGTATGAAATATGGCAGACTGTGTGAAACACAGTCGTTGTTCTAAAATGGTGTACTAAAGACGGTCATCAATGATCGTGAAACACTGGGCGTCTCCATTTGATGAGATGCAATGCAAGAAATCAGCACGATGGCCGTTTTGAACTTCCATCAAGCAATTTCAATGGGATATTTGGGTAAGGAAAGTAAATAATAAAAAACTGCACACATTGAAAAATGACAAATTCATGATGTTAATGGAATATTTTGTTTTCCATCGAGTAAATTTTCTTAAATTTATATATATTTTTAGTGAGATTTTGTTGAATGTTTCACCACAATCACTATATAAGATCCCTAAGAATGCTACAAATCACCCTCTAAAAGGTTTAAAAATCAACGCTTCTATATCGTCTATGTCATCTCGAGCAGCCGGCACAATAGGGCTAGAAAATCAATACCAAAACAGCAACCCTCACCAGCGCCCGGAACGCGCGCAAAACTTTCCCACGTTCACTGAGCTAGCGGCATATCCGTTCTCGAGCCTCCTCCTCCTCCCCTCTCTCCCACCCCCCCCCCACACACACACACGCCCCAACACCAGGCCGTAAAAGATTGATTCGCGACAATTTTACGACCTACCACACCCACCGCGACCGAGGGTCCCAGTGTGCCGTTTTCTAATGGCGAAAGATAATTAATGGATGGAATGTGCCAGTGACGGGTGGATAAAATTAATCGATGATTCCCGCCCGGAGGCATCGCTGTTGTTGGAGGCGCCCGCCGAACGCCACGGCAAAGCGCTCGCACAATCACAAGAATAGGCCGAAACGTTCTTGTTCACGTGCGTTGGCAGCATGAAAATTCATTGTCCCTTTGCTGCGTTTTCCCCCTGCCTTTTATCCTGTCCCTCCTCTGTACAGTCGCAACGCCGGTTTTAAATGCCACTGTCGATGGGGCGGGCGCTGAGTGCTGCGTGAAGCAAAACAATAGCGGAAAGTGCTACTACCAGAACAGAGCCTACGGGGTTAGGGTGTTTGTGTGCCAGTGTGTGACGGTGTTTGGAATTATGAAAAGTTTGCCAATGGCCAACGGCGCACCGTGCGAGGTAAGGGGACCGCAACGGTGGCGCTTGGCGGAGTGAAGCGGCCACTATTAATGGTTCACTTATGTCGCGAGCCAAGATCTAGGTCAGGTCTTTTATTATTGTGCGATTCGTCGTGCGTTGTGGAACAGTGCCGTACACACACAAACACACACACACACGCACACACACTGCATTTAGCGCTGCAACATTATGGCGCTGAAAGGCTCTTAGCACGCTGTGAGGACGGAAAAAGCGTTTTCGGTATCGCTTTTTATTCCCATCCGCTAGCAGGAGGCGCCTGAACGGCATTATGCTGCAAAACCCCCGGACCGGGTCTATCGCTGTCGTGATTATCGGGTGGCCCTGACAAATGCAGGCCCGATCGGAGGCCAAACACGGTGCTCGGTGGTCGGTGGTTTGCCGGTTGCCTCGTACGGTATAGGATGCATCCTTTATGAGCGTGGTGTGGTGAAGCGGCCTTTTGAAGATTGCATGCGTGCGACGGGCACGGCTAGCAGCGGGTACGGGAACGTTTAACCAATACGCACGCACCCATTTGCCGTGGCCGTGCCAGGTATTGCGTGCCGTTGCGAAAGGACCTTCACGCGTTTCACGCTGCGCGTGTTTGAAGTGCAGCAAATTGCGAATGCAGCAGCAGAGGCTATCGAGTCGAGCCGTGCGAGGTATAAACGAGGCTTAAGCATGGAAGCATGTTTTGATGACCTGATAATCATAATAATAATCGTAAAAGGTACCGCACCGGTGGGCCGCATTCGCGACGGGCTTCGCGCGGGCTCGGCTGAGGTCAGTGAGCCGGTTGCCGGTTGAATGGGATCGGGGTGTGTTGACCGTGATAGTGCCGGTGTTGGAGTTTTTTTTTCAAATAGAAAAATTTTATTCATCATAATTTGAAAGATTATTTTGATTTCAAACAGTTGTTTTTTTTTGTGTTAAAAAAATAACATACAGTGAGAGAGATAATTTCTTCTGTTAACAATGAATTTGCATACTTTTAGGCGCGTCTATTTGTAAATGTTTCGGTTTGCTTTTTTTACATCATTTTATATTTTTATGGAGTAAATCTACAAACATTTAAATCTTCTAAGCAACCAAAAAGTGTAACATACGATCCCTACTAAATAACTCTGTTCCAAGGAAGCTCTCGACCACCGTTAAAGGTGAACTGAACACGTCCGTTAAATCCTCTTTTCCACTTCCAGCGCAAAACTCCGGCAAACAAGAACCGCCCATATTCGCCGTAGGTTAACCTAACCATTGCACGCGCAGCACGCCGAAGAGGTTAAATCGCAAGGTAATTGGCTAATGGTGCCTGCTCGTTTTCAACGAAACTTCAAGCCACTCGAAACAGGCGGAAATCATAATTCGAGCCCGTTTCCTTCCTGCCATCCCGGGTTTCGATCGCATCGGCCCAGGCTGCGGGCGAAGTCTAATTTCAGCCGGGCGCCCCAACACCATTACACACAGCCTAATCTCCTCCGGTTCCGGTGGTTTTGTTGCGGGCCGGTGTGCTGCAGCTTACGAGGGCCGGAAAGTTTTGCTACGATCTGTGCCGATCTTTGTAAAGTAGCTCCTAGCAGTGGTTCTAGAATATAGGCTCCCGTTGGACGAACTCTTTCGGATGCGGAAAATCAATTAATTTTACTCACCCACTTTCACCACAGTTGGTGCTGCCCTTGCTGCCAATACCGTTCGATCGATTCAATGGAAAGTTTCGATAGAAAACTCGAAGGTCTCCGTATCGCACGTTCCGTGAAGGCGAAGTTTAGCGTGCGCGCGTCTTCAGGCAAAAGTTCAGAGATCGATCCAAAGGAAACAAACACCCAATCCCAGAGCCCGCGAACCCGAGCCAAGCGTCTGGTGGGACAGGCACTAGAGTGTGTTAGAAGGTGTGAAAGAGTAATGGATAATGAAAACTCTCTCTCTCTCTCTCTCTCTCTCTCTCTCTCTCACACACACACACACTCGGCCCAGCGCAATGGTTTAGAAAATGTGGCAATCGAGAGTAAATGATGATATTAATGCACAGTCGTTGCCGCTTTAATACGTGGAAGGCTGGTGTTGTGCGGGGCGCTGGAGGAGCGCATTAGGATACCAATTAGTGCCACGTTGCGGGTTGCGAACGGGAGAAGCAAAATAGCAGCAGACGCTGCAGTTGCACCATCAGCTGCCAACCGAAGCTAATTCCCTTTCCCTCCGCTCGGTGGAACCATCTAAAACAGGGCACCCTGGCCCATGCCGGGGTTGAGGATTTTAATTAAAATAGTTTTTCATCGGCGAAATGTTGCACGAAATCGCTCTTTTCTCTTGCACCCGAGCTGGCGCGGGGATAATGCCACTAATGCCACTGGGAGATTGAGTTTTGCTTGGGGATGGACTGCCGAAGAAAGGATCGTCGTCGTCCGTCGGTCGTCATCGCATGTGCAGTCGACAAATGCAGTTGAGCCCTGAGGTTGGGAGGAGCTGGAAGACCGAGGCTCGTGCTGTGTGTCCTGCTGTGGTCGATATTCAAAGACCACCGGAATCGGAAGTTGCCCAACGGAAGGATGCTGCGTTGCTTGCGGTCAAGCGGATGTATGGTATAGTGTGTACCGGGCCCGTCTCCGTTACGATGGTCTAAAATGACAGGGAATCTAATCTGCGACTCCGAGGGTATCGTAATATCACGAAAACGAATCGGTATTTTGGATAGTTCTCTGCTGGCACTGTAGTTTGAACGAGCGGTGGATGCCACCAGTAAGATTCAATAACATTTTTAAACACTGTTATTGGTACACATTCTTGGTACCATTGTTTTGAATGACGGGCACTTAACTGCAATCGAGAATCCAATATAGCAGCATGATATTCTAAGTGCTATTTAAACGATGTTTTGGGAATCGATTGTCACGTTCATATAAAGGGTAGCTGCGAGCAGAAATTTATTATTGTATCAAATGTTGTTTTACTCGTTTGAATTGATTTCAAACGACTCATATTACGCTCATTTTTGCCAAGATTCAATTTTAGTGAATATCCAGCTTTAAAATTTTCGAGCAGAAAATTTGTGATGAGCAACCCGCATGTAGTTGTAATGGAAAACAACCAATCTGCTACCTAGTACAACGAACGACCTTACCTTTTAATGTCGCCGACAAGCATTTTCTTTCATTTTCCAGCCGAAGAAATCCTTTACACCAATCGACACTCCTTTTCCATGTTATTGAATGTCAGTTTTTACTCAGTTTTGCTTTGCTCCAATGGTTGCCATTGGAGAGAGACCAAAAAGCCTCACTCTCGCTCGTTCTCTGTTACCCTTTTCGCACGAGCGCCTTTTCCATGCCTCATTCTGTTTTTTTTTGTGCCTCCCGTTGGTAATCTAGCCTCGCGTGTGTGCTTGTTAGTAGTTCGCTCGGTGATGCTCGTGTGTGAGTGTGTTTTTTTGTCGTCCATCCTGCGGCGCTTGTTCCAATTTTCAAACTCCCTGCCCGCCGCTCGCCTGCCTATCCTATCCTGCCGCCCGGTCCGTCTTACACTGTGTAGCAACGTGCAATTTTTCATGCTTGTTCGAGTTTAAGCTCCTCGAAAATCCGTAGCGGCGAGAGGGGAACGCGGACGGTTGCAATGTTACCCATTTCTCGTGTGTTGATCCGGGAACGGATCTGCTGCGGACACGTTCCTGCTAGGCTGGAAATATATTGCCGCCTGCTGATGTTCTCGCGCTTTCCGTTTCGCTTCGTTGCCCATTTATGTTGACAAGTGCTGAAAATCGAAGATGGAGCGAGCGAGTGATGGTAGAAACGAGGGGAAAAGATTTTTCGGAAAAGGGTGTCTCAGTTTTTTTCTGTGTCCGTTGCCGACCCGCAAACACACTCACACGCGTGCGACTGGTGGGATGCATTTGGCTTCGGGTGTGGTTCTTATATCTGCGCCGGGAAGAATTCCATCATCTTGCCTGCCATCGTCAGGTCGGTCGGTGTTGAATATACGACCAGCAGCAGCCGTTGTGGTTACCAGCTACGTGTGTATGGCTGTGCAGCCGAATAATATTACCTTTTCGCTCGCTCGAACATCCACAAACAGGCTTCCACGCTGATTGTCCTTCCCCCGCCGGAGGATCTGCAAGATGATAAGCTTTCGGTCGGCTTAGCCACGGGAATAAAATCAGCTTTCGCTGTGGTGGCAAATTGGGAACAGGACAAGAGAGTAATCCATGAACGAGGAGAAAAAAAAAACGAGCGGAAAAAAGGAAAGAAAGACAAAAAATCACAAGAAACTGTTACCAAAGCACAATATTTTGAGCCCGGAACGGCCACGGAAGGACCACTTGTCGTGTGCGAAGTCAAGTGTCGTTTTTCTCACAATAAGAATCCTTTTAAAATCGTGCCGATTTTATTTTCCGCACCACAGATACACGCGGAAACGCCCTCCGTATAATATGCTCTTTCCCGTTCCGGTAGAGAGCCCGGTCGGAGAAGTTTGCATGAGGAGGGAAAAATATTGGTAGAAAAATTCAACTTCCGCTTTCTCGTTTTGGCGGGCGGCCATGCATGAGGAGGGAAAAGTTTGCTCGACTGGGCCAATGTTGCAGGACCAACAGTGGCACTCGGTTCGGTAAGCCGCACCGTCGGTAAATGATTTATCTGAATACTTTGGCACATTAGCTGGGTTCGTGGTTTTATTTGCATCGCCTCGTCGTGAAAGTGGTGCTATTGATTACACATGGAAACACATTTTTCCAAGTTGTTATTGACTTCCAGCGATTTGGGTTTTAATTGAAATTTTGACGGCAAACGGGTGTACGTTTTGGGTAGATGAATTTGAAAAAAAAAACAATTAGATCTTCTGAAAGTAACAGTACGAAAATTCTACAAAGTTGGAACACAACCCCGTTTTAATTTAGAAAAACATCTCTGCGTACGTTATTGACCGGGCAGCTCCTGGAATAAAATAAGTTAAAGTTAATAGTTCACCTTCTGCTGGCAATTTCAAGTTTTGCTCCTGTGCCGTAGAAGTTGAAGCGGAAATAGTTGCACTCACCTGGTGCAATGGCTTCTCGCTAACCCCTTGAGGCTTAAAACTTAAGCCCAGCTGCAAGCGGGATGAGATAAGGCGCTACAAAAGCTAGCCATTATATTGTTGAGTAACGTCGAGCGAAGCGTGGAACGCAATTTTCTATTTGGTTTCTTTTTTTCATTGAATGCATAAACTCGGCATTGAAAATAAATGATTGAAAATTGTGAAACAAACATGTGCTTTTAAATTTTTATGGTAAAATTGTCTTCATATTTTAAAAACGAATTTAGTAGGCTTCGTCGCGTTTCTTTCCTACCCAACCCAATGTACCTTGAATGTACCTTTGAATTGAAGATGCCTACCGATGTCGAAGTCAAAACCAGGAAACCAGGTCCACCGATTTGCTGCTAATTGATTTTTGTTCTCCTTCTCGTAGCCCTAAGCCAGCTGGGTATTAGCTAGAATCTGATACAATGATTGTTTCAACCGGCAGCTAGCAGGGTTTTTAGAAGGAAGGCAATTTCGAATACGTTTCTAAGAATCAAACAGCGCATGCAAGTTCAAACACCTCGGTACCAAACGGTATTACTTTTGGACACCCGTCCCCTTTTGGAAGGTTGGCATGTGGGCTGCGGGATCGTTACATCTTCGGGCGGTGATCTGAGAGGGGTTTCCAGGAATTGAATTAAATGCCTCCGTAGATAAGACCGTAAGTGGTGTAATCCATTAAAATGTTTAATAGTGAACATTAGGGGAAGAGAGGAGAGTGCCTTGAAGCTTACAGCAAACGTCTCACCGGAGTTTACCTTTCCTCCAGTGGAGAGGATGGAATTTTTTTCGTTCCGTTCTGTTCGATCCGAAAATTTACTTGAGTTGAATTGAATCTATGGAACTTCCGCTTAGGGTGGCTTATGTTTTGGAGAATATTTCATGGAAGTAAACCCAGCTAGCGGTCGGTCTTTTGGTGAAGTTGAAGTGTGGATTTCGGTTCGATTTAAAAGTATGAAAGGGGCAAACAAATGTCTTATAAGATATAGGTTCGTTCGTAAGATAGGCTGGCATCAGCCACGTGATTGAATAAAACAATTATTAACTTCCAGCGCACCCTGAAGCTATCTGGTGCTGCTCCAAATGTTTTTCTCTATCGGAAGCGAACGACCGAAGACAGAACTTGATTTCTTCCCGCACACAGTACGTTCGACCACTTGACCAAACCACAGTATTAAGCAAATTAATTGAATCCTGTGAAAGACGTAATTGCAAACTAGATTTATAATCGAGCTAATTATCGTCCATCGGTGGAGCATGTATCGGGCGCGCAAAAGTCATCGCAAAGGAAACGCCCGATAAGCGCTTTCGATTAACGAACCTCCTAATGATCTCGGATACGGAACCCGTACCGTAGCACCATCGAGGGAACGAAAAGTATACGACTCCTTGATGGTGGATGTGACCACGTCGGGGAAAGAGTTTTCCGTAAACGAACGTCGGACGTCCAAGCGGAGGAAGATCGATTCGATAGATTTATAAATTATCCGAAGTATTTTGGTCCCTCGTACCGGTCGTGCTTCACATACCCAAACAAGGCGAAACGTCTGAAAACAAATCAAGTGTTTCGTTCGCTCTTCCGGGGTACCACTTTCAGACCTAATGAATAAGGTTATCAGAAAGTACGGTGGCTTCAGGGCGGCTCAGAACAGTGGTGAGTAGAGGAGGCATAGAGTTGAAATATTAATCAGTTCAAATAAATTGATCTGGAACACATTACGCAGAAAACTTTGTGTATTTGGGCTTAAAAGGATGATTAACTCGCCTATAGGTATGCAATTTAAAGTATATTGAAGCATTATTGGCAATAAACGAATGTTTTTGGATGTTAAGATGTTATTAGGAAACAAAAACTTACTTTAACAGAAGCAGACAAAAATGCAAAAAACCATTTTTTCTATGGATTGCAAAACTTCTGCCACTTCATGATCAAATTTTCTTACATGTAACGAAAAATCTTTGCGGCATTGCAAAGTGTGACGCTCTGTCAGTAGTTCTCCATTGACCAATTTTGGCGCTATCATCATCATCGCTTCTTATTACTCACCCGTAGTCGGGTAGGATGGGAGAAAATTTATTGGCCCCACTTAGACGGACCCCCTGACTAATGTACTTTCTCGATAGGTTACACATTAGCTAAGCAGCGGAAGTAGATGGCTCTCGGAGAGTTGGCAAGAGACAGCAACACAGGGGCGGTCACAATACTTTCGCATTCTAAATGGAACGGACTATGGCCATTTGTGGGTAACTATGAGCAATGGTCATGTCAAGTGTGGCATTCCGGAATCGTCGACGAGCGTATGATGGATACAGAAACCCGTTACTGTCAGCACTTAGGCAAAAGTGCTCCATAAAATGGCCCGGCAGAGGGAGAGGCAGGGAAAAAGAGCATATGTGTGAGAGAAGAAATTCAATTAAAATAATGGATTTCTAGAAATGTACGTGGTCAAACGGTGGAAACTATTTGTTTAGGAAAAATAATCATAATAGCATTTGAAAGCACTTCTAGCAGGCAGCTAACTTCGAGCTAAACTCTCTTCCAATGGTGGAATTAGCAAATCTCAAATCTCCCTCTTAGAGAACGACTTTCTGGCACGGTGCTTGATGATGGCTGATTTAATGGCAATTTACTTTTCAATTTACGACCTCGCCAAACCACGTAACGTCATCGGTAGCCGGACCGGAATCGAATTCCGCTCGAGCAGCAAAAGATAGAAAGAGAAACCAACAACGCGGCATCGATCTCGTTCGTTTGTTTCCAGCAAAGACCGTGGACGAATCCGCGAGATTCCTTCGCATTAGACGTGGTACTGGCCCGGCCGGGAAGATAAACCACACGAGATCTATTTTTATGACGTGTGACACCTATAAAAACGAAATAATTCCCCGCCGGTGGTGCTTTATTGACAGAAATATTTCACTTTTATTGCACGTTGAATAGTTCCTGCGCGTTTTAACTTCAACCTTCTCCCGGCCGCCGGTGAGTCGCCCGCGAGGACACGCTTCGTCCTCGTTTTCTGATCGTTCCTGAAGGCTAACACGGAACCGTGACTCCATACCGCCATGAGGCGAAATTGAGTCATACGGAGCCGATCTTCGGCAGGTTCGCTGATTGATGGAGGGGCTTTGGGGTGGACTGGTGGACTCTCGTCACCATTGAGCCATAAAACAAGGACAATCTGTGTAAACCGTAAAGACGGACACGGCTCAATATGACAGCCAGAGCGAATGCTTAAAGATGGCTGGCAGGGTTTTATTGAATTTTCATTCCGGCGTACACGATAAGCTGCCCGGGTGGGATCTAGAACTTGCCGAGCTAGATCGGGCATAAAGAAGGTACGCTAGGTAATTGAGTTTTTTTTTCCTGTGCGCGGTGGGAAATTGATCTTTAGTAGATTGTTTTTTGTTTTGTTTGAAAACTGGAGCGATGGTGGTGGTGATGGTGGTGGTGTTGGTCCTCGAAGAAGCTTTTAATTAGGTCAAGTTGATTACAGGGAATGCTCGCTTTGCTTTAGAGAAGCAGGATCAAAATTAAAATAAAAGAAACCCGGCGATATTGATTGGAGCAGCGAGCGCACTAAGAGGATTATGCATAATTAGGTTTTCCCATTCTTGCCCGGGGTTCGAGTCCGGCGTTTGGGATGAATTCTTTAAGGATTGAATTCGAATGAAGTTTCATTCCGTTTTCTACTTTAATCTAGCTCGGAGCGAGTCGAAGCGGGCGCTCACTTTGGTCGGGAAAGTTGCATCAAAAATGTGTTCTTTCTTCTCCCCCGAGTACACGAGGGCATCAGCTGCTGCTGGTGCAAATAAAGCTTCTTGGGTAGAATTTTACGGTATCTCTAGTCTATCAAAAACACCTCTCACCTCACTGCCCGATTGGAGGCAGCGGATGCTTCGACCCTCGGTGAGGATATTTTTATCTACATTCCAACACGTACGTGCAGCTGATGCAATTCATTTCCAATCCAGCAGCAGAATGCTTCCCGTGCAGATTGGCTCGGCACATCGAAACGGCTTCCCACCGGTGGGAAACCCCTGTGCGGAGAACACGAAATGGAGCACCAGAGGTCAGAGGTCAATTTGTATCGGTGTGGTTCGATTTCAGTACAGTGCGGGGCCGGTGCACGTTCGTGGCCAAGCAGCCAGTCAGCCAAGACACCGGATGAAATCTTATTTATTAGTGCGCACGGCACCGGCACGGTAGACCGAGGCCAATCCGGAAGCAATTTTTCAATAATGATTTCACCGGGAACGGGTTGGTATTTGCAATAAGGTTTTTGGTTTTTTTTTTCTTCTTGCTACAGTGTGGCTGATATTTTGAAAATATTCACTACTTGTTAGTGAAGAAAATTGATGCACATTCAAATTCGTGCAGGCTCCTAATTTGTGCTTTCCGATGTTAAAGAAGCATTTTAAGCCTTAATTGTTGCTTAGAAAAATCCCCAATATTTGCGATCTTCCCTGTTAATCGTGGCAAGAAACAACGAAAACTCCCGAAAAGGGGATCCCCCCATGTGACTGAAAGTGATCAGTGGCAATCGTTTCGGTGCAGGGAGAGATACCGAATGGCACACCAGAAACTTCATTAGCTCGGTGGAAGAAAAACTAGGTACAAAAAAAAACTGTAGTCTCTTAAAGCAGCTGCGTGTGCCGATTTGGAGGGGGCGTAGTATTTATTCGAAACCAAACAAATCCTGATCGTATTAAAGGGGTTTAAGCTTCAACTAGAATAAACACCGCAGAAACACTGTAAAAGGGCAACCCGCTTTGCTGCATGCGGCACGGTGCGAAGCGAAACTTTTGTTCGCATCGATTCGTTTCTTTTTCCATTCCCGTCCGTGGCGCTATTTGTGTGTCAGTGTGTATGTCGACCAGAAAGGTGTGCAGCAAGGTATGATATTCAAAGTTTTTTTTTTCATCCCAACTACTGCACACTGCACTTATACTGGTGCAGGGATGGTGGAGTTTTTCGGACTAGAAATGGTCTAAATGCGGCACATTTCGGTGGGTCACCAGCGCTTCGGTACGATAAGGCTGGCAGCATACAAGGGGCTGACTACCCCAGGCTACCCAGGCCGGTCAGTTTGATTTTCGACGTGCAAGAGTGTGACTCAAGTGTGCCAGTTGCAAGGAAAGCCGGCTTTTAGGTTTTATTTTACCACAAGTCGGGGAGGCTGAGGGGAATTTTTTATTCTGCATCGGTTCTATTGAGAAAGTGGAAGAGGTATGAAAAAACCCACCGAGTAGAAAATCTCCAACTGTGTTCTTGCCGCTTTCCTCTCCTAATTTTCTCTTAATAAGAAAACTTATTAAATCCTCCGTTCGGGTGCGGCTGGTAATGGTGGAGCGGCTGCTGTTGCCGCTTGGTTTGTTCGCAAAAGAATATCACAGTTACAGAGTTGTGGCTCGATACTCGAGAGAGCCGCTGTGCCTGAAGTTCGAGGAATCGAAACACCGGTGGAAACTCCGGCGAAGAAGAGTGCGAGAGTGCTAGAAAAAAAAAAAAACGAGTTGCGGAGGAAACGTTCCATCGGTTTGGTCTGGGTTGAAAATTCTTTCTGCTCCGGTGTTTGGGTGGGGCTTGAAAATAAAACTTCCCATTCAACTTTTTGGTTAGTTGACTCCTTAGAGCTGTTTGGGAGAGAGTTTTTTTTTTGCTTGTATGGGTATGGGTGAGCAGTTTTGGCAAACTTTCGGCTAACCAGGAACTACGAGCAGAAGGGAACGTGAAACCTCAACACGAGCACTATCGCCCAAGAACACTCACATGACGTAGCGAAGGTTAGGAGGTGAGAAACGTTCATTCCAGGGCCTGCTGCAGATCGAGAAAAAAATGCAGCAGCCATTTGCTTTCCATTGTGCCATTGCGAAACTAGTGATTTTTTGCAGTTCTCATACTGCCACAAACGTGATTTCTTGGTCAGTCAATTTCCCGGGCTAAATTTTCACTTCCCTATGGGGTACGGGGACGAATTATTGGCAATTAGAGATTTATGTTTCCTGGCACTCAAATTGGGAGCGGATTTTTTTTCTGATTTTTCGGCTCCGCAGCTTGTGCCGGAAAATGAAACAAAATTAGTTCAATTTTGCTGGGCCGAGTCAAACTTCAACTTTTCCCGATCGTTAGTGGGCTTATTTGAGCGTCAATTGAAGGGCGCAGTTGTGTGTGTGTGTGTGTGTGTGTGTGTGTGTGTGTGTGTGTGTGTGTGTGTGTTTGTGGGAGCCCTCTACATTGACGATTCCTCGAAAAGCTGAATTTTCAACAGCACGTCAAATATTGGCTGGCCGGGAAAATTTTCAGCCTCCAACCGCCACCGGGGGGAACCCTTCCATCGGAAAAGGGAAAAGCTCGATCACTCGGGATGATTTTAAAATACTCTCGAACATTTGTAAAAGCTTCGAGTGAAAACATTTATTCCCACGAACTCTTCAACAAAGCACGAAGAGGAGCTACAGAAAAAAAAGAAGAGCGAAGCGAAAAGTACCAACTGCTTCTCGCGTCCGGTTCAGTGTGCAATAATAGCGCCAAATCACTCCGCGGGGCGTTTGCCTCGGGGACGGGCCGAGCTGAGGACGAGCCGGGTGATTGGTCAAGTTTTTGGGTGAACATTGTTACGGCGGCTTGGTTACTATTAAACTTTATTTTCTTTTCGCCTCCCGCAGCTTCCTTCCAGAGCCCCACATGGTTCTGACAGACTTTTCGGTTAAAGACTTTTTTTTCGCCAACCGATGTTTTCTGATTTTTTTTTTTGGGGCGATTTGTTCGGTTCGGAGTGTTGTTCTTGCGGCGGAAAGTTCAGTTTTGGTCAAAACGTGTGGGTTTTATATGTTTGCCGCGTTGAATGGCGTTGAATGAGTTGTTTACTGTTACGTGGTATTTCACGCCTGTAGCATAAAAATAAAAATCATCTCTCTTTTTTGTTTGTTGCTTTGTTTTCCGAGCGTGGGCCGGTGTGGAAGAGTTTCGTTAATGCTTTTTTTCCTTCGGCTGGCGCATGCCCTCCGAGCCCGGAAGTAATGATTTACGATACTGTTTGTGGGCGGAAGAATTGTGGGCTAGAAGGGCATGTTTTGTTTTTAATCTTGAGGAGAATTTTTTTCTCGAGCATGTTACGTTAGTTTGTTGTGAAATGAGTTGGAGCTAATTCGATTTTGTGTGGGGTTTAAATACAAAACAAAATCAGGTGTTGTAGCAGTGTGTTAGGAAAAAGGAACAGTATAAAATGTTATAAGGCTATAACAAATTAGAAAAGGAAGAAGCCTTACAAAGCTTCTAGGCTTCAAAGGTTGAGATAACTCTTGAAAAAAATCCTGTTCTAATTAGCAACCAGCTCCAAAACTTGGCCCACCAACTTGTTTAATATTAACTCGAAACACAATAACACTTTTTTGTGACGCTATACTCGCGCGTTTCGACATGGTTTGCATTTAGGTACAAAAATTTCGGACCGTTGATATTTTCCGCCGGAAACTAATGCAGAGCTCGGCCTAGAGTGGCCATTTAGTCTACATAAAAAGGGTAGCGCGGAACGACAGGCCAGCGACAGCACTCGTCTTGATTGCCTTGCCCGGGCAGTTTTTTGTAGCAGTGAAATCTTTTTAAATCGCCAAGATTTGTGAGAGCAGATAGAACGCCGCAAGAACCTCCAAGCGCAGCCAGTGGCTTGTGCTTGTGGTTCGGTTAGGCTGACATTCAGATGCATATCTTTTGCACACCGATCACCGGAGAACGCGCACCGCCATTATGGCTCGTAATTAGAGCTCATTTGAATACACAACTGCTGTAGATGTAGGCAAATGGAAGTGCATTCGGTGGGAACGCTAATGGAAGAAGGTAACAACAGGCAGCCACGGAATGGCAGATTCTTCCATTTTGTTCCCGTGATGAGGTAGCGGAACATAATAGAGAACAGTTGCAAGCGTAGCTAAAAAGTGGAGATATTTAGAACTAAGTATTAAGTAAAAGATAAAACAGCTCTTAAGTAGAAAAATGTGTGCGATAGTTTATCATAAACAAACTAAAACAATATATCAAATAATGAACATGAAAAACGTGTTTTTCATCCTGGACATAAAATGGGCCTTCTTCAACTCCATCCTGATTTGTTGAAGTATCGTCGATTCACCTGATCGTGCTGGGGTGAAAAATCGCGTTTGACTCCCAAAAAGGGATGCAGCATACGGTTGTGAGGGAACGATTCTTCTCTACCGGGTGCTCAATTAAAGCCCGCTCGAAAAGGAAAGGGGGAAACCTTTCATCCCGTTCTTTATTTGCTGCCCGTAGAACGGTTAGCACATTCATTCGGTGCGAAAGTTTAAACATCGTTTTAAGTTGGGGGGAACTAGCGTCACACAATTGCTGTACTGATTAGCTCGAGGATGGGGATGGAGGTTTTTTTTCGTCCTAGAAGAGTTTGTTCCAATTTGCTGTGTGCATGCTTTACGAATGAGCGATAAGGTTGGGTAAAATTAGGAGGTGATTTAGAGAGCGAAAGATTTGAGAAAGAACTTTGGAAGGTGAGTCAAATTAGAAGAGACTGGCCTAGCTTGCAATAAGGTAGGTAGATTTTCGAATTCAATCCAGTTAGTAGTTCTAATTCAATCCAGGGATTTACGCCTTGTTGAAATGAAGAATAGCTTTCTGGAATTTATTTATTAAATTGCTTGTAGAAAAGTTACAAAACCGATTATGATCCAAAACCTTCGCCCCGGCACACTAGCCGTATGAAAAATTGATTTTTCCCATAACTCATCCCCATCACCACCACCAGTTGAGGAGAAGCTAAGCCCCTTTAGAAGATGCAACGATGCAGCAAAATGTTAATATCATCATAAGTGTACGAGTTAGCGGTAGACTAGGCAGCCACCTCACCGGCAGCAGGTGTTGTGCAACGAACGAGCGAACGAACGAAACGAAGCAACAACCTTGACCTTAGCCCGCACACCAACGCCTCCCAAAAACCGATCTGAACCATGTGTGGGCGTGTGTGCATTTGAAGCTTCATCGTGCAATTGCTAAGCCTTGCCGACGTTGGAAGGTGTATGCAGCAGGAAAATTATTGGTATTTCGTGCTGAAGGAAAGTGCAAAATTAGCCTCCTCGTGCATCAGACTAAAGCGAGCCCACCGTCGTCATCGTTCGTCCGGTGCCGTTGCCGAGTGCTATCAGTGTCGAGGTCAAAGGTGGCCGATATACGTACACGTACCGAAACGGCACACAGAAACACCCACCCGGGCGCATTAGTGCAGCGTCCGCCGCAGGGTAGATATAGATAATTTGCATAACAAATTCTCGATAAATAACACCACCGGTGGCGCTGGTGGCGGTGGTCGTGGTGGCTTCCCCTTTTGTCTTTCGGGGCCGTGAGAACCGCACAAACCCACAACGACGATGGTGTGTCATTCGATACTTGCGATACGGGTGTTCGCTATGATGTATAATGTCCTTTTAATGGTTGCTACACGACACCGAGCACGCTCACCGGTGGCATTCCGAAATATTCCCATTCGAACGAGCGAACGAGGCTGACATTGTTGTCCCTTTTTTGTGGGTAGTCCGTACCCAAAGCCATGCCGTTTGCAACTCGCCACTGTCTTAAGAGCTTTCGAACACTCGGCTCCAGTTGCCGGTGCCAGTGATCAGCTGGCACAAGGCGGAGCCCCGTTTGTGAAATAAATCCTTTACTGTGTGACGTTAAAATTTATGCCCCCGGTGGCAAGCTTATCATTAATAATTTTATATAAATTAAGTTGCCAGCGCTCTCGATTCACCTGGAGCGGCAGCCGGGTAGCAACGGTACAGAAATTGCTTTTCACACATCCATCAACATCCATCCGTGCGCGTGCCGGTCGGGCATCTTAACGAGGATCAGTTGCGTTCGCTTCGCCAGCCATGCCTACTGTAGACGTTACACAATCGCACTCAACCCGACCCCGAGCGGGGCCTGTTTTCGAACGTGCGGCGTTCGGATTGAAACATTCCTTCGTGCCCCGGTTACGATTTATTACCCCACCCCACCTGCTCGACTAGAAGGCCAAGGACCCGGGCCTCGGGACACGAGGACACGATGCACACGACGGTACTTGTGCAGCATGCAAAACTCGCATCGAAGCCTCGGAATTAGTTCGTTTGTGCCAGTTTGCCGTCTTTACCAACAGGCCGGGGTGATTAAAAATGGCTTCGTTACGCTCGGACGGAAACCGAACGGAACGGATTTCCTTTCCCACTTGCCTTCCTCTCCCACACAGGAACGCACACCGATGGGTACGTTTCTTACACAAGATTCTTGCAAAACAATGCCCGCACACGAGAAACCAACGATCGACTTACGGGCTTGGGCTTGCAGGGGATGGGAAGGAATTTATTACCGAAGTCAAAAAGCGTATGAATAAATAGATTTTACCAGAGCTTGTGCGGAAGACATTGGTAGATCGTTATATTACCTTTTCGAGAAGGAAGCCTTCTCGCTTCGAAGAAAGCAGTATCTCAACGGCTTACTTTCCTGTATATTACCGATGCCGAGTGCTCTTAGGTAAGATAAGAGCAAATTCCCATTTCATCTTACGACTTGCGGTCAAGTATTCAACAAAACAGGATTTTAATTTAAATCTTTTCATTTTCTACTCAATATACAAAGATTTAAGCGATATTTACATGATGGTGATATTAACTTCCGATAGATGGCGCCTTCGATTGGTTGGTCAAATAGAAGGTGTCCCAAAATGAAAAAGAAGATTGCATAAATTTGGGTTCATTAAGCACAATTGTTTTTAGGATGAAGGTCGTGCATATCGTTTAATCATGCTGATAGAAATTCAAAAATCAATATAATCCCTCTTCAAACTAAGTAACATTTCTCAAAAAACAAAAAAACAGTTTTCAACTGTTGGTTACTTTAAAAAAACACCTCTCCCACTCATGAAGTACCGAGCTGCACTAACTTTGAATGCCCCTTTTCTTTCTCTTCTGCAAACTCAATAATACGGGTTACCAGCGTGAAAAAAATGGGAACGAATTTATGGCGCTCCTGCCCACTCCACGCCTCAAACGCTTCGAATCGGATCCAAAATCTATAACTCACCCCTAATCAAAGGTCACCATCTGCGTGGGCCAAATGAAAAAAGGTAATTGCGACAGGGGATCGAAGCGCATTCGAACGACATTCGCAATCCGACGCACATCAATCCAAACAAGTGGCCGGGATGGTTAAATGAGCGGAGATTCGTGGGAAAAAGGCGCGGGGGTAACCAAACAACACGACTCACAAACAAAGTTGTGCATGGTACAATTCTTCACCATCCCGTACTCAACTGACGCATTCCCATAAACATTTTATTATTCCAACACACATCCCGGGCAAGCGTTCCGGCGGGAAGGGAAGGACACAATAACTACCATTTCCGGTACTGCCCGGACGTCCTGTACGTTTGCCCTTGCGCACGGGAGGAG
Organism: Anopheles farauti; assembly: GCA_000473445.2. Taxonomy (NCBI): domain Eukaryota; kingdom Metazoa; phylum Arthropoda; class Insecta; order Diptera; family Culicidae; genus Anopheles; species Anopheles farauti. The sequence continues at coordinate 10,463,704 of KI915043.1, read as the reverse complement.
GCAAAAAGATTCGTAAAAAATCTCGTTAAAACCAACTGTCACCCACAAATCTAGAATCGACGGTAAAAAGTTCAATTTTTACAGTTCACTAAATGTAGATAAATCTTGGCTCCGAGTTGGTGGGCTCACTGCCGGGCTCGGCGGCAGCGTCCGAAATGCAAATGGGGCTGGGAATTTTTGGCCTCCCCGCCCTCAGTTAGATGTCCCAGTTTTAATGGTCGTGTAGGGCGCTTTTTTTTTTTGAGCAGCCCCCACACAGCTGTGCGTTCGAGCCCGGAAGCGATTGCAATCGGTTGTTACAACGTGTGCTTAATGGCAGCCGAGCGGTCCCTAGAGGGGTTTGATAATGTTTGAGCGGCTGGCGAGGCGTTCGAGAAGAGAGAGTGAAAAAACGAACATGTGGCTGGGATCGATTTCAACGATTTATGGGCTTTAATTGTATTCAACAGTGTGTGTCGGTGGCGGGCTTACCTTTCTTAAGCCCCCCCCCCCCGATACCAATACTTTTCTGCGGACTGCAATCAAGCGATCTACGAACCGCGCCGCGAAGCCACTTTTGAAGTTTGCAATAAAATCTCCAATTTACTGCCGTCAAGATATTTATCTCCGTGCGGATCTAATCATTCAGTGCGCCCTAATCTACTACGCACCCGTATCGTGGCACCGTGCTGCCGTTGGGTGTCTCTATCACCGTCGAGTTTTATGTGGTACCACAAACGGGCACCGGCTTCCGTGACAAAGGGTCCAACCGGTGTGACGGGTATAAAAATAAAATCTTTCACACACGGCAAGCCGGCCGCCAGTTGGGGCGCTGTTGTGCATAAACATGTGTCTCCCACGCCGGTGATCGATTTATTCCGAGGCAAGAATGCTGCCAATCCGTCCCGTCGTCCCCTAGCGCAAACGTTAACGATTGAGAGGTGATTTGTTCGGGTTTCGGGAGCGATAGAGAGCATCATAATCCACTCTTATCCTTTCGTATCTGATCCGAGTGATCGTTTGGGGGCGCCTAGCAGATACCACTGTCGCGCCTTCACCATAGGAGAAGAAAACGGTTCGTACCATAAATACTTGGGCAGCGTGTGCCATTTTAAGGTTCACGCTTTTCGCTTTGACGGAGCTTAAAATAGAGTCACAAAATCGGATACGCACCAGCATGGTTCTCGTTGGTGCTAAGCATAGGAGGAACCCGAGGAAACGGGCATCGTTCTGTGCACGTGACACTGACACTGAGGGCTTTGGCTGTTACATTGGACAAAGGAAATATCAAATGGATGGATGGGTTGATCTGAGAGTAAAACAAACGATAGAAAAAGGGTTCTAAATATTCTTTAACTCACCGGGCGGATTTTTAAGGAGGTTTAAAGCGTGGTATAAAAATAGCAGGCGTTCGTGATAGGTAAATGTTTCTTTTTATTTCAAAACATATTTCATATTAGCAATCATAGCAATAATATACAATGATAGCAAAAATAGCGTCGAACTAATGTGTTGTCATGCCAATTGCATACTTTTAGGCTCTATGTATAGTGACGAATCAAGTAAGTTTACTTTAAATTTCCCATTCGACCAGTATATTCTAAGGCGCAACGGGTGCACTTCAATGTGTTATATTGAATTGATTATCGCATAACACAACAAACGTGTTTCATTTAGTAAATTCTATCTTATTTGTAGCGCACAACAATGATACCTTACAACTACAATACTTTCCACTTGCATGGTTCCCACTTGGAAAGCGTGCGAAGCTTATCCTTCGCTCTCAAATGTTCAACCGTTAATCTCACTGTTGCGATACGCGTTGTTTTATCTCACCGAAACTTTTCCTTTCGAATTCCTTCGAAGCGCGAGCACTTGAGCTCGTTGCGAAGGGCCATTCACTATACTAAGGACTCTCTCCTACGTGGTGCACTACTACCAGAATCCCAGTGCATGGTGGAAATCATGTGCGTTGGTTTGCTAGCAGACGGTACAAAGAGAAAATTCCATCCACATAGTTCATCGATGCGTGCAACCTTTTCAACAGCAGAATCCCAGCGCTCTTGAGCAGTGGGTATGCATAATTCGTTCACCATTTTTGACGATGAATTTATAGGGCTTCCTACAAGTGCGAGATGAAGTTTACCTTATTTTGTGTCAGCGTGAGCGTGTTTATTTTTGCCGTAAAAATTCACTCGACAGTACCGATCGGTGGATTTACGAATGCGAACGGTCAGCGGTGGAAACTGGAACGCAATACTTTCCACGGATCCGCGAAAGCACGGCTTGATGTACATTGAATATTTCGTTGCCTCAAATCGTCGGGTCAAATTTACATCTCGTTCTGTATTTCACATTTTTCGCACCACTGCTCATTTTATTATTGATCGTGCATGTGTGGATTTTCGGTGCAGAAGCGAATGAAAGCCGATATAAGCAGATGTATGATTTTTATGCGCACGTCATGTTTGCTACGATATTCAACGACTCATCGATGGAATTCGAGTGTGGAATGCAATTTTGGCAAGTCGAGGTGAGGAAAATGATATGTGAATTTACACATTTATTTTAGATTGCATACTTCGAAACGTAAAGAAGCTCATACGAAGTAATTATCAAATCATATGAAATATGAAACAAATCCACCTCGAGAACTCCATATCCTTATTTCTACTCTGTTGTGTAAATGATTCGTCATTCTTCACTCCCCTCCCAAACACACCATCTCAAAGTGGTTCACTCTATAAAAATGCACTTGCGAAACACAAATCCCTCACACTAATTTTGTGCTAAACTTTCGCCTCAAACAAACGTGTCAATGCGCCGTCCCCGCTTAAGTCACTCAGGAGAGCTCGTTTATCATCGGCAGCCGCGGGCAAGCAGGCAGGAAACGAAAAACCCGCACATCGTGAAGGGTGGTGCAATTTTTTTTTTTCTCCCAGCACGCCACGGAAAACAAGCACCAAACAAGCTTTCGGGAGCATGCTGCTCCTTCCTAATCCATTCGCAGGACCTTGCGTTTCCAGCAGCAAAGTACCCCCGAAAGGTTACCAGCAAGCGCGGTTGCTCAGCGAGACCGACTTTTTGTGGAGTTTTTAAAAACTTGCTTTGTATCACGTAGTCGCGCTCTTGGTGCGCTTTGGAGCAACGAAATGGGGTTTAGAAAAAGATGCAACAAAAAAAAAGAAAAAAAAACATAACCAATGGCAAAACTTTACCCGCTTTAAAAGAAGAACTACACACGGGCCAGTTGCACTAGTCGCTGCATCGGCGGCCAGGGTGCGATAATTTACGATTCTTCGGGCGCCACAGTCACCATCCGCAACCACCGCGCACGCGGATGATAGTCGGCGTTAAAAGAAACTATGAAAAATAGCATCATCCGCGCCGTGGTGGCGTGACCAAGCGAGTGGGGAACACGGGAACGTGGCGGTGGGGGAAAAAAGCCGGTGAAAAATGAGAAATGTTGTAAATTCGCTGCTTATTAAATGAGAATTGTATTAAAAAGTTAACGTACGAGCGGCGTACATACATTACACCGCCTTAGCTGTTATGATAATTTTTCAATTTTCATTCCTACTGCTACATGCCGCACGTGATGGGATGGGTGGGTTTGTTTTTCATGCGGGTCGGTTGGTACGTGTTTCGTGTTTCGCTATTCAGTGGATTCCGCGAAGCGATGCATATAAATATTATGAATGCCCACCCGCGAAACTTCTCTTCATGGATGAGAATGCATGGCGAAATTATGGGTGTGTATGTGTGTGTAGGTGCATAATTCTTGCCCGTGTCGTCGTCATCGTCAGCGAGGCTTTGTTTAAACATAAATATTGATCAGTAAGCTAAAGCGTTTACAAGCTTTTGCTTGCACCAGAAGGTTTATTAAGACATTCTTTAAAATAAAATTGAAGCCTCTAACATAAATTGCAAATTAAGCACTAAACAGTTGATTGTGCGCCAAAATGTATGCAGTATGAATTGAAACTATTAAACTTCAACATCGGAATTTTGTTTGCAGGATTATTTCTGATATCCGTATTCGACACTTGTGCATCGACAATAAAAAGATACTTTTAAAGAAAGATACAGTAAAAAAACAACTCTCCGAGGAAGCCGGACAATGTCAAGCGGCACGCATTGAACGATTGGCAGCACCCCCGATATGAAAGGTCAATCCGGCTTAAAGTCAATGCGATTGAAAAATTTAAAAAAATACTGCACGTGAAACTGACCACCAAGCCACACCGGTATAATCTATGACTTTTCCACTGTCCACTGATCCAATTAGTTGCATTGATGCCGGACTGCTTTTCCAATTAAAATTAAGTACAATCTCATTTCCTAAATGGATTTATTGAACTGAAACATTAATTCGATTACTTTTTATCGCCCCGTCGCCGAGCACGAACGGACGCCAATGCTCGCAGTGTAAACCGAATCCGGTGGTTAGGTGTACGGGGGCGACTAGAAGGTGCATGTTGCGATGAAAATTTTGAAGAGTCGGCTAGCCACTTTTATACGTTTGCGTAACAACGATTGCTGGTCAGTTGCGTTACAACATTGGAAAAGAGTGAGAGCGATAAGAAAGAGAACAAAACAGCGTACAATCAATTACATGCGTCTCAGTAGGCTCTATCGAAACGCACGCGGTTTGGTTTCTGTTATCCGATCGGCGCAATGACAGACCGCTGTCATACAGCTCATTATCGGGTTCGGTTATTAATTAATATCGAGCACATTCCACACAGCGAAGTGAAAGCAAGCGAGCATGTAAAAACGAACAAATATCCAGGTGCATCGCAATCAGAATCAGCATGAACGATTGAAAGGGAATTTTTGAACATTTTTCGTTGCACAAAACATCACAGCTATGAGAACGACTTCAAAAATATTCATTAAAATTATGATCTGCGAGTGTGAAAATGCCACGATCGGGTGGAAAACTAATTCACTAATTGTATGACGCCACCCTGGTGTACGCTACCGAACGCTTGTTCTTCACCAACACGGGTGGTTCGATTGATAATTACGACCCGCCTGGAGTGTGTCATTCAGTCACAGCAGGCGGCCACAGTGTGCGCTTTCGTCAACGGGAGCTTTTCGCATGACAGTCACAGCACAAAATCACACTCAATGCTCATCAAATACGCGAGCATTTGGAGGGTGGTAAAGGAAAAACCCACCTCACGGCGCACCGGTACCGAGTAATTATAGGTGTTTATCGCACACAAGTAGCCGTGCATAATTATTTTCCCATTTTTCACCCACTGATGATGAAGCGGTGGACAAATATTTACTCATCCTGCCTGCACGTTGCTGCTTGGTGCTCGAATATGCGATAAATTTTATCAATCTCCGCTCACCCGCTATCGGTTGCGATTCGTATGCATTCATCTGGAGCGGGTGCAGATGAATCGTGCATTGTTAACTTTCCAGTGAAATTCGAATTGCAGTCGGGCAGACAAGGAATGCTTTTTATTCTATGAAATTAAATAGATATCACTCGAAAACTTTTCCTACCTGTGGATGAGCGTAAGCGGGTTGGGTTGGGGAGTGAAAAATAGAAAATATTGCATCGAATTACAACTATTGATGCGTCCCTAGCATCGATGCCAATTCAACAGAGACAGCTACAGAAATTCATCAAACTAAGCTCTGTTGAGTGTGCTCTAAGCAATATACCGCTCCATTTGTCGCACAATTCCTAGAATCTTCCGCAGCTTGGCATCGCGTGCATCATCAAACGATTTTTTCCACGTGTTCAACAACGTCATCACATGCTAGTGCTTTTGTCCTGAAGGGAACGCTGAAAAAAGCTATACATGGCATGTTGTTCATTAGTTAATTATTTGTGAATCGAATAGTTCAGCTATTTGTTTTTAATAAAGTTCAAATGTCAATCAATTTAAATTGTGGAAAGGGAACGCTCTGCAAGCAATAGATTCTTGTTTGTTAATGTTGTTGCTCTCAGTCAATTATGAGCAAAAAACGCTAGAGATCTACAAATGTTATTCACATAACACGTACTATATGATATCACATTGTGCAGAATCATCGATTGAATAGGAATACTATATTATATAACAAAATGCTCATAGTTATGAAAATATCCACATACAATTCTATAAATAAAGTAAACATTTAGGCGCTCTTCGATTCTTCCCAGACAGCTAAGCATAATTAGAATCAACCAATTAAGTTCGACCAATAGTGACCAGGCACTAGCCAACCAGCGATGTCATACAGTATTAACGAACAAAACGATCACTTACTTGACTGGAGCACCACAGCTGGCACACCCTGTAAAATCGTACCGCGCTAGACGACACAACGAACAGATCGCAAACCATTTCTTATGCTAATGAAACGATATCCATTACCAGACCGAAATCACACACGCAACGCGACACGACGGTGACGGACGTCTGAGCGTCTGCAGCCATCCACCCGTACAAAACCCGTTGCTGATACAACCCGATTGATTGATTGATCCCGCTTCCGTCCCGCTTCCGTGCCGATTTTCTCGGAACGGAACCGACATCTTCATCGGCAGGCAACCGAACAGTCGAGCAGCAACAGCCGAGCGACGGTATCGAAACGCCAAAGCATCAACTGGAAATGGCAGGCATTTCTGGCCGCACCGTTGCCGGGGCTCTAATCACTTCTCCACGCGCTCCCATCTCCCCACGGACCGTTTGCGGGTGCGCATTAATCTCTGCTGTAATTAATATTCACTACACTTAGCAGCCATTTCCGGATCGTTTTCCCATCGCTCGCCGGTCGTACGCGTCCGGTACGATTTAATTCGATACGCTAACTAACGGCACAGGACAGGAACAAATCCGTCCTCGACCGGCTCCCAGCGTCCCGACTTTCCTTCCCTTCTGGCTGGCTCGCTGCGGTAATGAGTGTAGTGAAATTGCGATCCCAGCAGCACCGAACGGAACCGGCCCACTCGGCGATCGGTAAAAAGCAAACCAATCCACCGAACCCGGAAGTAACCTGCGTGCCGGGTTCGAAGAATAATAATCCAATAATCACTCCTTCTCTCTCCCTTGTTTTCGTTGGCCGGAGAGGGGAAAGGTATGAAGGGGATGTGAAGCTGCGTGGGCGCTTTCGTCAGTGGTTGTCGCGTCTGGTTCTATTCCGAAAGGACGGTTCGGGTTGAAATCACACTCGCAAACAGTAGTGCTAGTGAGGGTAAAATACGATGTGGATCAGTTGCAAAACCGGGTACTGAATGGTGAAAATTCAGTGTTTTTCGGGATTATACGTGATCGGGCGATAATAGACACGTTAACAACTAAAGAAGCATTATCGTTTATAGATAAAATCACATAGATGATGAACACATCTCTTTAAACATAATCACTAAAATTTTAAAGCCGTTTTAAGCAAAACAAAAAAATAGCTTTAAGTTTGATGCCGAAAACTGAAAAAATTCTCCAAAAGTTCCTGTACTCTTTTTTATTGCACTCAACGATTGTTACATTTGAGCTTTAACGAAACGGGGAAATAATGTCATTGCTATTCTCCCACCTATTCGTCAAATCTTGACGACGTTCCGTTCGCCTCCAACTAGCAAATCTTTGCATTCCCACACATAAATTCACCATCGTCCACAAGCCAACTAGAAAGGAAGGTATCGGTCCCAACCATCGCCACTAAATAGCATCGAGTTATTCAAATCGTTGTGATTTACTTTATGATACCGTGCGAAAAAGCGTACCGGTGCGCTTTCCCGTGCCCTGGACGGAAAGCGGGGCAAGATTTAGTGCCACACTGTTTTCGATTTCGAGCGAGACGTTTCATCCCGACCTCGGTTGCGCCTCTCCCAAGCCAACCCCACCCGGAAGTGGAAAACAGCGAATGCTTCCCTTTAATGCTTCCCGGTTTATTTACTTCCTGCCGAACCCGAACGCTGAATTCGACGTACCAGTCCAATCTTGGCCGGGCTCATGAATAAATCTTCCATTTATTTTCCACTCAGAGCGCCCGAACCATCAACGCCCACGGGGTAGCACACGGGTGATTTCGGGGTTCGGAATTCGAATTTCTGCTCGGAAGCGTTGGGAAGTGTTTCTAAACAAGCTCAGTTTAACCTTCTTATGCGGTGTGTTTGGGTGTGTGTGTGAGAGAGTTGTTGTGTGCGTGAGTGTATACGATTGCAACAAATTCACATCGGTTAAAGCCAACGGTGTCATGAGAGTCGTAGAGTTGAGTTGAGACAAAAAAATGGTTACAAGTTTTGTTTTTCTTCAAGCACTAGCAGCTACACAAAAAAAGATGCATAATTTGATGCTTTTCTGCGCCTTTCTTGGTCAGTAGCACTTCAGCTCTAGATCCAATCTTTTTTGTTCATCTCGCTCGGCTCCCACCAACAGCCCCAGTAATTAAGGACATCTCTAAGCACCAGACGGAAAGGAAATCTCTACCATCATTTGGATGTTTTTCCCGCTGCTTTTTATCTGCTTCGGAACCGGTTAATTTGGACGACGAAAGCGACGAAGCGTCCCTTGATCGCGTACCTGCGCTCGAGGTGTTTTGAATTGATGTAATTGTTTGATATTCTAATGAATTTGAGAACATTTCGGTCCCCCTTGAAGGCCACACAGCCACCGCGCGCGCAAAGGCACCTTTTTGATGTTTGATCACCCGGCCGCGCACGGTGGAAACGCGACAAAAGAAATTACTCTTCAACCTTCCATCAGCGAGGACGGTTTGTGAGGGGCAAAAAAATGAGCGATTTCGTCCCTTCCCTCCCGCTGGCACGACTTTCGTACGGCAGGTTTAAAGACGGGCGCAGATAGTGTCAAAAAGCGAAGCATTTGAGATAATGGAATGCCAAAAAAACAAAAAAAAACACGCCGCACTTCAGAAGCAACCGTGAGTGGTTTCCGAAAACCAGAGCCACGAAAGAATTGTGCAAAGAAGCAGCAAAAGGCGACGCCCGGTTGGCGTTCAGTTTTTGGTCACTAATTAAGATTTGCTGCTGCTGGCCGGCTCCCAGATCGGCAAGACGACGTCATTGCCGGTTTCTGAATCAATTAAGAACGAAGGCAAAGGACGAAGCTGTCTAGCATTCACTTCTCATTCTGCTTTTATTCGTCCACCCGAGCATATCTCTTGAATAGCAAGTGATGAGCATTTTCCACTCATCTTATCAGAGTGCAAAATTTGGAGGGACACGGGCGGGAAATGTTTCATTTGTATGTAGATCACTTGAATATTAATCGATTGCGAAGTCGGTATGGAGTCTGGCATCGAGTCCGAGCCGTCGGTGGATGCAAGTTTAGGTGCATTTATCAATTATTTAATTAAATTATTTAAGACACGTGCAAAACTGGTTCAAGCACGCTGAAATTTGACAAGAAAGGTTGTAAGTGATAGTAATAAACGGGCCCTGTGGACCTGGAGGTGCATGTATTAAGAGCATGAAAATATTTTTTAGCCATTTTTAAGCATAAAACTCTACCCCAATATCTTCTCTTGAGCTATCTTTTAAACAAATAGCGATTAAAAGCGATCCCCTCGAGAAAACCTGTTGACCGATTCGCCTTATTAAATTTGCAATATGCTGCCCTGTCAGCGAATTTTCCTTCCCAACACAAGCCAACACAAGCCAGCCAGCCAGCCCTGGATCATAATTTGCCACCGAAATCGATCCACTAAACCTCGACGACCAACCCTCTCGCCGGGTGCGGTGTGCGTTTGCACCTTCATCAAGAAATACTTAGCCGCACTCCGCACATTCCAGAATGGGGTTCGGTCTCCTTCGTTTGTTTATTTTCGGAACCGGTCCCAAGGCGTTCATTCATACACGCCATTCCGCGGTGCGGTCAGAGCGGGAAGGGGAAAGGGTAGAAAGAGGGCATCGAAAGGGATCGCGCACACTCGGCGTTTGGGTATCAAATTTATTGGCGATATTAAAACGACATTAAATTCCTCACGTGGGCACGAGCCTTGCGGTTCGCCGGGCGGATGGGACCTCCAAGAACGATAATATAATCCTTACTGTCCACTGTCCGTGGCCAGTTTTTGGCACCGAGGGGTGTTTTTTTTTATTTGCCTCACTCTCTCTTACTCTCACTCTCTTCCTCCCCGACGCAGTTTGTTGCCTCTTTCACCATAATCCAACCGACGGGAGGGTTTGTTTCCCATTTTTTGGCTCCCAACCTGGCCCTCGGCGCTTGTTTGGCCCGATTTGTTTGCCTTTTGTTGTGTTTGTGCGGGGAAAAACACGCAAAAAAACATGCATGGAAAAATAAAACCGAAATAAATATCCGACTGACCCGGGACTGAACCTGGCCGTGGCCGGTGGCCGATGGAATCGTTTCGATGTTCGCAATCCCCCGGAAAAGCGGGCTGATGGCTGACCAAATTACCTGCCAAACGTACGATGAATGGCGGTTTCCGGGTGGGCGAATAAGTCCTGCCCGATGTGTGTGTGTGTGTGCGTGTGTATGTGGTCTCATGCCAGGGTACGGAACAATTGGGCCCGAGGGTATAGTGCACGGGTCCGGCTCGGGTGAGATTGGATTCGGGAAACGATCCTTCAGGAGGGGAAGGGGTGGAACGGTCATGGGTACGGAATTGATACATTTTTATATATCTATCCATCTTCGCAAATATATAGTCATTACGCATATTATCTCGTTTATTGTGGAATAAATTGAACGCATATCTCAAATCGATTTCAGCTTCCGGCTCGCCGCCGTTTGAGGAAATCGGTTCCAGGCAGTGGTGGAATTGGGATTGGAAACAGGAACAGGCAGCGCGAAGGAATTGAATGAGCAGGAAATTATTGTTTATATCCGTCGCTGGATGCAGCTGGAATGTTCATTACGGTGCCCAGATTACCTGTGGCGATATTAAAAATGGCATTCTTAAATTATGTACAACAGGTTGAGAACAGGTTGATTTTATAGAAAATTTTTATTCTGAAAATTAGCAGAAACGACACAAGCAACATTAAATGGGTTGTGAGATATTTTATTTTATTAAAATCAGTGTTAAAGCATGAATCTGTAATGAGTCGAACTTCAATAGGAAAAACTCGAGATGACTTCTCATTCACGCCTAAAAGTAGGCAATGAGAAGTTGATTTCAAGATAATGAACAACATCACACCAGAATGAACGATTTTTTTATTTGAGTACATTTGGTTTGTAAAGCAAAAAAAAACTTTTAATAATCGGTCATGAATCGAAAAATCAGTAATTCAGACAAACCTCATAAAAATTGTACACCAGACTGACGCAAACACAAATCTAGCCCGGCTGCAGGCTTCCTGCTGCATTAAACGCACCATATCTGCGACATACTCAAACCGTACGTCAAATGAACCATGCGACGGAAAAAATCACACAAAATCTCGTTCCACCCTGCCTTCGTCCCCCGAATGAGAATCGATACAGCACGAATTGTGCATTAGGTTGCAGAGCGTCCGTCCGACACATTTGCAGCAAGCGGAACCCGGACCGAACCCTTGCCAGGCGAAATCCGGTGTGAAAAGATGCATATCCGATGCGAGCAGTTCGTAGAAACCGACCCCCACCATCGACGGGACTAACGAAGCGGATAAAGCGGGCTCACGGCTCCCGGGACACGGCTCAGGCATTAGATAAACCACTGCCCTCCTGCCCATCCCCATGCGTGTCCCGTCCCTCTAGCGGGTGGCACAAAAGAAATCGTTTTAAAATGCACTCCAAAGCGTAGCTCGCAATCGATAGATACAGAATTAGTGGCTTCCGGAACATTGTGTGGGAATGTGTATGGGTGTGTATGTGTAAGCGCGAGTGGCCACCCGGCACAGGAAACAGGCACGGGAACGGTTTAATACGCCGCGTGACACTACGCGAGCGCGGTTTTAGTAGGATTTTTTTAATACCATTTTTGGGATTTTTTTCCGCCGGCTAATATGAAAGAGTAGTTTATCCGCTTTTGCCGAGGAAAAACGCGTCCTCCCGGGAGGCCATCCCGAGAGGTAGAGTGAGTTCGATTTTCGTGATGCGGCGAGGTTTTTTATTCGTTTTGCTACCCTCCCGGTTTCCGTTGGTTGGGCGGAATCGAACGGGTCCGATTTTGCGGCTGTGGGTCCGACGGGCTGAGGAGACCAAATCTAACCTATCCCGCATGATCATGATTTGTCTGAAACTTTTATAAGCCCTTTAGTGTCCACTCTCGTTTCCATTTTGTTCGTGAGCCGCTCACGGTCAGGCCTAGGAAAAGGGAGGCAGAAGAAAGTGGTAAAAAGGCGAGCTTTATTCTGCAGCGGCCACAAAAAGTGTACTCCCTCGCTCTCTCTCTGCTAGGGAACGAGCAAACAAAAAAAAAAGAAACAAAAAATTCGAGAGCTTCCCACAGCGGGCAGGCCGAGAAGATTGGATGTTATTTGTATACCCCATTTGACTTTCTATTCAGCTTTGTGCATGCGGCTGAAGCGAATCCGCGAAACCCACCGCGCTCCACACAGCGCTCCTCGTAGGGATCGGTTTTAAGGGTTGGTTTATCTACTCGCTTTCACAGAAGAACGCCTTTTTTATCCTACCGGGGATCCTCTTCGGTGTATGTGTGTGTGTGTGTGTGTGTGTGTGTGTGTGTGTGTGTGTGTGTGTGTCTGTGTGCTTGAGCGCGCTCCGATCGGCCCGTAGCGTTGGGGACAAAATGTTATATCGTGCGATAGCGTGTGGACCCAAAAACAACCAGTACAACCGGTGTAGGTACGCGAAATTCGCGCGGTACCCGCGTAGCAGCTGTGCAGCCGTTAAGGCGAGCGGTGGAAAAATAGTCTACCGATGCCGTCGTGTATGTGTGGTCAGCTAGCGGGAGCCATCCCAAAGCCACGGCTTCCGAAGACAACAGGATTTGGCTCGTTTGCGTTTGGCATAGATCAATCCATATTGCAACGAAACCCTAACGAAAGCGGGAGAAGCGGGTCGAGTGTATAAAGCGGAAATCCAGTTTAGTTGATCCCATTTGGTGAAGTAATCTTTTTTCCACCGCGGCTGCATGGGGTATATATTTTGGTGCTCCTTCCTGGCGGCAGCATCCATTGTTCGTTGCCGCTTGGACTACATGCAATTTTTAACAACGCAACCACGATCGACGAAGCGGGTCGAGACAGAGACAGAAGGACGGTTGCATTTATGACGAGTTTTTGTTTGTTTGTATTGGAGCACTAGGGCGTTGATGACGTCCATTCGCCATGGGGTGCAGGATGTGAAGTAATTTAACGCGTTTCCGACCTATTCCGAGTCATAGGGGAAAAGATGCCAGGCAAACTGTAAAACTTTTAAATGACATTAGCCACCATGTTTAATATAACAAATCGATTAAAAGTGATTCATTTGTTGAAAAAATCGTCCGCGTTTAAAGCAGAAAGTTTATTGTTTGTTGAATGTTGTTTTTTCTTATATTTTACATGGATTCAAAATTGTGGTATTTTTTCGATTTCTGTTGGATTCTTCCTAGCATACGATATACGTTTCAATTGCATTACACGTAATATAGTTACACTCGGAACAGTTACTGCCGCACATCAAACGATCGAGATCTTTACGAAATCTTCTCAAACCAACAGGAATCTACCGCCTGCTACGGTACTACAGTAAATGAGTAAAATGAATTGAATAATGAACCTTGGAAAATTGGCAACTCATGCGTATAAATTCTGTAAATTGAATAAAATCCTACGCACCCGCACACACCGTTCTCACATTGTAATGGAGCGGCAATCGTTTGCAGTCTTTCGGGACCGGTCTACCTTGTCGATTTTCTGAAAGCCGCACCCCGTACCACCACCCAGCTCCCCTTAATCGAAAACTGGAGTAACTCATTGTACCGTACAGCGGGCTCTCCATGCTTCCGCCCGTGTAAACGAGAACGAACGAAAAGAGGGAAAGCTTATGCACCCACTTAGGGAACTTTCCGTTCCCGCAGGAGCGTTACTTTGGTGCCGGCAAAACACACCTTCCCACCGGTGAAACGATGACAAGAAAGATTATGATGAAATTCCCGGGAGAATGGCAGTGGAAACCGTATCTCGGGCGTAGTCTACCAGCGTGCTCCGTTTGAAGTTGTTTACTCCTTTCAGACGGTGCCGTGAAGCGAAGGGGAAGAAAAGTGCCCGTGTTTTTTCGCTTTTGCCCCTAAACCTCACATACACCGTCTTTCTGGCAGGTATTGTAGCTTGTTTTACAAAGAAAAAAGAACCACATTGGCGTTCATTGATACTTCTTTTCTCCATCGTCGCTTTTTCGTTCGAGCCTCATTTTCAAACCGATTCCCATTTATGCAATCATCCAGCGCTCTTTCCAGCGCGGGCATCGTGGAGGGAGATCATGTATGCCGACGTCAGAGCCCGGAGATGAATACGGAAGAATGCGATACCGTCGCAAATAGAATGAAGTTTACAATATTTTGACATTCCCCCACAAACATTCTCACGCAACGCTTTAAAGCAGGACGCTTCCATTTAACCCAATTTAACGGACGACAAATACATTGCTTTAAAGTTTCCCGAACACTTGTAGATGATGGGCAAAAGGTTTTTTTAAACGCTTTAAAATAACGAATATATCAAATTGATTCCACGCGTCGTTTGAATTTTCCCCGAATTTCCTATTAACGCTTTAATGCATGCAATGTATTGCAAAATCATACTCCTTATGCATCGTTTCTCAAGCTATCCATCGTTTTGATTACAGAACGGCACGGGTTAGTCCCACTGTTGGTTAGGACAATTTGGATGAATTAATCGAATATGTATCTTCTAGTCGATTTGATCGAAAGCTTGTTGGTGTTTAATTTGTCATTTGTAAGCATCTATCAAACTAACATACCTTACATGTTGAGTATCGTTTTAAGCTGAAAATACAATTTTGATGAATTAGTTAAGAGACTTGCAGGATTATAATTCAATTTGAATGTACTACCAACCCGTTCCAGGGCTCCTCTAATCAAATTCAGCCATCGAGATCGGAATATCGGTTTCATAAAACACACTGGAAAGGTGTGATAGTGATTTCAATTGCTCTACCCTACCAATTATTCAGTTCAACCCCTCTTTATTAGCTTATCACGTCGGTTCCGTCCCAGCCGCTAATCAGTCCAGCACACAGCGTGCGTGCGTGTGTGTGAGTGACAATTTCGTAAGCCATTCTTGCGCAAACAGTAACCACTTTGGGTGCGGGAGGGTTGTAAAACCGAAACGAAACCTCCCAAAATCGGAAATCCACTTTGTGCGCTCGCATTCGCGTGTGCCGCCCGGCGTATTTGTTCGTCTGATTTCAGTACCACCTGCGAGATGTACCCACATACTAAGTACGCTGCTGATCATATGCAAATACGGTGCCGTTTTTGGGGACGCACGAACCCGTCAACCCGTCAAGGAGAAGGTGCCAGGCGAAAATTAAACAAAACGGTTCCCACGAGAAGAACCCCCCCTAGGGGGGGAGGTGAAAAGGGGTAAGCGGAAGTGGTTTGCGTAAAAGGTGAATGTACACGATTTTGTTATTCATTATCCACCATTATCCCAAATTCAATCACATACACGCACCAGGAGAACCAGTTCCTTCAGCGCATTGTCTTCGATGGAGCAGCCAGGGTGAAAGGAAGCGCGCAAACTCAATCTAGGTTGGAAGGAATATGAATAAATTTGAATGTTCATTGCCCTGCGGGCACCGTCGTGGTGTCTTACCTTTCCTCCCCATCGCCACGTGTTGTTCATTAATCGTGGTCCTCCCTTTCCACGCTCACCCCCCGGTTTCGGCCACCCTGCGGTCCCCGAGGGAGCGAAGAGATATTGCACTCACTTTGTAGCGACGCTGTTCCCATCGTAGCTTGTTGCGTTAAGGCATGGGAGGTTTGTATGTACAGGTACATCCCCCATTACACCGTCCCACTGCACGGTGGATGTAAAGACATCGATAGCAAACCATTGTTTGTGTTAGTCAAGTGCGTTGGAACATGCGAGAAATTATCATAACATTAGTCAAGACGTTCGGATCCTCGAAATTTCCTCGCTCGAGCCGCGGCTCGACGGAAAGAAGCTTTATTAAACAACGTCAGCAGGCTAAAACTTTAATGTCGCTACCGACAGCCAACAGCCCGCCACCTATTGACCTTTTCTGCGGTAACGATGACATGATGGTGGCTCGGTGTGTTCTGTATGGCTGACATATCCCGGTGGCGGTTTTACTGCTCACTTCCACGTCAAACACCGGCGGCAGGGAAGGCTCGTCCCAGCCCGGAAACCTTACACGATTTGTTGTTCCGTGTGTGGCGGCTTGCTGCAGCAAAAGTTCGCTTTTGTTTCACTCATTGCGGTGACAACCGAGTTCAGGCCTTCGCGTGCGCTTGCGTGTGTGTCGTGCTTATGATAAACATGTTTATACTACTAGAGAACGCCAACGGCGGAACGGTGGTGGTGGTGGTGGTGGTGGCACGCATTCAAAGTGGGTACCGAACAAATTACACATTGCTCGTACGATTATTGACACATGTTTTAGTCGATAATTTCCCAGAAGTCACATCAAGTTGGGCTGGCGTTCGCACCTTCGATGTGCGTGAGAATTAGCCACCGGAACTGGTGCCGGCATCGCACGCCCAATGCGTGAATCAATATGGACAAAGGATTCGTTGGCAGCCGGTGACACGGACAGATACTTTGTTGCGAGAAAATTAAGGCACACCGTGCAAACAATCTACCTGGGGCAGCTGTCATAGGCTACTATGATGGACTATGGGTACAATCGGGAGCGAATTCGTGTTGGATTATATGTCTTGTTGGTGCGAATTATCTATTTTTCAGCAATACCATATCAAGGTTGACATAAACTAAGACTATTCCATCAGGATGAGTAGCTACAAATTGAACAAAAATTCATTTGATAACTTGTTATCTTTTTTTTCTCAGCTTTTCTGAGAGTTCTAAGTATATATTATTATGTATAGGAAACGGGTTAAAACCATTTGATGTCAATAAAAAGTAGTTGCGGTATTGGACCAGCTGATGACGAACCATGCCACGAAAAAGGACAACGTAATACTCTTTGGAAAAAAACGAGTTCACCTGGAATAAGGTCCTTTCAAATTGAACTGAGCAAACCTAAAATTGCTTAGAACTAAGCAAATTGAAATGATCACAAATTGTAAACTAACAATAAGCAATACGGCTAGACCGTCACAACCAAATAATAAAAATTGTAGCTGTAAATTAGATAAAATATCTAAAATTTGAGAAAAATCTCTTAAATGTATACGTAAATGCATCATGCAGCCAAATTTTTAGCCTTGACAAAATTTGTTTATTGTTTTAGAATCTTTTGACCATTTTAAACCAAGCAGTGCCTTATTCCGAAACAGTTGTTGGTCTTTCCGTTCAAATCACTTCTATTGCCGACGCTCTTGGGAAAACATTCATGCCCAGTATTTGCATACCCCCTTTAGTCGAACAGAGTGCATACAGCAAACATCAAATGGTTAACGATCCACTCGCAGCTGCCTTATCAAACACACGGATGCATTCGTGCTTAGAGAGCAATCACGCATTGCACGCACCGGAAGCAACTCAACAAAACAAAAAACCATCTCTCCAAAGCTCCCAACGCTTGTGCAGCGGCAACCGAAACGTCGCTCTCCCGAAGCCGAAAACGCAGGTTATTTATAAATTTTGGCACAACTTATTTGCATCGCAGGCGAGCAGCGGCATGGAAATGCAAATGTGTGCAGGCAAATTTGCTGTAAAATATGAACATTAACGAAATCAAATCAAACAGCAGCAGCAGCTAGGGTGCGCGTCTCGCGTTCTGTTGTATCGCCCAGCCGGATGGAAAATCGATGCACGATGGGTGCTGATATATCTGTGCGTGTGAGTGCCTGTATGTGGGAGCGTGTTCCTCAGTGAAATGCTCTATTTTAGCCCTAGACCCTATCTCGTTGTTGGGCCAGATCGGGTAGCCGGGAACACGAAACGCGACACTAATCTCACCCTCCCAAGCCCACCGAACGGACGTCCCGGCAAACGTTCCGTACCGAAATTGACGCTAATAGCTCCGATGCTGTGGCGCGATTGGTCGAACCGTGCATCATCAAACACACATACACACATGCACACGTATCGGTCGAAAGTTACGCTTTACGGTTTGCGGTTACACAAGATTCACTGGAGCGGTCATCATTAATTTGTATGATTGATGCGCGATGTAGGTTTGTTCCGGCGTGCGAGAAGGATGCGACGAAATGTGAGCAGCCTTTGCGGAGGGAAAGAGAACTGGACTGTGTTGTTGGCGGACGAGATGTTGCACAGCACTCGAGGTTATCCGCCTAGGGTTATGTATGGTTTTCAATAAAGGTTGATTGTACAACTGCTCTTACTCTTAGGCTTGAGAGTCTATCTAAGCGTTCTGGGTAAGGCAATTCAGTGGAAGCTTTAACAGATAAACAAATTATTTGCAAATTAAAATGTATCCAAAATTTTCAAATTCCAAAAGCTAAGCTTAGGCGCATAAACCAGGTTTTATAAAGAATAAAATAGTAACGATAAGCAACAAGAACCTTACAAGTTGCCCGCCTTCATACTTTTGAAATTACGCCCAAATGTATGCAAACATATGATATTTGTTTGAATCGTTGTGGAATCCACACCAAAATCATGCTTAGATTTTCTAAAACTACCTCTCACCATTCTGACCAGTTTTGCAAGTGTTATTATAATCTAAATAGTCAAATATTCCCTGGAACCCTACCACCATTTTGTCCAATCGAAAGGAAAAAAACGACTAAATTCAATCCAGCCATCTGTTAGGTCGATGCTTTCAGGTAGCCGAGATAAATCAGGTTTTCTTTGAACACGAAAACTTCAAGCCCATGTCCGTGTTTGCTATATATTATTGAAGGGTACCGTTTACACTCGGGGGCGGCGGGTGGCACCTCGAATGTTGCCCGGGACCTTCCGTGAATTCGCACTCATCGAACGGAAGTGAATTACGGTTGCGTTTTCGGTGGAAATGGATTTAAAAGATACCGGCCAGCCGGCTCGGACTCGTGTAGCCGCCGCATTAATCTGCTGTTTGATTTTCGGTCGGTAGATGGTTTCCCGGGAAGTTGTCTGTATTTGTGACCCTTGTTAAGCTGCTGTAACAAGGTGTTTTCGGGGAAGTTCGCACAGTGTGCGCTTCCCTTCTCGCGCTACAACGGAGAGTCGGAGTTGCGAAGTTCGGCCTTATTCCTGCTGACCTTATGCATGAAATTCGGAAGCGCCGGATCAGCTGTAATACGATTACCGTAAGTGTGGCGCCCTGATAGTCAAAACCAAACATTCAAAATGCAAATGCAATGGGCGGAGACGTGCGCGTGCAAGCGTTGAGCAAACAACTGCCCAATTAAGCGTCACCCGATAGCGGCATATTTTGTCAGGCGGCTCACGGGGGCCCTCAGCTTGTGTCTCATAACTCCAGCCTCGAAACGCTGTGCAAACATATCGGCACCGGCATATGCAGGTGCTGATTACGCGGAACCGGAGATTGATTACCCGCGTGGGGAAGGGAAAATGTGGTAAAATAATAAAAAGCATCATCTAAGCATAATTAAACCATCACGTGCAGGTAATCGATTTATGGTGCGTATGTAAATCGCTCCCGGATTGTTATGTGTTTCTGCACGTTGAACACGTTGATAAACACACACACACACACACACGCTGGAAGCCAACGACCCGTGAGCGGCGTGAAGTTGTTTGCCCTCGCATCCAATGCCACCGGAGGACGTTTCCGAAAGCTAACGTTTCCACTTACAACAGAGCAAGAATTAAAACCATCAATTCTTCATGCTTGCCCGGACGCCAGCGCTCCACTCGCGCCAGTTGATGAGCGGATCTCCCAAGAGGTCAGTTAAGATGCCAGGACGCACAAACAGCACTTCAGTTCGTCACGGGTTTCGTTGGCGCGGTTGGCTGGTGCTGGTGGCGATAAAGTGTTTTACAGCAGTGTAAGCAATCAAGAAACAAATCAAAACTCCCGGAGTGCTAATAAATTGTGTGCCACCCTGTCTGGCGGTCTGGAAGCAGCGCCGTGCACCGTTTTTCACCTTTTGTGGTGGAGGTTGGTTTGAGTGTGTTTGTGGGTGTGTGTGCGGTGGAGGAAGAAGTCGGTTTAGACATTCGGCTGACGTGTGATGTGTGCAGCTTCAACCCCGCTGGACAGCTTTTCCCAGCATCAATCAAGGTAAGCCGAAGTGCAACGGTTGCTAAATGATCGGTCGTCTCCATTGACCTGGATGCATGTTTGCCGAACAGCTCATTGTAAATTCAAATGTCGAACATTGACGTTCGGTGAGTGATATGCGATTTGCATAATGATGAAGTCATGCTACCGGGCCCGGACGAAGCGGGCAGGAAGGAAACCATAATCAACCGAAATCGATATGACTCAATGACCGGCACCGGGCTTGGGTTGTATTACGATTAGCTCCAATGTTTGCTACGATCCAAAGGCACAGGGCACAGGGCAGAGACTTTCAACACTTAAGAGACCTTTAAATTGCACTGGCTGCTACCTAAAGATATCCGACCAGAAAACATTACCCTCCAGTCGCCAACCGCTGCCACTGAGGAATGTAATTTATGGTCCGCATGTGTGCCTTTTTATGTGCTTCCGAGGCGCACACGGTGGCTTGCGCCTGTCGTCCAGCAACCCGACGCAGTGCCAGAACCACTCGATTACCGGCATTAGTGCATGGCGATGTCATTAATGTAGTAAATCATAATTTCTATCAATAATTTTGCGGTTTCCCGCAGCCCGCCCGCCTGCCCGCCTGCTTCCCATCTTTAAAACACATTCGATTACAAACCATCCTCACGCTCGCAACTCTCTGCTCCCAGTACGTCTTCGTAATCGCAAAACCCACACCACATAAGTTAGTCCGTTCGGTGCCAGGCAGGCAGGGAAACTTATGAGTCATCCCGAGATGGAGCCCCGGAAGGAAATTGAATCTTCCCTGCTGGAGCTGCTGCCGCTGCTGCTGGAGAGAGCACAACTTACGGCTTCGATAACGAGCGCCGAGTACGAGTGCTTGACATCGAGTACCAACCGGCTGCCTGGTAGGATACTCCTCGTACGCCGTGTAACTAATGAGCAATCCCACGCCATGGCCAAATGACCTTCCCACGGATGCACTTCGACGAGGGAGGGGTAAGGGAACGATCCACCCACCCGCCCACCGAACGACGTGTGTACGCGCCCGAGCCCGAGTCCGTGATCGTGATCGAAATGGGTTTATAATTTATTTATGTCTCACAATTGTCGTTCGCGTTCCACGTGGCGTGGCTCGGTGCGGTGGGTGATAATGCTTCAACGATGCCCGCCGGAACCAACCGGGAACCATCGGAGCGCAATGTAAAGGAAAGAGCTGCCTGCCGTTAAATATTGTATGCGTCGGTGTTTGCGAGGTGTTTGCAAGTCAATATGCAGCGGTTGATTATTCACAGGATAAGCGCAAGCCGGGTCGTACTTAAATCGGCAAATTATGTGTAATATGATTTAAGTGCTCGTTTACGGGATTCGCGGGGAGACCAGGAAAAAAGAGAATAATTGAGGAAAAAATAAAAAATAGATATAACGCCCTTTTTTGAATCCTGCTCAACTGACCATAGGATCTCAGAAGATCCTTAATTGGTTGATTAAAAGCAAAAAGCGCTTTGTTTCTCTACAAGATTATTTAACAAACTGAGAATATCATGTTTCTTGCGATCATTAGATGGACAGGTACGGATTTAGTTGAATCTATCAGTTAACTAAATTCGACGAACAAGTTCGTTAGTTGCAAACGATGCCTTTAACGGTACGTGAGAATAATTAGTTTGTTCTATAAATGAGATTAAATGTTGCTATCGTAAAATTACTTCATTCGGTGTCTTCTAACCGACCCTACTTAGACCCTGACATGCAATGACTGTTTATCTTTTCTCTCTCTCTCTCTCTCTCTCTCTCTCTCTCTCTCTCTCTCTCTCTCATTCTGCCACGATCCCGAACTGTCCTCCCGGTGCGCCTGTCAGTTACTGCAAATTCAATTAAACGTTACACATCTTGCGCGAGTTACGAGCCACACCATGGAGCCGCCTTCCGGCTTCCCTAAACATCGTATCCCGAAAACATCACTGTCTCCATGTCGAATTGGGCCGGGTGGCCACACGTACCATACGGGGGTGGTCTAAAATGAACGCGAGGCTAAAAATAGAAGGAACACACAGCGAAACACACTTACCCGGCCAGTCGATGGGGGTCGTTTCGCGCTCGATTGATCCGAGAGCAAACTCGTGCGGGCCAATTGCACTTTCGTATGCACATCCGGGGAACCGAAACGGATCGGCTGACTGCCTGTAACACCCAAAACAGCCGGCGCACTACATTCGATCTGCTGCAGCCGTGCCAAACGAGCGCGTCCCGGTTGTCGTAAAAGGCGCACCGCTTTTTCCATCACCGGGCCGGGAACGATCCGGGGTTCAGGGAGCCTTTCCCGGGAAGATTTGGGCAGTGCATGCAAAATTAATTGAATCGAATGTTTACGGGATTATTTCGGGTGGTGGGCAGTGGCCGGCGTGGCCGGGTGTCTCGTGCCCGGTTGGACGTGGCCGGAGCGAAAACTTCGTTTGCAGCGGCAGTTAACATGATGGGCCGCACCGTGAACGGGGAAGCGCTCGTTCGGGTTTTCGGGGTTCCATTGACTTTGAAATGCGCCTTACATGTGTGTCCGTTCGAGTGAGTCACGGTCGCTTCTTACAGGATTGCAATTAGATTGGCGTTTCCCACAGGTTCGGCGCTGCCACGGTTGGTTGCAAAACACGGCGAGAAACTTCACCGGCCTCTCCCAAAAGCATCGTGCGCAAACTTCGTTAACTGTATTTGGCGGCTGCTTTTTCTCGAATTTCCCAAACCCTCCGCTCGGTTCGGTAAGGCAGCGCTCTGGCACCTCTCGAACAAGACATCAGACACGAACAAACCCATGCAATCA
>KI915043.1:10180210-10429712 GCA_000473445.2 Anopheles farauti | reverse complement strand
CTGGTTTGCGACGTAATGGTGCAATCTACTTATGTTTACAAATAAACTTGCAAAAAGTGACATTGCACCACACGGGTTTGTTGTTGCCGGGTCGGTCGGTCGGGTTTCGGTTTTATTGACAACAAAGCGAACCATGTGCATGTGCTTCGGTTCGGTCTTGAGAACGCCACACAAGATGGCGAGGTGCAACGCTTTCGGAATGCGCAAAGAAACCCGGTCCCAGTACAGGAAATTAACTTCGAGTGCCGCATACATGAGGATGCACTTGGTGCACGCAATGCCCGTGCATCGGCCAGATTAATGTTGGGTCATGCTGAAATGTCGGAAAATGTCGCAACGCAAATGCGCACCTTAAAAACAAATCTACAAGCTAATCTCGTACATGTGTCCTGCCGGTGTCGGTGCCGGTGCCGGTGTTCGCCTGCTTTGGCGGTATGTTTTTGCTCCCTCAGCACGATGCACAGTGCTCAAGCTCCCACGGCTCATGTGGTCTGCCGGCAGAAGCATTCATAATGGTTCTACCGTAAAAGTCAGATTAGTAGCGCAGCGCAGCGCAGTTTTCGTACGCTTTTAAGAATGACCTTTTTTTGTGCAGGTTCGTATGCGTGTATGAGCTCCTTTCCGGTGCTTCCCTTCATAGAATGGAGGTGCATCAGCATCACACGGGGCCAGAACTCTGTGTAACTTAAAAATGAACACTGCACGAGCGGTTCTGTATCAATTTTTTTGTTCCATCCTTTCCCGCTCTCTCTTTCTCTCTCTCTCCCTCTCTCTCTTTCACTTAGTTGTCTGTGTTTTGCCGAGATGTAACGAGGTCACCGACGGAGTCCATGCTAGACTGAACTTATGATCTTTTGTACAATTTGCATAAACCACGCTCTCCACTTGCCTTTCACCGATGCTTCCATTCCGGGTTACCTGGTCTCTCGTTGGAGCACTTTCTGTTTTTGCTATCTTTCACGAATTACGGTGTAGTTTTCCTTCATGTATCGACGATTGTGCTGCCTGCTGGAGATGCTGCCAGGGGAAGCCGGTGTGAAGGAAGATTTAATGTTGTTGAGAACATACATACGTCCTCTACCGCCAAGTAAACACATGTGTAAAAAAAAACACACATACACATAGGACAAAAGAAGCGATCCAGAACGTCATGCTCTTCGCCGTCCGAGAGGATACTCACAGCTGCAGGAGACGGATCTGGTCGTCGTTATCACATGCTTTACAATATGCACATTACCCGCGGTTCGTTTGCGTTTCTTTCAATATGTGTGCTACTTGCAATGCAAGTGTGTCGTCCTTCTGGTTTTGAACGTTAAGAAAGAAACGAATTTTAATTACCATTTGTTGTTGAATCTCAAGGACGATTTGCAAGCCGCATTCCCACGGGAAACAAGCAGTTAAGGTTTGCTCGTGTTGTGGAAGGATTATGATGGTACACAAAAAAACGGCGTGACTGATGAACGTATTCCAACCATATTTACGAATTTTATAAAAATCTGTTCTAGTCAAATCGTGTCCGATTGTTGTCTTGTAATTTGTTCTGATTTTATAGGTATATATTTTATTTTCACTTTCATGTTTTTTTACTAATCCTTACGTTCGAGTAAACCTACGAAAACCGAACCAGATAGTGCACAAAGCGATACTGAGTGAACACGAGAATGTAAAAATCACGAAAAAAAACTTCAACCGCGAACCATCTATTTTTGAAAAGGAAAGAAATTAAATCGCATCAAATATTTTCCAAGCACATCCGTGGCATTATTTTGATATCCAATTTTTCCAAATCGCTCACTCGTACCGCGCATCATTTCCGAAAGACAACAACGCCGTGAGAAGTTAAGCCATTCCGGATGTCGGTGCCGTTGTCGAAACAGAACAGACATCGCACTCATTTCGCTGACTCAAAATCGGCATATATGACACATCGAGAAGCGTTCCGGGGGATCCTTGCGCTAGGATATAATAATATCCATTGTCGTTAATCGACACCCTTAACGGTGAAGATCGTTTCCTGCTGGGGAGAGAGAAAGAAACGGTCCGTTTTTTTTTCGAAACAACATTAAAGGCGCACTGTTGCTATCGCGCGCGTGTGTATGGGAAATGATTATGCTGATGATGATGATGACGATAATGATGACAATGTTATCTGTGGAAACTTTTACCCTCTTACCATCACCGTCACTGGCAACACGATGCATGTGAGTGCCAGGGCTCGTCCCAGTCCACCGGGAAGCGAAGCGAAATGATAAGAAGATCACGTAGTTCAGGAAATAATTTATACCGACGTCAGCGCTAGCGAATACGAGTTCCGGAGTTTGGACCCGGCCCGTATATCGGGTAGCCTCCCGTGAAGCTCCCATTGACCCGGCACGAAGGGGAACCACTTTGCACGATTTCTTCCTGTTTGGTATGCACATTAGATACTCGGTCTGGCCCCGAAAAGTTCCTTGCGCTGCCACCGCCACAGGTCACAATAATGGGGCCGCGGAGTGACATGACCGAGGCGGCCCCCGAGAGCTGCACTACCGCTGCACTTTCACGACTCGCAACTTACTTTTGCTGCACGTACGGTGCATTTCGTGCGCCGGTGCCCGGGGAGTGCGCGAGTACGTAGTTGAAATTTTACCACAATTTTACAGCTGCATGCTTTCGAGCGCAGCTTCGACCGGTCGCGGACGGGCGAAACCGGGCAAGCAAGTTATGGGGCAGCTTTGCAGGGGGATTTCGGACAGTTAAAAAAGTTCCTGCTCCGTTCGGTTGAAATTATGAAACAGTCGATGAGTTTATTGGGGCAGTCGCTTTAGCGATAATAAGGTTGCAAGCGAGAGACAACCGGCTGCTAAACCGCCGGTACGTTCAGGTAAACTTGCAAATTCCATCACTTCTGGTGCGGTGCTGCCACCGTCCAGCTTATAAAAGATTCAACCAGCCCAAAATGATCCATCTCACTGTGTGCAAATCGAAGGATGCAACGACAAAGTTTTACTGCACACTTACTGCTCACCGCTCCGGGCACTCGAGGAACCGCACTTGCAGGCGGGAGGATTGTTTTCGTTTCCACTCCCCGCCTCGAAATCGCAGTTCGGCTGCTGTTGCGAACACACATGCACCGGCTTCTTAATATGCTTGACCGCAACCGGGAAGGAATTGAGCGTCGGTGCCGGTGAAATGTGTCAGGAAGTGTGCAACTTTATTTCTTTGCTTGGCAGCATTTCAAGATGACCTCGTTCGGGATCTCGTACGATGTGGTACGTTTCGATCGGAGCTGTTTGGCGATTCCCTTCTTTGAAGTTTATCCTGGACCGTTGGACATCTTTGACAGCTGGTTTTTGGGAGCTTTCTGGAAGGATTTTACTGCAGGAGCTATACAATAATGATGACTTATTTTCCAGAAGAAATGTTCCGAAACGAATGGGGACATCTTACACGAAACAGAAGCGCTACGATAAAAGAAAGCTCCAAACCCTATTCGTCATCTTCTTCCCCACAGCATCTTCTTCACTTAGCTTAACGTCATTTCGGACGCGACAGCCCACTTTCTCATCCACATTAGTTAAGACGCGTCGAGTGGAAGGATTTACCGTGCCTGCGCGTCTTATCTGCACTCGGTAAGTGTCCGCCTGCAAGTGGTGTGAGATAAATGTGCCGGGGACGATTACCATCAGCCAGCGTACCTGAGAGAAGGTCGCAGCATCCTAGCTGCCTCGCCCCCAGACGGGATGCTAATGGGAAAACAATTTTCCAAAATGATTAATGGTGCATAGCTTCGTCGGGACGTACGGGAACTACATTGTGCTACGCAACGGCAGCTTGGGCGGCCGGGATGATGCCTGATGAGGGCGATTTGTGTGCCGTGTTCCAGGCTCTCGTATGCTCCAGCTCATCCCGGGCGAAAGGTGACTGCGCTACTTGTCGTCATTACTTTTTCGAGACGCTTTCCCGTCCGTGGCCCGAAACTCAGCAAAGACACATTTAATGCGGCAATCGGAGGCGGAGGTGAGTTTGGTGAGTAAGACATTGTTCATTCGTTGCCCGAAAAGTTCCACAACCCTTCCCGGGGACAAAAACCATCCATCATTTGGGGCTCAGACCGCTGAGAGAGCAAGAGAGTGAGAGAAAAAAGACATTCCAGACAAAAAATAGTGATAGGCCTAAAAGCGGTATAGGGGACGAAAAAAAGGGTAGGCCACCTACAATTAAGGGTTTATGATGAAGAAAAGTTTCCATCGGTAATCAAGTGTAATGTCCCAGCGAGCCGACTGGCAAGAAGTGTGTGTGTATCTGTGTGTGGAAAGACGTCAAAGACGACACTTACACCTTGCTCGTTTAGGACACGGGTGCGTAATGAGATTCTGCCATGTTCACATTTTGGTACGACTTTTTTTTTGCCTCCCCAACTGGGCTGTCGTCGGTGTCGGTAAATGAGTCAAGCAGAAGTGAAATTATCTCTTCGCTCATCGTGTGGGGGGGGAGGACAAAAATTGTGTAGGAGAAAGGTAGAAACATTTGTAATGGTCAGAACATGTCAGATAGAGCTGGGTGGGAAAGTTTCGGTCAGTTTGGTTGGCAGTAAGTTTGCGTTTGGTTTTTGTTTTATTTTTTTCCGTTTCCGTGGATGAGCTTAAGTGGAGTGTCTGGGGAGCAGGGGTGTTGACACACTTGCACACCTACAACATCATTCCGATTGTGGCGTTGAAGATAGTGGGTTTTTGTGAGTGTTACGAAACTTTGATAATTACTGTGGTTCGTATTTTTATTGTATGCGTTCTTTTAACATTAAAGAGCAAATTTCTTTAGCTATGTTGTTGATAACACACACAATAAAAAATGAAGTATATTGAACCCTTCCCTTGGATGATTTTTTTTACCTTTAACTGCATTTTACGTCAAATGAATATCTGAATAATGAAACACAAATTGTCATATTTCTTAATATACATGCAACTGTACCATGTCACAGGCAGTTCATTTTCTTCTCCGCTCCTTATATTTGTTCTGAAAATTACTTTCTAACAAGACAACAGATTGATTTTCAAGTATGACATATTCACGAAGCACTGCCAATGTTTTATTATCTGGAGTATATTTTCCGATCCTGCAAGGAACATCTTCGGAAATTTCCCCACCCTCTCATCACTTTCCCCCAAGTCGTAGAGTGTTTGTGCCGTGGTGTTCCACAAATTCTCCCAAGTGGAAAGCAAAGGCGGGGAGAAAACAATTTCCCAGGACTCAACCCACTGCCTTGCGAAACCTTGCACCGGGGGAAGCAACAATAATAAAGCAAACCGTTTCCACGAAAAATCCGCAATCCGAACAACTTGTGCTCGGACGCAGCGTTGTTTGTGTGAAAAATGTCTCTCCCGTTGCCGCCAGGCTTGGATGAACTTGGCCACACAGCCGGTGTTTGCCTGCAGCAGCCACGCAACCAGCACGGCGAATGCGTTTGATTTTACGTGATCACTTCGCTAGCCGATCCGTCCTTTCACCCCTCCTTTCCCCTCCCCCCCTCCCTCACTCCTTGGTTTGGGTAAAAGTTTTACCCGGATGACCGGAAAAATATGACACACAGTCTGACAAACGAATGACAAACAACACGTCAATCCGGAACCGGAAAGTGTTGGGTAGCGGGCCGGAGCGGGGTCGCTGGAGGAAAGAAAAATAACCCAACCCAACCTTAGCCGCATCCACGCTTGTCCTCCACCTTCGATCGACCGATGGAGCGACGGAAAGTGGAAGAGGAAAAGAGAAAAAGGGAGAAAAAACCTTGCCCGAGACATTATCCTCCTGCTGTTGTTGGTTCGCCTCGGGAAGACGGAACGAAAAGCAGTGACCCACCCGGGAAAAGTTTTTTTCCTTCCCCCTCCTCCTGCTCCCTTCGTCCCACTTTCGCTGCTCTCGTGTTGCTTTTCCTGGCTCTGGCGGAAATGGGTTGCGGAAAACCATTGGAAGGAAAACTCTTACGCGCTCCCGTGATTGGGAAAGAGATCGCGTGGTTAGTTTTGATTCCCGTGTCATTTTCTACGGTTGAAATGGAGTTCTTTTTTCTAGCGCTTTTGAAGGGGGGTACAGTGGCGGCGGATGGTATAATGGTGATATTTTGCAATTTCTTATCCTGTTCATCAGATAAAATAATATTAATTCGAAAGCAGCCAGTTCATTCTCTATACCAGCTATTTATTTAAAGGTTTTAAATCATATAAGAAGATTAGCTAAGGATATTTTTAATCAAAACGTTCCCACAACTATAGCCCACTCTGCTTTGTCCTTTGGGTGTTGACACGGACGGGGAAGTTGCTGGGAAGTTGTTCCACCCACCCAGAGACAGCTGGTGACGATCGATCGGAGTGAGTGTTTGAAATATGTTTACTTATTAGTTTTCAAACACCGTTTGCGGCGCGGGGTCGTTAGGGGTTTGTTTTAGTTGTTTTTCTGTCACCTCTTGTGTGACGCACGTTGCCCTTCTGGTTCCGGTAGAATGTGTGTTGGTTCAGATGGTGGGGCGGATGAAAAACTCGAAACGATCACGGGCAAAAATATTCTGATCTATTGTTAAATAGTGAGAAAAGAAATAAAATCGTATTAATGCCTTAACATATTTTACCTCTGTGACGATAAAGTCCAAAAATAATCAATTTCTTGGATGCACCTGCCCCTGCTGTTCGGGTCTACTTCCAGTTAGATATTATTTTGTTTGCACATTTCCATAATTGTTCGGTTCCATGCTGCGCTTACTTTGATCGATCAGCGGAGTGCTTCTGGTGGTAAAAAAAAAGAACAGTTACAACATTACTTGCTTCGCGATTCGTCATTTCTATGCGGTCATTCTTACCAGTTTATTTACTTTGTAGTTCGAAATCACTTCCGTCGATCGCTTCGGAAAACAATGCGTGCTGCTACAGGGGAGAGCTGGGAAGATCAAAAGGAATTACTTTTATCTACATTCCAAAAACGAAACCATCCATTCGATGGCGGTCCGATTTCGTGGAACGCAGTGTCCCGGGAGATTGCGGGTCGAGTTTTTTCTTGATGTTTACACACCTCAGCGCTGGGCAGCAGGATAATTTGCGCTGTTTGGTTGATTTGTATGCTTTGCATTTTATTACCCCCCTCCCACCCTCCACACCACCTACTCGTGCGCTGACTGTTGTTTTCGCGATGGATTTGATAAACGGCACAACGGAAAACTTTATTTCTTTAGAAATTTGTTTCGGTTTTGCTTTTACGAGGAAAAAGCAGTGTAAACATACCATCTGCCTACCATAGTGAAGAGGCTAACACATACAAACGGACCAAAAACAATCTCTTCCCGCACGATGAGATATGAATGCGAAAAACACCTATTTATAGCCTCGGGTTAGTGAGTTGAGTATTCGACGAAAAAAAAAACAAAAACAAACCTAGCCATGGTGGGGTCTTTTTGCGCGTGTGCCCTGATGATAAGCTGAGATGAAGATTATTAGAAAACATCGCAAGCAAGTGGTTGATTGCAAGTGGAGTGATAAGCAAGGTTTTTATTTCGATTTTTTGTATATTTTCCCCCACAGATAAAGAAAATGAATGAAACATTTAAGTGAAAATATCGTGGCTTTAATTTAAAACGATTCCACCGCCTATTTCTGCACCGTTAAGTTAATGAAACCTGCCCGCCTTTGCTTCGCGGGCTTAAGCCTTTTCCGTTACACTATCAACGCTTTGAATGTAGCACCAGAGCACCCACCACCCAGCCAATTATGACGGAGCGCATCGTAATAATTCCAATCATTTCACACCCTATAAAAGGCAAACACTGCCCACGTCCGGTGCGCCATCGCAATCCCTGAAACCCTGCAGCGAACCTTCGCACCGGTTCTTGATTTGCACAGGCTTCCTACACGCACACACACACCCACATGCGATCACGTACGCTCATGTACCTTTTCCCCGAGGAAGTATCTGATTCATTGGAATTGCCTTGAACGTCCATAGTTTCACCGAACGTCGCCATCGTCGTGTCGTCCAATATTTACATTCAATTATTTGGTTTTGCCTTGCGTTGACTTTACATATTAAATATTTACTCACTGGCTGGCGCTGCGACTGGCAGCGATGGCTCCGGCAGGGATCCTTTCTCCCGTTGCAGAAGGAAACTAGCGACATTGTCATCACCTGTGCCCTCCCGATCGATCGATCAGTGTGATGAAAAGAAATTAGGTTCTTTGTTTGAGCAAGTGAGCGTGCCGGTCCCAACAATCGTCCCGCCAATAAATTCACCGGAGATAAAGCACTAAAGTATCCCAGGCACCAGGCCGATGGTATCTGCCCCGCGAATCACGCCCAAATCGTATGGCGTAACAGTTTCGCCGTCTGTTTGATGAGGTAGAAGACATTAAAAGGCGGTAAAAGTGTCAGTGCGTTCGTGGAAATCAATGCACAGCCAGGCCGGGCGGCCGGAACCGCCTAGACACCTAGCGTCGCTGGTGGTGATAAAGTTCGGTCGAGCCATAATCTTCGACTCGGTTCGATTTTTATGAGCCGGAAATTCATCAAAACAAAGTACAAGCGGGCGAAGCAGGGGGGGCCGATAAAACATCACACCCGAGCAGTGAAAACGGTCGTCATTACGGCTTTGCGAGTGTGTTTTTTTTCATCCTACTCTTGCTTATCCTCAGCGAGATCGAGATCAGAATTCAATAAGAGCCGTGTTCGATGGAAAATCAATGCCCGGTTTTGCTCGCAATGCCCGGCTTTTTTTTTGCTTTACGCTGTGTTGCGTTTCGCGTCCGGAGACACTTTCTCGTTATCTATGACACTTTTACAGCCCGTAATCGAAGCGCTACCGTGTGCGCGATGGAGCACAGAAAACAAAATCGCCCATGATAGCGGCAGCGATCATCATTAAACGTGTATCATCCGCCTGGGTGTATCGAGCAATCGGTACACCATCGGTTTTGGGAGGGGAGTAATAGCCGTCTTCGCGTGCGCAACTCGCTCCCGGATCGTTCTCAACATGCAACTTCCGGAAGCGGCTCACCCCTGCCCGGCTCCGGCTGCAAAGACATAAATTGATTTTTAATCATAGCGCCACACAGCGTTGTGCAGGAGGCGAAGCACGACGCCAAAGCGTTCTAATGATTGAAGTTACGATCAAACCGACATCGTCCGCACGGGTCGTCCTGGCTGCTGGTGACGATTTGCATGAGCGTAGTAATCTAATTTCCCAACGAAGTGCTGGCAGAGGTAGGGTGAGTCGAAGGGAATCATGTTGGCTTTTGCATGCATGATGAAGTTGTGATGCCCGGTGATGTTGTTTAACGAACGTGACCTGTGCCCCGTACGAAGCTTGCAGAAGCTGGAGGAGTAAAGAAAAAAAAGAACGCATCGAAACATACATGGTTCCGCTCAATCCACTTTGATTGCTTTAGGAGAGACACTCGTTTAGGGATTCGTTTATAAAGATGAAATTAATAGCAACGCAAATGCAGCTGGGTTCATTTTCTTTCGATTTGGCTTTAGTTGTTTGGATTTAGAGTTTTACTTTATCTAAATGCAATAAGGTTATTTAATTGATGTATTCGGTTATCGGGTTTAAAGAATAGTGCACACGAATTGAAGAGTTTGAAATCAACTAAAAAAGATAGTTTTTTTGTCTTTAAAAAAATTTTTCAAAACGTATCATTATCCCACCATCATGTTGCTTTGGGCATGAATTTCTCTTTAATCCGAACTAAACCTCACAAACACTGTGCCTACCTGTAGCTCTAAGCTTTACCATGCTCAACACAGTAAGCTGTGAGCCAATGCAAAAACCGCATGAAAATGGGATTTTCGTGCAGGTGCGCGCAAATAGATAGGAAGGCCATGCTTCATCCACCATTTGCGCTAGTTTTAATCGCCCTCTGGACACTCACGAGAACTAGCTAGAAAAAAAAACCCACATACAAACACACACCACAGCGCATCGGCCGTTGTTAGCGTGGTTCGTTTGAAAACCCCAGAAAATAACTAGTCAACCGCACACGCTCACAAACAAATCGACCCCAGTTTGCAAACGAATTCCAAATAATGCAACGGAAAAATAAAAAAATAAAAACACGCACGGTGGCATTCGATGGTTTCTGCGGTTAAAAAAGCCAACCCGCGTTAGGCACCACACCGCTCGGCATTACAGGAAGCTTAAGGAACGCTCGGTATGCTGCAGCCCAGTGTTGTTTTTACTTTTGTTTACCCAACACAACACGGCCAGAGTTTCCACTTGGGTGGGTGGGATTTATTTCGATTTCATTTACTTGCACAAATGCGCGAATCATAAACAGATCCCGGCAGAAGCGGAAACTTTGCACTCACGGAAACTTTTACGCCCAGAACGCGCGCGGTTTGGTGCGAGGGAAAGTTAAAACAAAACTCGTGTTAAAAATTTTCCCGTATGTGTGTCTTTATATGGAATTTGACAGTTCACTAGCTGGTTCCACCATTGGAGGGCTGTTAATTAAATGTTTCTTCTGCATCGAAGCGATTTTAATCTTTGTTTGTTCTGGTGTATCCTTTAGCCCGTTACTATGGAGATAATTACCACTACATCAGGCATCAGGTCTTTAGTTCATAAAGATTGTTTTCGTTATTAAAAATCAAATGTTTATATAATTCTCTAATTTCGTTTCAGCTTACTTACAAACGATAGACGTTTACATAATATCTAGCCTCTTAATAAAATACGAACAGAAAATACCAACAATTGCATACCTTTAGGGACTAGCAAGCCGTCCTTGCTGGGCGGAAGAAAAAGTTTAAATTAATATTTATTCCCCCGTGCCTCGCATGACCACCGAGGAAAGCGTGCAAACGATCAAAGCGAACGCCATTGCATTTTTAACCCCACCTGCCGCAAGGCACAAAATAAAATATAAAAAAGCACCCTCCTAAAGGGGAAGGTTAAGGGAGCCGGGGGTTTATAAAATATATTTTTATATCGAACCAATCTTTTCTCTACGCTTCCTCGCTCACCCCAGTGCCGCAGTGCTGCTTGGCACCAGTGCCAACACGGTTGGTAGTAAAACTTTCACAAAACCGTAAGCATTCCGTGACCCTTTACGGTGGTGCTGCAGCAACGCTTTAGAGCGGTTTGCAGATTTACCAGCAGATTTTTTTTCGGTGTTGTTTCGTGTACCCCCGGTCGGCCTCCCAAAAGTGCAATGAAAGTTTATCATATTCACTTGATCCGGTCGCTTTCCCCCTTTCCGTTCGTGCAGCCGGCGCGTTTGATCGCGGCCCTTGCGGTGATGGTGGGTTGAGCCTGTTTGCTTAGCCTACACGAATCGAAATGCGGACTCGCCGGGGTGACGGAGAAGCCCGTTACATAAAACCAAAAAAGCCTGGTGTTCGGAAGTTTTGTGGTTCAAGTTCATTTTCGGCGAGTCACGGACTCGGCTGCGGTTGCCAGGGTCGGTTGCAACGGGGCCGCATGTTTGCCCGCGTTTGTGTGTAAATAGCGGAGGCCATGTGAATAATATTTTGATAATCCTCCATCTATACACGAGATTATGATGGGCTCTGACCATCGCCATCACCATCGCCATGATCATCGTCGTCGACGTCATCGTCCGGCGGAGTGAATGGCGCTTGGTGTGGGGCTTATCTTCGTGTTTTTTCCACATGCGATTGTTTTCGCTTTCGCCCTTCACCCTCGAGCGGGACATTGTTTGCTTTCCATAT
Source organism: Anopheles farauti (assembly GCA_000473445.2). Classification (NCBI taxonomy): domain Eukaryota; kingdom Metazoa; phylum Arthropoda; class Insecta; order Diptera; family Culicidae; genus Anopheles; species Anopheles farauti. The sequence goes on along the minus strand of KI915043.1, from coordinate 10,418,021 downwards.
GTGGTCGGCAGTGTATTTTGGGGCACCGGGTTCGGTTTTACGTTCCACCGGCAGGCCGGTTTATGATGCTGAATAGCTTTATCCGTGATAAGCATGCTTAACTTCGTTAGATCATCAGGCCGTGTAGCTTATTTGTGGATGACGGTGGTGGCGTGGTTTGTGGTGTGCCGGTAATGATTAAATAGTAGCGTTTGTGCGATTTAGGAGCGATATAAATAAGAGCGAAGAAAACACAAAGCTTCAAGCGATTAAAAGCAGTAAATGTGTCTTTAATACTCGCATCATTATCACAACCTTTCCTTCATCGACTCGTACCATTGCTCCATCCCAGGCTGCCACTTCTTTTTGCGATCTGTCCACATTTATCCACAGCATAGTTTTAAAAAGCCGGCGCCACGCTTCATCGTTTTCTCCGCTCGGCGGTCGTTAGCGGGCGCAGAAAGTGTAGAAATAGTACAATAATTTAAGCGATGCATTTCAGCCGGCGGCGATAAGGGACGAAATTTATGGCCACCAGGCGAGGAGAGACATTAATTTCGTATTCAGGTTCCCGGGTGAGAGAGCCCGCGCCTTTCGCGCAGAAAACTTTACCATCGCCTAGTGGTGTGGCCGCGATCGTCTTGTGCGACTTTTCTGGTTCGACGCTGCCACCGCCAGGAAGGGGTTGGGGCGCTTAATTTAGCGCGAAAGTAGCGGTACACGAGGGTGGTGGGAGTGCAGTGAGCCATTTTTCGGATGGTACCAACAATGGTTGTGGAAACTATTGGGTGTAACGAAGAGTTGGTGGTGATATTGAAGAAAAATATTTAATATTATTGTTTCAATAATAAGTGTATTTTGATTTGCATAGCTTCAGGCGTCGTTTTCTTTTGGGTAAAGGTTACATCTGAAGGAATGAATAGTATCATGTTGATATGAAAACGTCATTCAAACGGAGGATGGTTAAGCCTGTAAAACAAAAATTATCATCATCGTGATCCACTAGCATGAATATGAAGCGCAAAAGTCGACCATATTCCAATACGGAATAAAAAAACCTACGAACCAAGCGTTATCAAACAGGCAAAACAAAGTATTTTTAACCACATTCCTCGACCCAAACTTTCCGTTGCACCCAATAGTTGGCACCAAGTGTATTTCAATGTGAGCTTCCAAGAAAACTTCGTCACCAGATAAACCTGTTTTCCCATCCGAAATGCTGCGAATGAACGCAGTCTTACAACAACAGCAGAAGAAGCGGCAACAAAAAAAGAACGAAAAAAGGAGAAGAGTTTTGCGGATGGTTCTGGATTCGACAGCAACATGCCACTGCGCGGGAGATGCGACGAAAGGCCCGATACCCTGCACACCCCAAAACGAATCCTTCATCTGCTCGGACGTCCGCTGTTTGTGGTTACTTCTGAGGGTTGAGGCGGAGAAAAGGAGGGGAGACGGGGAGCTCCTTTCATCCCCGACAAGTGGATCGTAAAATCCGTTCGGTTTGGAAGTGCGAGCCCGAACTCGCTGGCTGAAAACTAAAACCGAAATTAAATACGAAATAAAAGTAAGATTTATACAAATTAATTACATTTCGCTATAAATTAAGTTTTGCGCTCCTTAACAAACCGGGAAGCCGGTTGTCCGCTCCGGGTGCAGACACTTCCACTCCGAAGCGTCCGAAGACTTGGCCCATGGGGTGGGGCGAATTCCAACGGCACCATTTTCGCTGCATGTTGTTGAATCGGTGATGCATCCGCCCCGCACATAGCTTAATGCGAATTAAGATGGCGCCGTTGAATCGGCAACAAGCAACGCTGACGGTGGCCACTTTTCTTGAGATGGTGGTTTTTGTCGGTCGGCGTGGGTGCGATGGGTTGCAGCAGCCCATTTCTCACTCATCGGTTGTGGCGTTGTGGGTGTCTCGGCTGCGACTTTTCCACGGTGAAACTGCTATCACACTCCCTGGCCCGTGGTTAAGACAATTCCATTTGCGAAATTCACCACTTGCTTGCATTCGTCGGTGGAAGTTGTACGTTCCGTTTGGGTCGGGCCGGCTCCCGGTTGGCAGCGCGGCATGATGATAATTCCGAATAGTTCTCGCTAACTGCTTCGAGTTACTGCAAACCACCAACAAGTAAGTGAGTTATAGTATACCGTTCGGCTGCTGGTGCCTTAGTTTCACTATCAAACATCTTTCACCGTTTCGGGAGAACCGTCGAGTGGAAGAACCAGTGGGAAAGTGACAGTTTAGCACTAATTTGGAAAAACGCGCTGGTCGGAGAGCGCCAGGAACGCGGAGCATTTGCTCGTTCCGTGTTACAACAGAACCGAGTGTTCGAGGCAATTTCGTGCGGTTGGCAGAATCGTTGAAGGAGATGTTCAAAATTTCCCTGCTACCTATTAGCACAAGATGTCAAAGGCAAGGGAACTGGCTGTCACAACTACAGCGCTTACTGCGAGCGTACAGTTCGGTATAATGCAATAGAGATTTGAGTTGTCATGGAAACGTAGCACGGTATACGTACGTTACATCCACAATGGATGGCACGTAATACGATGTTCACAAAATTTTGTCATTTTCATGTGAACGATTTAATAAAAAAGATGATTATGGCGTTTGGGAATAACGGACCGCATGAGTTACAAAGTTTGCGAAATGATTTAATAACACATTCCATATGAAGATGGTTCTGGTATCTGAAAGGGTGTTGTGTGGAAATTCAAACCGAATGTTTAAATAAAAATACTTTTTAAATGTTTCAAAATAAAGTGTGTTGCAATTCACCTCATGGGTAGCAATACATTATGACATATTTTGATGATACAAAAACTTGCATACATTTAGGCGTTCCTTCATCGTCGATTACTTGCAATAGAATATCTAAGAAAAACGTGGTCCAGCTTTGTAAGTGAAAAGAAATTAACACAATTAACCAGTAAAGAAACAGATCCTAACAAAAAGGACATAATTGAGGAAACAATACCTACTAAAAAGTGTAGATTTCTTGGCATTAAAATGTTCACTTTTAAAGAAAGATTGGACGATCTGATTAGACTTCCATCGCGCGTGACACAGGGGGATCAATGTTCGATCGAGAAGAAAAGTGAATACGCCTGTCAAATGTCAGCCTTAAGCCAACGGGTCGCTTCCAAAGTCACCCTCCTTAGTGCACCACTTGAGAAACAAAAAAACACCGTGTAAAGGAGCGAGCATAGATAAAACCGGCAGAGTAAAGTTGTTACGAACCGTCACATTCAACCGTCAGAGCGCCCGATAGGTGACTTCGGGTTTGACAATCGAGGCTAACCCCGTCAGCTTAGCATTACGTTATCAATTAAATCCAATCGACGTAACAATCTGTACAAGGGATCTTCTCCCGGGGTTTTCGAACGGCAGCATCGGTTCAAACGCTCTTCTAGTCGCATGCAAAGGGCAAAATGTGGAATGCAAAAACCGCATCGACTCGAGACTCGTCCGGGGAAGACAGTAGCAAGGGGTACCGGGCAAAACCCATCACCAGACAAACGAACAGGTATAATCTTCTCGAAATCATTCTAACGATATCTTTTGCCTTGTTTTAGCCCCATTCGGACCTGGGGAAAGGTATGGCTAAGCGGAGGCCATCGCTTCTGTGCCATTACATCGTGCCTAACCTGCAATCTCGTTAGTGGCAAATGCTTCGATTATTTTGCTCAGCGATTGCAGGGTGCCGATGTTGTCTCCTTTTCCCCCAGTGGACATGGCGCACCTGGGAGTGGGAACAAAAATCCGCGCTCCTCGTACAGGAAAGAAAGGACACTCGGACCACAGACACGTTTTGTTGGATGTAATTTAATTTTTGCATTTGGGCGAGTGGGGAGAAATTTGCACCGGATAGAATTTGGATGAACGTGAGAGCATCGTTGAAGGGATGGTACATGTTTTTAGGAGCAATAGATTATTATTTTTCCCTGTGAAGCTGTTTAGTTTAAATAAAATCTGTTTTAATATAGCCTACTGCCAGAAAATTAGGTACGAGATGATTTCTTCATTGCTTTTAGTTCGCATTATCTAAATACTTTAGCGATACTCCTTCCATCTTTCTTCCAGTTAATCACATGTGAAACCGCTTCTCCATTCCAAGCCACTAGTTAAGCGTTTCTAAAGCTTATTCACCGAGTAATAGGTGTAATAGCCGAAAACCCATATTTTATCGCACGCACGCAGGCGTTTGCTTCATCCACAAAATTCAACACCACCAGATGAGGTTCTCATCTGCCATCATCCTTCCCCAAAGTCTAATTCACTTCTAAACAACGACTACTCTCTCCTCCTCATGGAGGAAGCAATGTGCTCCGTAAAAGCCCGTGCGAACGTGTTGAAAAATGTGCCAACTTTTAAATCAAATTATTTCGTAGATAAATTATTGCCCTTCCCCGTTTGCAGTGACTGGCTGCTGTTGCTGCGTCTGGTAGAAGGGATTGGTGTAAATAAGGAAAATTTTCAACCGATCGAACATAATTACTTCCCACCAACTGGTGGTTTTGAGAGAGCACAAAGTGGGAAAGGGAGCACTAGTTTTTGAGGGTTTAGGCTAGTTTGGGTTAACTTTAGCGCTTGTCAACGTCGAGGTGAATTTTTGTGTGGTCTATGGCGAGAGATTAATCGTAGTTTAACAAAAGCAAAGGGCGTTTGTCAATATGTTCATAGTAATTGTTGTGATAATTAAATATTAGAACAAAAATAGGCTTACTTCGATTGACGAGAAAGTTTTCCAGAAATGTCGTGCCTCTCATGCACGAGCAGACAAAAAAAAAACTTTCCCCCACTTTCACTTGGTTCCGTTGTACCGCCTGCTTTCGCTGTACACGTGAGCATTTTTCCATCAACGGAATGACATGGGAAAATCACTTCGTATGCTGGCGAAGCGCAAACCATATATCACTAACGCGCAGCCACCTTCGACTCTCTATTCTGACTGCCTTACAGTCGGCACCCTCTTACACCAACTGTTCCTTACTTTCCGTGAAGGTGCGAGCTGTGTGCGAGTGCTGGTAACAATTTGGAACCCAAAAAAAAAACCGCTCCTGAAACCACTTTCACCTACCTCAGATCAGTAGCACTGGATGGCTGGGCTCTTTGCGGGCTAGAATGGTGCAAACAAAAAAAGGTGGAATGCTTTTAGTATGATTAATTAACTTTATTATCGATACGCTTCGCAGATGTTGCTTCCAGCTGGCCCACGCGTCGGGTGAGTAGATTGTTTGTCACTTACCATTGCTTGATGTATGACAATAGATTAGAGTATGTCTCACGCTTGTAGGAGTTTCATTGTTGCTGCGTAGTTATCTGCCACCGGTATGGCCGTGGTTCAGGCGGTCCTTTGAAATGGAAAGTTTATACAATGCACAGGTTCGTTGAATAAGGAGGATGGGTGGGTAGTTTCGGGTACAGTACCGGTGGTGAAGGTTACAAGACCCATGAGAATATGGGGTCTTCACTTGATAGGTTCAAACATTTAAAGGTTAAGTTGGAGAATGAACACGAATTGTTTTATTCTTAAACACAATTTTGTATACCTTCCCTTTGAAACAAGGTAAAGAAAAAATTTTGGAACTTCTAAAGTTCGTGAGCTGGAACGGGTGTCTACCCTGATTGAGTACCCAATTGAGTATTGAATTTTTACTTTATTTTTGCCTTCTGAAATCTTGGTCTACCAAAGCTCCAAAGTATCACTAACTTAAAAAGTATCATTATCTCATAATCTAATTAATTTGTAACTTTAAATTTTCTCACAATGACATAAAATACTTCGCCAAATGGAATTTCCAAATGGAAAGGAGAACGTTCATCCTGCGTTTCCAAAGTACTCCCAACAATTCTAGTTAAATATCATTGCAACGATAATCCAACGCCTACTTCACGCAGGTAACAACGAGTTGATCACTTGACTTTCACATGAACACAATCACCGCAATTAAAATAAGTCTGCCCGGCCGGAACATGTCACACACGCGCACCTTCCCACCGACAGCGACAGTTGACCAAAGGTCACCGTAATTAGTGTTGGTTCCCCTCCTCTCATTGGTCGGTATGCCCGGGTTGGCCTGTGGGCCCACCACCCAAACCGTGCACGGACAACTTCATCAATACGAAATTACACAATTTCCATCGCGTGCACCCGCGCGTACTATGGAAAAACGGAACGGAATTGATTTTTCCCCGACCTCGTATGTATCATGTGTGTGTGTGCGTGTATGTGAACCAGATTCAAAGAGTGGCTTACGTAAAAAAGGAGCAAAAGAATGGAACGCACACACCTCACATAGTATCTATCATGCATATTAATGCTCACCAGCAACACGTTTTTTCGCGCTATTTGTGTTTGATGTAAAAAAAATCAACTCCAGCGCGAGGCTGATGGTAAGTTCCTGAGAGCATGCGAACAAATGCATTCACGCTTGAGGGTGTCTGTGATGTTGTGTGTTGCATCCGGAAGTGACCTTATTTTACGGTTCATTGAAAGATATTCTTTACGGAGGAAATAATACCGCGCTCGGATTGCGTGTGTGTTGTGTGTCAGTGCAACGCTTCCTTCCGGTGAAGTGGCGTTACAGGAAACTGTCGTTCGGGATGCTCTTTTTACGTACGTTTACGCTGTAATGAGCCGCTGGGAATGGTTTGTGAATGTTTGCTTTCCACACGGAACAGAATATCGCTACTCAGAAATGAATTTATGGGAGAGTATTCAAATAAAGTGAATTAACATACTCCCGTGCATACTTTGCCCTCCTCTTCAAATTTGATGAAGTATCCCTTGCAGTTGCTGCACGAGTTCCACCGAAAGATATCCGTAATGAAAAGAAATATCATTATCACACTTCCGTTAGCACTTCTTCGCGTGGCACTGGGCGAAAGCAGCACACACAGATGCAAAAAAAGCTCATGCCATATGTGTCGGTGCTTGCAACGGAAACCACCCCGAGGGAAATCCCTCAGACCGTCTGTCGTCTGTCGTGCATGGGATGATGAAAACATGACGCTGCTGTTGCTGCGACGTCGTGATGCGTTTGCGTTTGCAAAGATGCGATTTTTCTGTTTTCATTTTTCGTGCTGTCCATCCACCACAGCTCATGTGTGAGCGAGCAGCAGCCGCAAGCTGCTGCCCATTTTCGATTATTCTTTATGGACATCTAATGAACTTGAGTTTTGGTGGAAGCCCAGGGACCCGTGGGGCTCATCCCGTGCTCCCTTACACGAGCGTTGTGATCAGCGTGCTGAGGGGAAGCTGTCTGCTGGATGTTCATCTCTTCAGCGAAAACATTGTCGCCTGGCTGCTCGTTGCTGCACTTCACACCCGAAAGAAAGCGGACAAATTATGGAAAAATAAAACGTTGGTCAGTTATGACGCTTTGCTAGGGACGCGAGGGACGAGACGACAATGTCATCGTCGTAAGTTCATTACGAGTGGAAACACTTGTTGTTGGTGGATAGGTAGTTTTCGGGAAACCCGAAGTGGACCGAAATGGAATCACCCAATTATGGTGTGAGTCTGTGTCCGTGGCGTCCTCGAAGCTCCCCGATGGCACGATAAAGTGAAATGCAAGTGGTGGTGACCAACGTTTTCGGGCAAACGATGCGGCGACTGGAACATATGTAAGCTCTCGCAAATGTGCTGGAAATTGAAACATTGTGTTAATGCCGTGAAGAAATGCGGACAGATGTTGGAATGAGGATTACACAAACGGCAGAGACAAAGTTTTGAATGAAGTGTGCGGTGCCTTTGGTGGAAGTGCACCATCTAGAACCAAGTTCTTTGAATATCATGAATTAAAAATTAAAATAATATGTGAATAAATTCAATATTCATTATTTTTTCAAAGAAAATCTATACAGAACAAATTGCTAGGGTGAAATGAACTTGCCATTTATGTTTATCCCAATTGTTATTTTTCATCTAAGTTCTTTCAAATAAAGATCCTGCAAATAGTCTGATACTTAATAAATGTTTTCCATGAGGAACTAGAAATGAAACCTTCTAATTCCATTTCTTGTAATTGAAATTGCAATTGATTTTAATTGAAAAAATGAACTGGTTGAAAATTGAGAATTGCTTTCAGTTGAATAAAATATATCATTCCACCGGCCAGATCGTATATTTTCTTCTCCTAAACTATTATTTATTCCACCCTAGATCACCCATTGCATGGCGTCTGTTTGTGGAAATTTCTTCATAACCCCAAAGCTCACCGAACCCCCGCTGGAAGCTTACTGGTTTTCTTCCCCGCATGAAGCATCTACGCAGCTCTTCAAATCCGATGAAAAGCGTTGCATAAATCATACTCTCGAACGTTCTCTCAAGCATCCACACACACACACACACACTGCCACACAAACACAAAAAAAGGATGACATTTATTATCCCCGATGATAAATGTTTATTGAGCATTAAGTGTAAAAGTTTGCACTCGAGCATGTGGGCGATGTGGGTGTGTGTGTGTGTGTGTGTGTGTGTGTGTGTGTGTGTGTGTTTGTGTGGATAATGCTGATTGCATAATCATTACTTTGCTGTTCCGAAGAAGTGCACACAAGCGCGATGAGAACCCTGACAGGATCTTATCATTCGCTTGCGTCGGTGGGTCGAATACAGAAAAAAAACCAATCCAATTTGTGTGGTCACAAACACTATGTAACGGATGACAATAGAAGCATCTGAAATGAGGAAAAAAATATAAAAGCTCTCCTCGTTACGCTGCTTGAACGATAAAACCCAATCGCATCGGATAATTACTATTTGTTTAACGGTATCCGCAAACGACGCTGGAATCGAATGAATTAGGGTGAGCACGAAATGTGTTGACTCTCTCGGTGCTTCACATAAGCACACCACCGTTCCCTTCCCTAATGACGCTCGTTTCGTGAACCCTTCACCCCTCTTCCCCCCTCGCCATCCCCGCCCACTGGAGGTGGGAAAATCATCAATCGTATTTTTCCCAAACACAAAACCGATGTTGTACCACTGTGGGATGTGTTTTTATTGTTCCCAATCAAGCCGGCACCGGAGCCGGTACCGATACATCATCAACCGATCGCATAATGATGCACTTGCACATGTTATCAGCGTCTCTGCATCGGTACGCGGTCGTTATCATAATCGCGCCATCGCGAACGGGAGGAGAATTTGGCATCGCGATGATCATTATTCAAATCAGGTGCACAACTAATTAGGTATCGCATATTCAAATCCGTCTTTTTAGTCGACCGTGGCAGATGAAGTAACGTCATTATTTAACAGGTCATTGAACAGATTGGAACCGATCATCACCGCCGGTAGAATCGGTTGGAACAGATTGAAATGCAACTGGAACGGGGCTCCACGGTTTGATTGGTTGCATTGGCTATAAAATGTGAATTATGGTGATTCTTTGATTCCACCGTAGCTAAGCATTGTTGGCGATCATTATCTAGATTCATTCGATTGACGACCCCAATCATTACTTTCAATTGTTGGAAAGCTATTGAAATTTAATATTATGATCGGTTTGATACAAGTTTAGAGTCATCCTTTTGTCTCAGTTTATTTATTTCGAACATTTTTACGATACTTACTAAACCAAAATCCTACAGCGTGTCGTCAAAACGGACAATTTTAAATAAATCCCATGATCCTCGTTATGTTTCGTTTCTTTGTTCGCTCATTCCATTTTCCTCCCCAAACATTTCAAAACCCACCCGCTCCCGGTAGCATTGTGTGCTTTGACACTTTCGCCTCCGAAATCCATTCTAAATTGCCTCGGTTGCCTTCCCGGCGTTCGGCGTGTAAACAAAACTCCATTTGCGGCGTACCGGGAGAGCCGCACGGAAGCCGCTGCCTGATTGCATGTGTGCGATAACGGTCATCGATGTGTTGGATGTGCCATGGATGTGCGTGAGTGTGCGTTGGCTGTTTGCACGGTTTTGGAAGCGTTTTCAGCTTCAGCACTAGCAGCATGCGGCACATTCTAACTTAATTAGTTTTGCCTTTTCGAGCCTCGCGTCGATGGAGGCGCCTGGTCGGAGGTGCGAACGAACGGTGCTGATGAACTGACGATTTGGAAGAGGATAACAACACGGCTTTCGGGATGGAGTGAAGCCGAAACGCACGCATGTATAATGCTTCGTGCGTATAAGCACTGACAAAATCTGAATTTGGGAGGCTTTTTTTGCGTTCCCCGTTTCCGCTCGCTTCGCTTTCTAGTTTTAGAATTCTTTTATTTAACTTTTTCTTCCCAAATCCCGGCCACCGATGGTAAGTGAATTATTTGACTACCAAGCGCTCTTCACACGCACGACCAATATTGACTGCTTCACGTGAGCACACAAAGCGATCTTATCTGTGCGCGTGCTAACTATTTGAAATATGCGCATAACAAGAGGAGAAAACAAAAACGACAAATACTTTGCATGGCTCATCCGCTCGCAGCGCGGAAACGACACACGAAGGCGCGTAATCTCGCTCGAATGAAACATCGGTTCTTTTAATTTCCAACCGCGCGAAGCGCACAGCTTGGTCCAAAAATTGCTAGATAATTAAGAACTTTTCTCATTCACTGACAGTGCGGTGTGGTACCTTTCGGCAACGCAGCGATGTAAATGATTTAGAAAAAGTAATTTCACTTCCCCTCCCTCTGCGCCACGTGCACACTGCCCCGACGCCGTTGGCTATTTGCAGCCGGTCTGTTTGGTGAAACTGGCAATGTGACAAATATACGTCTTCATCGCTCGTCAACTTTGCACGCGAATGTCAACACAAGTGTGGCGTGTTGCTTGAAAGGGAGAGGGAAAAAACTTTGCTCTCACGAGCTCGGGAACAAGATTGGGATAGAATTGTATGTACAGATCTCATATAAACTAGTGTAAGCGGTTGGAAATTGTGAGAAACATAAATATCTTTCATGGAGGGAACTGTGTTTTGGCAAGGGAATATTCATACCAAGTCTCCACTTTAATTTTCAGAGTCTTTTCGACATTTTCGACATTAATGTTTCAAGCTTCTAACATTTTCAGCTAAAAGTTTACCAATATTTTCGAGGAAAACATTTAAATTGTTTGACAAATTGTTTCACCAATCAATTAGGGCATAAATCAATGCAGATTTCATAAATCTTCTTCCTTCAAACAATTTCCAGCCTATTCTCACACTCCAAACCCTCACAAATATCGCTCCACTTCGAAGGAATCACCTTACCAATGCAGGAAATGAACTTTCTACTGTGGGTTTTACGGAAGAAAAGTTTCCAAATTACTCGCACTTCAGCGACAGTTGCGTGCGACGGTGCTGTCAAGTGCAAATGTCATCCATCCTGGCTATTCTGGCGGCCTACTGCGATTGGTGTCCAAACTTTGTCGCTGACTTACAACAATCGCTAACTAACTAAGCTCCGCTCGAACGCACCATTAGAACAAATGCCATGCCACACAGTGGCAAGTAGTGCCTTTACGTTCATCCTCAACCCGCACTCGTTATGTTTTCATACATAAAAATGTTAAGTAACGGTGTGGATACGCTAAACTCCATTCGGAAGTCGATGGGGAAACCCGCCAAGAAATCTAAGCTTTCCACGTTTCGTTACCGAAGTAGAACATCAATTCCTTAGTCAACTTTTCCTGCAGCTCTGTCGCTCCTCGACATCGGCGTCACTTTCAAAGTCGTTAAATTTTACACATCAAGCCTGACTCGCACAAACTCACGCATACTGAAACGGGGGAGAGGTAAAAAAAATCCTTCCATCCACCCGTTTTGATTACATGTTAAGAAACGACGCACCGTCAAAAACCACCAACAACAGGGTCAACAACTACAGCAACACAAAAAAGGGAAGCAAACGCCGGACGTGTTGTGCTTTTTTCCCCTCGTTTTTCGCTCCCAAAACAGCACCGCCCGCCCTTTGGTGTAACCGAATCACGCGGGGTGTCATTAATACTTTTTCAATTACGACACATTTTTTTATGCAAATCCCTCAGACAAATTAAATAAAAACACGCAAAATTAATTCCCGGTCGTGTTGCAGCATTTGAAATGAGCATTTTGGTTTCCCCTCGGGCAAGATGGCGCGACGGACGGACGGACGGACGGACGGACGGACGACGGAGTGCCGACGGACTGACGGACATCACTACCGACCATTGAAAGTGAATCAATTCCTAGACTCGTGCCCCTTCTCGAGACACCGCACCGGGCCAGGCACTGGTGCTGGAATTATGTGGCTTTTATTACCATTAGACCACCGCTACCGGTAATACCGGACGCGTGCTCCAGTTTGGGAAGGGAGCGGAAGTGGGAAACCACCAGTGGAAGTTCTGCGTCGTGGTTAAACAAAAACCGTCTCTTGTGTGGCATGACTGGGACTAGTCGTTCGAACTTTTTGTGGGTGCGGGTGTATTGTTGTTGCTTTGTTTTGATTCCCGTGTTTCCACCCCTCCCCCTGCCCTCCCCAACGGTAAAGTTTCGCGAGTTTCGTTTGAGTTGAGTATCACGGATGATGGGAGTGTATAAGTCTCGAGGTGCAAAACCACGTGCGGGAAAAGCTACTTAAACGATCACCGAGAGCGTTGAAGGGCGCATAAAATCATAATCTTTCACCGGGAACGATTTCATGCCCACATTCTATAGAGATGTGCCTTTATTAATCTGAAAATGGAAAGAATTTTCAGTTAATGGGAGTTTAAAATCTACTGATCCAAAAGTTTGAGCAGAGAAAAAACAAACCGACGTGAGTTTTCCGTTGCGATGGCTTCGTAAATGGCGCTGCAAATTCAGGCAAAGACTGCTATGATTCTCAAGGCCATGCCTTCGTGCGGCTTTTGGCAAATCGAATGTTTCCACCAGTTCTAGTCGAAGGAAGCCTTTTATTACATGTTGTTGAAATAAACCATTTTTTCACGTGCTTTCCAGTACATGGACGGTGGCACTGAGTGAATTATGGGCTGCAGGTACACCTTCCCGCTTGATTTGCACTAAAAGAGGAAAAAAAACCTTAGATGACCCACATCGAAGCTTGCTGTTTGTGCCGTGAGCAAACACTAAGAATCCAATACAGTACGTGTTGGCCCGTGCCGTACCGCTTTCGGGATGAAATTCTTTCCAGAAGATGCTCCGCAGTAGCCTCGAGCCTTCGTGGACGAAATCGTGACCGTTCATTAATTAGCTCCAGCCAGGGCAATAAAATACGTCCATAAAGCGAAAGGCGGGCGAAAGCGCGGTGATAAATAAAAATGTGCCACCGTTTCGGCTGAGGCGACTAGGAATCAACCGCCACCACTGCCGGGACGTCAAAATCAACGGAAAGGTTGTTGCAAACACCAACTGACGAACCATTTCACTGCGCTCCGTGAGGCAGCGGGGTGAACGATTTCATTATCAAACGCAAAACGGTGCGACGAAACCCGTCGATAAGAACGCTCTGCAGAATTAGCCACTCTTCTTTCATGCATAATTGAACACGGCGTCTCGGCAAAAGGGCTCTGCCCGTCTGCTGCCCGTGGGCTCAGAAGTGCAGAAGTGTAAATAGTGTCCAAGCGTTAGCAGCCACCTGCATTTGCACCCCTGTGCCACCCTTCCACCGCGGGGGTTGTTTGCCCTCGACGGGTCCTTTGGATGGTGTTTGAGCGGTGCAAATATTGACGCAACAATTCAATTAACGATGAGTTATGGGGGTTAAATAATATCTTAATTTCTGTGCCTTTGCCTGGGATGGTCGCGCATTCAGCTACACCTCATTACCTCTGTTTGATTAGAAGGGATTTTTTTGCGTAGTGCTAGAAGAAAACGCCAAAGAACGTTTGGGTGAAGATCGAGAAATGAAGGCAATGAATGTTGCCTGTGCAGCTCACTTTGATTTGTGGAGGATTAAAGCTTCGAGAAATGAGTGAAATATTTGTTCTAAAAGCGGCATTATTTATGTGATTTAATATATTTCTTCTGCGGCTCTACTCGTGCCGCGTGCTAATACTAATCGTCTGCGAATAAAACCAGAATGCACGTATGTAAATTTCCCCTGCCTGAACGTTGAATGCTGTGCTCACATTCGTGTCTGTGGAAAAAAAGGAATAAAACATATTTTTTCTGACTCTCAACTCAACTCCCTCTTTCCACCGCCACCAAGCGGCCAAGCAGCGAAAAGGGCCACCGAAATCATGCACATGCAACACACGAACACGAATGAAGAATGTTTTATGGCGAACTTTAGTCCGGTCGTTATAATTTACAGAAATAATGAGAAGCCCGGAACGTGCGGCGACGCAAAACCGAGCAAACGGACACCGACAGCCCTGATAAGCATATCGGTCGTTTCCTAATTAAAAAACTGTCAGTGTTTGAGGTCAGCCTTTCGTTTCGGAAATGTGTTTTTCCTCTCGTGTCCCTCTCTCGTTTTCGTCTTTCTCTCCTGCTTCTTCGCTTTCCGGGAAAAGCCACTCAATTGGAGTCACCAAAAAACCTATGAGGATGAAATGTTTTTTTTTTGTTTTTCCTTCTGCTGCCCATTTTGCTCACTTGCAGATTGAGGGTTTAAATTATTGCAATAGTCGTTCAAGACTGCCATTTTTCGGTTTGCTCAAGTGGAGATAAATGGGTGAGCTGAGAATTTACGCCCCGCAAGATAAGGCTGCAAAATATTTGACTTCATTCTCCTCGAATGCAGCGTTTTGCCTTTTGAACGGATCAAGAGGTTTTTTTTAATTGTCGTTTGACTAATGATAAAGCATTGTTGTGGGATTAAAAATTATGTTGTTTAATTTTTAGAGTTTAGATTTAGATTTCTTTTTGGATACCGAAAGGTTAAAAATGGTACATGATAAACTTACTTAAACTTACTTATATATTTTCTTGTAAACTAGTCCTGTATTTTAAACAAGAAAATAAATCAAATTTCTCCTGAAAACCGTTTTAATTTGAAACCCTTCATCTATTCATCTCTCGCTTCTCCTGTAAGTAACGATAAATCGAACAGGAAGCCATACAATCAACGTTATATCCCTTGCTTTCATATTGCAACATGCTACGGCGAAACCCATTATCGGCAATTACGAAGGAGATGACAGGAAAGTAATGTTCGTAATTTCGATATCACTAAATCCCTCATCGACTGACTTCACCAAGCGCTGGGTCGCACGGTGTGTAATCTTATTTCACCCGCAAGCGCGATTAAATCCGTCGAACAAAAGCGAAAAAATAAACCCGTTCCGATATGGAATGATCATAATTGGAGAAACCGAAAGCGAGAGAGAAAGAGAGAGAGGGAACGCGTGCAAACGAGAGCAACAATGGAGCGAAAAATATGTCTCCGGGTGCAAGTTTGTAATTACTTTGAAAATGTTTCACATGACATGTTCTTGCTTTCCGTCGTCCCTCGATCGACCACCGGGGGTGGTCGAGTGTGAGCTTATAATGAAACATTGGCACTGCTTGCTGGGCTAGTTTGGCGTATTTGAAATGTAAGCTCGATCCCGTTTTTTGCCTTCGAGTGGTACTGGAAGTGAAGCCAGGTGAAGTTGATGTATCTTATCGATTTTTAATAGAGAGCTCCGTGTACTTCCCAGGCTTAGGATGCGATTATGTCGTAAGTCGCTCCTTGGTAACTATGTGTGTGTGTTTGAAAGAGCCCTTTCTGTTACCGATGAGCGAGTTCCATCTTGCTGTTCACCCGTAACGACTTGAGAATGAGTGTGTTCTTCGTTTTGTTCACCTTGAAAGCCTAGGGCTGGGAGGGGGTATTTTTATTTCCCCAGCACGATCGTTACACACGATAGCGTTGCGCCATCTTCATTGCCATTAAAATTAATGCATTGAAAATAGTGTCTCTGCACTTAAGTGCAGGTTGCAGTGCCGTCGTGACGTCGTTCTTTGCAGGCTCAAGACGATTTACACGGGGTCTCGGTTTCATCGCACACCGGTGGGGAGAGAGCGAAAATAAAATAGATTGCGATTAAAAATTAATTGTTTGCATTGCACTCGACGTTTAAATGTCAATATACCGTCTCGTTCTCGTTCGTTCATCCATGCACCAGAAGCAGAAGCAGCAGCAACAGCAGCAGCAGCAGCAGCAGCAGCAGCAGCAGCAGCATCAGCATCTTCAGCCGCACAAAGATCCCGCATCATCGCTTGACACTGATATACACACGCTTATATTCCGGGAGGACGTTAGCGGGAGCGTTAAAGAAGGAGCTAAAAATTTTTTTTCGCTTTGCTACCGATAATGGTGACAAGATGTTTACCACAAGGTATAGCTACCAAAAGGCATTAAAATGTATTACAGCTTTATGATACTTTGAGAAAGATAAGCGACAAACCATCCTTCGAATGATGAGCATGAATTTGAAACTTGAACAAACATTTCAGATTATTTGTTATTGTATCATGAAACGAGCGGATAAACATGTTTTTGAAACTTTTTTTAAAAAATCTTCAAACTTGTAGAATGTTTTGAATGTTATCAAAGGCCAGATCTTTTCTTCGAGGTAGATTGTACTACCTCGCCTTTCCCGTGTATGCTTTCTTATGAAAAAATGGCCATGCAAATGCACCGCACGGAAGTTTCTGGCCCTTTTCGCTTCCTGACTGAAAATGAAAATTGAAATTTATTTCCCTCGCACACCATCCACGACATGCAGGCAAACCGCATGAAAAAAAAGAACCGCGATGAACAACACATCGATAACGAACTATCAGGATCAGCTTTAAAAATGTCGTAATTCTTTCCCCTCGGGTTCTCGTTTTGCCACGAAACCAAAGGCACACAATTGGGCTGCGTCTGTTTAAAATAAGTTATCTACGCGTAATGGAAGTCGGAGAAGAGTAGGAGCATCCCACGAAAGAATAAACCAAGGTACGGGGAAATGTCTTTATTGCCAACACCCAAACTCTCGAGGAAGGCTCGAGCAAACAAACGAAAATAATGGCAAGAAAATTCAAGTGGAAAATGTTCTTGAGTTTTTTTTTTTGACTGCTTGACGGCCGAGAGAGCATTGCAAAAGACGGCAGCATATAAAAAGGGGCAGACAACAAATCATAAATTTTATTGCAGATCCCCGCACGGTTTTGGGGTGCCTTTCGAGAGGGATTTTCTTTACCTTTTGCGTGACTTTCCCTGCGGAACAGATTCCCCCGAGTGTGAAGCGAACTATGATCTCGTTTTTACGTACCATTCCGATAGATCTGTAACGTATCGGCACCGTAATAAGCAGACATAAAAATAGCACAAGAAACAAGCATCGCACGCTGGAACGGCTCCAACAAGCGAGCGTGCTTGTGCGAGACGGATCGGGACACCTCGATTGGTCCGGTAGGAAAAAAGAAAACTTAAGCAGCTCTTCCAGACGAGATTTTGCAATGCCAAGGGGAAACGTAACCCACCAAAACAAAAAAAAAGACACAACGCAGACGGTACGACCTCGAATTTCACGTTCCAAATTTGTCCCGAAACACGACGACGACATGTCGGTACGATTTCACCACTGTCTCGATTTGTATCCCCGGCCCGGACGGACAGTGGTTTTATCGCGCGCCAGGAACTACTTTCCCGTGTCCCGGGCGAAACGGCAACGTGCTCACGGGTTTCGGAAAGTGGCCCCCTGTTCGGTGGTGAGCGTATAAAAATAATGACCTCCATGCAGTTTCGAAGATGTAGGGATTGTGTTTATGCACTTCCTTGTCGTGGTCCCGACAGCCACCAGACACGTACACGTTTCGCTCCCGTGGGAGCAGTCCCGTTCAAGGTGGAAAGGTTGCTGACATCTCGGGCTTATCGTTCCGGTGGTTGCAGCCATTCGTTTCCTTAAAAAAGGAACTTTGACCCCGCACATGCAGCCGTGATAGATTGGAGCATTTGTAAATTAATCTATCATTTAGAAGAAAGAGATACGTGAAGGATTTGCATGAGGAAGAAGATTTTTGTCCATGTATGGAAAATAATTTTTGTGGTAAACAATTAATTGTTTGAAAATTATATTTTTTACAACTAACACAAAACCTGTTTCATTTAAATTGTTATTTAAATTATTTGATATTTACTTCAAATCTCTTAGTTATTATCTGATTAAATATCTGAGTTTATTTTCTACTAACACCGAACACTCTCCGCAAACCATCTACTTATCCGTGTATGAAGTTACCACGCATGATTAAACAACTTTACCGAGCACTAGACGGACCAACGGGATAAACAATTACGCTCGTCCGTGATGCAACGGGTTGGCTTCGTTCTTCGTTTATTAATCCCCATCGTCCACTTCACGCGTAACCCCTGTGAAGGGTGCTTAGGAGAGCAGAACCGGCGCGTTAAACGCCACCACGGTAAGATCTTAAGCCGCGGGTAAAGGCTCTTCGGGTGGTACCCGGCTGTCATACGCACATGCACTGGACACGCATCGAGCACGTTGGTTGGCGCGAGCCAACAAAACCTACATCCCAGGCCAACGCCATCCAGCAACACCGGCAGCCATTATTTTATTCATTATCGTAATGGTTTATGGTTATACATGGCAAATTAGCATAGATTAGGGAATTGGGAGCAATAATGTCCATAACAATAACAGCAATCACTTTATGGCGCACGGCCGGTGCGTTTCGGTGGGTTGATTCGAACCCACCCACCCCCCTTGGCTACCCACCCGCCTGTTCATCTTCGCGGCCGTGGCGTTGAATAGCCGGCACTTTACTTCCGACCTCCACCTACCCCATCGGGGAGTCTTGTCAGTGAAAATGAAATGTCCACCATCCGTGTCACCGTTGGCCAGCGCCGCCCGCCTTTCTCCCACGGGGCAATCTCAAGGTGGAGGTGTGTTGCGAAAGCGCGCGTGGAAAAGCATCTTGAATAGAAGCTCAGGTTCATTAGAATTTACAATTTGTTTTCGCATTTTTATCGCAACGCGTTTTGATCGACGTTCGGCTGCGTACAGGCGGACGCGATTCGTTTTGGCGTCTACGATTGAAATGCTTTAATGACTTTCTTTTATCGCACGCACCGCGCATTGATGGTTTATTATTTCCGACAACACAGCGCGAAGAAAGTTGATATTTTTGAATGCGTTTTTATGAGCCCGAAGAAGTAGCTCATTTCTGCATACTTTATGGAGCTAATAAATTGTTTCGACGTGCCTCGCGACTAACCCCACCAGGCGAACGATTGGGTCTTTTTGTTTTTTTGGGGGGCGTGGCGCCCGGCTCCGTGCCGGGGACTGTGAAAGTGTTGAAAGTTTTAAATTGAATATTCTCTCCCGTGTTCCCGAGCCCGCGCCCGTGGGGAGGAAAGCGAGCACAAAAAAATCCCAGCATAAAATTGCGAAACGCTCCGATCCCTGGGATCTGGCCCTCGGCCCGCACGACTCGCAGCGTAATGGGAATTTATATTAAATCTGCGCCCAAGATCTCGTACTTGCACCCAAGATCCATCCATCCAAACCGGGCTCGTTACGACGCGCTAAAGGAGGCTGAGGGAGAAAGAGTTTCCCTGGTTCGTGAGAATGTCAGGTTCAAGGATCAACGAGCCCTTGAGTCGAGTTCAGGACCGGCCCTTCGGCGCCACCGGTCGGTTTGGTGGAGTGAGTGTATCCCTTTGAAGCCACGGCGACGCAGGCCACGCGCCGTACTGTTTTTCAATTACTGAAACTTTCACTGCGCTGCATCGGACTGCGTCCCTCCCCTACGGTTGTTCGTCCCCGTGTGGCTCTGGGTTCCGCCGTGGTTGGTTTATGTTTAGCAACCGACGTCCGACTCGGGACGATCATGTTCAGTTGTGCTTCTGCCGCTCCAGTTAAGCAGCTTGGACGGGCACGAAACACCATTCTCGGTGGCGTTCTCAGGTGAGCAGGTCAGCAGGTGCGTTGGGTTCACCGGGTAAGGTAATACTACTAAGGATGCTGCTCTGCGGGGACGGACGCATTTGCATTTTCGTTCGCAAAGCTGACCTGATCGAGATGCAGTTAAGCTTAACAAGTTTTTCCGAAACTGATTGTTGGGTACGGAGCGCTATAAGGATTGCGAAAGTCTTAAGAAGGAGAGGAGAATTCAATCGATTGTTCATCAGAAGCAAAACTTTCTATGCTTCGAAAATCTGGCTCAAACCACGAAAGAGTTTGGTATGAAGTTTCAAGGATAAGAAATAAATGCAAAAATGTTTCCTGCTCATATTATGCAATTTTGAAACAAATTGTTTTGGAAATATTGTTGTATAAATTTCACTTACAATTATAAAAAAGCCATTCTTTTTAAAAAGATCTTTGAGCTGTATCTTTTCCGCCATAATGAGATTACAACACTCTTCTATCAAACAGTTCTTCCCGAAGGATATTTCAAAGTCATCAATGCTTCCACCGGAGAAAAACACAAATAAAACGTTAAGCTTTCATACTTATAATGTTTATTTCAATTCAATCCCACATACACTTTGTCGCTGCACAATTACATCGTACTTTTTCCCAGCCTCGGTGATTGTCGTCCAACCCTAGAACAGCCTTAACTACATGTTACTTATCGTAAGTACAACTTCAAATGCACAACTTACACGGTAGAGATAAAAAGAAAACTTTTCCCTTTTAAATCCTCTCCACCCATAACAGGGCGGTCATGTTGGAAGCTGCCTGCGGTCTACCCCGCGGCCCCGTGGTTGCTTTATTTTTATCAACTATCGCTTTTGCTTCTTGGATTTCTCCCTCCTTGCCGCCAGCCCAGAGCGCACACTGGCCGTTGCAAAACTGTCAAGCTTTTCCTTCGACTTAATAGTGATTATTTTTGCACCGCTTCCAACCAAATGCCGACGCCGGCGGCTTTTCCCTTTTACCGGGTGAAGCTTAGTCACTTTGACGTGAACGTTATGTATGCCGTGCAAGGGCATAATTAAATGAGACATCACTGCCGCAAAGCGAAACGTTCGTCAACAAAACCTGATGGAACCATGGCGCAATGGTGACACGACGTGTTCCTGTTTTTGCCATTGGAAGGAAGGAGTTCATGTGCTTGACAGCGCGTTATTCTTTGCCATTTACTAGGCCGGGAAGGTGGAACGATTGTTTCCTTCATTTCCGGAGAGTGCTGAAAGTAGTAATTTAATGTTTATTCGCGGAGGATTTGAGAGGCATATTTTTAACAACCCAGTGCACGATAAACACTAACTGACAGGGTTTCAAAAAGTTTCCCAAAGCCTTCTCAACAGAACGTGTCAGCTGTCAGTGTTAAAATATGCGTTTACACCACCTGCTTGGAAGGTTCGGTGATGCTTTCAATGTTCAATGCTCAATTCATTCTTTACACCACTCTCCTTTAAAAGACAACCCAAGAGCGCGTTTCGTTGTCTTTGCGGTGGATTACATCAACACGTTTTCCCAGGGCGAAAGAAAAACGCAAAACACTCCGGCTCTGGCCGTACTCACGCTAATTAGGACAAGCTCGACCAACGCTCGAAGCCATCGTAAACCGACAACCGAAAGCCCAACCGAAAGCGCAACGCCTCGATAGTTTGCGGCGCGTTGTTTATTATGCTAATTATGATCAGCGCCAGGTGGCCCCGGGGTCGACGGAAGTGGCGTCTATGTTGGTTGGTTAAATTACTCATAAAAATAGCTTTCCATGGGCCTCGGTTCGGGTTTCGGTTGCGTGGACGGAGTGGTGAAAAAACTTTCATTGTGGCGCTGAAGCACGAAAGACGAAAAAACCTCCGTCGAAAAAAACGATCCAGTGGTAGCATCTGGTGAGCGTGAAAACGGACCCACCATCCCATCCCGCCGAAGCAGATGCGTTCCACAGGAAGTAGTAGTGTTTTTTTCCTTTCCTCCACTCGCCTGTCTTTTTCAAAAATGATAGTTTTTATGTGGTGGCAAAAAAATCGAAACCGGAACGGTAGGAAGTTGTAGTGCAAAAGTGCACAAATAATGAAACCAAATAATGGCGAACCGTTGTGAGACAAAACACGGTGTGCGCTGAAGTGTGCGAGAGCTTTTTTCTTTACGTTCCAGTTCAGTTTCACTTGCCACCGTTCAGGCTTTCAATTCTTTCGAAGCGGCTTGTAAACGATCCCAAGTCCTCGGTTGCTTCTCGGGCACGGCAGAATCGGGTCGGCAAAGGATACTGCAGCACATTTTGCCGGAGCGCCGCTTCCTGGATGGCACGCTTTGGCGCGCCCGTGGCAAGTGCATTGATAGCGTGCGACCAAAACTGCAAACGCTCAATGCAACGGACATTCTCAAGTGGCGTTGATAAATTTCATTCCCATTTTTTCGCCCCCAGTGTCGGTTTCGACGCGGTTTCTTTCTTCGCGCGCAGGCAACCGGTCGCAGCGGTCGAAATAGAAAGAAGTGAAAAATCAGCTCCAACAACGCCTACCGAGAGCGCGAGAGAAGTGACTTAAGCGATTTAAGTCAAATGGTTCAAGCACTGTGCCGGTTGCTGGTCGCTCCGTCGCCACTGGCCATTGCTTGTTTTGAGTGCGCTATTTAAAGTATTTCGCGAAATGTCGTTTTCTGTCGGTGGCTTGAGAGCAGCCGAGCGTTTGAGCTCAGCTGCGGCTAACCGGTAATGGTGCTGCAAAATGGTGTTGTTGCTTCAATGTGCTTTTCTTTGTCAGTTTTTGTCCCTTCCGTTACAAAACAGGCACTGTCATTGAGATAAAGGGGCAGTTTTTTTTCCATGATAAGTTAAAGTAAAAAATAAGCATCTTTTCAGGACGTAAAATTCGGAAAAGAAGATGATTAGCATGCAATTTTGGTATTTTTGTATGTATGAAAGAGATTTCAATGTTATCAAACGAAGAATATAAAGCAGATATTATTTTTGACCATTAAAATCCAATTCCTCCCGAAAGTATGCAATCTGCAATACAAGACTATTTCATTTCAAAGCTATTTGAATAGACTTTTTCTCTTAAAACATTTCTACAATCGTGCCATTCGATTTAATTGGAAACGAACATCGTTTCGCACTTGGCAACACTTTTTTTCTTCAATCCACCCACAGCTCTCCTTAGGTTAAGATATCGGTTACCCTTAATTGAATCATACGCTCCGCTACCGGGTTTCAGTTTTTGCGTTTCCTCCTTGGTGTCGTGCTTATCACTACCCCACGTCCATTACACCAAACGTACCGACGTTAGTGTCACCAGCGTGTTAATAGGACGATAATCTTTTAAGCTCGGTATCATAATTAACACGCATTGCTTCCTGCCCGGGTTCCTTCACTGTCGGAAGCCGAGCGCAATGGGGAAAAAAGTGCCACTTCATCACTGAAGCGTTTTAAATACCGTGATACCAGTGGCTCGAGTCGCTCGCATGGTCATCCCTTGAGAAAAAGTGTCCCTGGGTGAGTGTGTGTACGTGGGAGCGTGTGTGCAAGGGCGAGAGAAAGAGAAACACATAAATACATCCAACGAGCCGATCCAACCGAAACCCGACCCTCGTTTCCAGCCCGTCACGCCGCTATCACCACCATCGCCCGGACGTTATCGGAGGGAGTAAATCGGACCTTATGCTAACTGCAGACCTCCCGCCGGCACACCATAAACATCTCATTTGTGCGATGCAAAGAAGTGAGCGTGAGCGAATTAATTTGCTTCACCAGCTTGGAGCACAGTGAGGGCGAAACGCGTTTCCGAACGTCCTGTTTAGTGCCGGGCGGAGAATAGAACATACTTAAAGGAGAACAAGCAGTGGACTGAGAGTGATACTTATGGGGTGTATGGAGATATGGTATGTGATGGTTTAGATTACTGTTTCAGAGCATGTATTTTATAAAAAAAAACAAAAATTTTATTAAACATTTTCTTACTATACTGGAGCCCAATGAAGTGAGGTAATTATGCTCAACTCACTAAAGAAACTTTTACGCCTCATTTATACCACAAAGCAACCTATATCTATTTAATTGGCTTTGTTGTTTCTAAATAATTATCTCGTTTGCTGCTCAAAAAAAGTCACATAAAAGAATAGTATGTGGTTAAGAGAGATTTATCAGTTTGTTAAGAAGTTTCTATACAAAATAAATTTAAAAATGGTGAAAAACTACAAAGTATCAACTCCTATAGAGCAAGCGAGAGCAGCACTCACTTAACTATTTCTGCTTGATTTTTACGATTCAAACAACGTTGGAAAGCCGGCGTTTCCCGCCCAGCTGCCAGTCACTTTCATTTTAATCATTCTACTCTATCACACTCCCATGCGTTTGGAGCAGCACACCGTGTGCAAATGTGCCACGGGTCATCCTCACATCATTCCGGACCGTTTGCAGTGTAGCGTCTAACTCAACCGTACGGTTCGGTACAGTTCCACCGGGGCAGGCTTCATCAGGATACAAATTTTTGCTACTACCATCACTGCTACACTGTTGTCGCATCGCGCGCTCACAACAGCCGGCAACAGCTATCTCTAACGTCCCACCGAAAGTGCCCCGGCACCCCGCTAAGACCCGGTATTAAATTAAATGAGTCCAGTCCAGATGAGTGATAAAGTAGATTGACGACGGACGACGATGTGTTCGTTCGTGTGCGTGCTCGCGTGTGTGTGTGTGACACGACGAGATCTCCATCCCGTTGCCATGCATTCGATGAAAATGTTGCACACTCAAATTTGTCCACCTGTCAGCTGATGTTTGTACTTTTCCCAGCCAGCTCGGTTTTCGCGCACGAAAACGATGATCCATCCGTCCGACCGGAGGCTTGTGTCGTTCCGTACCTTTCACCACATGCACCGCGTATCCATATCGTACGGGAAACGGATGCCCGAGTGTGCATGTTTCATGCTCTCGTTCTCTCTCTTTCTTTCGCCTCAAACCTCCTTCCGAACATCTCACCCCCGAGCCCCGAGATGATCACGCGGCATCTCACTCGAAATCATTTCTCCGCGGGGTTCACACCTTCCATACCCTTGGGTTTCCACTTGGGAAGTGTACCTGAATATTCGTCCGTCCGACCGTCCGTTTGTCGCGTGTTTCGACCACGGTACGGACGTTTTTGCTCCATCGACTACAGCAACCGACCGGCTAACAAGGCGCAACTTTGCAACATTTGCAGGCAATCCAAAATGAGAAGTTCCCGGCCTGCCTGCTCCGACTGTGGTAGCGGTTTCACTCGCCTACTTTGCACGGGCGCTGATTATTGCGTTTCGCTGGAAAACGCTTCAGCGTCAATAGCTTGTACCGCTGCATGGTGGCTGCCCATTGGATGCTGATATGTCTTTACTTTGAGGAGTGCTGTTAGTTTTCTGACATTTCTTCGAACTCGCTTATTGAGTATTGCTAGGAAATGTTTTTGCAACGTTTATTTTGAGGCAGTTAGAAGCTGCGCTCTGCACAAATCCTAAACAAAAACAAAAACGTTGTAAAATATGTATGAAATGTCAAGAAATCGATTTCAATACCATTTTTGCTATTAATGTTGAAATTGTGAATATTTTAAAAATTAACAAGAAAATTCTCTCCGAATTGATTTATGATTAGCCCAAATCCTTTGAGATTGAAGTCAGGCCCGGTTTCAGTTTCGTCACGGAGTACGTATTATTCCAACTAAATCATAAATCTCGTTTCGTTCACTGGCCTTGAATCGTAAAGCTTCATCTCCAACTCACGCAGCCGCACGCTCGATCCGTAACGTCTACTGCAGATGCTGTCCATTCTTGTCAACGTATCGTGTTAATGCGTGCTTGCCTCGGGATGGAAACAAAAGAGAACAAAAAATAAACACCGACGTGTCCAGCGTGTCCGAAGCACCGTGTGTTGGACGGACACGAGCACGGTATCATCCACCGAAGTTTGCCAGTCAACTCACATCAACTCACCTGTGCTCACCGCTGGGACGAGCCAGGCGGTGACAGTGACAAAACGTCATCAAAACAGGCGGGTTTGGGGTTTGGATCGGTAGGCTCAGATTGTAGGGCTGCCAGTGAGAGAAAAAGAGGAACAGCCTAAAATGAGAGATTACTTCCGCTACGTGGAGCCAGAGCATTTGACAAAATCGATTAGTATCTTCCACGGTCAACACGGCAGCACGTCCGATGGGCATCGGGCGTGAAGGATACTGTTTCGGATCTTATCGTATCGATTTCGCTATTTACGAACTTCACGGTGCTAGGCTTAAGGCGATTACATATGCGTATTTTTTTTCTTCTTCGAAGTATTACTGACACAAAGGGGAACATTTTTTCCGAAATTTATAAACCAAATGTAGAAATATAGTTTACATTTTAATGTAAAAATAAATTTCATATTACAATCTTTTTTGCGAACTTCACCAGCACCACAGCATTATTGATTCGACGGCATTCTTCCGTGTTGATGGGAAGCACTTCCTCGAAAACTTTCTTTACAGCCTGCTCGGTGGTTAATCATACCAACTGACGGCATTTTTATGGTGTACATGTCGATGGAAGGAATAAAAATAAAAGCACAGATCGGAATAAATTTATTTGTTCGTATAATTATCATTTATATCAACACCGAACACCGTGCGTCGACCGTCGCCGGCGGAGTCTGAATATCACGCAATCGAGCTTTAATAATCGTGAAATCCATTCAATCTAACGACCCACCTATTGGGCCTGATTTCGAAGCAGTTTCGTCTCGCGAATGAAACATAAAAAAGTGAAATAAAGTTCGACACCGCCGTCGTCGGTGCCGGGGTTGTGTGCTAATGGCCCCGGCGGATGTCATGTAATCTAGCCCGGTGTATCATTTATCACCTGCAGCCGGTTCGGTGAGGTCGTCCGCGTCCTGACCCGGCCGTGGCGACTCGTATTGATGGTGTGTAAATGTGTGGCGGCGCCGAAAAGCCGAAACTTTCACCCTTGCGAACGGTGCGATGTTTAACTAGACGTTGCCAGCTATCGACAGCAATGATTCTCAAAAGCACGCATAATGTTTCATTCTTCGTTTTGGACTCTGTTTCACCTTTATCTACCATCGATTTGTACACACACACACACACTACGCGTGAAGTGGTGGGAAAGTTTATTGAGGAAGTAAAAATAACTTCGTTGGTGGAGACGCCTGGTGGCGTGTGAGAAATAAGTCGAAGTTGAGAACTTTAGCGAACAACATTCGCTATGCGTTTGCTAAAGAAGTGAAAATCACCACCGTAGAGCTCGCGTGAATGATGACATAATGGTAGGGGAAATGTATACAAAGAATAGTCATGTCAAAAACGAGTGAAACCTGAAAACACAATGTGTGCAATACATTAATGTACATTTTTTCTACATATTTTATGTATATCATAGAAAAAGAAAAAATAAGACCAGCCAAGAAGAAAAACAATACTAATCGCTCAAATTAACTGTAGTTTTTTTTTAAGAACAAAACATATAATCTCAACTGCTCTCGGATACGTGACCCATGCCTGGGATCGAACTTTATTAAATCTATCGTCATTTTAGGAGCCATTTTTGTTGAAAAAAAAATACAAAACTGATGAGATTGGAAAGATAAATTTTTCTCATTCTTCACAAAACAATATTAAAAATCCCTGCTCCCGTGTTTGCAGCTGTGCGTGTCTCGTAAACTTTAATACGTCCATCAGCGTCCTGGCGGATGATTGTTCGTCCAGGAGATCGATTACAAAAATAAGGAGAAGAAGAGTGGCGAAGGAACCAGCAGCTGGTGGTTGTAACCGCTTGTAATGATGATTGTTGTTCGCGAGGTGACCGTGCGTTCGGGTCAAGCACATGGACGTTCTGGTGTGCTGGGAAGATTTGCCGCCACCGAGCCATGGACTATATCAAGATCGTGTGAAGCACGCAAACCAGCGACAACAACAGCAGCACCATCGGGCACGCAAGGGCAGCATATTTTACGACTATACAGGCGCATCACAAACGAACACTCGTGGGGAGAAAACGAGTACCGGAACAAATCGAACCGGTAGTGCTCGCGGATGTCCTCAAGAGAGTGAAATACATCCTGGGTCTGCTGGGAAGGGAGAAAGAGAGAGAGAGAGAGAGGGAGTCAATGCGGGAGGTGAAAAAATATATCACTCGCCGCACGTTGTACGTTCTTTCGTTCGTTCTCAAACCATCCTTCTGGTCGGTAAATCATGTTCACGTGCCACGTTCGCTGCAAGCGGTGTTGAGACCGGCGAAGGTCAACGAATTTTGCCCGTAAACCGATTAAACGCTAAGCAGGACTTGGCGCAGGCCTGCAACTAGACGCCATTTTACTAACCCAACCTAACCGAACTGACCAACAGTTGGCTAACGCTTCGGGTGTTTGATCGTAATTCTTAAATGATGGTTCCGTTTTGCATTTTTTTTGCTATCTTTGCAACAGGAAAGCGAGTGGGAAAAAATCATCTTTAATCTGAATCTGAGCGAAGCATGATGGAAAAGTTCTTCACAGTGGGTCATTGGCAAGCAGTGAGAAATTGGTTGATTGAATGGCATTTCTTATGAGAGCTTGAAACATTTCACATAAAACAAAATTGACTTTTCTTTTAATATTTACTCTCAACAAAATCCTATCCTTCCTTTTATAAACATGTATTGAAGATATGTTTATATTGCCTTTTGACCACTGTGCGCTTGTGGCACGGGTGAAAGATGATGCAGATTCTTATTTTCTCATTTCACCCGAGCGTCTCACCGAACAAGCCGCCTTTTTGTGTGGCTCGTTCGTTTCCCAACCCCAACTGTTACTGTTGCGTTACCCACGATCATCGCAACCGCGCGCTAGCACGCACCGTGAACGGTTGAAGAATAGCAGAAGCAGATTGCCGCTACCGACCGCTTCTCGTGCTCGAGCAGCCTATCGTATTACCCGGCCGGGCCGGTGCGGTGTCCCCCCTCACTGGCTGGCCCAATTTTCGCACGGTGGTAAACCCACGAAGCGGCCAAAGTTTCCATTTCCTCCGTTCCTTTCCCCGGACGTGGAGAGAAATAAATCATCTTATCATCACGATTCATCTTCCACGTCCGGCCCCTTCAGTGACAGATAGACAGACGGCACAAGGTTATGCGGGGCAGAAGGGGGAGAATTCGCGAATGATGCTAGCCGAACAAGAAGCTAGAACAACATCAAGTGTATCTTTTTCGAGTGCGTTTCGAAATCACGGATTCCGTTCCGTTCCGTCCGTACTGTCTGTCTTTTCAGTCTTCACAGCCACCCGCTGCGCGAGTGATGTTGATGATGATCGCGTAGCATAAATCGTTTTTCGCTCACAATCCAGCGATTTGTAACAATAGTTGCCGGGCAGGAGGGCACACGGGCAGGAGGGGAGAGCGTGTGGAAACGAATTTGATGCTTCGAATTGGAATTCACGTCCAAGCGAAGCTTTTACTCGCCCGTGGGCTTTGATCTTGCAACGTGCGCAACGCTGGTAGAATAAAACATTAATCGTTTGAAACCGGTTTTGAAGGGGAAATGTGTTTTTTTTTTCTCTTCCGGGTAGCGTTTTTTATGCTGAAAAAGTAGTTTAAACTTCAAAAAAACTTTATAAAATGTTGATTATGGTGACACACAACTTATTTCTGTTACATTTACTCCATAACAGTCTTGAGCTTTCAGCTAAGTATTGCATGGTCCTTTGATGATTGGTTTGTTTGTTAATAAAAAATGCGTCATAAAATTTAGGCAACCAGAAAAGTGTTTCATTGCTTGCCGTTCGATTACATTTTCATGGAAAGTTATACACCACGAGCGTAGTTTCGTAATCAAATCTTATCATCGAGCGCTTTTAATCTAATGCGTCTTCCAGGAATCTGCAATCATATTTTTAATAAAATCTAAGTCGTTTTATCCACCATCCTACAGTTTTCTAGATTCTCCTGACATACGTTCAGGCATTGCACATTACGAGGGCTTCCTTGGAATTAATTTCATGCACAGTGATTTGCATTCCGAGATCAAAGTTCTCGGTGACATGAAGCGTGCATAATGCGATACACACGCCACGCCACCAGCGCTATATGCCGAATAAAGTAATCAGAAATTGGTCAATCAGAATTGTATCAAGATTATCGTGAATTCTATTCATACCATTGCCATCGGTGACGGGGATGGGAGAGGTGTTTCTGCATTCATTGCTCCGCCAGTCAAATCACCTGAGGCTCCGGTGGACGTGTGTGTTAGTGAATGGTCATCCAAGAATCAAATCTAATTAAAACTTGCGATACCTCGCGCTGCACGGTGTTCCAAAAGGGAACGCCATAAATCATTATTAGCACATTATCCCTCGTTCGGGTGTGTCGAATCGAATTCGCTGGGTGCAATTTCTGATCTTTACGAGGCGTCAGATGGGCCGATGAATTGGGTGATAGGCCGCACGCCTGCCCACATCGACATTACGTGCGTGATGAGCGATGAAAAAGGAATTAAAGTTGGATTGAGCGACGCACAAACACATGCGGTCGCACGGTTGAGATCTGTGCTTGTTACAGATGATTTTTTTTTCATCTCTTCTACCACTTCTCCCTGCTGTAGCTTTCCCACCGTGTGTGAGCAAGGACTCAAAGTATCAAATTGTTGTAGTGAGCTAATACGATTTTGATTAACAAAGTTTAATAACTTTCCCTCCGGACAAGGACAGGTTGTGGCCACGGCCATGGTGAGGTTAAATTTCCGGACGAGGTTTCATATTGATGGGGATCCACTCTTTCTCCTGGAGCGTCTTAAGGGAACGCAGTCCCTCCCGAAGGTAGGCTTAGCGGTGGAATTTAAATCGAAAAATGGTGAAAAAAAACACCCCGCACACGAACAAAGACGCGCACGCTCGCGTTCCATGTTTACAAAAGTTTATGGAAGAGAAGATTGAGGAGAAAATAAAATGTACTTCATGCGTGGCAAACGATGAAATCGGTTGCTTTATTCCCTCGATTAACCCACCCGGCAGTCCCCGGGCGCAACACCTCCCACGCTGATGACAAACTCGGGCCGGGAAGCGGGAATTTATAAACAGCCGGATCAACGTTATCTATTTTTAATTGGGTTCAACTCAGCACCGGAGTGACGGCTTCGGTCGGGCGGCTGCCGGTGATTGGGTTAACTTCTCTTATTGTGGTCTAATGATAGTCTAATCCATCTTGTGCTCGTTCGGTCGCACATTCTGCTTTCCACCCAATAATCCCTTCACGCTCACGAGCGACTCAGCGAACTTTGTGCATTTTGTCCCGATATAATTATTTAATGGCTCGGTTCAGGAGCGATCCGTTTCTACGATGCTGCAACACCTGGCTGGGCAGTGGCAGTTGTCGTTCTATTGTTATATTGATGGGAGTGGAGTGAGTAGAGATAGAGTGCGCTGGTCACCGTTTAAAGCAAATGAAGAAAGATGGGACAGTAATTTTATACTTGATTTAATAATAGAAATTAATCTTCATCACTTGACGAAGGACAGAAATTCGAAGCTCGAGAGTATGCTACTCAAACTAAAAATAAATATTATTCATTAGCCTGGATGGCGAGTTCAGTTGATAGACGTAACTGAAGCGTAATTCTGTGCTAGCATTATCTTTCGTTTTACTTTTATTTTTTACATGCTTTTTTCCAATTTAAACACGTTAAAAAACACAAATCCTGTTTCCTTTAAAATGAAAAATCTCACCACCTCATCTTCATCACCGTTCGTTTCACCATTACGTGTGCCCTAGCCCTTACCGTGCACAATCACCTTCAGCAAACAAGCTGTAACAAGCTGTAATCCCGGGTTTCGTCATACGCGAACCCTTCTTCCCCTCCAACACACACACACACACACACAACCTGGGATGACAAAAGCTTCACGGTGCTAAGTACCGTACCCCATATAACCACGAATCCAATCCGGGGACTCGGGTGCCCGGCGTACTGGATTATTCGTGTCACGTACGTCTAATCTCTTCAAATGAACAAAATACTGTTTGATATCTCACGTGGCGCAGGTTCTTCCCGGAACGGCAGAAAGGCGGTTTTGTTATTTTTTTTTGCTTCATCTTTCTCTCTCTCTCTAACACCAAAGCAAACCATGCCAACAACCGACGGACGACATGGAATTGAAACAATGTCCAGCCGTGGAGAGTGGAAGCCGCGGTTCGCGAATCTCCACCCTCGACAGCGATTGCCGCCTCCCGGAACCCCTTTTAAAGTTAAGCCGAACGGGATTAGGGTTGGGACCCTATCAGTGCTGGCTGCAGTCGCTCCATTTTTGAGGAGGAGAAAAAAAACAAACCCTTCCCCAAACACAAACACACACACAAAGATGGATCACAAAGACCGAAACCTAGCTCTGTTCTAAGCTCAACTAATCCGAATGGCGGGATGCACATTCGTCTCGCGGATTTGATTCCAAACTCGGGTTGATCACAACAGGACCAGCACCGAGATCCAGAATTGTACCTCAAGCTGACCCAACAAAGGTTCGCTTATTTTGAAAATAAAGGTTAAAAAGCTGAATTAGGACCGGATCGGGTACCCAGGATCGTGGGCTGGCTAATTGTAAGTGACACCCGAACATGTGTACGAACATGGTTCAATGCTGAAAGCTAGAAAATGGGAACATCAACATGTCCCCAGTCAATCCAACTTCAGCTGTGACTTTTTTCTCCAGCGAGCGAATTAAATCTACAGAACAGATACTCCCGATCACTGTTCCACACCCGATCTAGTCGAAGTTGGGTTAGGAACGGGAGTGTGCAACCCGTGAACGATTTCGTGATTGTGCCAGTGGCGCAAAGTTTTGCCACTAAAAGCCACGGGTGGGAAGAAGGGAGCCGACTCAGCTGGGTGGAGACAAAATTAAGAAAAGGACACGAGCAACTACAACCATCAATTGAAGTCACCGGAGTCCGGCTTGGATGGGTGTTTTGGGTGGTGGGCGACGGGCAGTGTGACAAGAAAAATGGGTAAAACATTTTCCCTGGTTTGAAGTTTTCCTTCAGTTCTGGTGCTCTCTTTTCGCCTCCCGATTCTCTCCCTTTCCTTGCCAGTGCCATTTCATAACTGTAATAAATGTTTTGTTGTAGAACATTAGACGATGGTTTTGTTCTCCATTATGGTAGGGTTTGGGTATGAAAACCGGGAAGACAATCGAGCACATCCGGGTGGGAGGGTGGGAACAGGGAGCACAGCGCAGCTTCGTCGCAACGTAAAGGCGGCTGTCGATGGCTAGTGAAAGCACGTTGATGAAGTGCGCTCCACTTGCGCTGGGCGCTGCTGATGGAAAAATGGTGCACATTCTTTCGCTGCCGCCGGGCGGTGCAGCAAACTTTCGTCATATTTTATTGGTTTCGGGTGCGGTTTGGAGCTGGGGGCGGTGGTGAAAAGTGCAGTCGTGCCGGGTTTTCTGGACACAATCACGTAAGAAACTTTCACCCTTCCGAGCGGGTCGGACATGGTTCATGGTTTCAGGTTGGCAGTGGATTCAAACCCGCCGCCTCCTTTTGCTCTCAAATAAGATCCGAGCCCCGCTCCGCTCGGAAAGGTTGGAAAGAAGCACACACAAAAAAAAACCCCACGATGGATTATTTGTTCGAAACCGACCGTAGGTGGGGCCGGTGGGA
The DNA here is from genome assembly GCA_000473445.2 of Anopheles farauti. NCBI lineage: Eukaryota > Metazoa > Arthropoda > Insecta > Diptera > Culicidae > Anopheles > Anopheles farauti. The sequence continues at coordinate 10,384,585 of KI915043.1, read as the reverse complement.
TGTAAAGCTCTCATCGCTCGTTAAGAGCAGTGTGGAGAATGAATATGCTTCCCAGGCGCTTCGGTGCAGTACAAGCATTGGGGAAAGTTCAAATAACAATGACGAGAAAAATGGGCATCACTTTGCAGCCATAATTGAACATATGTTTTGACCGTATTATGATGTTCGTTTAATGCCACCGCATTGAGCGAGTGACGTTCACAAATGCATGGCTGGTGGATGGAAAAAGGCTGTTAAATATAGGATTTCTCTCCATTTTAGGGCAAATAACTGATGGTGCATTTTTGGTAAAATTTTTTAAATTAATTTATAAAATATTCTTTAAAATCTCATAATTGAGCCGATTTTTGCACTCAAAATCGACTCGTTTCGGAGCATTTCTCTTCCGTGAACTGCCATCCATTTAATGCCTCAACCAGCTGCACTAATGAGCAAAACCCATTATCCACGTGCTCGCGATCGTATTTCCTTCCCGCAGAGCCAAATTACGCGATCGCATCGGCACACGCCAACGCGCCAGCAATAACATCATCGACAGCAGCAGCAGTAGCAGCAGCATCAGCGTCAGCATTCCACCAGCGGGAAACATAATTCTAATCGTCGAAGCAATTTAAATAAGTGCCTATCAAATTATCAGCAGACGGACATTTTAATACGCCAAATACGCCGTACCGACAACGCCGTGGGCTGTGTGCGGTTTTCCGGTCGTTCATTTGTTTTATTTTTTCTTTTGCGAAAAGCAAAATTTAAATTGAAAATCCAGCCTCGGGAAGAACAAAACGGGAAAAATGAACGCACGAACAAGACTAAGAACGTAAAATTCTGCGACCGTTACGCATTGCTGCTGCTGCGGGTGCGAGAGGGAGAGAGAACATCGTTAATCATCCCACCCGAAAAACCCATCCCGGGCAGGCACGCGAGACTCTCGTTCGGCGCTCGATGGTAAAGGCAAATTATGGTGGTCATAATTATTAAATTTGTGGAAAATCGTAATCCCTATCTCCGAACGGACCTGTCGCTCCCGCCTCTACCGCATTCTGCGACCGTTTCGGTGTAGGATTATCGGTTGATTGCTCCTGTGGTACTGGGTGGGAGATGGGAGGGGAGTGCAGTTTCGTGCAGATGCCAACGGGTCGTTACTTTACCACGCCGGAAGGAAGGCTGGCGGCAGTAACGGGTTGAAGAAATCGTTCGAGGACGATTCCGTGCGTTATCTTGATTTTTGATTGAAGGGTGATAATCGCCATCGGGAGAGCTTTGAGGATGGAGGTGAAAGAGGCACACCGAAAGGCGGTACATCTCACTGCCCAGCGGCGTATCGGCGCGGGCTAATCATTAGTCTAATTGCCGAACGTTAGAGGCAGCATCAAATGGACGGTTTAACCGGTGCGTAAAGTGTAACACTTCGACAGCGCATAAATCGGGCGATTGGAATCGGTGAAGACATTTGCGTGTTTCGCAGGAAAGTTTAGTCAGTTTTACGCTTGTAATATTTTAATAGTGAATTTGTCGATTGATAATTACTTGGTAGTTATGAAAATAAATCACTGCTTAAGACAATTTTCAGTGAATCACTCCATTTCGTGCGAATTTAGTTTATTTTCGTGTCTTCCAATACTTCAATACGAAAGAGAATTTGCGTCTTTTTTACAAGCAAAAACAAGTTTTAAAATTACGCCTAAAGTATACAATACCATGCAAATTTGTTGAAGGGCAGGAGTAAATTATAAATAAAAATCAAGCCCAGTCCAAAGGTGGGCTTTCATTTCTAACAACTACTCATTTTAGGTAGTTTAAAAGGGTATCTTTTTCAAAGTACAAAAGAGAAACTAAATCAATGAAGCTAAGAAGTAAACCATTTCGTAATTTAAACCCCTTCCGTACACCACTTAGCATCTTGCAAGGTTGCACGGTTACACACGATTGATAAATTTTCGCCCCATAAACCAAGCAATTATTTGCAACCGCCTATTTTGTTGCAACAAAACCACACGCGGCACCCACTTGATGAACGATCCCACGGCGTGCCGGGCCGTACTTGGTGGCGCAGCACACTAAATACTTTTTGACACACCAGCCACACAGATTCCTTTGTGGCAGATGAGCGTCCTGCGTCGTCCCTCTCCTTCCCTCGCCACCGCTCATTATGATGCTCCACAGAAACCAGGCGCGAGTGCGTTGCGTCCCGGTGTAAATTTCCACCGTTTGGCGAAGCCTTTGCACGTGCATGCGCACGGTGGTAAATAAATTTCACCAAATTTATTGCACGCTGATGATAGTTATAGACCATCACACCATCGTGCATCGTGCGGGGCGGAGTGGAAAGGACGACAAAGTTAGACGACAGTCGGCCCGACGGAATGATGCACGATCGGGCTTCGGGTGGAAGGTTCGCGTGATGCATCGTACTCGGAAGGCAAATTGATGTTGCACCGGTGGTGAGCAGCAAACTGTGGTGGAAAAAAAATCGCCTCACCACTCCCCGGGAATACCAACACTTCAATTCCCGCTCGCCCTAAAACATAATGCCCTTCGCTACGCTTCTGTGAATTTTGGGAGCGGAAAAAAAACCCAACCATTCGAGGCCGATTCTGGGCAATACGCAGATGCAAACTCTTTCGCACCTCGCACCACGGGCAGCAGATGTTTTGTTGAATGTTGAAATTACAATTTATTTACCACCCCCTCCCTGATGCCTGTGTGTGCGTGTGCATGGAGGAGCGCTTTCGACACGGTCTGGTCAATGTTTACCCAAACCGACCGGAATGAATTTGATTCGATTGCACTTGTTTTTTTTTTATTACTACCCCAAAACGGTCCGGATGCAACAAATCGACCGGGAAATATTCACCAGCCTTCACGCGGAGCTTTCCGGCAGCCCCTGTGAATGTGTATGCAATTCGTATTTTATTTGATTGTGTGCATTTTTATTTGCGCCCTCAAATATTGTTGTACACTCGAAAGCTCAAACTCATCGATTGCGGCGTGATTTTTCGTGAAAAGGTAATTTATTGAACAATCGGTGAAACACGCCCGTGCACACTCACTCACCCGGGCGCACCAGTTTGGGCATGTTTTATTTGAACAATTCCCCCGTTTTTCCCCGCTCGGTAAAGCAGCCAACGTGGTAAAATTTATTGTTTTTCCATTTGAAACTAAACATTAGCAAACGTTGGCACGCGGCGGCCCAACGAGAGCCCGGAGTAAAAGGTTTGGAAAAATAATATTTTCTAGTCAGTAACGCACACGAGGCTTTTCCGAGAAATGAGGTCCTTTTCACCCACTCGAGCAGTATCGCGATCAATTGAGCCGTGAACACGGGTAGGCGAAAATGATTTGCTAAACACAATACACCGGGCACCGAATTTCCGGTTGAGCGAAAACTGCTCGTACGGCTCCTATTAATCCCGCGAAATGTCAACAAATTCGATAAAATGAATCGTTACTCGCAGCTCTTGAGCGTGTGATTGTGTGCGTATGTTAGGAGGCAATTATAAGCCCTGTATACAGGACTGGCATTGGCTCAGGTATTCTAAGTGAAAACACATTTTAACTCCTCCCCCCTCTTTTCACGGACGTGATCGTTCACGGAACGTTTGTTCAAAAAGTGACTAAAGTGGTGGTAATTGATCACATCTCTTAACACTACGTTTTACTCACACGTTCACTCATGCGTTGGGTCGTTTCATGCGTGGTTTTTCCTTTTTCTACACGCGAAACTTGTGTTCTTTTATTTTCCCCCACCCAGTGTGTTTGATCGCTCGTGCCCTCTCGCTCGCTCGCTCCAATCGCTTCCCGAGCGCGCGTTAGTTTTTCGGTACGATAGCGACCGGAAAATCGGTACATGCGGCGTGTTCATTGCCATGACACCTCTCAAAACCACGCCGCATCGATGCCGCTGTGGAAAATGTGCTCTAATGGTTGTGCCCGCCTGCCTCCTACCCGTGCGTCCTTTCCTCCTCCACGTGTATCCACCCAGCAACAGTACCATTAAAGAGACTTCCCGGTAAACTAATTAATACCGAATATTTCTCTTTGAAGTCAACCGAACCGTTCCCGAGGCCCAGGAGTGAGGGATGCAGTAGCAACAGCGTTTGCTTGCTCCAGACATCCCTCTCGAATGTGTCATATTTGGCTCGGTCTGTGAGCGCTCCGCACCACCGCCGGTAGAAATAGGTGCACGATTTTTAACGAAATTATGATGCAAATTGAATTAATCACACTTTTTATACATTTTTTTCCAGGGTGTCATTTTATTGACAAGGTTATGTTGCTTACTCCAATCTACTTTCATGTTAACGTGGAAGATGTTCTGTCTACAGATGTATAAATTTGCATGGAGAAAGATCTAAGAAAAAAAAAGTTCTTTGTTGTAATATATTTAGTTGTTTTGTCTTAAAAATAATGTCTCATTCGTTGCAATCAAACTCTTCTTAAAACAAAATATGTTACGATGCATCACTCCTCGGAATTCTGAACAACACCAATTTACCAAGAAATTATGTGCACTTTGCCTTAAATTCCTGGTTAAAAAACACATATGGTATGGTAAACTCTATCACAACATGTTCGTGGAAACGTTTTGATGAAATCTCTATCGTTCCAACTTTTGCGTTCGATAGTTCCGATTGGAAGAAAATGTTAATATTCCAAGACCACGTTGAATTAATTTCACTACCGACACACACCGCATTTGTGAAATGCGGCATCTATACCGATGGCCTGCAAAATAATTTAAGCCGAAGTCACTGAAGGGCGATTTCCAGGAACTGTGAAATGGCAACTGGCATGTTGCTAGCGTCGGAAAATCGGAACCATACAGTACACCGCATACAGACACCGTGGCATGTAATCTTGTCATTCCTCAATGTCGCCACTGACGTGATGTGTTGTTGAAACTACGAACGGGGGAATCCTCACGAGAGCACCGTTCCCCGGCGCTAATGGATCGGTCGGTTGAGTGTTTAGAAAGTAAATTATCGCACATCCGGCACGGGAGCATGGGTTTCCGGTGCATTCCCAAATTCCCTGCGCTGCGGAACGGTTGCATCTCTAATAAAATAATGAAGAAGTCATCCTTCGCTGACAGCGGGTTGACGGACTGGTTACACTGACTGAGTACGGCGGTACGATCTGTCCGATGGCTGAACGAAGCCGATGCTGATTGGAACGTTCAGCTGGATGAAGTTTTAATGCAGTTGAGTGAATTTGTCAAGGGCTGTCTGGTGTTAGCGTGAAATAGATTTATTACGATGCCACAGGTCACAGAAAACCGGCGGCTGACATGTGTTAATGTTTATTTGATTGCGGTTTATTCCTCGGGAAATGGTGGAGGGTTCAAAATTTTCGTTTAAAAATTCATTCTCACCTATCGTTTTTGGTTTTTCGGACCACAAAGAAAAACGTTCGCTGCAATTGCTAGCCATTTACCCGCTCGTAATATGCTCATTAATTCTTCAAACGAACATTTAAAGAGCATCGATGGATGAGTGTGTGAGTGAGTCGCTCATGTCTGTTTGGCTGGAAAACCATAAAGCTCATTAATAAAATATCGAAGGAAAAAAAGGAATCGTCCGATAACTCCGATAAACCCCGTTCCGGCTCTGCCATATTAGCTTCCGTCACTAAAATGGTGATCGAAGAAATCGATGGTTTTAAAGTGGAAACGGTCATTAATAGCCCGCCGATGGAAGCGCGCTTTTTCTCGATTTTCTTTCTGTCGTACAATTTGCCGGACAGCAGTTGGTTGGGAGATGCCGGGACTGCAATGAGCATGAATATTCATACGGCGTGATTAACATGAATTCCGTCGGTTTTCATCATGTTCGTGCCCCATTTCATGCTTCCACGGTTATTTATGGTCAGTTTGTGTGGCTGTACGGGCTCCTGGTGCGTGTGTGTGTGTATGTTTGCCTGTCCGGGTCTGCAACCTTCGTCCATCGTAACCCGGCATTAGCAACCGAAGCGGAAAGCCACGTGCACGTGCACGGCAATTAAAGAAGGTGACAGAAATTTGTGCGTTGGAGGTTGAGAAATGGTGCGCTTTAAATCACCACGACCGCAGCCGTGTCGAAAAGCCTGGTTGACTTATGGGACGCAAGGGATATTAAACACAGGTTTTCTGTTCCCGTTCCCAGAAAGCTGGAGAGCATTTGAGTGGTCAAGGTTTGATAGTTGTGAGTGGTTTGTTTAGTTTATGTGATTTAAAATTATCTACAAGATTTTTACTTCATTTTTCATCCAAAGCACTACTATCAATAACCAGTAGTAATCGTATATTTTGCACAACTAAATCTTAATTTTAACAAAATGTTAAAGAGATTATATCAATCTTCGTACTAACTGAGTTCCGTTCACATCTCAAACACGTGACAGTAACAGCCGAGATCATCTTCATAGCTCCGCCAAAAGACAAACGGCTAGTGGTCGGATTAGTTGGGAAAACAGAGCAAAATATGATTTATGATTTTATCGTGCTCAACGATCGCCATTCACGGCATCCACTACCTGGAAGGCAAACAAAACACTGGGGTTTGTTCGCGAGGTAACCGACACACTTGGCACTAATTAAAGCAGGCGCTGCTTTCACTCGTACCGCTGATACGCCTGAATGTATGCAGCACCGCAAAACACACGCACCTTTCGACGCCCAGAGAACGAAAACCAACACGCGCTTGCTCACTGACAGGTGTTCTGATGAGCTGCTGGCTCTCACACACACACACACACAGGGAGGATGAATACACTCGGTGTAAATTAGTTTTTAACTTAGGGGTAGATAAAAACATCCCGTTAGGAAAGGAGGCAGGATCGGTTTTCAGGTAAGTGACGCCTATTCAGCCAACCTTCGTAGCTGTAGAGAATCATTCAGCGGGTGTGCTATTCTTGGAGAGCGAATAAAGCAGCGGATCGAATAGGAGAACACGCAGTATTAGGCTTTGTGTTTGTGAACACCCGCTGCAAAAACATGCATAACACCGCAAGGGATGACAAGCGATATTCACCACTGGTCTCCATCTTACCGTTGAAAGGTTTTATTTTTTACAAACCACTGGCCGCGTGGGATGAAAACGTCCCCCTGTCAGTGACGGAACTTTACGCTATTTTTATAACGAAAGCGCATTGATGCAGGCAATCAATGTAGTGCAGCAGCAGCAGCAGCAACGACGCAGAGCTAGCTCATCTCAGCACTTTCATCACGCTGACGCTTGCATTACACCTAGCACACGATGTGCGTGCTTGCAAGGGCCGTTTGTGTGTGTTTGTGAGAGAGACGCTGCACCGTATCTCACACCTTCCACGAAAGGGTTTATTGTGTCGAGCACATATTGCTTTTTCCACGCAATTTTCGATGCATATGCGATGCTGGTGCACCATCGTAAGCGGCATCTGAAAAGCGTGCCCTCGATGTGGGACGACACTATCTCGAGCTAATAGGTAATTAGCTTCGCCAAGCGAGCCATGCCAGCCGGGAACGGTACCGAGGGCGGGCGGAACGAGCGACTGAAGATGCTTAAGAAACTATTCCAAGTAGCAACTTTGCATGGGATAACATGTGTTCGCGTCGGTGTCGATGCTAGAACGGCACGACCGGTGGCTTCATTACTTCGCGCAGGTAATAAGGAGCACGTGGAAATATTGCTGTAAAGCCGGAGAAGAAACGTACCGTAACACTCCCAGAACGCCCGAAGGATTGATACATAATTAACATTTACAAGCGTGCACCAGGGATGGGACGAGTTTAGTGTATCTGTGGTTTGGTTAAAAGGAAAAAAGGGTTTTCTCAAACGGTTATTACCCTTGTGTTGAGAAAAAGTGTGGAAAGATATATCATATGATTTTTTATTTAAATTTTATTCCATTTTTCATTTTGATTTTCTTTCAACGATGATATATTACAACTTTTAAATTTTATACATCAATGTTTCCATTTATTTGGACCTGTTCAAGTCTTCTAATGGTTGAAAAGATTCTTTTGAGAGGCGAAAACTGAAAGAGATCATCGAAATTTCCTCCCAAACTCTAGGAAATGTTACCCAAAGTAGAGATAATCTATTGCTTGTTAAGTTATACTTTTAATGATGCAAACATTTGCCAGGTATGATAAAAAATAAAGATACAGATTTGTTTTCAAAGTGAAAAATCATGCAAGCAATAAATGATCTCTTTATTTTCTTTACATAAATCAATGAAAACGAAATCAACTCCATGGCAAGCATATATCAAACCAAAGTACTTTGCAACATACTTGTTGTGCTGTTACAAACTACCCACCCGAAGACTTGAGTCCATAGCCTGGGTCGGTGTTAACGGACACAGTGCATTACGGTCCGGTTTCACTGCAGCCGACGTGCAACTGACCGTTTTCTAGCGTAAACCGTGAGCGTATCATGTGCCGAGAGATTAGTGTTTTCTGCGTGCTTTCTTGCGGGCACGTTCACTCATTTGCCGGTTTTGGAAGATGACGTCGGGCGTCGATTCGCTTCTGTACTTTCAGCATGACCCACCGCCACCGTCCGTTACCGAGCGGAAATCTTCTGCTGTGAGCTGAATACATAATTCATCAAATGAGCTGCGAGGTATGCTGTATGGATCCTTCCTGCGTGACAGAGGCATTAGCGTTACAAAATCATCTCCCGCTCCCGAAAACCGTGAGGAGCACCAACGGCTTCGCCTGCCGGAAATGCGAAACGGATGCCTCAGATTCCTTGCCCACATACACGGTCACACACTCACACACACACATACACGTACGCATGCACGCAAGTGGAGACATATCCGGTACTGCTTCCGGGAAGACGAGCGGACAGCTGAGGCTGACAGCTTAAACCGATTTGCAATTCCAGGTTTGGTGTTTTTCCGTACCTCTTTGTTGCTGCTGGCTGGGAATTGGAAAACTGGCAAAACGCAAAACTTTATTCACATAGCGTGCATGTATGTGTATGAGTGTGTGTGTGCTCGGTGAGGGTGACTCTCGAGATTCCGATTTGCATCCGCACCCGTTCGGACAGTTTTGACCATTTAGCAGGCAGATGGCCAGTGATTGTGGTCATCAGCAATCAGCATTCCACCGTTTTCGGGGATCGGGCGAGTGAATTTTTGACGATCCGTTCCCAAAACCCGGTCCGGGATCGCCATGGCCACCGCTGGACGGCACTTTTTTCGACGGTTTGACGGTGTGCTAGCTCGAGGGAAGGGCAGGTTAGGCCACTAATTTTTGCCTAATGGAATTACAATGCAAATGCGCTCGAAACCGGTTTCGGCTGGGTTCGAGTTGCGGCAGGATGGAGGACGACGGTCCAGTTCAATCTACTCGTTTGTTCTGTCGTGTCCTACCGAGCCGGCACGGACCGGGTGCGGGATACGGCCATATGCCACTCATCAGTATTCACGAACTCTTTGCAGGAACGTTGACGATTTGATGGGCTGTGTGGCTCGACTCGATACGGGTTGCTGCTCATCGGACGTGTCGAAAGTCGTGCCGGGGTTTTCGAGGGGTTTTTGGTCGTAAAGTTCGTACTTTATTGTTCGCTCCGCTTGAGGTTAGTGTATGCAAAGTGTGTTTGGAGTCTCTGATCATTCGTCTTCGTCGTTGTGTTCGGTACCTTTCAAACAGGTACGAGGTGCGAGTTAAAAATCATGTATGGGTGAAAAAGGATGCGGAGATTTTCTTTACTCTAGAAATGAAATGATTTAATTTCATAACAAAATACTAGAGATGATTAGCTATCTAATGTCTGTCCATGGTACATCATCAGATGAGTACCTATAAAATTTTTGGTTAAGCAACCTAAGCAACCTAAAGTATGTGAAGTGTTCGTTCTAACGCATTGCATAACTTTAGGCGTAAGTTAGTCGAAATGGGCGAACAAAAATGCTGTTTACAGAATTTGATATTTAAGTAAGTGGCGATAGGCTACTAAATGAACTACAATTCCTACATCTCACTAATCACTGCTCTCTTCAAATGCCTGTACAATCCTTCGAAACAATTCCAAAAAAACCCTCCTAGCCAAACCACTTTCCCACACATTCGAAAAGCCGACAGTCATAGGACAAACTTTGCACCCGAGCAACTGCCGGTAGCTTTCGGTCGCCTTGAAAAAAAAAAGCCACCACTTAATGCACGCCGCTTGCATTTGCACACAGTGAGCATTTCAGCTACGCGCGCTTTCGGTTGTGTCGTAGCGCGTGGTGCCATAATTCATAACTTCATCGCACGACATAAAGTAACTTTCGCTGTCCAAAAGTTTTTCAACCGCTCGCACACTCGCTTACACATAGACACACATACATTAAGCGCAACAAATGGGGCAATGCAACAACTGCTGGCCCAAGGGTTTCGTTAAGGGGTTCCGTGTGCACCGGAAGCGTTTGTGCATGCAAATCCCATCCAGCTCCGGACGGGAGCGAGAAAGAGTGCACCGGAGAGCAGCAGTAAGAGGCACAATTAAAACGGCTTAATGCCAACACTTGATGCGAAGTTTTCAAATCTGCCTGCCCCGGCACGCCAGTGTTGCGTTTTTTTTTGTCCACCCGAACCGGCAAACGGAACGGGTGCCATTTCTTAGCGGAATGCTCCACGAATGGTACTGAAAATTTGCCGATTCTACTGAGCCAACTTTTCCACTCCCCCTGTCTGCCAGATCCGACACACCGCATCGTGCTGATGCCGCCCGGCCAGGTTGGCCATTTCGGTGTAATGAATGGAAAATAATACGTAATAATTATCTTAATATGTAATAAAACGGCAGCATCGGGAAGGACATGGTTCGTTTCGCAACGGAGGTTGCTGCAAAAAAGCAGCACGTCGGTACCGAAAGAACCGGGAGCAATAAAGAAAAGAAAAAAAATAATACAGCAAGCGAAACCAGCATTCCCAGCAGTGAGCGGAAGGTGACGGAGGGGAGGGAGGAAAAATTACATTCATAAAAAACGTGCATTCCACCGACTCCTGCTTGCGAACAGTGCGAACGCGGACGGATTTTTCTTTTCCCGCGCGAACGGCAATTGAAGCTCGTTTAAATTAATTTCTACCTTCGACTACATCATCTGGCGACGGTGGTGGCGACCCGTTGGCGACCTGGAGGACGGTGGACGGCCAATGCAAATGAATACGATTGTGCTAAGGATGATTATGATGATGATGGTGATGATCACGGTGATGATAGTATAGGTTGCGTTGCTAGGTACCTAACGGTTGATGTGATTTCTTTTTCTTATCATTTGATAGTTAAACTATGCGGGGCAGTGCTTCGTTCATATTTATTTACAAATGTTCTTTTTTGAGTACAAAATCAAGTTTTATTTTTATGCTTTTTTGAAGGCTTTCTTCAGTGTTCATAATTCCAATATCGGTTGCCTAAACGTTATCTGCTTCACGTTGCTTACAGCATGAATATTATGTCCACAAAAACCTAAAAACGAATCATTGTTGCTAAAACTCTCGTTGAAACCCGTCGGCGAGTATCTTAATATTTAACTCAAACGCACCCACTTTGGTGAATCTTTTGCTTTACATGCTATCCGCTACTCATCCCTTTCATTTTGTTACAAATTCCCCCGAGAGAGAAGCAAGAACCACCTTCAGCCGTTTTTATTTCCATCCTCAACGTAATCTTTACTTATTCACGGAGCAAATCGAAAGGGAAAGAGGCTATCCGCAACCATCCCCAAGACGCTCATCGCTTGCCCATCGGTATCGATGAAAATTTATGAGAAATCGAGCTCCATTCAAGAAGCTTCGGCGAGATTCGGCTAGGCACCCTAGCCCGGGATGGGGACGCATAAAAAAGGATGCATTATTAGTGTATTACTGTGAGATTTTCCATACATACTGTGAGTTTTTTTTTCACTATCGCTCTACCGCTTTCGTTCGTTTTGGTTCAACAAACAACCAACCAAGTTCGAGTGGGAGTATCTGCACAGACAGCCGATTTTGTTAGTTTTCTGGGAAACAAATAAACTACTCGATTCGTCGGTTCGAAGCACGACTGGGACGGTGAAGGGCAATGACTGTCACTGTCGTGACCTTTTTACAATGCGATTATATGGCAGCGAAGGAGTGTTCACGATAGTTCGATCGGGGTGACATTTTGACGCGATTTTGATAACCTTCCCGTGCAGCTGCGATGTAGGTTGGCCGTGACAGAAGAATATGAGGAGTATGCTTAGGTTATAGACGAATATCATTGAACTCAAAATCGTGCTATGAGATGGGTTTTGTGGACTTGTGAAACAATGTGTATAGAAAACATTAAAATGTTATGTCTGATCTTCTCTAGCAGTTCATTTACTTAAAACAATAAAAAATAAATAAATAAAACACTCCTTTTTCCATCGAAAGCACTTCTTTAGACTGCTAATTTCATAAGCAGCACGTGCCAGCCCGTACAATTCCCAAGAGAGTGCTAAAATTGTGCTTCAGCTAATTCTCAACCCAATACAAAAAAGAAGTATCAATAGCCCACAATGTTTACCTCCACTCTTCATCTCAAATGTATCGTCTGTATCATAGAACCAGATTGCTCCTTTGTGTGCCTTTTTCACATTTTTCTGCCAATAAATCATGAATTTTAATCAATGAATTAATTAAATACCCAACGCAGCGCAGCCTCACGGAATCCGCGGCCGAACGGGAAACCGGAAACCAAGCCTCGGAGGGCTGTATGGTTAGGAACGCTAGCCCCGGCTCGGAAGTAAATATTATTGAACTTTCATTTCCCAAACGATCGATGAATTTGAAATCGGTGATGCTTCTTGCGGGCCTGCCAGCGCATAGGAGTGAGATGGGAGCGTGGCGGGAGAACGAGCTTCGAAGCTGGCGGATGCACAGAAGCACAACAAATGATCGATTTCCGACAGAATAGGAAATGGAAAAAGTTTTACAAAACCACTTCAACTCGGGACCGCGTAACCGAAACCGGACGCTTTGCGCTGGCGGCAAAGAGCGTGGGTCCTTTCTCGGTGCTTTTATTTCCTCTACCCTTGTTTGCATAATTTTAAAAGTTTTGATTTAGGAATCATATTCACCCAGCGCCGGGGGCGAAGAAGCACTGTACGGCTCTTTTGTTGCCGAGCTTTGAGCGTATTGTTTGCACGGGATACGGCTTTTTCTATCAATGAGGCAGCTTTCGTGTTATGGGGATAGTTTCACATCTTCAAGCATTATCTCCGTTGCATCGTTTCGGCCTGCGCAAAGTATGAGCAGTAATTGCTAGAAATAATTTTAAAATAATTACTTTCTCAAAATTCTGGCACACGGTTTCACTCACCAACCTCTAACGAACAGTTCCCGTGTCGTTTTTTTTTTCCTATACTACCCTTGTGGTGCACTTTTAATATCCGTAATTTGATCAATCTCGTACTAGCTAGCGTTTTTCCCAGCATCGTACAAAAGTGCATAAAAAACCCGCCACGTTTCCTTCCCTCGCGAGCGGGGTGCAACTTTTTCTCCAACAAATCCCGCTTTTTTTCTTCCAACCGTTACTCGAACGCTTTTCCTCTCCACCCACAGCTCGTGCTCAGGGACGGAGGCTTATCGCACCGTGGATGAGGTGAGTGGTGGAGATTTTTTTTCTGGACGGTAAATTTTATTTTACATGCACATCCCCGGCGTCAAACTTTGTCATAGCCAATGAAGTTTGGGATAGCGTAACGTGATATAACTCAATTCGAGCGAAACCCGACGCCGACCCGCGCGGAATGGTGGCGGAATGTGGGGGGGGAAATTCGAACGAAAAACGAAGCTCGGTTTTTGGAGGGCGAGCTCGTTCGGAAGCAGCCCGGTTGCGCTTCCGTTGCATCCGAGTGATAGTTCGGAAAATGGTTCGAAAAGAGAAGGCGTGTCGGGGGACGCAATGTTGACATTGAAAACGCTTGCCCCAGGAACGATCCCGGAAGCAGAAGAATGTTCAAATTGAATCTTCTCCCCGATGGCGTGCTTTAGAATCTAATCGTGCATGTAATCAAATTTCATAATTCGCTCTTTCTGTCCTTTGGGGAGCTGGAAACTAGCAGGACAGCATAGTGTGGCCAGATTTGTAGTTTCCTAATCGAATCTCGCTGCGGTAGAAGGTTTCACGTGCGTTCACGTGAATCGGCTACTGATTGAGGTGCAAAAACTGAGTTTTTGATTCACACATTTGAGACCCTGTACAGTTCGTTAATGCTATAAAAAACAATAATTAGTGGCAGCATTCTTTAATTCAGCACCGAAAAACACTAATGGTATAAAGCACGACATTCGCTGGGACGTTTATTGATTTCCTCAAAATCGTCCTCGAAGCACCAACGGCAATGTTTGCATGCTGATGACGCAAAACTTGGGTAAACATTCGCTGCCTACTACGCACCACCAAATGACGTAGCTCGAATGGAGCGGAACTGCTCGACTTCCGCATCGAACGTGCTTCAGCGTGATGTATTTGATGGTGGAAACAAATTGACCTTTTTCGGCAACCAATTAGCTCGTGGCAAGCGCCGCTAAGCATTCTTATTAATTCTACGAAATTCGAGCGAATCGAGCATCCCGTGGGAATTGACATTTGAGGTGTTCGGAATCGATTGATAAGCAGTTAAAATACAGCCATGAAGCAAGATTCAACGTTCCCATTCGAAGGGGTGCGAAGAAAAAGGGGTAGACGCTACAGATAAACTGTTAACAGATGCTAGAAGGCATCCGAAACCCTAACGGTCTCGGTTTCCGGGAGCTGCTAGCCCTTTAGCCGTATTTACCGATTTATGTACCAGTAAACTTCCGCTTTCCCCCCGATACAGATCGGACAAACAGCATACATCAGTCCCACACGTGTGCTTGTTTTCGCACGTGAACATCGACTGGACACTCGGCAAAACACGACCAGCTTCGTAATTTTGTTGCGCGCGTAAAATATGCATGAAAAACTGTCGGTTTTAATACGATGGTGAATATTTTATAAAGTTTTTCCGTATTCTTGCCGGCGAGCGCTACCTACGGCCTGCCCGACACGGCTGCCCGTCAATCAGTCGTTCGTTCCGTGTCGTTCTCTAATAGTTTCCACCGCTTTTCATCGGTAGCGAGTCAACTGTGCCGATGGTGATTTGTGAGCTTGCCGGTCGGCGGAGTTGGAGGCGAACACACGGCAGCAACAAACAGCTGCCTGCGCCCTGCGCTGGACAGACACACAACCGATGACCTTTTGCCGGGTTTCAAACATTCATTCTCTGTGGCTTGTTGAGGTTTCTATGGAGAATTTGCGTTGGTTGGTGGCATCTATCCTAGTGCAATGCAGTAATTTACCGTTGAGAGCAAGAGCTTGAGCTTTATCTAGAAAATTGTAGCTCAAAATGGCTTGTTAAGCGTTCAAAATAGGTGCTTAAATTATTTTTATTAAATTTGAAAAGTCTGTAGGAGCGATTTGAAATTTATGAAAAGGATTAAATATTGCGTAAATAGCATACATTTAGGCTGATTAGGTTGAAAAAATACAATGCATAATTCATCATCGTTTTTCAGTTATGTGTTCTAACTTTACCAGAGGATTACAAACTCATTATCTACAATCGTTTAAAAAATCGTTGCAAAACTTCTGCATTAAATTAAAGTACATTACTTTAGTTGGCTTGTTTCGTTATTCAAACTTCTTACAATAAGGAAAATATCAACATGTGAAATGAAAAAAAATCGCATGCAGCGCACACAACAATGACCACCATGCTGAGAAACGCTTTCGCGCATTTCTTGCATCGCCCACAAGGCACGGCAAACTGCAAAGCCAAAGTAACGATTGCGCCACATTGTCACACATCAACACGCCCATTTCCTGCCACTTCTGGCGAATGGGACGCGTCCGGGTGGAGGGAGAAAGAAAAAGGGCGAAAACGGTGCGAGAAACTATGGTCCCAATCACATCCGCCAACTTCGATCGCTTTCGCAGTGCGCGCCGCACTCTGCACGGGATGCTGCAGAAGCATATTTTATGCTTCTCGAACGCGCCATCACTATCACGATGGACTCGCACCCGTATGATGAACTTTCTCTACCGCCCAAGCATATAAATGGGGTGGTAGGGTAAGAATGGAAAATAAAAACTATTCTCACTGCAACTTCAGCAGCAGAAACTGCAGGCGACATGCTTCCCGACAAAAGGCGACCATTCAAATCGAGCGGAAATCGGCGTCTTTCCTTGTGGGTGTGTATGTGTGTGTGTGTGTGTGTGTGTGTGGTTGCTTTTTACCACCCCTCGGGTATGGGGCACATCCCAACCCCAAGGCGCAAAATGAAGCGTTGTGTGGGAAAAAGTTGGCCCTTTTTCCACCTCCGATTGGCGGGAATAAATTGTTCGAGGAAACGGATCGAATCGTTGCTGGTTATTGTTATGATTTTTTAGCTTCCGTTCTGTTTGGCTTTCCACTTCGACTCGTTGAGAAACCGGGCGCACGTGTGTGTGGAGGTAATTTTTTGCATTTCATTTTTTTCGTTTGCTTCATTTGCATACGAAGGTTAAAATTTTTTTTTTTTTTTTGAATGGGAGCACCGTTGGCCGGGTGATTTCAAGGAATTACCTCCGAGGATAATAAGAATGAATCCCGCCCTAATTGACGTCTACAGACAACACCGTTGGGGGAGCAAAATAAAGGGGCTTTTTCCACACTTACAACTAGGAATGAGTGTACATACACCTTCCAGCAAGCTCTTGCCCTAATCACTTGCTCTATTAATTTGACCCCAGCAAGTGTGTCTGTATGGGAGCATGTGGGATCCCGTTTTTTTTTTCACCCAGCTGAACCGGGTGAACCACTCCACCATTGGTAAAGGACCAATTTTCTGTGCCAAATTCATTCCTTATTCATAGCCAAACACAATCTAGTATCCATCTAGTGGAGTCACGGCAAGAACGACCCACACAGCGTTACGCAAAACTACGGTGAGGACATTTTCACCCGCACTGCGGAACTGTCCTGCGGTACTGCTTCTTTTCCCTCGCGGGGGCAGTGAACGGTCCAAACGCACCACCGACGGTGGGCTCGAACGTCCGCGCTTAGTCATTCTGGGCCATTTCGGGGTGTCCACTAATCCCGGGTAGGAAGGGAATGAGGGCGACAAACTATTGTGTCAAGTGTATGTCCAATTTTGGTGGCTCACTCTGCTATTCTCTCGCCCTCTCTCACTCACTCGCTCTCAGTCCTCGATGTGTGGTGATTGATATCATGCGATAGTAACTGCGTGATAAGCCGCATTAAATATTTATAGCATCATAGACACACACTCGCACCCACCGGCACACATCCAAACGAGTCAGAAATCATGGCCGGCAGACGCGAAGCAATTTGCTTACCTTTCTCGCCCACAACTTGACCACTTCCTGTCTGCCAACGTGGAGACGCCATTTGAGTGTTTTGTGGCTGTGATTTGGTGTTTTTTTTTTACCAAGTCTTACTCCCAGTCGATTGCCTTACCCGGATGGTCCGGTAAAGCTGGCAGCGTGAAACCATCGGCCGTCGATATGACGAGGAAATTGTTTTCCATGGAAATGAGAGGATTAGTTGGGGTGACCGGTGTTTTGTTTTTTTTTTCTTTGTTTTGTTTTAAGTCGGTTACAGCCAGGTTGATTGAATAAATAAAACCGAATCAGGGGATTGTAAAAGGCGTCGCGGTCGTAAAAACATCTGTTTTTCCTAGGAAAATCAGGAGCTCTTGGAAATAAAAGGCACACTTACGGGGGTGGTATTTTTCGTATCCAATTTAAATTCTCCAAACCAACGGTGTAAACTCGTGCCCAACGTCGTTGGGGCGTTTTGACGAACTGTCAGTCAGGACACCGACCGTTCCGTACGATATTCGAGCAGGCTCAGTCCTTGAAATTATCTCCAGAGTAGGCCACGTTTTTGTATCGATTTTCGTACGACCGCTTCCTTGCTTGCCCTTCCCACACTCGTGACACAAAAATGAGCGATAATGAAGCTGATGCGAACGCGAGATAAATGAATCTGTGCGGAATGTTTTAATGCAAACATTTTATGTTCCCTTCCTCCAGCCCGACTCGCTCGATGTGTTGTGCGTCCAAAATGGGTGTTGTTTGGGTTTGGTGAAGATTGGAATTGCTGTAGAAGCCGATTGCGTGGGAACGTTTTGTAGATGAGTTCGTTGGATTTGTTTTTTTTTGTTTTCTTCTACCTTTTATTACCCTTGCGCGTCGCTTTATGGTGCTATAACTTTGGAGCGTCTAGCGAGTGAAAGTGTGCGAGATTTCTGTGTGATCTCGTACGAAAATTAAGCATTCCTCGAGCGTTAAAAATTTGAGCGTGCCTTGCCACATTTTACTGCCACGCGCTGTAATCTTTATGGGATGAATAGATGGATTGATTAGGAGTCATCATTGAATGGTGCTTCTGCCAGTGAGATGTGTTTTAAAACCTTGTTTCAGGCGGATTTTTCTTGTTCTATGATTTTTCTTGTTCTATGTTCTATGATGTTCGAAAATGTGTTTACGTTGGTTCATTAATCGTTTCCCTAAACTAAAGCAAGAGAATAATTCAAGAAAATTTTTGAGCTTTACTGTAAAAAAATGTTTGAATATGTTTTGTTACGGTCATAATATTACAAACGAGATGTTTTAATGCACCGCAAAAACCATTGTCAATACCAGTCACAACCGATAGGCACGATTAAAATCAGTCGCTCGAAATTGGCAACCAACATTTCCGTTGGCTGCATGGAACCACCCTTTCCGATTTTCCACCTTGTTAAGCAATGACCGACGAACTATGCATTATCTGCAGGATGCGCAGCAGTAGTTGTGTTTGTGCGTCATACTTCCCACTGCCGGTTAGAGCCAATCAGCCCTTGAGTAGGAGGGGAAAATCAATTTCCAACACTTGCCTTCTGCAGGTGATCGGCTGTGGTGGGTTGCATATTTTTATGTTCTTTTTATCGGCGTGAGTGTTTTTAACACGCACTATTTTTGGTTCATATATTAAATGAATGATACATTTATAATTTGAATATAGAGGAATATTTTCACTATGTTTACAAAAAACAATAAAAGATAGCAAATACAATTTAATTAGCAATTCTATCAAGCATATCATGATCATGTTTTTGTCATTTTCACATTTGTTGAAGAGTAGAATTCTGACAGAAGTTTTCTGTTTCTCTGTCTTTTGAGAATAAAAGGTCTTAACGAAGAGTTTGCCCTATGCGGCACGAGAAGGAAATCATCACACGCACGCGTCCCTTCTCGTGAAATCATCAAATTCTCCTTATTTGATTTCAAATAACTTCTTTTTTCGATTTAAGTTCGTCACGCCGCTCCAGGTTCTGGTCGCTTTGTTTTGTAGTTTTATTGCTCCTCTTTCGGGAGCAAGTATATCTTCACACTGTTATTTTTCACGTTCGCGAACCAGCTGGATGTCTTTTCTCGTCGTTTCATCTGTTGTCTACCGTTTTGCGACCTACGCTTCTGGCTGCTGGCAAAATCGTTTCCAAACTTTCGTCGTGTTTAATTTGGCCCCCGTATTTGCAGTGGCGAGGAGTTTGTGGCACAGTTCAGGCCGAGACAAGATAAACAACTTGTTAATAATTTTGTTTCTATTTCGCATTTTCATTTCAATTCTCGCTTGCTGCTCATAGTGCGCTGCTTTACGGATGCAATCTAAAGCGGTTCAAATGAGAAAACCTGCTGCTCTCAGGGGTTTTAATTATGATGATTATTACAATTTACAGCTCCGAATCAAACGCCACGGACTTTTTTCTGTAATGCACCACCGTTTCAGCTAGTTGTGTCTATGTTTTTATTTAAAAATGTGTTTGGAGGAGTCTAATATTACATGTTTGAAATTTATAAAAATGTTAAGAACAAATTAACCAAAATTCGTGTATCATAAAACATCCGGACGAGTTTCGCACCACTCCACTGCCATTCGCTTCCTGTTATTGTACTTGTGCACGGTGTGCATAATTCCTGTCACACCCAGCCCGATTTACCGAGTTTCATTTGATTCCCTCTGTTACCTGTATGTTACATTACATCCCGGTCCCTAGAAAAATGATTTTCACTTTTGAACAGGAAGGTAAGGATGAACACGAATGCTTGTTTCAACATTCTTTTGAATACAGTCCGTTCAACCCCCGCACTTGGCTCGACTGTCGGGTTTGAAAGCGTGGTTGCGTCGTACCGTCTTACCATATAAATTGCACTTAGGTGTAGGGATGTGTAAATACAAAACCCTTGCACGGCATTCGGGGACGTATCCATCAGTTTTTGTCACATACACACTGGCACACATTACTCCAAGCACGGACATGAACTCCCGGTAGGTCGGATGGCTCTTGAATGTGGTGGCCACTTCAGAAGAATCCCACATCATCGCACAAGTCTCCCGTGGGACACCAGATATGCCCTCAAGGTGTACGCGCGCTCTCTATCTCTCTCGCCTTTCACGCACGCAACTCGTTCGTGGGATTCACTTTCCGGATGCTTTTCCAAGAACACCTCCAGATCACCTCGAAGGACCGCGACCGTGTGCATAAATTTTGATGAATAAACATACACACACCATGTGCTCGTGAGTGTTGCGAAGTGTTAGTTAGAAACATTTGCAGTTGTGGTAGAAAAATCGTGAGAAGGGTGAAAGAAATAAAATAACTCCTGGAAGCACGGCCACATTTGCGTAATGTGTCGCGCGCTCCTCACCGTTTGCGACACAGACGCCGGCACCGGGAAAGCCAGGAAGTGTCGGTAAATAAAAGCGTAAACAGGCTTGCGTAGGTCACAGACCGCAAATAAGGGTGCTCGCCAGTTCACTGCTTACGCATCCTTGTCTGCTTTTGTCGGCACGCATTTGTCGCCAAACATCTTTCTGTGAGTACTTTCCGTGCTGGGTAAAGTAACACAAGTGGTTGAGAGGGTCATGTTTTTACAGGTGATTTGATGCTGGTCGTATGGCATGCACCCTATGAAACATTTAGAAGAAATATATTTTGATCAGGATTTTTTTATAAAATTTATAAAAAAAATCAACCCAGAAAAAAAGATGAATATTATGTTCGACTCAGAATGGGCATACATCTAATTTTTAACAGTTGTGTGAACATAAAACATAGGTGTTTGACTTTTATGTAAATATCTTCCAACCGGGTTATCGGTCTTGAAATACACATTTTTCTAGCTTGATCCTCTGCTATCAAACTATCTGTCGCTATTGCGCCTAATAGTATGCAATTCTCTATTCTCTAAACATTTGTAAAACGTTTTTTGATTTCGTTCCATCGTAAGTCATATCGATTATAGCGGAATAAAAACATTTAAGTCATTTATAATCCAAAACAACCAATAGAGAAGCTATGCGATAACATCGGTTTTTACACCTGCTATATGATTTAACACCTTACAGTCTGTTCAACAGTCGATCTTTGCCACCTACTGATAGGATGACACCACTACACGAATATAATAGGCCTCTCTATTGGTGCCACACGTAACAACACGTAAGTACAGCTCTTAATCAGTAAGATAAACATCGAATATAAATATTACGACACTTTTCGACGTACTGAACGGCAACGAACGCATGAACGTACATCGATACATACATTACACTATCGAGTAGTCTTCTCCGCTCCGTGTCCTTTGCCTTTTCCATCCTCCGAGGGTTCCCGTCGAGCATGTCATAACTTATGCCACAGCCGAACATAAAATCTTTATTTACGCTAAACTCCCACTCCGGTTCGAGCAGCGGCGTACCGGGGCCATTGTCTTATCATAACCTTGCTCCGTGCCGGATATGAAACCCTGACGACCCGAAGGAAGGACGTCTGCGTCTCACTGCTAACTGGTGGTCGTTATCGTGAAGGACCACAGCTTCCTTATCACGGGGCCCTTGCTCTGTGGTGGGCCAGAAAACGCCTACCCATCACTTTAGCAGTGATGCTCCCCCTGTACGGATCTCCTCTGCTTTTGCCCTTGTTTATGATGATGTAATATTATCGACAATTATTGTTATGACTCGTAAAACGTCCCAAATTCAATTTCCAATAAATTCTCCTCCAGCCAAA
This sequence comes from Anopheles farauti, assembly GCA_000473445.2. Taxonomy (NCBI): domain Eukaryota; kingdom Metazoa; phylum Arthropoda; class Insecta; order Diptera; family Culicidae; genus Anopheles; species Anopheles farauti. The sequence goes on along the minus strand of KI915043.1, from coordinate 10,362,549 downwards.
GGCCAGTCGGCTAGGGCTGACCAGCCGACTGCCGGATGAAGGTCAATTTTTTCGTGTAGCTATTTCCGTACGTGGTGGCGGTGCTTTGGGAGAGAAAAATCGATCGCAGGCCTTTTGGTCGATTGAGATTGGCAGCACCGATACAATGGTCGAGTCGGATTCAATACGATATCGATTATGAACTGTGGGGGTGGCTGTGTGTTTGTGGCTGAGCCGATTAGTGTATCGGCAACGAAGCTGGTCTAGGTACTGGACCGGAACAATGGAGAAACTTTTTTACCTGGTTCAATGTGAGTTTTATGAGCTTGTCTTTTTGGTTGTTTGGAGATTATTTTGATCGAACGGAACATTTCAATAGATGAAATCTGTAAGAGGTTGTTTCCGAATTTCCGATTTTGTTTAATTTATAATGATGTCAGTAGTAGGTAGAGAAATCTGACGGGCGTGCCTTTTACAAGCACTTGTTCAAGTATGATTATTAATTAAATAATTTCCATGTCTTCGACACAATTTCGAGCCTCTTGGAGCCTTTCATATTCACACCATTAGATATTAATGTTAGTGGTAATTGAGAGAGAAACGTGCTCGAAAAATTTCATCCTTTAAATATTTGGTTGCGAAATCGTTTTGCAAACCAAATACCATCTTAATTCTTATCATCCAGCAAACAAAACTAAACCAAGAAAAAATCCTTCTCTTTTCGAATCCACCATCGCTACAACGATGAAATGAATTCGCGGATTGCACTCACTTTCTGACCGCAACGCACTCCGCCTTCGTTCCATCGAACACGCGCAACTATCATCGACTTCCTTATCGTTCGCGGGAATTGATTGGCTTGAGCTGATTTCCCATAAGAAATCGCACCAACCATCCCCTCGAATTCGTGTGATTTCTCATGCGGAAGAATGATTTCGTTACAAACCGACGATGGCCACCAACAACACCGCCACCAACCGAACGCGGTGTTTACCGACAATCAACGGCAGCTATCCTGCCCGAACCTGATTACTAGTTTGCTATTTTTCTTTTCCATTTCATTACGCTACAATTCGCTACGAGATGGAAGGTGTGGAAGAATGAGCGCTTGTGGTAGATTTCTTCAACGTTGATGGCGAAAGTGGTGGTAGTTTTTCTTCTCCCACGAGATCGGGTAAGTTAGCTATCGCTCGACGCGGTCTGTTTCGATTCGCGCTCTCTGCCGCGCCGAAAGCCAAATGTAAATAGAGCGTTATTTTGTTGGTTGCTCCAACAGTAAAGGGCGAACGATGACGAGTTCGGCTTTCGCTTTCCGTTGCTTAATTCAATCTGCTAATTTGTACGAAAAACAATACAATATTTAATAAAAACGCTCCTGCAAACAAGCGGCAGTGGCTGCCAAGGTTGCTGGGGTAGCTCCAAAACCGGCAAAAAAGGGATTTGCGTCAACATCAAACACACGGAAAAGCACATCGTTTTCGAGGTGCGGTAGAACAGGCCACCGGTGATACGAACCCGAAGCCTCTGCAAAAATGCGTGACGTTCGTTGACCCACCGTACGGATGAAAAACTCCGGCAACTTTTGACCGGTGGAAATTTCTGCACAAAATAAATGACATGCCGTGGAACGTGGCATGCCAGGGGAAACTGCTTGTAAGGGTGCACATTGAAAAAAAAACAACTCCTACAACACACTGTTTCTAAGCGGTAGAAAACCTACAACGAGCGGGCAATCCACCCGCGGGAGGGAGTGCATTAGAAAGAGGAAGAAAAACTTCTCGACAGCATCCAGCACACATTTCCGGGACACAGTTTTTCCTGTCCGATAACCACCGCCACCGGAGCCATCCCGCTCCCGGCGTCCACCGTTTCGAATGCAAATGAATGAACGGACGCAAGAAGCGCGTTTCCTCGTCCGTGCAAACAGTTGGAAAAAGGACAACAATCATTTGCATATTTTTAAGCACAAACAAAAACCACCGGCCTCCGAATGTTTTTGTGCGTCTGGCTGACCCGTTACTGTCTGCCGGTTGAATTTCCTTTCCCATTTCCTTGTGCGAGTGTGTGTGTTTGTGTTTGCTAGTAAGAAAACTGCAAACCAAAAGCACCTCTCTGTCTCTCTCTCACTCTCGTGTGAGAGCGAGCGTACCGAAGGCGGTGGCACGGGTGTAACTTTCTCTGATAACAATTATGGTGCGGAATAAATGAATTGGTAATTTTAATAATTATAGCATTGCCGTTAGCGCACCCTAGTGGATTTGGTGGAGGCGGGATGGGGGAATGGACACCAGTGCGGGTGAACAGGCACTAGACTGGCCACCAGAAGCACTCGAGCCACGGCATAATGATTCGTACCCCGGAATCGGTTTGCTTTTTCGGGGTTTTTCGGTTCTCGATCGGAGACTTTTTGTTTGAGTTTTTGGTTGATTTGAGTGGTTTCGGAAGGATTAAGTTTTGTTGGGAAGGCGTGTTTTTGTTGGTGGATCTGTGAAATTAAAAACATTTAATTTTTCGAGTGTTAACAAAACTCTAGTCATGATGGATTTAAAAAAAAATCATAACGAAATCGGAATAAAAATACAAGTTACAATAAAATATGAGCTGAAATCAGCCCTGAATTATGCAAGGTTTTAAATTATGTTGGTCGATCATTGGACATACATACATGCATACATTAAATATGTTAAATATGCATATAAAAAAACCTTTGCGTTCGTCCATCTTTCTGTATAATTTTTATAAATTCTTTTCTATTTTCATATGTTACATTGAGTTTACCTATCACGTTTTAGACTCTAATATCCCACAGTGCTATTACTTCGAAAGAGGATTGTGTTGCGGCTAGTAAAAACTCAGCTGATTGCATATTCATTCATTTTTGGTTCGAAAACAGGACTCGTAAACTGTGTTCCCTTCGATACTACCACTGTTTGAAGATGCAAATAAGCGGTTCAAGCTGAACGGGTTTTCCCAAAAGTGTACAACTTTGAAGTAGAAAAAATCACAAGTTTAATCAAAAACGACACTCGTCGACGTAATCAAACGTAAGTTTTACATAAAAGGCAATGACTAAATCAAAATTTCAACCCCCAGGGGAAAAGAAATCGGTAATTGAATGCACTCGTAAAATGTAGATGAAAGTGTTGACGACACAAAAAAAAGAGAATAAAATCCGACCTCCGTTCGACAACAAATGACACGGGTCGGAGCAGATAATTGAAAACGAATGCATTCCCACCGTCGGCCGAGATCAATCAATCAGTCTTAAATCCACCTCCAATCCCCGGCGCTGTTGCTGTTGTTGCCGCTGGGAGACGCGCACCAGTGCGTGAAGGTTAAAGTTAAAACGATATAATTAATACTTGCCTGCACCCAGGCGCCCGTTCCCACCCATATGACGGTATGACCTATGATGCAATGAATTTTATGCGCACAAACCAAAACGAAACAAAAGCATACCCAGTCCAGGGTGAGTGCGAAAATAAAGCAGGGTTAAAAATCGGTTAGCTTGTTTCAGCTTTTCGGTCGCTTTATTACTATTTTCCACGGCGCAAAATGCGCTCGGCTTGAGATAAATTACCCACCAGGATGATCCGGAACATGGTGACGCTTTTCTGCTGTTTTCTCTTTTTTTTCCTTGCTTGCCAGTGACGATTCATCAAACAGCTTTTCGCCAATCCGTTCTCCGTTCCCGCCCTAGTGGAAGCGTGTTCGGTGGAAACGAGCGTACGAGGACAAAGGGAGCAGACAACCTTCGACAATATCCTGCCACAATCGATCAAAAATGATGCACCGGCGACCTCCTGGCCCGGCGCCGAGCCCTTTCCTTGCGGTCGAATGAATTTTGAATGGCGTCGAATTTTCATTTTGCATCAGCAGGAAATTGATATTTGATGATTTATCACCAATTTTTGTGTGAACGCCGGTGGTGCGGGCGTTCGGAAGATGAGCGCCGAAATGAAGCACTGAGAAGAGATTAAAAGCGTGGAAAATCTGGCACCGGGCACTGGTCGGTGGGCTGCATTAAAAAAAGAACTTAATTTTATGAGCGAATCTTCACGTTCACGATCCCTCTCGAGCTACAGTTTTTTGTTCAAAACCATCAGCTTTAAAATCGATTGTTCGTTCGGAAAGCCGAAGCATAAATAAATTAAATCAATCAAATCGAGCATTCAACTCACACACGATGCCCGGTGCTGCCCCGTCGCTTATTATTTCGCGGCCACTGGACCGCTTTTTTCCCCTCCAATTGACCTCGAAACGAAAATGAACCTCTGCCTCGAAAGGTACCATTTTTTTTGTCGTTGTGGAAAAGCGTCAGGTTAAATACAAGAACGACAAGAGCGTCCTCGGGTTGTACACGCCCGGTACGGTGTGCTTCGAGTGTTTGGGTTTTCCGGCCCTGCCACAGACCCCAAAAACGCCACGGTCCCACGGGCCACGCACAATTTGAATCAATCTTTTTTGTTTATTTTGCTGCGGCACGAACGGTTCTACCACTGGCGGCCACGGGCTGCCACTGCAACACTACATCATACTCATGAATTAGTCAAACTCACGGGGAACAGTACAATTGTGTGAGTGTGTGAGTGTGCTGTATTCGAGCTGCCGCTGGTTTTGGGGGTTTGCGGCAAAAAGTGAGAGGGCAGAAAACCCCTTACCTTCGTTCGCCGTTCATTTCGAATGCGTTGGACAGCTTTTCAATCAAAGCGAACCGGTGTGGAGAAGGTGAGAGTGGAACATAATAATTAATTTGGTCCTCCGTTGTGATTTACTCAGTCAAAGCTACGGCGAGACATTTAGCTTTGAGCATATTTTCTTGTCATTAAAGTCATGTCTCGTTTTTGGTGGAGTATTTTTAATGCATAAAACAAGAGGTTCTACAGGGAATGTTTGTTGCAGCTACAATTTTTTTTTATATGATTCAAATCTCGTTCAAAATGCAACATCCCACACTTTATTTCACGAACGAATTAATCTCAAACGCTTGCTTGGCTCATTTAAAACACAACTTGTCGAACGTAACTTTAGCACACGATAGGCTTTATAGTTCTTTTTCCTTTTTAATACTTGCGTTTTAATAGCCAAATGAGTTATTAAGTACATGCATCACCACATCAGGGTTTGGATCGGTGTGAGGGTCAGCACAAAAGCGAACCCGACGCGTGTGATGTGGCTTTCAATTGAAATATTAACACTTGCCACGTGTAAAGGTAGTTGCGGTGGTTTGTTTTTGCTTTCTATTAAACATTTTAATAACTTCTCGTGAAGTGAATGAAAAATAAAAGAACTCCAACGACTGGTCCGACTTTGCTGGAGCCACCGCCTTAAAAGGCTCATTTAATTGCAATGGTGTGCAATTTCCGAGCATTTACCTGCCTCTGCAATACACATACACACAAACGAATGCATGCGTGCGAGTGACTTGGCTGTTCCGACTGCAAGCGCGTGCCTCCACACAAAACGTAATCACAGCGATAGAAAACAACTAAAAACGCCTCCTGCTGTTCCCTCTCCTCCTCGCGAACGAGAAAAATCAATGCTGCCGTGGAGCTCCTTCGGGCGGGAAAGAAAAAGTTTCGAGAAAAAGCAAATGGCAAGCAAGGCTAGTTTTTGAATTATTCATGAAGGTTCCCGTTTGCCGAGCCACGGAGGCTAACGGGGAGGTGCTGCAGTTAGTTTATGAAAATAATAATTGCATCAAAAGTTGCTGCCGGCAAAGTGGCAGCGTGCATTAAGTGCGCTTCACCCCCGGAACGCGAACAAATGGGTTCCGGGAGGGTTGGGTTTTTGGTAAATTAAATTCCAAAACCCAACTCCCGCCTGCCAAATTGTGTTGTGAGATGAGAAACTAATTCCGTTACGGCTGCAAACGGGACAAATAAAACTTGCAGATGGGAACTACCGGAAGTGCATGTTTACGGCGGCAGAATGTGGTTTTGTTTTCTTTCGAGCTGCGACAGTGACATTTTATAAGTTATGTTATAAGTGTTTTTTTGTTGAGATATTTGCTTACAATAATGGTAAAAAAATCAGTTTATCATCGAATTGCTTTTATCACTTTTGCTTATTTTTGAGCAGTGGATGAGAGATCGTGGTTTGATTATGTTTTTATAGTGAAAAATAAGAACTCTATTAAAATTCAGCTAAAAATTTAAAAATACAATTATCCTCGTCTCTTTTCAAAAGGATACAACTAAAACAAGATATCTTTCGGTCAAAGACGAGCATATTTTCATCATCTATTTGTCTTCCTCATCAAGACTATCCAAAGTGTCATCAAAAATCGTCCTTAAAGCAGAAATCATTTTACTTGAAATGTTTACTCAATTTTTCCACAATCAACCGCTTCTCACTTCCAACCCGAATGTTCCCCTATTTATCCCTACACTTACCGCACTCCATCATACCGAACACTCTCCGTTCATGGGTAGCTCACGATAAAATGCAACAATTCGAAGCATTTCGGGCACCCTTGCACCCGCAGGTGACAAACAATTGCTTTTAATTGCTCGGCACAGCATCCGGCACCGAAAAACCGACGGACCAACCTGTAAACGGCTTTATCAGCACTAAGCATAACTCACCATTCCTGCGGTACACCTCAGCATTAACCTCTCCCAATGTGCAGCACACTACGCGCCACCAAACGCACAACCAGTAAATTCAGCGCGGCCGGCCCAATGAAATCAAAACTCCCATTAGCACCAAGGGCTGGCGCCCACCGAGGGGTGGATGGATACGGTTTCGGTTGCAGCAACACCGTTGCACCATTAAAAACTGATTAATCATCGTGTTGATGGTTTTTGCGTTACCCCGAACGCACACAGAGACACAACTGTAGTCATGTCGACCGAATGACATTTCCGGATGTTTCATGAAACCCCCGCTTGGGTGGGAGGGGAACGGGATGGTGTGTGCAAATCTCAGACGCAACCTGCGCCATGCTGTGCCCAACTAGAGTTTCCGTTTGTCTCCATCCCGTGTGGAAAACCACACCGAAACGCGAGTCTCACCCTCACCCAAACCGCCGCGGAGGTGGAAGGTGGAAAATTTTCGTGGTCATCTCCGCCTCTCTTGCGGTGGCCTACACCCGCATCCTGCCAGGAAGTGAGATGATTTTGGTATGTATGGCAAAACCCCGACCCCGACGACCCTTTCCCCGTGTGACAAACGCACACAAATGCGGAATGGGAAGGTGCGTATAAATAAATTACGCTTTATTAAAATATTGATTTTAAATTAAATTAAAATAATTTGAATCGACTGCGGTAGTACGGATGGGGGCGAAGGGAGATAGCTGCATCTATAACACACGCGTATCGATCGTACCAGTACGTACTGACTGACAGCAACCAAATGGCTTCCAAAGTGCGTATATTCACTGGTTTTTGAATAAATAGCCGATCCGAGCGAACAGGTTCGGTCCCTTCGGGGGGAACGGTAGCAAACGGTAGTGGAAATGGAGTAAAAAAGACACAAAATTGCACACACAAACACACACCGCCACAGAGAGAAAACGCCCGGTACCCTCAGCAGGAACACTCGTTTGGGGGTCAAACCATAAATAAGAGTAATAACAATATAATAAATAATTAATTAATTATTCAGTGATTGCACGCACCCCGGCATAAAGCCCCGAACGCAAGTACGAGCGAATGAACTGGCCGAACGGGCGTCACTACTGGTGCGCCGCTGCTGGTGTGAAAGCCTTTCCGGAGGACTTTTCCACCCTCCTCCCCACTCCCCAATCCCCTTGTGTTTGCAGCCGAAAAACGCACCTTTTACTCATGCAGCTCCATCCCCTATCACCCAAGGGGGAACTAATTTACGACCCCTCGCGGTCCCTCCCAGTCGAGCCGTGGCATGGACTCTTCCTCCGCGGCAGGACAATTGCGTCGCAGTGACGCACAGCACGCCAAAACAACAAAAATACAACACAAAAAAAGACATATGTAATGTCGACGGGAACCCATTCCCATTCGGAACCCGGTGGCCCGGGACGAGCGTGTTGCCGCAGGTGAACGGCGAGGGAGTAGTTTTCGCTGCGTTCGCGCTTTTGTCGGCCCGATCAAACACTGAACGGTACGCGAATTAAAGCGGTGCTTGAAACAATTATGCACCTTTCACTGGGAGGAAAATAGAATGGGTTCATTCAAGTTTTGCTTGTTGGATGGAGCAAATTATTGAAGAAGGTTTTAAAACAGGCCGAATATTTCACGAAATAGTGGCTGAAACGATCTCGAAATCTTCCGTTATGGTCACGGTTTTGTAGTTATTTTATTAGTTTTATTAGTTATTGCATTAGTTAGTATTAATGAACAGAAAAACAAAACGCATTTCAATCGTGCTACACTATATGATCATTTTTTCGCAAAACATTTCTCACAAGAATCGTTAAAGAGCTTTTTTATTTGTGACACCTCTATTCTTCAAATTTTCAACTGTAATACGTTTACTGAAACCCTCTCATCGCCGGCTTCTCTGGAAGATTATTCATCAAGAACCGTTCACTCATCATGCTTGAACGATCGTCGCAAACAATTCGAACGTAAAACGAAAAGCAAAGCACCAGATGACCAGCCAGACCAGCTGACCCTTTGTGAAGATTTTACGATATCAGTAGACTGTTAAGGAGAAGAGATCTTCACTACTTAAAACGTGTTTTTAACGTACGCATGATGCGCATACCTCAGTCCAGCTAGAAACATTAAATCGCTGCTATTGACCCTTTTTTCCTAAAGTTGGCTCTTTTTTCTCCTCTGGAAAAGCACTTCTGCATCAGGTGAGTGAATTTTGTAGAGCGTAATTGTACAACTGCGTTGTTGAGGTGGTTGAAGTAAAAAGGGTTCGTTCCTGATCCTCGTATGGGAGGGAAAAAGAATCCCGTATTATTAAAGCCACTTCAAGGGATGCTTGTTTCCCAGGAACTGCTCATTCCTTTACGAACCTAACTGAGCACCAACACACACACCAGTGTGTTGGTGTGTTTGTGAAAAGATGCTTTGCACTCGCTCGCTGATGTCGGAAGTGGAGTTTTGCAGTTTGTGAATTCATTTATTTCGCCTAAGCCGACGCCGAGTTTGTGTCGAAGCCGAAATGAAATCTATTTCACCCCCGACGCCACGTGCCCGATGGGTCTGTTATCATTTCAGCGTATCCGTTTCGTTCTTGCGCTTGTGCCAGCACCACCACCACCACCACCAGGTAAAGCTTGTCATTAGGTGTCGCTATAATCCTCCCACTTTGACGTTCCGCCGCACGGTTTTGCGCAAAACGGTCTCCCCGCACGACTACCACAGGTGATGAAAGACGAAGCATTTTCAGCACCTGACCCGAATACGTGCTACGGTTTTTGGGGCGTATGCGTGTGGATGTGGGCTTGTATTTCCCGGTGAGGTGCACGCATTATGCTAAATACCTAATTCTCCGATGACATCAGAAACCGACGGGTACGATTCGGTGCAAAGGTGCTGACGGTCCTCTTCATCCTTGTACGAGGCGAATCGAGTGAGCTCACACTCGTGTTTGCCCGGCCGTTTGGCAGCAGCTGACTTAATCCCGGGCCAGGGCTTACTTTCACCTTACACACGCACACACTCACACAAACACGCATGTATACATTTCTTTTCCGGCAAACGCCGATACACTGCCTCTGATGAGCGGCAAGTTAAAGATGAAGCGCTAAAGGAAGCATCGTCTGCTGCTTTGGCAGAAAAAAGGAAGCGGAAGCACGGCAGGAAAGTAATCCTCTTTCACGTACGAAATTTTTCGACCACTCCGTAAGGTTGGTGTGTGTGTGTGTGTGTGTGTGTGTGTGTGTGTGTGTGTGTTGGTACGGGAAAATTTGGTGCCATTTCGAAAGGTACCACTTATGGAAGTGAGCGAGTGACCGACAGCAACATCCATCGCTGTTGATGCATTGCTGCAGACCAACCAAACAAAGCACATACAGCCACCACTGCCTAATGCCACACGGACACCGAAGCTGCGCTGCGTTCGGTAAAAGTATTCCAAGAAAGGTCAAGGCAGGTGCTTGGAGCTTAGGCCGAGAGAAAACCTTGGGCGTTCGTCGGAGGAATGGAATTATTTATGAAACCAGACTGCTTCGACCAGTGCCCTTGGTAGAGCCTCGCGTCGAGGATGCATACCGTTGGCTCACGCAGCTGGCAAAAAGGGGTTTAAAGTTTTTCCTGCCGCATAGAGACGCGTTTCTGTACTGTGAGGCTTTGCGGAGAGCAGTAGACTTGCCGGAAAATGCCCCAGGATGCCGCTCCTGGGAACGTGTAGGTAATTATTGATACCGAGTGGCGTACGTGAGTGATGGCGGGTACGCCATCGCTACGAGTGTAGTGAGTGGTTCTGGGAAGGAAAACTGAAGCAGAACAGTAGTTTCTACATGCTGAATGCTTACGAATGGAAAAGCTCTAGCCTACACTGTTTAAATCGAGCTCTGTAGTCTTTCGAGGAGGAATGAGTTTTCCAACGATGCTGAAAAGAGACGTTCATGAAAATTTATAAGCAAACGATCATACGATTATGCGCAATTTTCATATGTATTCAATGTTGAAAAATATATTTTAAAAAAGGTTTAATAAATATATCTAGCAAATATACGAGCCCTAACAATATTTCTGTAGAAATAAAAACGCCCAAATGTAGGCAAAACGGAACACACTTCTTACAGAGGGCTTCAGGCTTTAGGAAGCCGCAAATTCTCAAAAGGGAAAAAAAGCGTACAACTAGAATTAGTCACATAATTGCTTCTCAAAACGTACTCAATCAGCAGATACGTGTTTTAAGCAAACAAACTATTGAAAACCCTTCATTGAAGCAGTAAAAAGTGTCCCGATCGAATGCGACACGCTGCATCAACCACTATAAATGTCCCAACAACGGTACGACCATTTCCATCGCATTTCGAGCTGTACCAAAATTGCTGTCTGTTTGGCGAATCGTTTAAAAATCAGTTTCCAATCGACAATCGATATCGGCCTTAGCGGCAACAGAAACAACAGCAGCGAATAAAAAAAAGAAACATGGAAACCAAAGACTTTCCTTCCCCGAAAGTATCGTGGAAAATCCATCCCCGCCACTTAACATTCAGAGAACGTGTTCGAAACCGGCGGCATTCAGCATTCCACGTGACAGTCACGGTTTTCTCGGCGGATTGTTACGGCAGCCTGTGCTCAGCGGTCAAGCGATGGAACCCCCAGTAGGAGCTACCATGGTTGGCTTATTTTTTGTTCTTTCCCAATACCGAAACGCACCACAGTCTTCCCCTGACGAAGGGGTGCCATTCCAATGGGGGAAGAGGGAAAGGAATGAAACTGGGTGAAACTGGGAGCCAGGTGTCGCTGGCAGTGTTGCAAACGAAATCAAAACGACGCCATACCGGTCGGTGTGTGTGTGTGTGTGTCGGTTTCTTTTTCCTCTCCAACCGACGCCTGGAATCGGGAATAAATGATGGATGAAAGCATACATTATTAAGGCGCGCATCTTTAATATTAGAATAGTGTAGCAGCCGTTTCCGACCCGCAACACCACCTTACCACCCCACCCTTCAGCCCATTCATCCGTCCAACCATCATCCATCCACCTCACCGTTTGACGTGACTGTTACACCCGTGTCATCACGAGTGTTTCTAGCCGTGTGGACGCACGGAAGGAAAGGGCCGGAAACATTTCATGCTCCCGGAGGCACCTTAGTAGCTTCTTAGTCACGTCTCAAGCAGCAGCAGCAGCAGCAGCAGCGGTAGAGGCCAAACGTTCCACCGTAACGGCGTCAGGTGAAAATGAAAGGCAAGCGAGAAGCTTTCAACTGCTGGCAGGCCTTCAGCGCAAACAAATTCTCACGAACGCACGATAATGGTCCACCACCAACCGTCCACCACCCTTTTCGCTTTCCCCGAAACGCACACGGCCCAACCCATCGACCGACAGGGCGAATGCCCATGTTTTGGTTTTTTGAAAGAGGAAGATCGCACTGGAAAGTGCTCCCCCGGGGGGCGTACAGGCATGGAAGGTTTGGGTTTTTGCTTCCTCACTCTTTTTTTTGTTTGCTTCTTTCTCTTGCGGTAACAACAATCTCGAGCCGAGTGGAAGGAATTCAAGCATTGTAAAACTTCATCCCGGTGAGGTGGGATGGGTGGCCACTTTGCTGACCTAACCTAACCTCGCCCGCTTGCGAAGAAAGGCGCCCGTGCGCTAACCTGCTTAACCTGCCACCGTCGCTACTGGATGGTTGTCTTCGAGTCTCTCCGGTGAGGCGGAATAAAATTCTTTTGATCTTCCACTCTTCCACCAGAAGATCGTTACCAGAAGTGGAGCCACGGTTTTCCTACTGCGTTTCCCGACGAGGCCGGGCCGGGGCTCGCGTGTGCCCGTGCCCACTTTTTTCACCTTCAAATTTGATTTGAATAGCAGCTGCAAACGGCATTCTTGGCACCATTCGGGCGCCTTTCTGCGCGCGTTATCTGGTGCCATCTTGAAACACCCTGCCACCATCATCTCCACCATCTGGGTGCGGGGGGAATGAGGGGAAGTTCGCGAAATATTCATGACTTCAAATTTGTTATTTTGAAGCGCACCCATTTGCTGACGGCGGTGGCGGTGATGCGTGTACGCCGGAAACCGTCGTGATCGTTTTCTCGGATGGACGCGAGCGAAAACGCACGTGCGAGGGCGTGTGACGGGGAGATAGGCACCAGCATTTGCGCTTAAGATAATCTTCTCCTCACTGACCTTAAAGTGGTTTGCAGAGTAATATTACATAAGGCTCGAGATAAAGTGGGTTCCAAATTAAATTTGGAAAACTCAACAAAACCATTTTGGTACAAAAAATGTTCACAATTTCAATATGAAGTATCCTAAACACTAGTAAAAACAAAAAACAAATTGAAGATAATTCAAAATGTATTTAAACAAACCCTTCTTTATGATCATGATAAACATAAAGCAAAGCGTTTGGATTATATTAGACAAATACATTAAATATTGTCTCAGTAGGATGAAACAATAATTTGTTATTCCTTTGGGATGAATTTTCTTTGATATCCATTTTATATGGGCATTTATTTATAAGAAAGTATGAGGTGCTAACAATTAAATACTAAGCAATTTTGAGGTGCGATAGAAAAAATAAAAACCGCAATAAAACAGTTTCAACTTGTACTCATACTTCGAAAGTATGCAATCGACATGCACGTTACATACTTTCTAGGTTAATTACACAAAACTGGTTGGTTTTCTTCGTTCAACTAAATTATCATTATAATTGATTTCTGGTATTGATTCTTTGATACGACTATTTTGATGTGGAGTTTATTGAGTTCAATTGAAATTGAAATTTGATTTAAACAATTTATATTCATATTGAAGAATTTACAAGGCCTTAGCTTCGCAAATACTTTTACGCTCATCAAACACGAATTTTGTTTACGGTTTTGCTTGAAACTAGAAATAGCTAAATTTATCGCAAATTAAATCTTAAACCACCATTGCTCAAAAGTGCGAAAATTTTCCAAGAATTACTACGCCGAATTACAATCGAACCCCGTACCGAAGTAGCTCGCTCGATTGCAAAACGGTAAAATAATTGAGTTCACGCTGCATTCGCGATCGCACCGAGCCGTCCAGCGAAACCCCCAGAACGGAGCAAATTAATTACAAGCCACCTTTATTTTTGACAGTTTTGAATTAAACATTATGCACCTGGTTCCGGGCGCTCTTCCCAGTGGCGGAGAGAAATCAGATTTGCATACTTTTTGCGGATCGTTATACAATTATTATCTCGCATGAAGTGGTTTAATCCACCGCCGTTTGGGGCGTTGTGGATGAATTACGAGCGTGTATTTGTGGGTATGCGCTTTTGGTGATGATTACCGACCATGCCAAATGTGAATGTCAATCGATATCATCTTCAGAGGTCACCTCTCGGGAATGGTTGTTTTTCTTTCTTCTCCCTCTCGGTTCCGCTCTATAGACAACGCAGTACGAAAAAGGGGTCGAACATTATCCTGCGGTCGATTCTCATTACTGCCCCCTTCTCTATACCCCCGGTTCCGTTTGTTCAACGCCGGCACACCTTTACCCGCCGCCACCAAAAAACACACCGTTTTGTGGGTGATTTTTATGAGCTTTTGCCGAAAAGCTCTCACCCGGGGCGGTGCGTTGAGGGGAACTGGATATGAAATAGGCAAACGGAGGTGCCAATGGGGCCACAAAACAACGCTCACGTATACCAACCCCCCTACACCCCTCGCCCACCAGCTCAGGTTAGCGATGATGAGCAGCGAAGGCGAAGATCCTTTCGAGCAGATAACAATATACCGGGGTGATCCGGATCCGAACTCCACGCGCCAACCGCGCCGGGGCTTGGTGAAACGGCAAGCGAACATAAAATTTTACTTCCCATCTCATAGCAACCCTTTATTTTATGTGCCTCTGATAAGAACGCCGCAACTTGTTTTCCGAAACGGGCGTTTTCTTCGAGATCATCCGCGTGCGTGCGTGCTTTCGGTGGAGGTTGGAGGGTTTCCTGTATGCCGCGGTAGGTGTGTGTGTGTGTGTGTGTGTGTGTGTGTGTGTGTGAATGAGGGTGTGGGAGTGAAGGAGAGATCTCTTCATTTTCCCGCACTTTTACTATGCGTGGATGGGATGGTGGTGGTGGAGGTGGGGAATGGCGTGCGTACACCACACCTTAACACTTGTTGTTCCGGGGTTTGACTTTTTGTTTTCCGCCTTAAGATATCGGTCAATCGGTTTCTATACGGTTGTGCTTATACTTCCGAGAGAAATGCAGGGCTCGCTGCTTTGCGTGACCTTTAAGATGTTTTTTATATATTTCTATAATACTTTTCAAATATGCAATTTACTTATTCAGTAATAATATTTCCAATACACACACTCAATCTTTCAGAGAATGAATTGATATTTAATTTATTTTATAAAACCAAATAAAAAGCAAAACAATACTGACAGTAACAATTTGAAAATAAATATTTCCACTTTCCTCTGTACATAAATGAATGAAAATTAAACAAACTTCATGAAACACATTAAAACATCGTTTAACGCTCTTTGTTCTTCACCTCCCCCAGTCATCGGCCAATTCCAATAGCTGTTAACCATTTCACACCAAGCGACGAACCCCAAACAATGCACGACCACAAATAGGATACGAGGCAAATGGGTTTCGGACCGGCAACCGGCAAACCCCAATACCGGGCCAACCACACTCAGCCAGCCCGACCGAAAACCTCCCCGAAGCACTGATTAACTTTTCCTCTAAACAATTGAAATGGCCGTTCGCCATAAAAGAACGAATGGGGAGGTAGGGTGAGTTTTTGGTTTGCAAACGAATCACACAAAACGCTCGCCCACAGAGCAGGAAAAGTGCGAGAAATAAGAATAAAACAAAAACAAAGCAATCCTCCCACCCTTCTCACCGGAACCGAGGGTGGGAGGGGATCGAAAAAGAGTACCGAACTCAGTGGCAGTTTTCCGGAACCGGGCTACGGAAATGCGTACGCTTCTCGTTTCCGACCAGCGACTAGCGTTATAGTATTGTTTTTGTTGTTGCTGCTTCTTTTCATTTGTAATGATCATGTGTGCGGGTGTGTATGGTTTGTGTTTAAAAGTGTATGAGTGGTTTTTAGTGGTCGCCAAAAAGCCCCCGTTGCCGAGTGTGTATGTGTGTGTGTTTGTTTCAGCTGTGAAAAACCGAACGAAGTGATTTCGGAAGCCATTCGAGCACAACAGGAGCAACAAGAGTAAAAAAGGGGTGTTGGTGTTATTCGCGTGCTTTTCGTAGCTGGGAGTAAACTAGGATTAGAGAGAGATGTAGGACGCATGCCGGAAATCATCAGTTGATGCCGTATTCGAGTGTGAGCGAAGGGAGGTGAGCTTACCAAATCTGAAAAAAAAGAAAAAAAAACTCACATACCACAGCACAAAACCAACTTCGGTTGGTTCGTCGTAAACATAAAATGGCGTACGAAATCCACCAGCGAACGGTTTTGGTGCATAAATGAAAATTACAAATTCATCTATGATTCAGAACAATGGGCTGCTTGCAATAGAAGTGTGACGTCGTTGGGGTAGCTTCGTTGGGGAAAAGGGGGTTGTGCGCGAGCGAATGCAAATTTCGGTGATTCGCTGCTGATAAAACTGTACCACTGTTTGGTGTGATTACAGTGGCTCGGACATGGTGGTTTGAAATGCACTTTTCATCATTTCACAACCGTTTAAATTCAGTTGAAAACTACACTGAAAAGTATACGGACATTTTATTAATATTTATATTCGTTTAAAAAAGTGAACTTACGACAATGTCAATGTTTGCACAGAAAATGAAATGCAAATTTCAAAGGCAATGTGTTATAAACCTTCTTTAAAATCAGTTTTACAAGATAATATAAAATTTACTGAGATGGATTTTTGTTATTTACCTAATTAGTTTAAAGAAAAACTAACAATGAAACTTTAGGAGACTTCAGGCTGTTTCATTATTGCAACAATTTAGAGATCGTTTTAGTTTTCATTTCACAATGTATCACATTCGAAACTGTAGCAAACTTGAACAAAAGCATGGATTATTCGTTAGCATGCCCAAATAAACTGAAACACACACTCAGACACAACCCGAACCGATAGCGGTCAAACTCGTGGCTACTCCTTTAGCGTATCCTCCCTCCAGCCCCCGGCAGAAGAAGTAAAATTTTGATTGACTTCCCCGGAAATAGCTGCCCATCGAACGGAGGAGATGGCAAATTGTGGTCCTTTTCCGCTTCACATGCATATGTGTATGTGTGAGCATGGAACCTCTCCCCTGCACGGCCCTTTCTGCCCATGGCAGTCATTTGAATGTGCTGATAAAATAAAACTTTGTCATAAATTGGCTCACTTTATATGCTGGTGGCAGCCCGGTGGCGGTGAAACGGTGGGAGATTAGAAACGCTTCGTTAGCGTGGCCCGTATGGGAAGCCGCAGTCAGGATGACGTCGAGTCAGGAGTATGAGCGTTAGCTTTTATACAAATCTGCACCACCCCCCACCTCCTTCCTCATCCATTTCATGGCCCTTCATTGCGAATGGTGGTCTACTGCGAAGCTGCCGTGACGCTCGAAAGCTGGAACATATGAGTTTTATCGAGCAACAATAATTTTTTGATTTTAATTATCATTTCAACTCAACTACTAACGGTAGCGAGGAAGATGCGCTTTTGACGAATCAAATATCGTTAAATTATTCGTTGCTTTTCGCCTACATTACACTCGAACCGGACTGCTTTTTGCTGTATTTAATATTGTTTCTCTATTCAAAACTCTACTAGATGTATCAAAATTAGCTTCCCACAACACAATTCCAGAGTCCAAATATCAATCACAAGCTCTCCGTTTTCAGTTCCCCCGGGGTGGATACCCCATTCATGAACGGGTTATTTCTGGCGTAGCTAATAACAGCTGCTCCTATTTCTAAGCAGCACGTACTGCGTTAACGTTAGCGATATTTTTATTGCACATCGTCCGGTGTGTCCGAAACGCCACCATCGCTTCTTTTTACTGCCGCCACCGAACGAAAGCGCTTCTTTTTACTGCGTCCATATCGTGCCGATCGTACCAAAGCCGGCCCCAAAGGTGATGACGCAAGAAAACGCTTGCAGGAATTTCCTGATCGCATTGTTGGCCGGATGGTTGAGGTTTTGAGAAATTCACGGTACCTTCACCGACCACGCTGGCACGTTTTATTTTAGTATCGAGTAATCGATTCCTCTGACTCGCCGCTGTGGTGTGGAGCAAAAAACCAATCACTTCCTAAGTGACAGCACGAGAACTAGCGAATCACCTGCATACCGTTTTTTCCCACCAGGTAAAGTAGAAAATTATTCAACAAACAGTGGGGCGTTTCTGCGCGAAAGATAATGTCGATGAAAAACATTTCTTCGTGTGGCATTTACCTTTTACCGCTCGTTGGGCGGTGCTTCTCAGCGATGTATCGTTGAGGTTTGGTTTGCTGGAAACGCGTAGGTGCTCGCGTCTGTTGGCTTGCGATCTATTTTTATGTAAATAGCACCACAGAAATAAGTACGTGGAATGCTCAATCAGCTTTTCGGAACCACAATTATTGAATAATTGGGGCTTGGGTGTACGGAGCAAACGAAGCCTCAGGTTGGAATTGTTTGTGGATATTTGAGATTTTCTAGCCACATCAAACATTTCAGGGAAATACAAAGTGCTTTGGAGCGTATAGAAGGATGTCTAATAAACAAGTTTTAAACACCTTCTGCTCGGAAGTTTGTTCATCATCATCTCAGAAAACGATTTAAAGCAACATTCCAGCAGTACGCTTGCTATAAGGATTGCATGGAGAGACTTTTCATCTATTTCAATCGTTTACAGTATAAGTATTTTCAATCGTTTACATGAATATTTTATTCGTCTAGAAATCAGACTCTCAATTTTCGCTCAATTTTCACACTCAAATAAACCAATTCGTTTCTCAGAAATTTATTCTAGTTATTTTATCGGCGAATTTTGCGTATGCATGCATAAATTTCATCATTTTCGTTTTGACGTGCGTTGTTCTAGGAATCTTCTATAGAAAAATACCCATATTGATAATGCTGCATGCCAAGGGAATCCAAATTCTACGAAATCGATTGCTCTAGCAAATGGTAGATCTCTGACAGACAGACTGAAAAAATTCCAAATCTTCTGCAGAGGGGTTTTAAATCGAATTTTTTCAAACAAAATTAAGTTAAATAAATAAATCATTTGAAGAAAATAACTCTTGAAGATAATTTGAAACAAAAGAAAACCGAATGCTGCAGAATATGCAATCCAATTAATTCTGCCACTTCACGCCAATTAACTCTATCACTTCCAACGTATTTATGGATTGAATCCAGTTATAATATTGTTGTTAGAATATAAAAACACTTTTTTAAGTTCACAGCACCACAAAGCCAAGAATAAAAGCTCAAAAATAAACACAATCCCGTAGGCACTTTCGGCTCCCCCTCAACCGCATCCTCCGCGAACTCTAAACTAATTTGAAAACAAAAGCAAAGCTCGATTAAAAAGAAACGTGCGAGGAGTGCAAGAAAATACACATAAAAGTTTGCCCCGAGCGACTTCCCGAAGTGGACGCAGTTCCTGCGGTCGAGTATTTTCTACCGCATCCAAGCATTCTCCTTCCATTGCTGATACCACCCTATTGTTCTATCGCCGATTCGCATGAAGCACGCTCGTTATGCTGCATTTGTCACGAAACTTCCCCGTGCGATTGAATTCCAAATCAGCAATCAATCGGCAATGTTCACCGCCGTCCTTCTGACGCTACCGGCAGAAGATCGAGACCGAAAGCCGACAAAGAGAATGCGAGCGGCAACGAACGGTCGCATCTTCCGGGGGGAGATAGAGGGGGAAGGCAAAAGTGTCTTGACGGTTGATGGAAGCCAGCGAGCGAAAACCCCCGTACACACTAGAAAACCCGAAAAAAAAACAAAACCAAAGAAACACACAAAATATCAAATCAAATCCAAACGAAGCCGCAATCCTAGCGGGACGGAGTAGCCAAAACGGAATGCCATCGAATGAGAGTTTGTCTTCCTGTTTTGTTCAATAATCCTCGTTTTGCTTTAACCCATACGTGTATGGGTTTCGTGTGAGTGTGTGTGTGTTTGTTTTTAATTTGCATAGCATAAAATCACTTACGCCGGTTTTGTTTTCGTTAACCTTTCCGGTTCGGTTCGGTTTGCGATTTGCGACCGGGAGTCCTTTTTCTTGCTAAGAAATTCTTCATCTACTTCAGGTCAGTTTGGTTGTGGTTTGTTTCAGCTCTCCTTTTGCAAAAACCCTCCAGCCTCCTCCGTGTAGGGAAACCGCTTTCGCATTCCCCTCGTCTTGACTCATTTCGCAAATAAAATTACGTCTGCTCGAGTAGCAAACACACGCGTGTTTGCGAGCGTTTTGGTACCGCTCGGATTTCCTCCGTTTCGGAAGATTCAGATTTTGCTGAAAACCGGGGGTTTTGTTCGGGCCGTGGGCAGAAAGCCAGGCAGGTGAGATCCGTCACGACAACATGATTGATATATGACTCTTGGGTTTGTTGTTGATTTACTTTATCCTGCCCCGGTTCCAGGGATCTCATCGACAAGATACCGATAGCGGTCGGTCCGTCCGGTTCGGTTCAGTTGTTTAGCGAAAGGGACTGCCGGTCGAAATTCTTTCGTTTATCTTATCCGATACCCCTTTCCGGGCGATGGGCGAGCGTATGTGTGCGAAGGTAGCAAAGGGCGCTGGTAAAAAGGGATGTAAAGGCACAAAACATGATCCAGAAAGATGCAACCTTCGCATGGACTTTGAACATGCCCAAGAAAAGCGTGTCTGTTATCACCCTGCATAAATTATAATTCGTTTTTTAAAGAAAATGTTCCTTATTTCTTTTGCTACGCTTTTTCTTCATTGTATGTCCCATATTAAGTTAGGTAAATAAAATCAAATAATTCCTAAAAACTAGTATTTACACATATTATCACGTACCAAGATACATTGTTTTTAAAATGCTACCCTCATGCAATCCATTACGTATCTAGTTTCGTCTCGTGCACTCTTGATTCAAACAACGAACGTAATTACGGCGTGCAAATACTAAACGAAACCATGCACACCACTTATCACACAATTAAATATTGAAGCCCATTTACCACTCGCGCTCACTTATCGGAAGCTGATCAAACATCGTTAGCCGAACAGCTGGAACAGTCCAGCGAAGGACTTAATCGTCGTTACTGCTAATACACTCGGCGATCATTTTCGTGTCCCCAGCGATGAGTTTTTATTCGCCTTCCTCCCTTCCCAAGCGGGCGGTTTCAAATTAATTTAGCTGTAAACAATGGTCCAGCCTGTCATTAGTGGGTCACAAACACACACACACACACGAGTGCATCACGTAACAGGCCTGAGCCCTTGTGCTTGGAGCGTAAACTTCATTAATATAAAATCGGACACATGATCGTCCGCTGTGCAGCACGTCGCGATAGTTAATTATGGAGCGGTGGAGATTCTTATTTTTTGTTTTCCTTCTCGTTTCGTTTTTCGAATGCATCCTGATTTTCCACCCCGACTGCGCTGGCTATTGATCCCGGTCGTCACGCACATACGATGCAATTTCGTGCTCCCGAGCTTTTATTGAATTATTTCCCCCGGGGGCATCCCGAATGCCCGGATTGCATCGGAGCTCGGGGACGCAAATGCTCTAATGTTTTCATTTGCCTAAGGTTCACGGTAGTGGGTGTGAGGTTGGGCAGGGTTCCCTATGCATCCGAGCTGGGTGCCAATTGTCACGCAACTTGCGACTCGTCAGACGGTCACGTAATGCCTTTGGCCGTGCTCTCTTTCTTGCGCTCGGTGGATAATACCCTGTGACAAGTCAGAATCGAAACGGACGTCCTTCCGTCCGACCGGGACACATACACACACAGCAACTGCTAACGAGATAAGCTGGAGGAATTTATGCTGCCGTGGCAAATATGTAGCCGCAAATCAGATCCTCAAGAGCCCGAGCGGCGATCGAGCCGATCAAGTCGTTCGGAACGAAGAGAAAAAAAAGGAGAATAAAAACAACCAAAGCAAAGTGCTGTTTGCTGCGATTTTAGCTCGTCGGCTTCCCGAGCCGGCTTATTTCATCCGAGCGCTGGGTGGAATGTTCCGCGACTCCACACCCCTTCGCACCCGCAAGTGCCGGGGACCATCATCCGAAAAAGGAAGGAAGATAAAATAAAATCAATCGATTTTCGGCATTATTTTATCTTCAAATAACACATTCTTTCGCTTAACGCGCAGATACACTCGTGGGGCTGTCTCTGGTGACGGAATCGAAGCATCGTCTTTCCGGTTGCCATCGCACGTACAAACTTGTGTGAGTGTGTGAGTGTGTGGGTAGCTGCACAGGCCAGACACAGGCAACATTTCCTTCTCGCACGTGCGGACTTTCACGAATGCGCCCGGTGGCCGATTTTATGCTTAAGTGAGCGATATTTCCACCAAAACATACCGATGTTTCGCAAATCTAAATGGATTTGTGATTTCGATTGAATTTCTTCCCCGTTCCTGACGCTGTGTTTCTATTTGGCGCAAGCTTTCGTGGGGAGCATCGTGCAATCTTCCCTTCACATGAGAGGGAGTAACTTTAACCAGAAACAGTGCGAGAAAATGGCGACAACAAACGCTTCATTTTAATGGCGTTAAAAGAGTGTGCCATTTTTCCGAACATTTCCCTTAAATCACCATCATAGCGGATTTGTGTTCGACTCGCTGCAACACACTCCCACACAAACCAGCTTTCGAGTTCGGTATCGTAAATTTCTCGATCAGATAAAGTGTGCACTATAAATCCTCATTTAAGGAAGCCTTGATTGCACCCGTTTACAGCACTCGTTCAGGATTGGACTTTGAGCTTGGGTTCACTGCTCCGATGTCCGATGGTGAAATGCAGGTTGTCCAATTTTCCGAATGTCGTCTCGAAGCGCCCGGATTTGTAGATGCATTTTCTTTACCGTGCAGCGATTTGTGGTCGAGACGAAGCGATTGTGAAGGACGATGAGCTCTACACCGAATGGGCAGTAATTTGGGGTTTCAATTGAATCTGTTTCACTTGAATTGTTCGTACTCGCCAGTGTTTTATGACGCAGTAAATCAGGAAGCACGTTAAATACATTCCTGTTTAAAATCTTGTCTATGAAAATGAAGCGATTTTCGATGGGTTGTGAGCCCAATCCTGAGAACTACTTAGGCGTTATTGATTTTACTTGGCAAATTCGATACAAATTGGTGAAAAATTGCAAATGTTCAGATCTCGAGTATTGAAAATAGCAGCAAATATCTTCGGAGTAAACTAAATCGTTACTTTCCAGATTTCATTATTTCAGTTGAATATTTCACAAAATAAGGACAAAGCTCTTTCTCTATCTCTTTACACATTTTTTATTGCTTCGGAGTAAATTTCCTCACAACCACATTCGGGAACAAAGCACATTTCATTCTGCAAAATCGCCTCCGGAAAAACGTCGCGCCTATCACAATCAAACCCTCCCTACAAAGCTTAAGTGCATTCATCTGTCAAATGGAGCAAACTCTGGCTCGCTCAGCCCTAAGAAAGCAGCGCACAACAAAAAAAGGGTTCACAAACTGACCAAAAATCAAAATGTACTGAGCAGAAAAAAAATGGTTGAAAGCCCACCAACCAGCCAACCGTGGCAACTTTCACTTGCCATCATTAGAAAGTCCATTAATTTTTCGACCAGCCCGTTCCTCCCGTGGAAAAATTCCGCACGCGTCGGTACGTCGATAACAAATTGAGGCCCGAGAAATTGGACAGCGAGTAGCGCGCCCCGAACCCATTTGTTACGACGCATTGAACAGCTTCACCCGGGGCTCTTCTTCGGGTTTTCGGGTTCGGGTTGGGGGTGCGACTGAGAAAAGGACACAGCGCGTCCGGAATGTTTTCAGCGGGCAGGAGGCACGGTGAAAAAATCAAACATGCGCGAACGGAGGGGATGCCGAAAGTTTCAACAGGAATGCCGACGAGCACTTGATCGGTTGGGCGATTGGCGCGGACATGCAGATCAGAGCCGGGCGATGATAATAATAGTAGTAATAATAATAATATTGCCCCGCTCGCGGGGGGATGTTCCGGTGTTGCTTGTTGCTTCCGGAATGCTAACGCTCGCGAACGCAATCCCGCCCGAGATGAAGCGCAATAATCTCGGGCGGAAAAATGGAAATTCCTTCACCAGTTTACTCGGCGCAGCAGCAGCAGCAGGAGATGGAGGAGAAGAATGTGAGAATGAAATATGCGTTGATAAATTGCTGCCTCGAACAAGAAAGCAGCGGATTGTGCGCGTGTGCTTTATGAAGAATGAGAAACCTTTCCATCTTGTTCGCCGTAGCTTACACACATATATATATTGGATTCTGCCGGGATGATGGATTGACTTTGGCCCTGCCAAGAGGCCCTGCCCCGGAGGCCGAGGCTAGAGATCGAAATCCCGGAAACCGTTTGTAGCGCATTTTGTGCCTTGTTGAGTTCGGAAAAAAATAAAAATAAAACCGAACCCAAGCACCCGGAAAGGGGGCAACTAGATTCCTCATCATTTCCGGCCCGCCCAGTTTTCCACCCTGGCTGAATGCTGAAATTACAAATGATCTGCTTCTAAATTTGTAAGTGTCGAGTGTGTCATAAAAGAGTAACCTTCCCCGTGCTAGGATTGTGTCTCGCTAGAGTGGGAGTCGTAATCCCTCATTTGACAGAAATTAAATGAAAATTTCAAAATTCACCCCCAACAAACACATATACTCTCATACGGGGAAGCAGCGACCCAAACGAAAGGTAGCAAGGACACATTTTTCCCCTTTTTTGCACTCACCCACAGAATCACTTTGGCCCCCTATTAATCAATCAAAGCGAACCAAAAATGGAAACCGTCGTGCCAGTGGTGTGTACACATTGTCGATCGGACACGCTCGTTTCCGTACCGAGGAATTCTAAGAATGTTCCGTCTCATATATAGAATTCTTCCCCATCATAAAAGAGGCCCCCTTCCCCCGTCCAGGGCGGAGAGCGATGGTTGCGGACTTTTGCCAGCGGCGTTGGAA
Source organism: Anopheles farauti (assembly GCA_000473445.2). NCBI lineage: Eukaryota > Metazoa > Arthropoda > Insecta > Diptera > Culicidae > Anopheles > Anopheles farauti. Next base: position 10,337,912 of record KI915043.1, on the reverse strand, counting down.
TTGATGAGCTTTTTTCGGTATTTTTATTCCAGCCGAGCAGGGGGTAGCATAAGAAAAAAAACGGAGAATAATTTTGTCACTTCTGATTTATTGAAATGATCGATTGCCCCAAAGCCACAAACTTTCCGCACGTGTGCGAAGGGAAAGATTTCAACATTTCTAAAATTCGTACCGCATCAGCCGATGTCTCTGCTGGTGGTGCTAGTGCATGAAATAGGCAGCCTTTGGCAGCCCCTCGTCACGAAACACGACAAATTTGGGCGACAAATTCTTGACTTTTGCGCTTAGCACGGGAACACGCTCGAACGCCGTGCTCGAGCACGCACATGCTTAACCATCTGTGTTATATTTTCGCACATAAGGCAATGTTTTATTTCCGCATGAAAAAGAATTTGAGTAGGCGCGTAGGCTCCACTGACAGCCGTGCTTTTGAAGAAGATGGTGGTGGAGGTGGCTGGTCGAAAGTAGCGCTGAAAATTGAATATCTTTATTTCATCACTGCGAATTTACGCTCGCTTTCACGAGTGACACACGGATCTGGAAAATAACCATTCCAGAGTGGAGTTTTAACGTTTTCCACCAGGAGGGGCGTACAGAAGCAAAAACAAAAAATGCAACGACAAGGAAATCCATCCAATTGACAGGTTTATCCCGAAGCGTGATGGGAGAACAACGAGAGTAAACATTCGTTCGAAGAGCCATGTGAAAGTGGCAGTGAAAGGGATGATAAAATTTATTCATCACTTTATGCAATTCCACACGGTGGCATTATTGTCCAAGGGTTGTTTTTAAGCTGTGTTTTGTATCGTAATAAAGGTATCTCCCAGTACGAGTTATTCTATTTATGTTCATGTTGCTTGATGAGCTTAAAAACAATCGCCTAAATGTATGCAATTTTTTGTTTACTTCTACTCCATCACTCAAACTACCTTTTGTAGTTTTCGAAGCCGGTATCATGAATTTTAAAAAATCAATTTTCCAATTATTCAGAACGTCTCACCTCATATTTAATGTAACATAATAACAACAATTTTCCAGATAAGGGTAAACAACTTGCCCCTATCTTATTTTCTTTTAACATTTCACCTAATCCCACTTCAACCTAGCATCCTTGCTTCGTCCTTACTGCATGAAAAATAAGCGAAAAACAACATTTTCGGTTGATCAGCTACCAACGACGAGCCCGGGCCATGTTTTCTGGCTGGCAATGAACCGTTCCGTACCGATCACATCCATCCGAAATCTTGACGGAGCGCTTTGAGCAAGGGCTGCCAAAAAAGGAAGAGAAAAAAACGCATCCATGCTCCACGCATCAGCGCGTGAAGGTTCGTGCCGGCGAGCATAAACTGGTGTCCATTTTTCCGCAGCATACCCGGTGGCGGTGACGTTCGACATGCAGATTCGTATGAATACACAATCAACACTCTGTCAAATTGATCGATTGCACGTGGATGTTTTGTTGCTGCTGGGCCCGGCTGTTGGTGGGTTTTTCGTCACGCTTCTGCATTTTTCCCTCCCCTTCCCGTGAGCATGTTTCTCTGATTCGCCAAGTTTGGATTTCGATTATGTCGTCCCCGCTGCGGGCCAGTGGTGTTCGTATTTTTCTGCCGTTTTTTTTTTTTTTATCGGTGTTCCACCTACATTCGCAGGCAAAATAATCCGGCGCCTTTCGCTCACAAATCGCTCGCTGCTTAATCCTTCTCCATCGGCACGATGAATCGATGCACGACGACAGTTTCTACGGGCCCGGACCGTGATAGTTTCACCAGCACCGGTAGGTTTATAAGCCTTCAGGGAAAAGCTCAGTTCCTGTTTTCCTCACACTAGAGCTGTCCTATCGCCCGGCACTTCTAGCACGAGCATTGAAACACACGGCACGGACTCGTACGACCGGAATCTCAGCGCGATTTATTCCTGCACCGGGCCCAGGCTGGTTCTATCGAGCTGTGTGTACGTACGTGTTCTGTCGGTGAACAATTATACGCTAGCTTCCAGGCGTTCAAGTGCGAGTGAGCAAAAAAAAGGCCGTAAAAATTCATAAAAAATGTTTGCCAATGCTGGAAAATTTCCCTACCAGACACGAGATGCGTCAATATGCATCGATTATCGAATTTAACCATTCGATCAAGTTCAGGCTCACTTATTACAGAGCGCACATATGGAGAAACATAATAATTCGATAAAGATTGATACACATCCACAACCCCCGGAACATATCCAAGCCAGATGCCAATTTGCACCAGCCCCGCACAGGCACGTAGGCAATAGAATTAAATCCATTCATTCGCAAGTACAGCTTCCTCGCATCAATCATTGGGCAGCGTTGCATATGGGCGAAAGGTTTATTGACATTTTAATGAACTTACTACGTGGAAAAAGCTTCCTCCAACGTCACTCACACGAAACGGATTTGATTGAGCAAAATTAAAGTTTGATGAAGCTTCCAATTAGCAACGGATATGGACAGGAGAGAAGGATGCAATCTAATCAAAATTCTACTTCAAATTTACAAAACTAGGAGTTTCATTATGAATCGATTGTCTTCAATTTATTACATGAAAATAAGAACACTTGTTAACAACATGAATGCCTGCATGCTTTCGATATAACATTTCATTAATCCTTTCCATTCAATTTTTGATGCCCTCTCCAAACGCCTCAAACTAAAACAACAGGTTTGGTCTTTAAACAACACCCGCCACGGCCGCTGTGATTGCTGCAAAGCTCACCCGAGATTATGCCAAATTTAGTAAGTTTGATTGATTTATTGAGCTCGCGTGCGGCATCACCAGCATCAGCATCGCGCCGGGAACAGTAAAAGCGGCGATCCAATTTCCGAAATAGACGAGCGTCGGCTGGAGCGAAAAGTCGTTTCCTCTTTTCTCACGCTTCACTTACGAAGCGCGGGGCGGTCTATTTTTCTCCACAACCATTTGAGACCCGGCATGACAGCCGGCAGCGGCAAACGACGGCAAACGAAACGAAGCTCACGGCGCCGAACACAAACGTTGCGTTGATCCTTCGCTCCTCGATTTCTTGAGTGAAAGTAATCACTCAAAACAAACTCTCGCCCACGCGTACCAATTTTTACAACCCAGCGCAAAGCGCCTGAATGTATGCTCCGCCCGGTTGCACACGAAAGTGTTTCGTTTTTATTACACCAACGCCCACAGGCACGCATGCATACACAACAAAACAAAAAAAAATCGCTCAAAATGTAGCATAAATTCATTGAAGAAAAATCACGGCCGGAAGAAAAAAGATGAATGTATTAAAATGTACTGTTATGACAATCATTTTAGCGCGTTTGGCTTCTGCTCTCTCTCTCGTTCTCTCGGTCGGAGCGTTCGGATAAGTGTTTGGTGTTTCTTTCGCTCACCAATCGCGACAAAGGACTCCACCGTAAGCTCGTCCTTAGAGTGTCGCGAAAAAAAACCCACCCGGCAAGCGCATCAAATCCCACCGATCGACGTAAACAGATAAGTACTTGATATTGAAAATTGTCGTATATCGTGCATTTTATTCCCCACCCCCACACCGGGTGGGTGTTTCCGGTGCAGTGAGGTGTAAGTATAAAATGGTGGATTTATAAAAGTTTAACTTTAATAAAATCATACCGGCAGGAGAAGCCGAAACGAGACAGCACCATCGCATCCGAAGCGGCGCAACTGAAGCTACTCGTTTACTTACCCATTCCCAATTTGTTGGCTTACATCGTTCGATGCGGATGAATGCTTTCCGGGGCTGTTAAGGCGTGGAGGTGGGCTTTAAAGAAAATACGAAACAACGTCGGGAAAATCCTTACCTTCGGCAAATAATGCTCACACACATCCTCGTACCGGTGGTGCAGATGAAGGTGTCGCTAAAAGCAAAAACTTATTTAATATCGATGCCACTACGGGCGGGATCGAGCAGCGTATATTGGAACTCTTTTACGGCCGCTATAAAATATTTATAAGTGAGCCGAAAATCAACTCGCCGAAAGTCGTGGCAAAGTTTTCTTTCTCGAAAGGAAAAGAAAAAGATTAAATACGCCTCATTTCGGTGCGTTTGAAGTAAGAACTCTTCCTGGTGTGGATATGTGTTTACTTAAATCCAAGCAACCAATGGCTGCTTACCAAACCACGCGTCGAAGCTACGTAACACCATAAACTCATCGACGGAACGTGAACCAGATTGCCATCAACGGTACCATCGGAGCTGAAGTAAGGCTCCCCACGGCTTCTCGTATTTCGCTGGCCAAATCGAGTGGAAGCGCGCCACCGAGTAACACTTTACCGTATTTTGTGTTTACCCTCGCGCGAAAGGGTTGCCTCGAAGCGATGTTTCAATCCCACGGGCCAATATCTCGGGCGCAAAAAACGCCCGGGATTGAGATCAATATTGGGAAGATACACTTTGCGCTCCGGTCGCCGTCGTTTTCTTGCCATTTCGTTTTCCTCTTTTGATGATCACTCTTCTAAAAGCATGTTTGATCGAAACATCGCAAGTGAAACGCGTGTGTGCGTCCTGTCCGGGGCCGTTTTCTCGAGCCTCCCGTGTGCATCGGGCGGAAAAGCGCAAAGAAACCGTTTCGCGTTCGAGTTTATTCACGTGTGAAGCAAAGTGTCCCGCGCTCGGGTGCGACCGACCCGGTGTACGGTGAAAGTGGTGAAAATGGTACTTTTATGTGTCTTCGATTGCTCTCCCCCCTGCTCCCTCCACGACGATAGCTAGTCGTGCCGGTGTACAGAAAGCCTCCCCAGCGCCTCAATAGTGGAAAGCAATCAAACATTATTATTTCAAAAGGTGAAACATAACACATCCAGTCGGGTTTGGAGGTTTTGGGCCTCACAAGTAACTCCTTCTGGATCTTACTGCGATGGGTTCTTTGTTCGTCCCCAGTAAGTGTGCACTTTGTCCAGGTGGTTTGTTTTTTCTCTTTCCAGGAGTGTCACACGTATAAAGTAGAATGATTTTTTTATCACTATTTTGCCGAAGGACATTTTGTATAACATTATTTTTTATATGTATTTTAATTGCAGATATTATCGTTCATCATTTGCTAATGGCTCATTTTGCTATGGCAAAATCTCATCATTTGCTAAGAGCTAATGGCTCTTTATTTTGAGTACATGTGTTTAAAAATAAAAATTTTCAATTAATTGAAACGCAAATTCAATTATTATCGATCAAGACCATTTTTCTAAGCAAGAAGAACAAGCAAAACAAACTCAAACAAACTCTCAAAAGATATTAGAAAAGTATTTCTTATAATAAATTTCCTTCACCTGATAATTCAAGTTTGACACCCCTGTCCCCGAGTGTGTTTGTTTGCAGTAAGTCGCCATACTCAGTGCAATCATTGCTTAAAAGCTTCGGCCCACTTTACGCGAAACGGATATTGATTCATCATTTATGAGTTTGCTTCTTGTTGTTTGTTGTTGTTCCCGCCGGATTCGTAATTTTTACAACAAAACACTCATACACACAGTCACACGCACAAACACCATCGTAGTATATCAATTTTTTATGCGTTATGTCTTCTGAAAAAAAAAACGAGCGATTTTCCCAGCATAGTCTCACGAACTTTTTAACTGCGTGAGGTTCTCCTAATCGTTATCCACCGTCTCCTGGGAGCGTGCGGCATATTTTAAAGTGAAAATGCCCACCCCTCGGTGGTGTTTTATTTTCTGTTCGGTTTTTTTACACACCGCGGATCAATTCAATTATTACGAAGTTTGGGATGCCCCAGGGTTCGAGTTCGGAAGCTCGCCATGGGCCAACCGTGATGGTCATTGACACTCTGTCAGTGCCAAGAGCCTGGTTGACCATCTGCAACGCATTGGTCCTTCGAATCAGGGTGGCGGAGGGTTCCTTGCGATGAGGATAACCGGGAGAAAAACAAGGCACGTTGAAGTTTCTCATTAACATTCCATTGTACCAGCGAACGACACCCGACCGGTTGGTGGACGATGGCGCAGTCACCCACTTAAAATGTATTTACATTTTCCACCTTCCTCTCTGCGTCGTGACCAAACTTTATCGTCCGTAGGTTCCATCATCATCACCATCATCATCACCATCATCATCACCGCCACCACCATCGACGTCGTCTTCAATGTCGTTACTTTCCATGGAATGGTGACGCCAAAGGAGAGACATGGCATCAAAACCACCGAAAAAGCCCACTGAAACCCACGCCGGAAAAAACTACGGACCTTCTAAACGGTCTCGCTCTCCCTATCTCTCACTCTCTTTCTCTCTCTCTCTCTCTCTCTCTCTGTCTCTCTGGAAAACCACAACCTGTCGTAAAGGTTTGCTCGCCCAGGCCCGGTTCTTCTTGTCCCAAAAACCATGCCACGATGGCTCGTTAAATTCCTCTCGCATCAAACCGTGCGACCGATTTGAGGGCGGAAATATTTCGACAACCACCCACCCATCACTACTCCCACAGCAAAGTCAACGAGAGGGGCAAAAGAGGACCCTGCCACGAATGATCTGCCACGAGTTGTGTGTGAGTGTGTTTGCTCAAAAATTTGCTGGCAGAAAGTGTCAGGCCACCTGCCGGGCTTCGGGCCACAACTTTTTCACGCCCCGTTCTCTGGTGTGCAAACCCCGGAAGGGAGTGGCTGGAGTGGAGCTTGTGACAAGTGACAAAGTTTTCAAAACGGGATAGAGGTTTTTTTCTGCTGCTACTGCTGCCGTTGTGTTGCTTTCGTTTGCCATCAAGCTGGTCCGTGTGCGTGCGAATGGCTAATGAATTCAAGTGCGACAGATTGCAGGAAATAGCTGACGAACGATTTTTCGACCGGCCATGCCGGCGCCGGTCGGTGGGAGAGGAGACCAAGAGTTTTCGATTTTAGCCCCATAAGCTAAGGGGTTAAAATTATGTTGCTTTAATTTGGGATGCGACATTTTGTGTGATAAGCACACTTCAAGACGGAAACAAATTAGGAAATGCTTCCGAAAGGGTTGAGAAGGGATACATTCAAATATTCTCGATCGACATTTCGGCTGATGAAGCCAAACACAAAAAATTTGTCATTTTAAAAAACAAATTTCATTAGACTAAAATATTACTAGAAAATGTTATTCAATATAAACATAGCTTTTTGTAGTTATAGTCCAAATTTACCTACCAAAAGGCCAGCATTGCAAAACTTCTGCTGGTTTTAGCAAATTTTGTCAATATCAAACGGTGCTTTCCACCTGTCAACGCTTGAATATAGACCTGGTAAACTCAATTCGTTCTGCTTAGACATCAAAGTAGGCGCTCCAAGAAACATCCATTAAAAAGCAGAGCCATCTATCGGCCATCGCCAACACGGATGTTCATTCGTCCATCTCCATCCGCCTCTTATCGAATAAAGTTCCACCGAAATGCACTGCTAAGTAACTAATTTCAGTGCACTCACACTCACATGCTGTGCCCTTCTTCTATCTCATATCGAAAGCTGACCGGACTCTGATTCCATCAATCAGAAACAGAAACAACATCAGCTTTGATCTACAATCTCTTCCATCTCCTTAAAACCACCATTTGCACGCCATTAGGCTGACTGATTATTTACCAGCCACTGACGCTCGTCACAAAAAAATGGCATCGTGACGCGGTGGTATCATTTTTCCAAGCAACGATCAAATTGATTTCATCTCTTTTCGTTCGTTTTTTTTTTGTTTTTTGTTCGTACATTCCATATCAACCCACAAATCGGAATGCGCTTTTTCCTCTCGCCCAATGCATTCCCATTTGCTGCCCGATTAGTTCAATCCGGGAAAATGCAGTGCTCCAGAGGATGTGAACGGACTAACGAAGCAAAACCCAGGCCCGGTTGAAACAGTCATCAAAATTTAGTCCTGTTTCGGAAGGCTCGGAACGTGGATGAGGAGATGAATTTCTAGGAAGCAAACGAGAGACAGATCTCACTCAACGTGTGATCTCCCCGAGGGCAAACAGGATTCACATCGCTTTCGATGGGATTGATTTCGGGTGCTTTTGCGTCCGGTTTTTTACGCGTCGAGAGCTTTATTTTTTGTCCAGTATTTCCACCGCTTCATGCTACAAATTCGAAGCCTCTCTTAAAGCTGAAGGGCAAAAACAAGCTCTCCTAACATCAATCAATTCAGCGCAGTTAATATTACATTTGCCATGCCATCGTGCTAGGCTTTTCGTATGAATAATCTCATTCGTACATTGTACAGGAAATCGTTAATGACGTCTGATTGTCTGAATGGCAAATTGGAATAAACATAAGACACTTTTCTTCGCGCTTGCCCTCCTAAAAAAAAGTCCACAAAAAAGAAAAAACCAAACCATTGGCTGCGAATCTAATGGAAGCTCCAGCGTGAATGTCGGGCAACCTTATTGCCACTTGTGCCGGTGACATCACACACACACACACACACACACACACACACACACACAAATAAACCCATTTCTCAACTCAACTCTCTTGCCTCCTAATTTAACCTGGGTGCTTACAACGACGCAATAGCAACCGAGGAAGATTTGTAGCAAAATCTGGCACCGAAAGGAACTTGAAAAGCCATTTCACTTCCTCTCCTTCTGTGTATTCTGCGCTTTAAGGAGCAGAATATAATTCAAGCTTTCAAGAGTACCTACACCACCATCATCATCATCCTCATCATCATCTTCATCGTGATCGCGAAAACATTCGCAACAAATCCTCCGGGTTCATAATATTCATCATGGCGGTTTCGGTTCCGGCTTTCACTTTCTTCCGACCTTGGCTTCGTTGGCTACACGTGACAAGCGCGCGCGCGTGCCCCTCCACATTTCCGGACGGGTGGACTTGTTTTCCCGGGCTTCTGGAGTTTGTTTTTGTTTATTATCTTCTCTTGAACATATCCCCGCGGAAAGACACTGGTGTACGTTACATAGCGAGCGTGGCTGCTGCCACAGCTGCTCATGGCAGAACAATCGGAAGTGATTCGGAACTGACGGCCAAACTCCCGCCTCATCATTGGTGCAGAAAAACGACCCTTAGCTACGACGAATCGAAGCAAGCAAACGAACGGTTTCGACGATGAAAGTGAAAAGCACCCGAAAAGGAAGCACGAAACCTCCCTGCGCTTTGTTGAGAACCTCCCACGCGGGAGCGGGGGAAAAAAAGCTTCAGAAAAAATCGCGGTCAAATCATCATTTCTCCGACGGTGCGAGCGAAAGTGAAAGCCTCCCCAGCATCCTAGCATCCTACGGAACGTTTGCGGGGTTTGCGGAACCGAACGCACCGAGCGCACCGAGCGAAGTCACATTATCATAAATTTAACAATATTTACATTTCAAATGAGCTCATCAGAGCTGTGAACTGGTACGCAACCCTGCCTCGGAAGACGGAACCTCGCTTTCCCCTGGCTGGGAAGAAAAACTAGCAGCAGTATTCGGTAGCAGCATTCGTCATGGCGAAGAACGAAGAACAAACGCAATGGAAAGGTTTCCTTTCCTTCTTTCAGTGCTTTTCAAACGCCAAAGGTAAATAGGACTCGCACCGAAAGGACGATGAAACGGAAGCGTCGGAACGTCGGAATCCACTAGAACGGAGGCGAAAAAAAAACGGAAGCCCTCGGCCTGGAGCACCCCCTGCCGCCCGGGCGCAATGAAATCAAAAACGAAAGAAAGGCGACACTGCGAAGATTATTAATAATTTTGCTTTTGCCAGCACAAGATTTACGCATTCCCGGCGCACCGGGCAGGAAGGTAAAAGAAGAACTCGCTTCCGTTTGGATTATGCGTCCGCGAGTGGCGCGTGTGTCTTGCGAACTCCCGGGTGCTGTGGGAGTTTTTTCTATCTAGACTTTTTTGTTTTCGTTCGTTGCATTGCTTTCTTCAACAACGTCGCCAAGAATGTGCCCAAGAAAAAGCACCGCTCGTGGGGAGAAAGACCTTCCCGCCTCGGGGCGGAGCGTCGCCATGAGCGATGGTGGGATTTTTTTATTGTGAAAGTTCGTGATTTATTATCGGTTGTTGTACATTTTGTTCTACAATAATAATTGCGTGAGCAAAAGGAAACAAAGACAGCAAAAGAGTCGGGAAAATGATTTTTGCTGCAGGTGGCGCCGGGATGGTTTTATTTGTGGCCGTTTCGCCGTGTCGTGTTGTCGTTAAAAAATGGAAACTTTGCGAAATGGTCAGCTGGCCGGTGCCTGGGTGTGTGTTTGGGTGTTCGGCGCCGGGCCCATTTGTTGGTGTCTGGCAAACGGAACTCATTTCGACAACTTTTCGGTGGTCCTAGTGTGGGCAGATAATTAGCTTAGTTGGCTGATTTGTTTTCCAAAGGACGCACGAAAAGTGAGGTAGCAGCATTTTCGAAGTGGCTGTAAAGTTGAGCAAGTTCACCCGTGATTGATGGTAGGAGAAGCTTTGGTTTGTTTTTGGTCGTTTTTTGGAACATAATGTTTCTCGTCGGAAGTGTCTTTTTCCACTTCAGATGCTTTGAGTGATTTAATTGAATAAAGCAACCTTTACACACAGTAGATAATTTAACTTTACATCTTTCGAAAGATGCAAAAGTTTTCCTGCTTATTAATACCTTGAAAAAGAACCTTCAACTAATGAATTGAACCATAAAGACATATTTATGTGTTTTCCTGCTTCATTCACAATCATTAAGAATTATCTGTAGTGTGTATGATTAGAGTCGTTATTTGCATTTTTAAAAATCACTTTATGGAACTGAAATGCTGCCTTTTGTGGAATTTTCGTTGCCTAATATTCAAATATTGGCCATAATTGTGAACTAGAAACGAAATTGTTGGGTACTAATGAACATTATCAATAATTTTAAAATGCTTTCGTTGTTGCTTCATATTTATACAATAATTTTAATGAACCATGTTTGTTTTCCAAAGCTTTGCATAAATAATTTTCCAGGCGGCAAAAATTAAAGCGCTCCATCGATTCCACATCAAAAACACCTGAAGCCATCAAAGCCTCTAAGTAACCAACCCATTCCATCATGGTTGTTTGCACATTACAAAACCCACCCCCAACGCCCCACGCCCGATGCCGTGGCTTCCGGTGCTAAAGACATTAGCTAAAGCGCTCCAAATCACAACTCGGTGTGGATGTGAGTATGTGTGTGTATGTATGTGTGTGTGTGTGTGTGTGTGTGTGTGTGTGTGTGTGTGTGTGTGTGTGTGTGTGTGTGTAAGCAACCCACATTCCGGTGTGACAATTCCAGTGGTTTGTGAACTTCCTCGTAGTTTCTGTGCGAACCGCACGCCACTGGACCAGCTTGCGCCAATCTCTGCCCGAGAGCCCACAAGGCATATTTTATTTCCCAATCACACATGGACAAGAAAGTTTCCACCGCGTGTGGGCGCCGTTGGATGGGTGCCGGGTCGGTCAGGTACGGTGGGGAGAGGGGGGAGGGGGCAGTATGTGTGCAGTTCGGATTCATGTGGTGCATTACGCACACACAAATACACACACACACACACACACATCTATACCCACACGGGCAGAAGGCGCCTCCGGAGGAAGTTCAATAATAAATGGTTATTTGTGAGCTTCATTCTCGCAAACTGATTTATGCCCCTGTTGGGGCCTATCGGAGGGTCCGTGTGCGAGGTAGTACACGTACATGTCCTGCTGAGCTGGCGCCCAGCGTGAGCGAGCCACGGTGTGCCGGGGAAGAGCAAATCCAATAGATTAAAAGCTACAGCACTAAACGATGGCCAAAGTCGATCGTTCAGAAGTTGCATCTCCCCTCCCCGGCACTCACCGACCGAATCCCCAGCGAAAGGGCTGGCATTAAACCACACTGGCCCTAAAGTGGTCACGTGGGACTTTTCTCTCGAACTACCACCCCCCCTCCCTCCCCATCCCAGCTCTCCCCTCCCAACCTCCAAGACCCCAAGGAGCCAATGGCACGATCCTTGAAGGTATGGACTTTAATTAAATATTTACCAGCTGCCTGTGCCTGTGCACGATGGACGCGGGTCCAACGTGGGTTCGGTTTCAAAAACGGTTTTACTTCTTCGTTGGCCGATACCGGTGGCCCTTGCCCCTGTTGGCCCGTCAAAAGTGCATCTTGCGGTTGCGGAATAACTTTCCGGCGGCCCCCGTTGAACGTCAGCCAAGAGCAGAAGGCGTGATCTTCGGCAGGAATCCGTTCGCTCCGGCTTTCCTTCCCGCAGAAAATAGATGACTTTGCAGTGAATCGTGATAGGACGTGCGTTGGATTTTGACGAACGGGTGGGGGGACGTCGGCAGAAGGACATCTCTGTGCAGCATAGTGTGCGCGTGTTTCCGTTAAGGCAACGGATTTGTTTGTGAAACGTCGAACGCGCGATGAGCGCTTCATTGTGGGATGGATGTCTTGGATTGAGAAACAACAATCTTAAACAATCGAATAAAAATCTAAATTTCATGAAGCTTGTTTATTTTGACTTAGTTTTGCAATCTATTATATAACTTTAAAGAGATTAACATATTAAAAAGTGATTAACATTTACTCAATCTCCACACAGTTTCAACTCATTTTATGTATAAATATTTATTATAATCTGTATACTTTATTATTTTCTTCATTCTGTCCGCAAAAACTGTCTCCTCACTAATCCTTGAATAAAATGCTCTTATCATTCACCTTTCCACTGCAACCATGTATGAACAATCGCTCCAACATACCATTGCACCGTTTAATTATATTAACCCATCTCGATTCCAGTGAAAATCAACGCACCTTATTCACCCCGACCTCATCCCCATCATCATCGTCGTCGTCGTCGTCGTCGTCGTCTTCTATCGATTCCACCACCGACAAGCAGCAAAGAAGGAAGCGAATGGACCTCCATAAAACGGCACCGATGGCCGAGCTTTAGCACATTCATAAACACTTTGGATTCCAGCGAGCGTGCCAAAGCGGGAATAGACAGAGGCCTCCAGGATGGACAATAATGTATGAGTGGGCGAGCGTTTGGGTGGGTGTGTATGTATGTGGCCGTGGTCGAAGCGAAGTGCCGTGCGCGCTTCCATCGACAAATGGATGGATGGATGGACTATAAATAAATAATCAATCAATTGATTGACCCAATTCCTTCGCACCGTCTTCGGGTCGACGCAACCACATACACACAAACTCGCACGCTCTCTCATCCAGAAGGACAAGGCGTCCGCGTCTCCTTATCGGACGGTGGTCCGCCCTGAACCGGACGGTCATTTGTACGTGTTCGCATTTTCTCCCGGGGTTGTTTGCAATGGCGCCTGGCAGTATCCGTCTCGACCGGGTGAGCACATCCCGACGGAACGGTTATTTACCATTCTTTCACAGTCACTGCAGACGACGATGGTCTGGGACGGTGGGAAAGTGGCGAAGGAGAAAATGTATCGACACACTTTGTGACATGATTTAAGACCCAGCAAACGCAAACACACGGATATGGGCACACGGATTAGGGACCCGTTAAGGGCCAATCGCTTTAATCAAAGGAAGGAATTCCGATTGCTTCGATTTAAGATTCCGGGGCAGCCGTCCTGCTTGGATTATTTATTAAGTTTCGAAATTTTATCAGGCAAGCTTAACACTCTCTGTGTCAGCGGGAGGGAAACCGCTTCTTTGGCCATTGCAGATTCGTTTGATGTTTGAAACGTGGTGAAAGCGAAGCAAGGATGTCATGCCCGGTGAGGATGCCGGCGCGCCTGCTAAACAACGATTGGGTGGGAGAAGAGGATCCTTTTTCTGTGGATGGTGGAAGGGGCAATGGTGAAGCCTCAAAGAATTCCGATTGAAATTTATTCCATGTGTAGTGTCTCATAAAGGATTTTAGATAAAATGTACACTGGATGTAATACATAGAGTAAAAGATTTTATTGATGAAATCTCGCAAACGCTGTTATTTCTCTCATAATTCTTTGCCCATTAGCTAATTATAAAAAAAATGCTACTATATAAAGCGCCGCTTAAAGTTCTCAGTTGCATTTAAAATGGATGAATCATGTCATGGAATAAAAGTGATCAAACTCAATTTAAAAACGCCGACCCTTCGAGAGGGAAATTTTCCGCTAAAGTTTCCCAACAATTCTTCCTCGATATTTTAAAGAATGAGAACTGGAATTTGAAAACGGAAGTGTAAGTTTGTGTAGCTAGGATAGAAAAAAGATACGAAAAAAATCTCTCTTCTCCGATGGGGTTGGAAAAGTTTTTGCCACCTTCAATATTCCCTCTTTGAACACGAGAATGGTCTTTCTTTTTCGCGACTGTATCAAATGAAACCCGCATTCGGGCGAAGGTGGCCGTGGAAAAAGCGTAATAAGCCCCCACTGCTCCACAGGCAGAAGGATGAAAACATCGCACAGCTTCTCCCAGACGTCACCTTTGGTCATTGTAATCAACATCCGGGAACTTCGAGCGCTGCCAACTTTCGAGCGGGAAGTTTTCCACCGCGCGAATGGTTTATGTCATTCGGGGGCAAATGTTCTCGCGGTGGAAAAGTCATCACGGTGTTTGAAAGCACCCGACATACCGAGCGAGAAATTATCACGCGCCCTCGGTGTGGAGGGATGAAAAGTTTCCGAGCCCTCCGGGAGCATGTCCCGGTCACGGGGAAACTTTTGACGGACCGACGGTAGGTATACCTGCTGCCAGAAAGGTGGAAAACTCAGCTGGCTGGTTGACACATGCGAGCGGTCAAAATTTGTGGCTAAATTCAAGATCGTAATTATCTTCAATTGCACTGCCTACTTTAATATTTTGGTCTTCCCTTGGAAAAAACAAGATGACTTTATCTATTCATGAATTTCGCTCATTTTTAATTGACTTCCGCAAGCCAATGAGCACGGCCCGCCCTGCGGCGAGCCTGATTTGAATAACCCACGCTGAAACACTTACCGAACGATCGGCGGGATTTGGCTCCCCCGGCAAGCTTAGTCCTCCTTTAATGGTTTCGGTGCAGTGGCGTGCGGATAAAAAGCAACCGAACCGCAGCTGAAAGCAAGATTTCAAGTGTCTCCGGCAGTGGCATTAGATGCACGCGGTCAGCTGCACCGAGCGTGCGCGGGAGCGTCCCCCCCCCCCCCCCCTTCGGTAATGATGGTACTTGGCCATTCCGTCCCAAATACGACCATACCCGAGAGCCAGGCCATTTTGAGTCCCAACCCAACGGCAGCGGCAGCAATTTCCAGCAGCATTAAAACTAAGCTCGGCTTTCTTGCACTTCTTGCACATCACTGCAGTGTGCACGGCACATTCCCGCATTCGGCTGGGTGGGCCCCGTGTGAGCCATTTTCCTCCAAAGTGGCAACAGACTGCAGACGCGGCAAATGAAAATGGAGGCACCACGATTTCCATAATCTTCTTAGCGTGCGCAAATGGTCGACGGCTGAACGGGAAGGGGATGGGGCGCGGTGCAACGGGGAGGGTTAATGTGTCACTGGAGAGGGCCGGTTGTTTAGAGTCGCACAACCGGCTGTTTCGGTTAATGTCACGCTCGGCAACAAATGGGAAGGATGTTATAGCGTAATGGGAGCAAGCAAAAAAGGAGAATCGTGCCAGCATGTTTATTAAAACATCATGGAAATGATTCTTTTCAAAATGTTTTTATCGCACTGCTCTATTAGTAAATAATTCATAGTGTTCAGCTAGCAGCTAATTAAAGCCTCGTTTGGATTGGCACTGAACTATTTGGCATTGGATATATTTGGCTCGATCATGGCTTAAATCATAACCAGCTCAATACAAGAACGTGATTTCCCGAAAGAAATTGATAATACATTAATTTTATAATGCGCATAACTTGTGTACGCCTAAATGTATGCACTTTCAGAACAATTTTATAAATGGGATTATTGGAAACATTTAATTATATACATAATATCAAATTCATGTAAATACTTATGTAATCATAATCTTTCCTTCTGCTTATTCTGCATAGTTTCATAACGAAGAGATAAACAATTCAGAATAAACAGATTTACTAGTGTATTAATTTTTACTACAAAATTCAAGAGTAATTCCACATTGGCCTTCATTGCCTGACGCGTCATGTGTTATTCATTCGGTCGCTCATTTCGCAAACAACCTCACGTTACCCTTGCGCCAAACCGAATGAATCAGCTGTCAAAACAGCACCGTGAACAAAAAACCACCAGTAAAATCACGAAAACCTCCCGAACGTTAATGCTGATTGCAAACAAGCAATCAATTACTGTGGCGCCCTTTTTCGATTTCGGTTTCTTTCCCTAAACCAGCGCCAGTGAGACACACGCGTGCCAACCGAACGCTTTTTGCAGCTGACTAATCATAATGTGAAATTTCCAACATCATAAAACAACTTACACAAGCTTCCAAAAGAGGGGGAAAAAACTCTCTGAGAAAATGGAAACCCACCCTCGGATTTAGCCCGACAGAGGCTACCTCGTACGTGTTTCTCGCAGCAAAAAAAAAAAATCAACAACAGCAACGCCGGCAAAACAAAAAATGAGTACCAAGTGCACCCCCGTTTCGCTTCCATAGTCGAACTGTTTTCCACCATAATTCCATCACGCGGAGGCAACCGAGCGGCCGGCGAAACTGCAGCCGAAGCCGTTACGGTTAAGTTTTCCATCGAATTCGAGAGCTCACCAGCGAGCATTGGAACCCATCAGCACGGCACCATCCACGGAGGCGAGCATTATTTGATTAGATTTGCGTGCCAAGGATGCATTTCTTTCGAGGTTGTGAGGCCTTTCCTTTCTGGGTGACGGGGAAAGGAAAGCTACCCGGCCGGCGAGGTGGAACTTAGACTTTGCAGCAAGTGCTATCGGACCACATAAGTAGCTTGTAAGTGAGACGGAAGTGAAGCGAAGACGAAACCCGGTCCATACAACAGCAACACCACCAACAGTGCAACATATTTATTGGCCTAATATCCTGTATTATGTGTTTATTTTGTTTATTCGCACTCGCATCTGTGCTGCACCGGTGGGAGGCAAAACGCTAGACCATCGTCGAATCGAAGGCCCATCGTAAATAGCTCGTTTGGTCCATTTTTTTCTGGTTCCTACTGACCATTGCACGGCCAATTCTCCCGTGGGACTCGGTCGTTCTTGGTCCCAGGCAACGGGGCGTATTCACTGACTCGAAACGTGTGTGTTCTCCACGCGGTGTGTTTATTTGTCTTAATTAAAAGAGTATTTGTTTCATGGCACCTCATTTCCGGACTCTTTGTAGAAGCGCTCGAAGTGTTTTATTGTGCCCGGCCAGGCCTGCCCAGAGCTAGAAATAGAAATAGCCACGATAACGGAAAGGGTTTAACTCGTCCGAAGTGTGCACAAACTATTTCTGCTTCGAATAATGTTTTCCGTTTTATCGTGCCTTATTTCTAGCCTAAGAAGATTGGCTCGATATGGAGCTATTTTTTCCAATAAATGCTTATTTTAGTAGCCATCTATTCACGTTACATGTAGCGTCTGCTATTAATTCCTTAGAATAGCAAAGTCATCATCCAAAATAAGTATCATTTCAGTTGTAATCGTAAAGACAGCGTTTCTAAAAATGATCTCATATTAATTCTAATCAAGATGGTATTTTTACGAAACTATTCTGTTTACTGAATGCTAAGTGAATTATTCAAAGCTATATTTGCATCTCAAAATAACCATTATTTTATTGATACCGTAAATGAAGCACCTAAACGTAGAGCATTCGCTGCTCCTAAATGTATGCAATGTTTTGCAAACTACACCGTCACTGGTAATTTCTTTGCCATTTAACAAACCAAGCAACCCATGAACGCTTCCCTGCGAAAACCTAATCGTATCGCATCTTTGCCGTACCAGAACCGATCGACATTCCGAGACGTTAGTTTGCGTATAATCCCGTTTGTAGTAAGCAATTGACAATAGATTACACTTGTTACGATCCGGGTGATGTTGGAACGATAAACTTCCTACCTGGTTTCCATCGGTTCCCCGCTCCAGCCGTCCGACCGTCGCTCGATTTCCTCCGGTGCTGAATAAACTTCCTAGAAACACAGTGCATACCCGATACCGATCGGTGAACCAGCCACCGCCCGCCTTCCCATCGCCCGATGCCGGAAACAAAACAACGCCCGTTCGTACCGTGCCGAGAGCGATGGATAAAGAGGTTAGTGTTATGTTTTTTCCATCTGTCTACCGCGCCCAGCGCCTAGCGTTTCTCCTCCACTCTCGATGGTAAGATCTGTAATGCTGGCATCGTTTCCGTTTCATAGTTCACAGTAGTAGCTGCTTCAAAAAAAAAAAAACTTCAGTCACACAAGACAACACGCTGGTCGGGAAACCGCCGGAAAACTCCCTGCTGGCATCGGGAAAGGAAATAAAAGTCGTCTCCCAGCACCGTCGGAAGCTCCTTCGGTCCTTCTCACGCTAGGCGGGAGGTCGACGACGGTTTTAAGGATTAAATTACACACCGGTGTACGCCTTCGGTTGGGGCGGAATTGAGAGGCCTCCTGGGAGGGCTGAGTGTGTTCGTGCGTTCGTGCGTCGAGCTGGAATGGGTCGTCAGTTTCGTATTTTAATCGAAGCCTTTTTCAGTAGTGTCTGCTGTGGGAAGCTTCTTTCGATCCCTCTTAGACGCATAAAAGTTTACCTAGATCGGGAAAAATAAACGAATAACAAAATATTTGCTCTCTCCAAATCTATACAAAACGCAAAATATCTACATTACACGTTTGCTATCGATGAGTTCAGATCAAGAATAGATCCATTTTTCAAGTTCCTTTCCCAAACTAACTAACCAAATTTTACCGAAGAAACTTAATGGCGCGTTAATGTGTCAAAAATAGCGGCTTAGTTGTCCTCGTCGTCGTCATCGTCTACGTCAACCCATAGTTATTGTTGGCACTGTGGGAAAAGGTGTTGTCCTCTTCCCGAAGCGTTATTAGCGCCTCAACCGACAAACGAACCGCGGCATCAACCCTGGCTCTAATAAACATGGCACGGCCACGAACTCGACTACCGTGGCCTTCTCGAACGGACTGGAAGCGACTTACAACAACCAGCCCACAATCACGATGGTGGAAAATCGGGCTGTGGATGCTATGAAAATTAATTTCCTGGCAAAATGCGCCCCCCCCCCCCCCCCTGCGCCTGCCGTCACGACGAACGAGCGGAAACTATCGTAACGTAGCGCGTAGTAAATAATTTACCACCGATTTTCGAACCCGAGGGCCGGTTTTGAGGCGGGCTGTGCTCGAACTTTATTTCCGTGGGGTTGTTTTTTTTCTTGTGTGTTGTTTTTCGTTCCACCGCTTTGCTGCTTCAACTTTGAGTTTCGGATTTTCCGTCAACATTGTGGCGGAAAGGCGGGGCGAATGATTTCCCTCGTTCGGAAGCCCCAAACTTCTGCTCGGAAGAATGTCAAATTGGGCAAATTATTTCCCGTACCGAGTCCGGTGACGACGACGACGACGACGACGGCGACGAAGCATTGACGATTGCTTGGGGAGGGTTGTCTCGGTGTGTGTGTGTTTTTTTTTTTGCACTCCATTTCCAATACCAAGGTATGGAAGGATTTCCGTGCGGCTTTTTTCATTTTTTGTTTACGAATAAATAACGACAAAAGAGAATCAGGCAGAAAAAAAAACAACACCAACACTCAACACCAGGCGTAGCGGGGTTGGGGTGGAGGAAGCATTCAATTGGCGTTACGAAGCGGCAAAATAGCAGTGGCAGTTTTCCAGCGTATTTCGAAGAAAAACGCCAACCACAGTCTCGGTGTGCGTTTTCCACCGTGCGGTACCAATTTTCGTAAAGTCGGGCTTGGGCGGAAAGGAAGAAAAATCGGGCGTCGAATGACGTTGACTGGCGGCACATGGTTGGCCATGTGGTGTGTGGTGGAGTGGAAATACAAATACCAGAAAACAGAAAACGGTCCTTCCGCCACCGCGACAAGGCAACCTTTGGGGATCGAATACGACGACGACGACGACGACGGTGACGACGGTGACGACGTCGGTGCTGCGACGCATAGTTGCAGTGAGTTTATTAAAATTTTGCAATAAATTGTATTCCACGCATTTTTGCCCTTTTGCTATCGCGGGAAGAGAAGATTGAGGCGAGTACTAGCAAAGGAAGGTGTAGTGCGGATTGGTTGAGCGGTTTTTGACGCGCTGCGGGCTGTACGACATTGTTGTGTAGCGGCCGACCGAGGCCGCCTACGTGAACGTGACTAGAAATTTGTACCAGGTTTCGTATTTGAAGTGGGTCTTATGGTTAGCCAGCTTCTTTCAGCCGTACGACATGAAGCCGTTACTCCCGTGTGACCTTTCGCATCTGGTGTGTCAAATTGCCGTTTGATCGGAAGAGAAATGTTTATGCTTAAATGACAAAAATACACTAAAGATGAAACACCATTCTGTTTTACAATTCAAGCAAACGATTTGTTTAATCATTTGTTTCAACAAAGCGCCTTTACAGTAGCATGAGATTAAATTTCGATTTAAGCAAGCAGATTGTCAGGGACTTAAGATGGTGAAACGTTAAAGAAAGCCCACCCTGAGCCCATCCGAAAGTAGAAAAGCAAAAATTATGCTTGATGAAAGGACAAATCTCGTACCCGATAGGAATTCTTAGAAGTAACGAAAATCCAATTCAAAACGTCTTATTTTCTAAGATTAGCAAACATATTCGCTTCAAGCACTTCGGTTTCATGGAAATCCTTCAGTCAAAAGCCCGTGGGAACACTATTGTTTATTGAAAATCGTTTCAAGCGCTATGAAAATACAATACGCCGAAAGGTATGCAATCGGCTAAATAAATTAGAAACATAATTTTAGCAATTCTATTTCTAATTCTCTGCGCCAAAACGAATATTGGTTTTCACAACAAAACGAAAACGATATATAATTACCTAGTTTGTGGGAAATTTAATAGAAAAGATCTACTTTCATACTCTTATGAAGCTTTATTACCAGCATTTTACTATTTTCAAGCGAAGCTAGTTTTCATCTCAAATAAACTCTCAAGCTTTTATTAACTTTTACATTTTTAAATTTATCTTTCAAAGGTCACCAATCAGTTCAGCGCCCATCGACGCGACAACAAGGAAAATACTTATTCCAATACCAAACGTAAAACCCTTTCCAAATCGATTTCGAAAGGTTCTGTTTGTGAAACAAGCAACATGCCCGCTTTCCGGGTAAAAGAAATATTATTGAACTTTGACTCCATTCAACCACTCCCCCACCTGTCCCACCCGGTGCGGTGGTTTTTCGAACCCACAAATATTATTCTACCACTGGAACGAAATTTCTTCCCAATTCTTGCGTACATCTTGCGAGAGGCATTTTTTTTCGAATGTCGTATCCGTGCTTCGGGGAAGTCGGATTCGACTCAAAACTGTTCGCCAAACGTCTTGTTTCCGTCGTCAAAATGAAGGTGAAGGAGAGCCAGCGGGTGTGGATGACGGCCAGCAGTCGGCAATCCTTCTGCATCAAGACCTTGAACGTCATTTCTCGAGAACACAGCTCGGTTTTGGGGTTGATTTTTTATGTACCGCTCGTTCTTTCCCGGCTCAACATAGTACCATATCGTTTCGTTGTGCTGGGAAACTTTTCCACATCCAGCTGGAAGGTATATATGTGTGTGTGTGAGAGAGAATTTGTACGTGGCATTTCAGTTCCAACTTTTTTTTTTTTTTTTTTGAGGGCGCTCTTTGTTGCCTGGTGAAAATTTGGAACGGCGAAAACTTTCCAATTTCTCCTCCGACGGTGCAGGGCCGACGAACGAGAACGAAATACGCCCGGGCGAATTCGGGCAATTGCAATGGTCGAAAAGTGTGATTTAACTTTTGCCTTTTGCCTGAAACTCCCACCGAGCGGCAGCAGTTGCACGACCAGCACGAGTTTGTATTTCAAAACGTTCAACAACCGTCACGAGCGGCGTCCTCCTGTGTGGTGCCCTTTGCGAGCACAGCGAACCAACTGACGCCGGCGAAACAAGGTAAACTTTTTCGGATCCTCAAATTAGCAGGAAGCAAACGGAGAACAACCAGACCGGCATTTCCGTCCCCGGTAGTGACCGCCCGACGGCCGCTTTCGCCCGCCCGTTCTTGAAGACAGGATATCTTTAATATTTAATCAAGCCGGCGAAAGGCCACTCGGGGGTCCAACGGGTTCCGGGACAAACCCGACGCATCCTCCCCGACGTCCAAGCGCAGTGACGACTGCAAGCTGTTTCATGGCCTCGGTGTGGAAGAGTTTTCGACAAAAAAAAATGGCAAAAACACACAAACGAAATTGAGCTTCATTTTCATCGCCATCGTGCCAGAAGTAGCAGAAGCGGCCTAAATGGATCGTTTCCGAAAAGCCACTCATTATCTTCACAATTCGCGACGCTTCGGGACGGACGATGAAATTGCAATTGTGCAACCGGATTGTGCAGGCGATGAAATGAACAGGCGTCGGGCCGTTTCATAATGTAATGAAAAATCCTGATCCAAGTAGACACTGGGCCGAGGCTTTTGGGCAGAAGGAAGCGGTTTGGAAACTGCCAGTTAGGGACACAAAAAATGGCATCGGCATGGTATGAGCAGATGTGGGCAGACAAATTAAAAGAGCTATTTTTCATACACTGTGAACTATGAATCGTATAACCATTGACGAATATATAAAAGTGATTATTTTTGCACATTTTAGAAAAAAAAGCTTAGAGTTGGTTTTTAAGGTTTCAAATAACGGGAAAACGAAGTTCATGTTTTAAATTTATTATCTCGCTAAAAATGGAGCAAACAGTGTTTTAAACACAAATCAAATGTTAATAAAACGGAATCAAAACTTAAAAAAACTCCAATAATAAATGGGTTTAATCGATTTTGAACGTTCACGCCTAAAAGTACGCAATACGCTTTGCACATAACCATATTGTTCTACTGCACTAAACTTATGAAGCTGAGTGTGAATTGTTGATTGTAATCGCAAATTTCTCCACTTCTGTTTATGAGAAAAAACGGCTTAAAGAGGGGAACCAGTGAATGGAGTCCTATTCCAGATTTTCCCGCCTCGAAATACGAGATCCGTTAGGCCTCAAAAACACAAATCCCTGCGGCATGCAAGGCATCAAGTGTCCCAAACCTGCGGCCTACGGAAGAGGAATAAAAAAAAAACGATTCAATCATGTCTAATGATACAAATTAATCCTCCATTTAAAACAAAATAAGACGAAAATTAATTCCGGGACCTTTTTTCCAAAAAACACTCTTGTGACGGGGTTTGCACGATTTTTTTGTTGTTGTATGATCCACTCCCTTTCTATCTCTCTATCCTGACCCGCAGAAGGGACAGTTCTGGTAAACTTCTGGCGGCTCGCTAGCTGCCCGCAAGACATTAGCGTAGCGTAGTGCGTCCTTCATTAAGGGTGAACCAGGCTGGTGTGCGACCTACACCGAGCAAACAGAACCCTTGCCTTCACCGTAACAACACGCACCGATAAGCGAAGCTGGAGTGTGTAATCAGCATTAGGCGCGGGCTTCGCACGCGCCTTCAAGATCGGTTCAAAAGTGCGTCTCCCGTCTGGCCCACCGGTGTTCGCTGGAGTAAGGGCCATCGAACAGGGAAAAGCTTTTGTCGCTGCCACCGCCAGGGTGTGGGGCACTTTTTTGTTGTGTTTGGCGCACTCGAAAGAGCGGCGAAATGTTTGAAATTTTGTCACACAAACCTTTTTCCGGATCCTTCGCTTCATGGTCATGAGAATGATGATGATGATGATGATGATGATGGTGATGGTGATGGTGATGGTGATGGTAGGCATACAGTCGACGGAGAAAGATAGAGACTGGAGCTAGAAATATCAACGCCGCTATCATCATCAGCATCATCATTTAACTTCATCCTTTCGGTGTCGTTGCGTGTCGCTCGTAGTACAGATCCACCCGGGCCCGGGCCATAAATAGAAAAGCTGTCGAAAGATACAACTTCTAAGCGGACCCACTACCCGGGAGTTTTTTGTTGCCGCTTCCATCCGCCACCCCCCGTTCGGAGTTGTCCCATTTTTTTACTGGCGTTAACCCTTTTGTCAGCGAACGGTGGCTAGAAAACCCGGGAGGAAGTGGTTTTATTTTAGTTTTAGACACACCGAACCCGGGACTCGCAACAGGGTTCACTTTAAGCGCCTAACAGTAGACACTCCGCCGAACGATTCGATCGGCAAAAATGGATGGATGATAAAATTAAACGGAACTTTTCCTTCACGGCGCACGCGGTTTTCGTCTTTATCGAGCGAGCAAAAACAACAAGGATGCGATACTATTAGCGTAAACAATAAAATAACATTCGGATGCTATTTGTGCGCGGGTTTTTTCGAGGGGCTTCTCCTCTGGAAGCCACAATCGATAATTCGCCTGGAGGAAAGGCGAGTTCCAAAACCCGGGCATTCAATATCTCGCGTGGCCATTATGATCTCGACTGTAATGCTTATTCCGGGAAGTATCGTTTCCCGCTACGGACGGGAAAACGCTGAAAGTGAAAGCATAATTCTTGAAAATTGATCTTTTACCGACCTTTTTGACCAAATACGTTGAATTTCCTCTCAATACGGAGAGCTTTCGGGGCTCGTGGCAGCTTACCCGAACGGTCGGACTCGGAACCCATTATGCTGATTTGCCCTGGCTAATTGAATTGGTAAAACAAAATTCAAGTGTTTAATGCGCCTACATTTATGCAATAGTCTTGATCGGTGCTTTAAAACGTTGCCCCCAGGTCCGAGGCAATCGGAAGCAATATAATGCAGGATTACTTACATCCTCGTGCTGGCATATCAGTGTGATCTTCTCGGTCGGTCTCTGCTTTCCCACTTGTACGTCTCGTTCCTTCCAGATGCCAGAGTTAAATACTGAAATGACTTGAAACTTGAAGAAAGCACACACACAAAAAAAGCAATACTACAGAACGGAAAACCACACCGCTCTTCAATTAAACGTTACTTCTTACCATTTTCCAGCCGCCTGTTCCATCGGGGCCGACTTCAAAAGCCGCTGCTGCCTGTCAAAAGAATGACCGAGCGATTCTGCTTAAAACCGTCACACTTACGCAACGTCAGGAATGGCACAGATTCCCTTTTGCGCTCTCATCACTTAGGGCGCCCGCTCGTCCCTCCCGCCGAAACGGTTCCTGCTGCTGGATAGATAAATATCTGCTTCTGTCGCTGCTCCCACAGCCACCTCCACCCGGCCTGGAGTGGCTTTTTGGCCGCCGTAGGCAGTTGGAAGCTAACGCGTCGCGTCACAAAATCGCCAGCTATTTAGCGCGCTAGGGTGCGCTGGTCGAAGGGAGCCGCGGTGGAAGCCCGCGGGAACGGAAAAGACAACAAGCATGCCACTGAAAAATGATCAGTATCGTGTCGTTACCCCGGCGCTCCCGGGCGTCGCTCCCTCCCGCAGTTGATGGTAAAGATTTGTATCGTCTTTCAGAGGACGGAGGGAGGGATGCGTTTTTTTCTCCCACTCTCTCACTCTAGCGTTCTGAACCGATGGGGAAAGACGGAAGCTTCTTTGTGCTTTTAGGCAACGTTTTGTGTTTTTCCACGCTACGCTTCATCGCTTCGGGCCGCTGTCGTTTTTTGGTTGTTTTCCTTGGAAAGCGGCAGGAAGTGAGGAGCGAGGGAGAGTGAGAGTGAGAGCAGCAGCATTGCTTGTTCCGCACAAACCGTGGAGATTTCTTGTCGAAGTGGCAATTTCTTTTGCAGCTTGCCTCCGTGCCTCCCAAAAATTAAGGACACTCGGGACGAGCCGAAAACTGACAGGAGATGGATGGTCGCCGGTTCGGGTGCGGCAAGCGAAGGGCAAAGTGGGAAGAATCTGGCATCAAATATCGTTTTCACAGTACTTATTACGCTATTGAAGCGCACGGGCACATCGCACGGGCAAAAACGCACACAAACACACCAAACATAAAACCCAACTATGATCCGTTGCTTCGATTATTTCCTTTTTTTTCCCCCCTATAGCCGACTCCCAAGCTCCATCGTCCCACGCTTCGCGGCATTGGCACGCTAGAGGCCAACTGAAACCGAATCCATGGTGCTGTTGAAGCGGCAAGAGCCTAATGGCAAAGCTCGTTTCTCGAGGCGTGTTTTTCCTCGGCGCTCCGGTCAACGAAACACCAAATAAAAAAGCAACGAAAACAACGTGAAAGCTTTTCATTCTCCCCAAAGGATCATTCCGAAGTACTCACCTTGCTGTTTTGTGCTGCTTTCGAGCCATTTTTTGCTGGTTGTGTATGTGAACTGGATGTGTGTGTGTGTGTGTGTGTGTGTGTGTGTGCTTTTTTGTTTCATTCTCTCCTGCTCCTCTTCCGTCAGCACATGTTCGGTGTTCGGTTTTTAATATCAGCTGCTGATTTCGACCCGCTTTCCCGAGCGAATCCCTCCAGCAGCTTTCATTCGTTTTAATGGGAAATGCGGCAAAACGGCTCCAGGAAAGTGTTGAACCCGTTGACCCACAGTAGGCTGTGGGTATTTTGAATTCCCGAAGCGAGACGGAGGAGGCTACTAGATGGAATAAAATCAACAATACCATCCGCTTCCATCTCACTCGCGCAATCTCTCACTTTCTCTCTCTCTCTCTCTCTCCGTCCCATTTCGGTTCAGGTGCCGATTGAAATGGGGGCTCTTCTTGAAAAATGAAAAGCGCTGAAAAGCTTTCACTCCTTCCCTCTCTCCCAGCGGTACCCCCCTTTCCAGTAAACGCAGTAGAGAAAAAACGGTCCACAAAAAAGCGAGGTATCGACGGAAAATGGCCCAGCCGTATTCCCAGAACGTGATATCGCGTCGGAAGGCTTGTATTAGTGTATGAATTTTCCACTGTTTATTCTTCCTGGCTGGGGCTGGTTTCCCCGTGCGACACTATAAGCGTACCCACGTACACAGCCGCACCGGTGCCGCTCGGTGGTGTTGGTGCGTTTCATACCGACCGGTGCGCGATACGGTGGGTAAATGTGTTTTAAACATGAAACATAAATTATTGATTTATTCTATTCCTTTCGCCACGCTTTTCGACTTCTTCGGTCCGGTTTTGGGTGGATCGATCGATGCGGGGTGGGCCAAACCGCCCGAGTTTTGTGGCCGTTCGTTCGGGAAAACGTAAAACCCCCGAAAAAGAAAAAAAACATAAACCAAAGCCGAAGCCTTTTGCCGGGCCAATGTTTTGTTTTCCCGCATGAGTGCGCTTCGCTCAACCCGAGGGAAAGGGCAAGAACTCGGAGGTCCTAAGCAGGAAGCCAACCACATCGGCCACTGTGGAAGCGGCAGGTGAAAATATACTCTCGCTCACGTACCTCATATAGTAGATTTTGTTTCAGGAATCCCTTTTTTTTCAACGTTCGACTCAACCTGCGGAGCCCCGTGTACGGGTTTCCGCACGCAACCATCATCAGGACAATCTCGGCTGGGGACGATCGGAAGGCAAACGAGGACGACGAGTCAACCGAATATAATGAACGGACCAGCCTAGACACGAGCCTTTTCATAACGAATCACCATCACCAACACCGTTTCTGATTCGTGTTTCTTTCATTTTTTCTTTCTGTGGCCATCGATATGGCACCAGCTTCAACAGCTCTGCAAAAGGAAAACTTGCTCGAAGTGGAAATTGTAGACCGAATCTATTACGAAAAACGAGACGCAGCAAAAAAACAGCTCACAACGAGACCTTCAAGCCATAAATGTAAAGCAGGTATTATGTGTAATGAAGTAGATATGGTTTTGAAAGTCATCAAGGCGTTGGGAACGAAATGGAGCAAAAACGGAACCCCGAACCGCAGCGCTGCAGCAACGACCGTCAGCAGCTGCTCTTTCCTGCTGCGTTTGGTGTTGGCGAAGCAAAAACAAAAAACACTGTGGTGGAAAGATTTTTCACACGAAACGGACAAACTTTTGTCGTAATGAATCGGTTTAAAAGTTACGCTAGAATACTCGAACGGCTCGGGGTTTGTATTTTTTCTTTTTGCGATTCCATTGAAATTTGTCTGTAAGTTGTTGTTGAGGGGCTTGTTTTAGTGCGAAAAGATTTCGCGTTCTTTGGAGAAAGTGTTTTTGCGCCCACTGATAGTTTAACAATAACCGTTTGAAGCAGTTGAGGATGGAAAGTAGGAAGCTGAGGTTTTTCGTAAAGAATCCCATTCAAATTGGTTGAAGTATAGAGAAAAACACAGACTCAACTTGTTTGTGCCTAAATGTATGCAATTTAATAAACTTGCATACATTTAGGCGCAAACTATATTCAAAGTGTTTGTTTCAAACAAGCGTCTGATGCCATTTTTTTTTGTCAGCGCTTCATTTCAAAACAGTAAAATTGGTATGGAATTGAGACCATGCGTTTGGAACCGAAAGGGGACTGCACAAATCCTCAGCACACGGAGAAAATCGATCGACCCTCCCTACCCAGCGGACGTAAAAACCTCCACCGGTCTCAGCGGAGTCGGAAACACTAAACGGACTAGGCGAAACTAATAAAAACCCGAGCACCGGCAAATATCTTCCCTCCTATTTGCATGCAACAAAAGCCACTAAATCCCACTGAATAGAGACGCCACAGCTAACCGTGCTGGCGAGCTCAAAAAACGAGCAAAACTTTAATCCACACTACTAGCTCCCCGTGTTCGCTGCTGCCATTTTTCTGTTTGTCCTAGTGTGGATGTTGTTTTTTGTCTTCTACAAATGAAAAGCAATTGTAAACAATAGCGAACGAAACGAACGAAAGGCGAGAGGAAGCGAGAGAACACTCACCGGCACCGTTCGCATGCGCTGCTAGTTACATCATTTGTCATTTGAGATAATTTTCCACTGGGCATTTAGTTGGGAATTAAATAAAGCGATCCACCGATCCGCCTCTGCAAGGACCCGCGCGCTCACAGCCAGGATAAATTACCGTCCATTGTGTCGGCCAGGACACCCCCTCCACCCCTGCTCCCGCCAAACCGCGGGTATCGTTCAAACATAATGCCGACAATAGAGCGGGCTAATTAAAAGTTTTCGTTGAAGCATTTTAAAATGCTTTCGTTTTGTTTTAGAATTCCGCTGCAAAAGTTTCCGCTCTATTTTCGGACCTTTCTTTGTGAGAAGGATACGCGCGCGCGTGTGTGTGTGTGTGTGCGGAATGTTGTTTGGAAAATTCGTTGTGCTGCGGAGTTTTATCTTTGTTTTGGTGAATCCCAGCCTTGCCTCGACAACTCGTTCCCGATCGCCGCGAGGTCTGCTGCTGATGAGCCGTACAAACGCAAAGTTGGAGGAAAGTAAAAAAAACGCCGGAGGAAATTTTCATCACGCCTGAATCAAAACGCAAACCGCGCTCGGTGAACTTTCCATCTTGCCGTAATCGGAGCGTCGATACTGACCAGAGGTCGGCCTTTACAAAGATCCTGCCGGCTTCGGCTTACAGTTCAGTTGCGTTAAATTATTCATTCATTCACGACGCGCCCAAAAATCGTCCATGGAGAGAGGGGCAAATTGGAGCGGAGGGATGGAACGATCCAGCATCAACACCAGGGTACCCGTCAATTAGGCAGAACAGCAAAAAGCAAACAAGAAACGGCGGCGGAAAATGACGATACGAAATCCCGATCGGAAAAAGTCATCCATTTCTTTGCATCCCATCTTCGCCCACCCTCGCCGGTTAGTAAATGTAGTCGTTAATGTATTTTTTGTTTATATTTTTTGTTGAGTTTTTGTTTTTTTTGTTGTGTTCAATTTTCACTTACTCATGTCTTTATTTTCCGTAATTTTCCTCGCGACCCCGCGCGGCCGCGTCGTTTTCTTCCGTTTCCCTCCCTTCCCGTGCTGCACACAACTAAAACAACGATCGATTTATCTCGCCCGCTCGGCAAGATACACGCTCCCCGGGAACCGAGAATTTGGGTTTTCTTTGCCAGAGTGGAGAGTGGGGTGTTTCGGTTTTTTCTCCACCGATGGAGAATCGTTTGCTGCTTGCGAGTGTTACGTCGTGCCCGCCCGAACGGCGGGAAAGAATGGTTTTACCTCAGTTCGCTCAGTTTTTTTTAACTATACACAGAATTATAGCAAACGAAATGCTTCCATATCCCACCGCGGGATAAGTTTTCCTGCGGGGAAGCTGTTTCTTTTTTTTTGGGGGGGGGGGGGGGGAGTGGGGGCTACACTTTCCCTACCTCGGTTCTCATTCACTAAAGGTATATGTATATATATATATATATAAGAAGGTATGTGTGTGCATCCTTCCCACGTTCGCAACGATCGCTCGCCTCGGCTCGGTAGTACATCGTGTTTTCCGTGTTCGCGAACGTGCGGGGATGCGGTATCGTTCCTAACAAAGGGGGTTTTCACGTTTTTCTCCTCACATCCTTTCGTTTTCTTACAAGTGTTTTGCTTCCGTTGCTGCTCCAGCTGCTGCTGCTGTGTGTTCTGTTTGCAAGCTTGAGCTTCTCTAGTTTCACCGTATGCTTCTTGCAGTATTCATTACTCATCTTAAAGTCTTTGGTTTTCATCTGTGTTTCATTTTTTTCTGTCTTTTTGTTTTGCTTGTTCGTTCATTCTGTTTTGCCCGGTTTTGCATGGTTGGTTTTGAAGGGTTTTCTTTTTCTTTTTTTCTTCCTTCGGGAAAGGTGATTACGCTTACACGAACTCGGATTTTGCCTGTGTTTTTGTGTGTGTTTCTTAGTTTAGCTTGTGTTATCTGTTTTGCTGCGACGTTTAATGTTCCATTTCTTCGTTTAACGAAACGCTCTGTACATTGTTTGTTTGTTTTTTTTTGTCTCTTGTTCTGCCACACTTCCGGGAAGTTTTTATGCTTAGTGTGTATTTTTGGGCTAGGGCGCGTGCCTGTTGTCTCGTGTCTTCTCATTCCTGGATGAAGTATATAAAACTAGCCTAGGAGCGTTCTGGTTTTGCTACTCTTATCGGATTTCCTGCCCGCTAATCGCTGCACCAACACTGGGTTGTTTTGTTTCTGTTTTTTTCTTGCTGTCAACCGTTTTTCTTCACTGCTTGAGTGCGGAACGGAATTCTGCAACCATCTATGTGTGTTTAATGACGTTTACTTATGAGTTTTCGAATTGTTTTACAGGTTTCTTGCTTTTGCTACAATCACACACGCATACACGCACCACAGGTGTTCTTTTTTCCTTCGTTTTAGTTTTTTTTTCTTCTTCCCTCTTTCACTACTGCAGGTGTGCTTTTCACGACTTTTTTTTCGTGTCCGCTCTCTTCACCTACCCGTCGAAGAAATCCATACCCGATGGATCTCCGTCACGTACACACACATACACACACACACCCCCGGTGGTACGGCTATCTTCCTGTTTCTTGTGTATATAGATATAATTTATTTACTTCCTCGCTATAATTATATAAACAAAGTTTTCTGTACACCTAAGTATTTACCTTTTTCTTTTCATTAATTAAGTTTACAAGTCTTTTTTGTCTCAGAGAATGAGAGAGCGAGATTGAGAGCGTGTGTCTGTGTGTGTAAGTGTGTTTGTATGTTTTCTGTACCGTTGTTATCTTCTCGCTTACAAACACTGTAAACCAAAACTGCACGCTCCATCCTCCAATCCTTCTTTTCCTTCCCTGTCCGTCTGTGCATCTTTTGAAAACTTTCCCAACGCCAACCACGATTCCTTGGACGGATGGAGCGACGTGGGGGAGGGGGGTGTGGAAACAAAACAACATTTCACATGTTTGCTCGGTTTCGATCCCACACACGCACACGCACACGCACACACAAACACACGTACTCGTTCGTTTCATATTACGTACTCAATTTACGCGGAGGATTCGAAGGAAGGAAGGAAATGGAGGGAAAGGAGGATTGGTTAGAGGTGAAGTATGAGAAAAACCGGCAGATTAAATAACTCACACATGTTCATCGTGAGGTGGAAACAAACGGAAGAAGTGGAAGTAGTAAAAAACAAACGGAAACGGGGTGTACCTGTCACAGTACTTATCACATTCATACACTTTCCGCTGTTTGCCGCCCACCGAAGGGAGGGGAACGCCTCAGTTTTTGGGGCCTGATGCAACACCAGCAACTCCCAAGTAGCTTCCGAAGTCACCCACCGGAGGAAGGGTGTTTCGTCCCTCGACTCGCCGTTCGAGTTCGCGGTGTCTTTCTCGAGGGGAGGACGCTGCACGCTAGACGCTCTCGTCGTTGTCGCTGGCGGGCGCCGGGGAGGGTGGTGGCTGCTGGTCTGCCGCTTCTAGCGGGGGCAAGCGGAAAGCCTAAAAGCTGGACTACACATCCGTCCCGCAGCCCTCCTGGTAGCCCTCGTCGGGCGAGTTGCGGCTGTTGGATAATGCACGTTTTAAGGCCGTAACCGGCGGTAGCACCGGCACGCCGCCCTTCTGCCACACCCGGAGCGTTTTCGCGTTCATCGGCATGCTGCCGGTGCTGCCGTGGTGGGCGGGCTGTACGCTCGCGAGCTTGTTGTGCAGCTGCTCCGCACCGGGCACGATCGGGAGCCCGTAGTCGGCCGGGTAGCCCCCACCGCCATGGGTGGCGGTGGCCGTTGAAGAGGGATGGCCACCGGTCGCACCGGACGCGAGCGAAAAGCCACCGGTCAGGTGGGTGCGCGGGAACGTTCGGCTCAGGTAGTCGACGGAGGACGTTTCATCGTCCAGATTCAGCATGGTGGGACCCGTACTGCTGCTGTTGCTGGTGGTGGTGGTGGTGGTGGTGGGGCCGAGGATGGGCAGCTTGTCGGAGTAACCGGTACCGGCACCGGCGTGACCGTGCCCATGGTCAAGGTTGGAGCTGTGCGTTTCCCACAGCCCGGACGGATAGAGCGAGTCGCACCCGGCGCGACTGTACTCGCCACTGCCCGGCCGTTCGACCGGGTCCATCAGCGAGAGGGCCGTGCTGAGGGCCGTCGTGGCTTGCAGCTGCAGTTGGCTCAGGTGGGCGAGCGCATCCGAGCCGACCGGGCCACCGGTAGCGGCCAGATCGGTCCCGCTACCGAGCCGCTTCGTGTCGTTGATCAGATCCGGATTGTTGCCGGCGAGCGAATGGGTCGGCGAGACGAAACACTGCCCGGAGGCGATCAAACTACCGCCCCCATCGTAGTGGGAGGTCGAGTACGGCAGGTCGGTTAGGCGGGGCGGTTTCTGGACTGGGTTGGTGTTGGCGGCTGCCGCCGCAGCCGCCGCCACCGCCGCTGACGACGCCGTCATG
This sequence comes from Anopheles farauti, assembly GCA_000473445.2. Classification (NCBI taxonomy): domain Eukaryota; kingdom Metazoa; phylum Arthropoda; class Insecta; order Diptera; family Culicidae; genus Anopheles; species Anopheles farauti. Next base: position 10,304,817 of record KI915043.1, on the reverse strand, counting down.
CACTTTAGATCGCCGGTGGCGCCGGTTTTGCGATCTGGAGAATGACAATCGTTAATAGGCGTGGCGACCTTGCCGTTTACATTGCTAGAGGGACTTACGGACGTGATCACCTCCACCTGGTTCGGCGTTTTCGTCTCCGTCATCGGGATGCGCCGTAACCGGACGAGCAGGAACAGTATGATCAGCAGGATGAACAGTATCAGTATGACGAGGGCCGCGCTCAGCCCGACGATCTGGCGGTTTTCGAACGCGTACCCGATGTCGCGCAGGGCGACGTGGAGCGTGAAGTTCGCCTCGGCCGTGCCGGCCCGGTTTTCCACCACGCAGTAGAACTCGCTCGAGTCCGTCTCCTGCGCGTTCGTGAGCGTCAGCTTGCTGCGCTTCTCAAAGTTGCCCTGCTCGTACACGAGCACCCGCTGGTACGCGCTGAAGTGCGAGTTGTTCACCAGCAGCTTCCCGTTCCAGTACCAGTTGACGGTGGCGGACGGTACGGCCGAGCTGCGGCACTCGATCGTCGCGTTCTCGCCCTGGTACGCCTGGATGAAGCGGCGCACCGGGAGCATCTCCGGCTTGCAGGCGAAATCGTCCACCTGCAGCTCGCCGAACGTTTTGTCCATCACGCGCTCCGGTCCGCCGGCACAGGTCGGCGCGATCGGGTACGGGATGTTGTTGTCCGTCAGCCACAGCTTCGCCGCCCGCAGCCGGCAATCGCACACCCACGGGTTCTCGTGCAGCTCGATACCGTGCAGCCGGCTCAGCGTCTCGATCGTCTTCGGTCGCAGCTCGGACAGCTGGTTGCCGTTCAGCTTGAGCGAGTGCAGCGAACCGAGCCCTTCGAACGCTTGCGGCGCTATCGTCTGGATGCTGCAGAACGACAGGTCCAGCTTCGTCAGGGCCGTCACGTTCCGGAACGCGTGGCTCTCAATCTTCTGGATGTGGTTGCGGGCGAGCGTTAGGTCGCGCAGCGACACGATGTGCTGGAACGCCGCCGACGGTACCGCCGTCAGCAGGTTCACCGACAGGTCCAGCTCGACCAGGTTCGTCAGGCCCGCGAACGCACCGTCGTCGATTTGGCCGATCCGGCAGTTGCGCATGTACAGCTTCTGCAGGTTCAGCAGGTTCGACCGGACGAACGTTTCGTTCGAGATGATCTGCAGGTTGTTCCCGGACACGTCCAGCACCTGCGTCGAGTGGTCGATGTTCTCCGGGATCGTGAACAGGTTGCCGCTCAGACACTCGACCGCCTGCTTGCCCCCTTTCCACTTGCACTGGCACGCCGACGGGCAGTTCGGTTCGCCCTTCACCGGCGCCGTCGTCGTCGCCAGCAGGAGCAGAAGTAGCAGCGGCACGGCGATGCTTAGCCTGCTGCGTCCGGCCAGTTTGTGCCACCAGCGATGTGTTTCTGTCCGGAACGTCGTCCTCGTGACGACCGCATGCACGGCCGTATGTCTGTTGGGCTGGTGTGACGACTCCATCGTTTCACAACGTCCTGCGATGGAGCCTCAACTTAAAACGCGTAAAAGGAACTAATCAACCGGGAAACGTACGTGTCTACCGTGCCTATCTCGCTAAGTATAGCCGATTTTTCGACTCGCAATGTTTTTCTTTTTGGTTGTTGTGGATTGTGTGACGTTGGTGTGTTTTTGTTTGTGTTTTGACAGATGGGAAAGGGTTTCTCGACAAACTGGAATTCGAGCGATCAAGTCGCTGACGGTGTCGCCATGGTGAAGCTGTTCTTGTACGGCGCTCGCTGCTTGCTAGGTGATTTCATTTGCGTTACTCACTGTGGCGGTAGTTGCCTCGGTCAGATCTTCCAGTGTCCGTCGGCGTAGCGCAGTTCTGGTCGCTTCACGCGAAGCAGTATCATTCTCTTCGAATCGCGCTTCGAATCTCTTACGGCCAACTTCTTTTTCGATTTCACTCCTCGAATAGTATCACCCAAAAACCACGCACGCTCTAGTCGGTCCCGGACGGTGAACCGATGTTTATCTCACGCCGCACAGCCGGAAAGGAGGACCACCGGGAGTCGTACTCCATTCGATTGCACACCGCAACCGACCGCTTGGGATCAATTATTATTCACACGCTCCAGCACACGGTACACACTTACGCACGCACACACCCACAGCCGCGCGCGCGTTGCGGGCTGGAAAAATCAATTTTGTACATAAATCAATTTTTCATTCACTGGTAATAAATCCAATTTAATCCTTGTTATGGCGGTGTGCAGCCGGGGCAGACCGTGTGCGCCAGCAGCCCGTCTGGCCGTAGGTTGTATGAAAATTTATTACGTAACGCTTATGCGGCTGCTCCCATTACCGGTTGGGACGAGGGGGGGGGGGGGGGGGGGGGGGGGGGGGGGAGGAGGGGGAGGAGCGTCAACCGGGTAGGGTAGCTTTTGTTTGGCGGATGATGGGAATTCCTGCCGCCGGATTCTGTTTGTTTTCTCCCTTCCTTCTCCGGCACTCGGTTGCCCCGATTTCTCGTTCGTCCTCGGGTCGCAAGGACGGGGAAAACGGCCGCCCCTCGCTAACGAGCACCGTGACAGGGAGCGTTACGCACGACGGTCGGTGAAAGCGTTACACACACGCTTGCTGCGATTGGATTCGCGTTAAAGCGTTTCAGTTATGCGAATTTGAATTATTCACCGGAACGGGTGGTGCCACAAACACTCTTTTATTTATACACACACACACACACGGGCGCGAGCGAGCGTACAATTCGGGAAAAGAAAAACCATAAATCCGAAATGGGAAACGAAAATCAAATATTCTCGCCTCGATCTCTCCGTCGTCACTGAAAGTGGGTTTTTTTTTCTTCTTCTTATTTTGCTCGCTTTTGATGCCACACACTCTTTCACATACACACACACTGTGCTTTGAGGCAGAAAACCAAGCCGAAGGTAATTTCCGGTCGAAGGGAAACGCAGACCGACCGTTTTGTTTGACCGTTTCTCGTTCTCTCGGCCGCTTGGGAGATGGAGTACTGCTGCTGCTGCTGCTGCTGACTTTGCGGTTTTTCTTCACGCTGCAGTAATCTTACAGGAAAGTAAGACGTAACTTCTGCTGCTGTTGGTGGTAAGAAACGGACGTACGCACCATTATCTTCGAGGCACACAACATCATCGGAACACACACTGCAGGAAAGCACATGCACACTCACTCGTTCTACCGCACCACACCACTTCCACCGATTGGGAGGAAACTCCCTTCAACCAAACGGACCAAGACGTGCCAGTGAAGGCGAAAATTTCGGGTGTTTTTTCTTCTTCTTTTGGCGCTTCACCTCAGGGGGATTTTCTATCGCGTATCGCTCGCGGGCGAAATGATTTACAAACCTCACCCTCATGCACACATACACACACGCACATCTATACACCGTATTCACACACAAACACACACCGTGATTGACCGTGGGCGGCCAAAGGGTGGTGGGCAGCGATTGATTTTTTTGGCCTCTTCACTCACACACAACACGCACAGTTTTCACGTGCTTTCGAGTTTCGAGAACCTTTTGCTCGTGCTCGCGCAACAAATCAGCACGACAATTTTGCACAGCACATTTTCACGTGCACCGAGCTGGGAGCTTTCACCTTTTGCTAATCACGCTAGATAAGCATTTTTCTTTCTTCTTTATTTTTACATCGATATTTTCACCACTTTAATTCACACCATTAAACTCCACGCTCTGCCACTGCTTCGTTGCGTTCGAAAGGTGCACGAGGGAGTTGTTTTAATTCCACCCACACGGGGCCGTCGGAAAGGTTCACACACTATCGATACAGACGCACAAGCACACCCGCGCTTCTGCTTCCTTCCGTTCGAGAGGGTTTTTCTTCAGAACGCTTTTCCTGCTGTAGCTGTTTTTTTTTCTACTCGCCCAGAAAGAGGGCGCGCGGTCGGTGTCGCGTCTCGGTCACGTGAGATGGGCAACGTACGTACGCCGCACGTCCGCTGCGTACCGTAAACAGATTTTAACTGAAACCTCCGGTGGAAAATCTTCTCTTCGGTCTGTGTGCTGTGTGGTCGGTTTTTTGGAACGGAACGGCAAGACCGCTTTTCTTGCTCCCGAAACGGTTTGGCCCATCGATCGGGGCTTTGGTGGGTATTACGGTTTGCGTGTGTGCGGGCCTTTTTTTCCTTTTGTTTTGCCCTGCTCTTTGGTACGGTCACCGCCGCATTCTGCTCGTGGGGGAGCGGGAGAGAAAGAGATTATGGTTTCTCGCGAGCGCAGCGCTTTAGAGAGAGCGAAAGATGACGAACGAGAGAGTGAGTGAGAGAGAGAATGTATGCTCTCTCACAAAGGATGATGCTCGTGTTTATGCTTTGCTCGCATCTCAGCATACGATGGTGAGAAAACACACTGGAACAAGAATGGACGACTCGATTTGGGCAAGAAATTTGGAAAATAGATCGAAATCTCTTGGTTCGAAGGTGAAGGTAGGCTTTAGGAAAGATGTGATGTAAATTAAATTAAACTTTTGTACCAGAATGATGCAACAGATGACAAATGGTACTAAATACATACCGGAAAACGCGTTAGTTATCTTGAAATTAATCCATACAGAGCAATGAAATAGAAAATGATAGATAATTACAACATAAATTTTCAGTCCTCTGAAGCTTAATTCAACGAAAACATAAACAGAGGATACAAAATTGTTTCATGACACAAGAATCTTGTGAAAAACAAAAAAGTACAGAAACGAGAAATAAACCACAATATTCTAGCTGATATTTAAAAGTCAGAAAACTCAAATATGAAATAACGATTATATAGTAATATTAATTTGAAGTAAAACAAAACTTTGATTAACGTAGAAAACAAGTAAACAAAAACAAACATCGTGAGAAAAAGCTGCTTGCTTCTCGCACTGGACGCTCACAGCATCTCACGCGTGAGCGATGCTCCTCGCTAAACAGTGAGCAATCGGGATTGCTCTCATTCTCTCTGTCTCTTCGTTTGCCTCTTTGCTCACGCTCGCCGCTAGCACAGGGTGATTCAGAGCCAACCAGCTGTCGGCGCTGGCTGTTCGGCAAACGTTCGGATCTGACACGGAGCACGGGGCATGCGCAACAGCCGCTGCCAGTATTAGACCAAAAGGTGTCCTGTTCGTTTTAGACCAGGACGAAGAATGTGTTTCACTACAGGCCGCCTCGCACACCCCCTCCCCGCCCGCCACTGGCGTTCGAGAGTCCGCTTTCGAGGACGTCGTGCTCGTGTCGGTGTTGTCCACCGTATCGGGGTTGTCGTCGGCGACAAAAACAAAAAAGTAGCAACAAAATTATGGGACACCGTTTTTCCACCACCGTCGGCTGTTTTTTGGGGCTGATTTTGTGTTCCTTTTTCGGTTTTAAGTGGCACCGTAAAAAACGAATGCGCGCATCAGTACGACTGTACTGCGTATGTTTTGGGTAGCCCAAAACCCGATACCCACACGACACGATTATGATCCACGGCTTTAAAGCTGCCGGAGTGGTGTGCGGGCGGAAGGGGAAGGGGAAATGTATGTCCTACCCCAAAAAAGAGCCTTCAAGACACGACACAAGACACGTCTGGACGACGCAGCTGGAAGATAGTCCGCTTCACCAGCGCTCCCGGGGGAGGAGGAGGAGGAGAAGGAGGGGGAGGTTCGGAAAACGGAAACACGTATTTCACGACTCGCACTCTCGCACGTACCGCCGCGCACCACGGCAAGGTTTCCTTTCCGGAGGAATTTCACCTCCTTAAAGCGATGCACAGCTGCCCCGTTGCTAGGGGCAACCCAGACAAAAGGAAAGAAGCCTTTCTACCGGACGACGCACCGAAAATTGGGCACAGAAGGCGTCGTCGTCCGTCGGGGCCGAGCCGTCCGTCACCTTTAAGGCGAACCTCCGCCGGTGTTGCGTTTGCGTTGCGGAGGCAAATTTTAGTTTTTGAACCGAAATTCTGCACGTACAGGAAATGGAGGAAGCGACGAAACAGAAGAACCGAAGAAGACAGAAAAAACACTCACACACACTGGAGAGAGAAAAAAAATAAACGGAAGACCCCGTGAAGTGAGAAGAATCGAAATGAGTTCTGAAATAAATGGATTTCGCTTCCTTCCCACCGGGGGGATGTTTTTTTTTGCCTTCGATTTGTTTTGTTGCTGTTCATTCATCCTCCTCTCGTACGCGCGCGTTTTGTCATCTCCTCTGTCACGTCGCTTTTGTGGCTCGTTTTTCGTGTGGCCACCGTTCCTCGGCCCGTTTATTATGATGTTGTTTTCCTGCTGTTTTCGTTCCATTCCGCTTATCGATTTCCTTTGCCCGTGCGCCTTTTGCTTTCGTTCTCGGTTTCAATCGTTTGTTCGATTAGCTTAGCTTCATTTCGCCTCCGTCCGCTTGCTGGTGCTTTTCCTGTGTGATTTTTTGCAGCTTTTTTTGCGACCGTTTCGGGAGGTGCGCGTGAGAGGGAACGAATTAGTTGTCTTTACATTATTTTCGCTTTTTCTTTTGTGCATGCTTTTGTGATTTTGTGGATATTTTTTTTTCTGCAGTTGGAATTCGGTTTTATGTTTGTTCGTATAGTTTTTGCTCGATTTTAACTACTACACAAAACACTTATCCTTATTGTCCGGGTGGACGAGCAAAACGCGTGAAACGTTCGTTTTTCAAAATTAAAAAAAAACAGAAAAAAATGATTTGCCGAAAAGCAAGGGGGCAGAATCGTGTTGAACACACCGCGAGGACAAATCAGAACCAGGCCAGACGCCTCTTGCGGGAGTCGGCGCAGTCGTCCCTCGGCGATGCAAGAGGAGTTGAATTTTTGGGCCCGAAAGCCCTTAATTGAGTCAAATTGAGACGAAGATTTAGGTAAAACCGTACGGTAGGGCCGAACCCCTTTGCACTTAGGGTGCGCTGGCTGTGCGGCCGTATCCTTCCGAGCCGTACCTGCCGTTCTCGGGAGGAAGTCGCGGACATGCGGAGTTTTTATGTTTGCTCGAGGGTGAATGGCTGGGAACATAGGGAAACGGCTGCTATATTCCAATTTTTATGAGTCAATTTCAGCTCAGCGTGACGGGATGCTGCTATGTGTGTGTGTGTGTGTGAGAGAGAGAGAGAGAGAGAGAAAGAGAGAAAGAGAGAGAGCGTGTGCATCGAACTCAAGGGCTACTTCGAAGGGAAAAGTGTTGCGTCTAGCAAGCGATTCGGAGCAATTTATCTTTGAAGTCGCATGACGCTGGCCAAAGAAGGGCCACAAAGCAAACCTTATGCTCTGCTCCGCCGTTACGCGCCCGCGCCCGGCTGGCTATTACGCTTATGACGGAGAAGGGATTGGGCAAAAATTATGCCCGCAATATGAGTGTGAGTGTGCAATAAATGTACGGTCGCGTCTCCTTTCTCTCTCTCTTTCTCGCTTTGTACCATTCATTCATTCCCCGGTCGGCAGCGAAATCGTCTTTGATGATATCTTTGCACATATCAATCTGTTTTTTTCTTTACATCAAAATTGACGATGCTCTTCCCTGGGTGTGTCTTCGGTTGCGTTTTTACGGCCCCTTTCACGCGGCCAGGGGATGAGATGCACCTTCACTGCTGCTAATGGTATTCCCGAAGGGTGATTTTGCACGGGGCCATGTTCACGTGGCGTGTAATAAATCCATTACAACGAGCCGAAATTTCGAGGGTGGCGGGAAAACGCACCACCGAATGGATTGGTTGGCGCTGAGTCATGGCCAAAAGTTGTCCGTCTGTAAGCGATTGCTGCGTGAAACAAATGACAAAACGATGGGATGCTAGGGGAATTCGACCCTTCGGGGGACGCTTCTGGAGGAGATTAAGGGAGGGTGCGAGAGAGCGCGAGAGAGTGATTAGTTGGCACACAGAGCAAGCAGATGACAGCTTGCGTATCATGAAGATGTCGCAGCGGGCTCGTCAAATGCTCTAAAATGCGATTTTAATCCTAGATATTCATCAAGTGCTTCTGAGAGAACCGGATGACTCATGTTTTGACAGCTCATGCCATGCTTCCAAATGTCAAGAGAAGACTAGATTAGTTTCACAGAAATAAATTTAAAATTTTAAAACAATACAAGAATCAAAATAATTTGCGACACTTTAGAGATTTTTTTCTTATTATTACCATGAATAACTTCCGCTTGAGAAAGAAAACCTGCACCTGTCGTTAGTATTGCTACCATAGTAAATGCGATTTTCTATTTTATAGATTGTTTTTCAAGACTTTTATAACCACCTGAAGCATAAACCGAGTCATATTGCGTTAAAGCCTCTGGGATGAAAGTTTCCCATAACGCAGCCGAAGCATAAAGGCCCGGCTGAGCACCGAATCGAGAAGAAGACACCGAAATCACAACTATTATTTACCCACGCTAATAAACGACCGCTAATAGGGTGTAGCGTAAAGTAATGAAACTTACTGCAGGTGAACGAACTGGCACTGGCACCGGGGCTGGCAATTTTAGCCGCTGTCCGTCCACCACCGGATGTAGTTTTCGGTTACATGAAACCCGCGACGAGCCGCTTCGCCCCCTTCACCCGGGTCTGTTTTATTAACCGCATCTCTATCTCCATAAAGACGGACCGTGCAGCAGGCCATGATTTATGCTCCATTTTCTTTCCCTTCCCCGTCACTTTTCCCCTCCACCGAAGCCAAACCTCATCGACATCGACCCGTTCGTTCGCTAACTGGTGTGTCTTTTTCGGGTCAATTAGCCGGCTCCGGTCGAAACAAATAATGATCGGTTCAGTTATTAAGATCATCAGCATTAGCGGCGCAACTGGTTGTGGATGTTTTTTTTTCGGGCACTTTTTTCTCCGGTTTTTTTTTCGGTAACTTTGTGGAGAAATTCAATTACAGCTCGGCGGCTCTGGATTTGGGATTAGTTACGGTCGGGAGCATCGGGTGCAATGGGCTGCTTTTGTTGAGCCACTATTTTTAAAAGCAATTTTTGGCACAATTTGGAGCACGGCTGGCTTCAGTGATGCCATAGGCCACGCGAAATCGCCACTTTCTGGGGCTGATGGGGAGCTTCTTTGTGTTCGGGGGGGCTTTCCTCTCTTCAAGTGAAGACGCAAACGGTTTCGTGCAGCTCGGATAGGCTTGAGTTGATTTGTACTACCAGCTCGGGTTGATTCACTCCAGCCACTCTCGGCTACATTGTCGTCGCGTTGTCGACACCGAACACACCCATCAGTCACACGAGAATGAACATGAATCTATCATTAAAATGGGCTCCATGGGCTTGGAAGAAAAGCCCGGAGTCTTTCCTGCACGGCCGTGGTTCATGTCGTTGACTCTCGGCAATGGCACAATTAAAAGAACTTCAGGTCCAAAGTACCATTGCGGCATACCTTACGCTTTGGTTGCAAACTGTTAACTGCTACGTTTGCTTCACCCACGAAGCGTTCACTGCGCTGAGAGGCAATTTATTCCTATTTCAAAAGAATATTTTTCCTTCGCTTGTTGAAGTATCTTTTTTTATGTACCTAATGAGCACAGTTCATATGAAAAAGGTTCTAAAGGCTAGATTTTTTCCACCCAAGTGAGGTAAAATAATGTGTCAGTGAAATGTTGTCATGAATAATTTCAGTAAAATAAATTTTGCATTCGTTCAGTTGATGTAAAAATAAAAACTCTCAAAGTCATCAACACATGTTTGCTCCACAAAACGCTACTATGTTTGATGAAGTATTTTACATTATTTAATTACTTGTCATCCATTTCGTTTACACGTAATGGATAAAACTGCTCCAATCTACGCGTAAACCGGTGAGATTTTCCTGTTGGTGCAACAAAAAAGTACAATCGTAATCGGCACAAAAGCATTTCTAAAACTTCTTTCTCCCATAAAAAGAAAACCTCGAAAAAAGCGCAATCAAACCCCTTATTGCACCATGCTAAACCGCGATCGAAATGGAAAGTTTTGCAAATCGACCCCATTTTTAGTTTCGTGCGATCGGCGAGCGAGAAAAAGAAAACACACGTGCCGGTGGAGAAGGGAATTAATTGTCAGCTCTTTACACCACCGCCGAACGGGTGCCAAGTGGAAAGTCTACGACCGCCGATAAACCACCGATAAATTATTTTACACCCCAACAAAAAAAGAAAAACCACCGCACACACAAACACAGAAAGTATTGCCCGAATGCAATCCGGTGCAAATGGGTTTCCCCGCAGCAGGTGCATTTGGGCTGGGCAAACAGAACCGTCCATCAAAATCAGTGATAATCGTGCACATAAAATTAATTAAAATGCTAAAACGGCGAGCATCAAGCGAAGTTAAGGGGCCAGAGTCTCCTCTTGGACCCCTTTGGGGCATGTAAGCGGTTCGGTGGTGGCGCCTTGGAAGGCGTCTTCGAAGCATAAATCTCGTCATGCCATTTGCCTGCTTGATCTCCCATCTCTTCCATGCCACCGGGACGAGCCCGTCAAGGCGACGGTTTACCAGGGCGAACCAGGGCGGTTGTAGAGAAAGTTTAAATGACCGCAGTTAGTGAAAACGTTTCGCAAGGCGCACGGGTGCGTTTTCTTTTTACGCTCTTCACGCTTTCCCATCCCTGCCGGCAGCCGAAGCGTTCGTTTGTTCTGGGCACGCGTGCCGGTTGAGCATTTGCTTTAAATTTGCCCAACACGCCACACATAGTTTTGATTCCCTCCGCTTGGTTTGCATCATCACGTGCAAGATCTCCTTGCCCGATGCGGAGGGAGATAAATGCTCACGATTTCGGTGGTGCATGCGATTTCGAATCATTTCGCACAATCGTTTAGCGTCTTGGCTCGCCCGGGTGTTTGTCTGATTAGCTATCGTTTCACTCACAAGCGCGCCATTAGCGCCAGCGAGAAGTGATGAGATTTGGCCGCAGTTTAATGGAGCCAATCGAGGATCGGGGGAAGTAAAAGTGCATTTGCAAAAGTGCGGCACGCAAGATGTGTTGCTCGTTAGTAGACAATTATCGCCTGTTTGGAGCGTAAGGCTTTGTTTGCTTGTTGCTTGAAGTAACACGCGCTATGCAGTGATCCAGAGGATGCATTTATATTCGTTTATTACTTTATTATAGTATTTACGCCGTGAGTTTGTATGAACAGAATTCAATAAATTCTTTTCTACAATTCGATATTGTTCTTACAGTAAAGACTTAAAGTTTATTCCATCAAAATAATTTTAGCACTAATTCCTGCTAAAATTATTCTTTAGATACCTAGATTTAGATGTCCAAGACCGTATCAACCTTTATCCAAGTGTAGCTGGTTAGCAGTAATTTGAGAAGATTTTGAATTCAAATTTAAAAAATCGTTAGTAGTATAAATAATCGTGTTTTTCCATACCCATTTATGCGTTTTTTATTTCAAACATTTTTCCAATTTCATTTAAAACAGGTGTGTTGTTACTCATTGTGCTCACAAAAATGTTGCTCAGCGTGAAGATTAAAATCATTCAACACTTAATTTTGGGAATATTTCCCAGTTTGAATTAAATTCGTTTCATGCTCTCAAAACTTAATCGGTCTTTGTGTAGCGAAAAAAGCATTCTCCTGGTAGCAATAAATCTATCATTTCTATTTCGAAATATTCTCTCATCCACTTCATCACTCAATCAAACTCATCCAAATCATTGCAATTACATTGCATCTCGACCTCTCTCCCTTTTGGCTCGTTCGATCCTAGAGACTTTGTGTGCACACCTTGTTTCGGGGAATTGTTTTGCCAACCACAGCACCACCATCATCATCATCATCATCATCATCAAGAGCAGCAGCAGCAGCAGCAACACAAACTATTTATTGCACGACCTTTCACCTCTCCGCAGAAATAACATTTCATTTTCGGTCTCGTCCACACGGAGGGTAGTGGTGGTGAGAAAAGGCTCACAAGCGCGATGATAAATTCGCTCGTCAATCATCGCCATCGCGTGTGTGTGTGTGTCTGTGTGTGTGGAGGGGGGAGTGGGGTTTACCCTTCGTGGTGCGGTGATGCGGATGCGAAACGGATGCAGCACATTATGTCACGTCGGGCAGTTGGCGGGCTCAAATTGAAACGGTTGTCAACATCCTCCCCGGGCGCCCAGGTGGTGTGCCCTTTACGCCGGTTATCTATCACATACTCCCACGCCTCACACGCCAACAAGAGATGGTCTCCGGTGTGTAGAACACTGAGCAGAGAAGGTAAAATCGAGGGGAAAAAAACAGCTGAGAGTTTGTTTGTGTGTGCGTTTTTTTTGTGTGTGTTATTTTCAATACACGCTTCCAACGGCGCTCGACCCGTTCGTTGCTAGCCAGCCGCCATCGGGGCCAAAATTGGCAAACGCATGTCAGCAATTATAGTAGAGGATTTATTAAATTTCCCGTCTGTCGGTTGGCACAGGTAGTACGTGGGCTGCACCGTGCCCAAAACTTCGTGTAGAGTGCATAAATAAATTACGCAAACATATGCACCGTACAAGCATAAGCACCTCCTGCACCATGGTGTGTCCTTTCACCGGGGCAAAGGACACAGCGAGAGAGAGAGAGAGAGAGAGAGGCAGCGAGAAAGAGAGCTTGGTCGCGGAAATTCTTTTAATTGCAACAACCTCAACGGTCACACCGTGTTCCGGGTGTCGTTCGAGCGGCGAGCGTGTTTTCTAAATCCGTCCACTATGGCGGCCGATCTCGTCCTTGGAAAACTTGGCAACGGATTGGCGACCGTTCACCTACTCAGTGCACCACTGGCTTTGCCCGGTTGATTTTCGATGCTGATACACGGCCGCCGGACGGTGGAACATGGTGGAAAGGAAACGCCTGGGCGAAAGGTGTGTATATCATCCCTTCAATAAACCAGCGCTGACGACATCATAATATCCTCGAATTTGCGTACAACCCGGAACCCGGAGCAAAAGCACTGAGCGAAATCCGGAAACCGGGTTTTTTTCATCAGCTGCGCTCGGGGTTGGTTTTTGTTCCCCATACACACCAAGCGGTAAAGGTGATTTTTCCAGTGATTGTTAGTGATAATCTAATAAGCGAGCGGTTCTTGTAAAATCGCTCGAATGAAGAAAAAACAACCCGTAGAGATGTAATAAATACCGGGAAAATCCCATCATTCCCTGTCAGGTTATGAAATGCGTTGCCAAGCCGTTGGACGGTTAGTTGTTCAACACAAACATTACGTAGAAAATCGCTCAAATGCTGGTGAAATTTTCCATTCGAAGCATTCTGCACTTTGAAATGGAGGATTCGGTTCCATTTTAATGATTTATTCGCTAGTGTTTGATCATTTGAAATCGTCAGTAATTGGAGTTATGATACATTTTTTTCGAAATTATTTTGAAAATAATTAACCAGAACGAAACCCGGTAAAGGTTAAGCACATTTTTTGGTTAAACAAGGATTAAAATATGAAATTCACACTAACTAAATCTTAAAATCTTTGCCTTAACTCATTCCTGCTAAGCGTCACCGGGGACACACGTTTTTGCGGCCATTTCAATTTAAAGATGATAAGCTTTCCGAAGCATTCCCTTTTTGATGAAAGCGTCCTGTTTTAAAATGATTGTCTGCTGCTTGTTTCTCGGACGATCCTTCTCGTTCAATCGGTTCAAAATATGGAATCTCGTCTCCATCAACGACCACCATCAACCACCATCGATTCGCGGAATACCGAGCGAACTTCCCGGAGCGCACCACCCTGCCCATTTTGCTGCCTGATTTACTGCGCCGTTGCGCGCATGGGGCAAAAATCATTTATCAAACCAGCCAGGATCTAGGCGCAAGAGTCGCAGTGTACGTAGGCCGCAAGTGGATGAAGCGGATCGTACGCTAAGAATTTTAATTATTCACTTCTAATCATTCCAAGCCGGGCGTGCTCGGCGCCGGTGCCTTCCGTTCCCGCAAAGACGGAAACAAATCCCCTGTCAAAAACGGTTGGAGGACCTGCTGCTGCAAAAAAAAAAAAAAACAAAAGCCGGGCACGTTTAAGCCATGGGAGGATTATGCGAGATGCTTCCACCGTTCTGCGAACGGAAAATGCTTTAACGCCGTGTGATTTGCGTTCGATTTCGTAATTAGTGCGCGTGCCGTCCTCCACCGGTCGGTGCGGATTCTTTTCTCGTCTGCCCTGCCATTTCGACAAAGCCTACTCCGGAACAGACGCTTCGGGCGCGGACCTATTTCCCATGGTTCACTGCGATCGGGATTGGGAAAGGCAAAACGAGATGCGTTTTTTAATCGTCTTCGATGACAAAGAAAAGATGCTTCGGGTTCGTCTACGAACGAGTAACGAGTTCCGTGGAACGGTGGATCTATTTTTCCACTCGAACAATCGCACTAACTCCCAGATCCGATCGCTTTGATTCGTATCCTTCTCTACACCCATCCTGCCGCACTCAAACACACTCAAAATGTCGTCCATTCATCACTGCTATTACCTTGCACCAGCTGCGATTGTGCTGCAACTGAAGAACCGAATAGGAGACGGCCAAAACAAAAAATGAAAGTTTGATTGGATTTGGGCTGCATGGAAAACGCGATATCCTTGCGTACGTGCAGTCTCTCCCAATCCGGCCGGGTACTGATTTGAAATTGATGTGTACGACACGTCCATCGCCAACCGTAAAGACGCATCAAATGATGGTCGCTCCCGGTGGGACACATTCTTTTTTTTTGTTTTGGTTTTGCTAACCGTTTCGCCACACTGGCCACCTCCCGCTTTCCGAAAGCCTGTTTGATCGAAATGTAAACGACGATGCAGCGGGCGGCTCGTTTGAAAATCGTTTCGATGACGTACGCGGACCCACACGCGGACCACGTCTTCGCCCGAAGAAACAGCCAGTCGGCGAAAGCGGGCCGATGGATGATGGAATGCAATTAAAAGCATCGCACGTAGGTGGATTTGCTCGCATAGGGTGGGATGCCCTGGCCCGAACGCGTATGACGCCGAGGTCACCCAAAAATATCATCGAAATGCAAGGAATGGTCATAAATCTTTCCTCCGCAGCGCGCATCGACTCGAGGACGTATGCAAATTTGCCCTTTTAGCCACCATGTTGCTGCCTCTGCTGCTGCTGCTGCTGTTGGCGCTCAAGTGGTCGAGGGAAAATGTTGACAAACGAACAACATCCATAACGTTTGCTTTTTTGTTTTCTTTTGGAACGTCTTTTGGGTGTCGTTTTAGAAGGTTTTTATCGGTGGAAACGCTGGAGAGGAAAATGAAATATTAATTGCAGGTGCATCTGTTTCGCATTTCAATCAGAGGGTGATGAAAAATGAGAATAAAAAACATCGATGTGGATGACGACAGGTGAAAGGTTATAAATATTTGCCCTAAATAAACGTATCAGACTGGCTTTATCAACCATCCAGGATAAAGTGCTTAATGCTAAATAAAGCCTGATACTTTTCCAGCCACAATTAGGCGTTCGATCAATATGTTTTCATTAAGCAAACCAAAAATTCTATTCCACATTTTTTTTTACAATAGAGAATCTTTCTGCAAAATCATGAAGAAAAATATTAAATTTTTAATAAATGTATGTAACATTACATTCTCAAGAACTTTCGTGTGCACCTAATAATACTGATCCTTATCCAAAGGGAGAATTTTGTTTTACAATTAAAATCATAGGATTAAAGGATGTTCAACAGGAAGATGCTGTCTCGCAAAATCCGCAAAATCGCTTCCCCTGTAACAAATAATACACAAATATTATCAAAACAATCCCACACGTTCGCCCACAACGTTCGCATTCCGGCTAATCCGATCGATAATAGACTATTCCGGGGCGTCCGGGGCTCGAGAGAGCATGGAATGGAATGTAGGCGAAACAAAAAAGTACGTTTGGACCTTTTACTTGCACTTATCGGTTCATTAGCATATCGAGCCGGTAGGGCTTGAGGGCACGAAAAAGCGCACCGCTTATCCTAATCCACGTCGCACATTATTTGAGCCCGTGGCCGAAGGAAAACGGTACCGAACGGAGCACCTTTTGCGGTTGCTGTGGCAGACCAAGCAGGACCTCCGAGCGGGACCATCGACCGAAAAGGAGAAACCGAAATGCCACCGCGGATAACCCCCGGCTAAAGCCTTTAATTATCAATTTACCATTCACGGCACACCGAAGCCGGCGTACCGTGCCGCCTTATCCCATTTTCCGACCCGGGTGGCGCTTTCCCCGGGGTTTTGCGGCTCTACCTCCGCAGCGCACAAAAAGCGCGATCGTATGCAAACAATTGACCCGGCCTCCTCAGGAAACGAAAAAAACCGGCGGCCAAAGCCAGGGGACACAAATCCTACACGCACGAACGCAAGGAACAGCCTGTGCCGGAAGCCTAAACAACGTTCACGTTCGGGTTTTCGCGATTGCTTCTAATCCGGTTTGAAATATTCGTCACGAGACTGAGCAGGGTGGCTGTGTGTTTGTCCGTCTGTATGAATTTGTGTGTGCGACAGAGTAAGAAGGAGAAGGAAGAAATCGGAAATCCCTATTTGATCGGATTAAAGTCTTGTTTATTGCTGTCACAGCTTCAAATCGAAGATAAGCCCAATTATGGTCTGGGAAAAGAAGAAGGGAACGAAGAAGCGGGACAAAAAAAACGACGACAAAACAGCCCCTCGCAGCGAGAGGGAAACCGACGGTGGAAAAGCTTCGCCTAAAGATGGTGGCAATAATGGTTTGGTCAAAATTTTGCATGTTTTAGAAACGAGCGAGATGGTGACGCGTGAGAGAGAGAGAGTGAGATAGAAAAAAACCCCTCCAACCGGTCAAACCCACTCGAGCGAACACCGATTTGCCGATGGATGGAAAACCCATTTGGCAAAACAAATATTTTGTTTAAATATTCAAACACCGAAGACGGAATATTCGTCACGATCGCGAACGCGCCCGCATGCTTTTTCTCCAGGCCTCCGTGTTGGTTCGAAATTGAAATGAAAACGGGCGGCCCCGCTGTGCTTTCCATTGTCGGCCGCACGTACTTTTCGGCTGGTCGGCCTGGCAAGGAGGATGTGTACTTGCATTAATTTTACTTAAATCTGCTTACAATCGTGCACGGCACGTATGAGGAAGGCAGGGAATGTTTTCCTTTTCCGGTTATCTTTTCCTTTTCGTCCCGTTCACGCATTGTTTTCTGCACGTTCTTCGTATGAATATGAATGTGTATGAGAGTGTGTGTGTGTACGTGGTGTACACCTGTGTGACACATCTTGACGTGGCAGCCGCATCCTTCCTCCCGTCCCTCCGGGCACACCATTTCCTTGAGCGAATTAAAAAGCCGTCCTCTCATTATCCTTAAAATATCCTTTGAAATCGCACCGTGTTTCCCTTCCCACCGTTCCCACACACTGTTGACAGCGTTCGGCTCGCCGAGGCTCAGGTGGACTTGACAGATGAAAATGATGGTAGACGAAACGAGCGCAGCAGGCCGTTGCCGTTGGAGACGCTACCCGGGACCCAAAACTCCGACCATAATAAATCGTGAGCGGGCCGTGAGCCGTGAGACACGAGACAAAGCTGCCCGCCCGTTGTTAGCGCTTCAACATTTCCTTCCTTTTTAAAAATAAAAATTCCAACTTCCACTTTTCGCGACTTTTCGCAAACCGGCGGGCGGGTCGGGACGAAGTGCGCGGGAAGTTCGGAACCCGTCCCGGCACCTTCAACGGACTTCATTTCTTCGTTTCATTCATATTTATACAATTCTTAAGCTTGTGGAAAACGCTCCCTTCCCCCTCCCTTTCCTTCCACGCGACAAAAAAAAACCTTTTGTTCGGACGGATAAGTGGAAAGAAATTTATGCGATCCGCGCGTGTATGCAGCTTTCTCTGGGTGTGTGTGTGTGTGTAGGTGGTTTTTTGTTGCGAAAAAGAATGAAAAGTTCTCCAGTCGCGTCGAGTCCGAAGAGCACGTCGGTAGTAAAAGCAGACGAGCATAAAGTTGAGATTAAAAATATTGTTACAAATTAAACGCTGCAGCTGATAGCTTCGCTAGGAAGCTTTAAAATGGTGGCTTTAGCACCACAGTGACGCATTTGGGAACTGACTTTAATATTGCTTTATTTAAATGAACAATTGAGAATCAAGCAGTTCGGTATTTAAACAACAAATGATCATTTGTGTGATTACAAAACTAATAAATATCGCAACAAAAAATGTGAAAATCTAAATTGAAAAATGGTGTAAAAACGCAGTTTTAACCTTATTAATCCAGAAATCAACAAATACTCTTTACACTTTATGTTCTTTATTCTACCCTTTCCACACTTCCCGTTTCTTTAGATAATATCCGTCTTATCCTGTAAGACGTCGAACAAAAAAACACGAACAATCCCATCGGTATTTATCGGCTAACAAATAACATCCGGCTCGATTCGATCACGCGTTTCGGCTCTCTTTGACGTACGTACGTTATTGATGTCCCTTTAATGCGATATTAATAAATCATTCAATGCGTTAATACCTCGCGCAAGCTAAGGCACACGTGCCCAGACAGGCCCTTTCACATGCACGGACCGAAGTACAGACGGGTAGGCGGTTCAGCTCCTCAGTCGAGACAGGCTTATCGGCGTAGAAGCGACCCGATTCGTCTTCTCGGAGAAACTCCACCCCGAAAGTGATCGGTTTCGGATGCTAAGCTCGAAATAATTGGCACCAGGCATGTGCCATGGAAAGCGCGGTGGTTTTCGCATTTCGTTAGCGTCACCTTACGGCAACAGCCACAAACAAGGAGGACGAGGGAGGAGCGAAACGGATCCGCTTTTAATTATTGGATAAAAGAGCGCGATGTGGCGGAAGCGAGTGGAATGGAATTCGTACGTACGTACGTTTGTGAATATTGAATTCCGGGCACACGTGGTTGCAACATTGTCTCAAGGACACACATCCTTATCCCCCCCTCCCCCCCCTCCCCCCGGTGCCATGGTTGCGACGCTGCAGTAGTAATTCACTTTTAAAAGCATATGCCAATAAAGCATCTCACATGGGTGAGAGTGTTCCCTGCCCCGGGATGGGAGGGAAAGTTAAATCGTAAAATCCCACACCGTGTTGTGCACCGGTTTCCTTCTTAAATATGCATCAAACACCGCCCGAGCCATCTTCACTAAGCCAGGTGAAGCTTCAGGCGCAATTTCACGCCGGGAACGCACGTTTTTGGGGAGTCTCCCCGCCCTCGCCCACCGATTGCAAGCGGAAGTTTGTTGATTTAGCAACATTTTGCGGTGCTGTTGAGATTTAATCAGTTCTGTTAGCGCTTTCCCCGGGGAGGGCTCGCCACCTGGAGCGTTCGTTCGGTTGTTTTGCCGCTCCGAGGGCCGACTGCTGGAGCGATTCCGCATTACGGGAAGCTAAAAATCATGCACAAAACGCTGCTAAGATGCGAGTGCTTGTGGGTGCCACTACATGCATGTGCATTCGTTCGTTACTTGCGCAACGGGCATTCGGTTTTTCCACCCACAGCAACAGCAGCAGCATCAAGTGTATTTATTCCGACGGGATTTCTCCCGTGCAACTGCAATCTAAATACCTTTGCTCGAATATTGCACCACCACCACCACCACCGCCGCCGGGCATCGTTCTCGCTCTCGCTCATCCTTGAAACGGCATTGAAATCAGGGTAGAATTGAGCATCCGGTTGCTAGGCAGCGGGCGAGCCTTAAAAGCGCCCAACAACCCAACCACTTGCAACGACACTAAAAGGCTTTTAATTTATGCCGAACAGCTCGAATTTATATCTGCATTCCGCAAGCGCTTCGTTCGTGAGTATCTGCGGCTGTGGGCCGGGTTGTGCTTACTGTTTGCACAGTGACTCCTGCTGGGGGATGGGGATGCGCTGGCGTTTTTACTTCCGGATGGAATTCTTAGAGCGGCGTTCGCTCTGCCTGCCTCGCCACAGAAGCAGTTGGGAATAGAATTTCGCCAGTCGCCATGTTGGATGTGGTTGCTTCGTCGCCATGCATGTAACACAATATTGTGCTCACTGCGGTTACATTTTTTGTTGCTGTTATATACACTGCACCACTTGTTTCACTATCGTTTCTGAAGGGACTAACGTGGTAGGGTGAAGGGGGCATAGAGTCAGCAAAGAAGGGAGCGGGTTATTTTTGGTCTTTTGACTTCAAACAGGAAGCTGGATTATGCGTATAAGACGGGCGTGTGAAAATAAAAGACTTCGGACGTATGCAGTGGACGAGAAAAGCACAGATCGTTCTGGTATATTACACACAATCGCTTGTTGTATTGGTAAAAAAATAGCGAGGTTAAGTTTGCTGTTAGTTTGTGCTATGAATTCATTTTTATTTTTGCAGACATTCTTTTGTCCAAATTTTGAAAAGCAAAAATATTCCTTTTAAAAGTCAATAATTCAAAAGACAAATTCTCCCTCAATTGATTATACAAGACACAAGCGATGTCCACTTCCCTTCGGCGCAAGTACTGACACACACACACACACACAAGCAAGCAACCAAACCCATTTCCTTGAGATTTACCGCACCCGGGTATAGGTGGAACAGTGGCTGAAAAATTAGACCACCGACCAACGACCGGGCTCGAGGTCTTTTACGTCACTGGTGGCGAATGGGTGGAGAGGGGGGTTGGAGAAACCTCCCGCTGAAGGACAGAGACCGAACCGAGGCGAGTGCCGTGTCACACGTCGACACCTGAAATGAACGTTTATTAAATTAGACATAATGCTATTTACGAGCGTCTTCCGTTCCCGCTGGCCAGCACCAGCACCGGAGCCAACCGGGCGACGGGCTCGAACCGCGTGAGAAGTCACCAGGGGGAGGGAGTAAGCAGGTCACGTCTGTGGGTGCTGACGCGTTCCTCCGTCCGCAGGAACGGGTCGGAACTGGGTAGAGGATATTGTCTCCGTGTCAGTCTCCGTGTTTGTCTAGCGAAGGGAAAGAGACGGCGGGAGACGTTCGTTTCACGGTTCAGTTGTCTGTTGAAGCCAGCGAAAGAGAGAGAGAGTGAGTGCATATTTTACGCAAAGTACACTCGTTTGGAAGATTTTTATGAACCAAGAAACACTTCAAGCTTAATAACAATTGGGAAGCGCGGTGTGATAAGACAGTAAAAATAGCCACCCGTTTTTGATGGTCCGGATGGCCACGTGAGTGGTTGCTGAATTGGGATATTTTAAGCTTAATATGCAAAATATTATGCTGCAAACCATCGTTTGTTTTTAAATTGATATAAATGTAGAATTAAAAACAAACTTATTATTTGAAAAATCTATAATGAATGAACAAAATGAACAAAATGAACCCGATGGAAAGGAGATACATTTTGCACGCAAAGTGTACTGTTATTTTTATAGTTTGCTACACTTTCGCAATAAAAAAGGTCATAAAACGATCCTCTATCGACGCAACTTTTATCTATCTATCCCTTAAGCTCTAATAACAAACCCCAGATATGAGCAACTTTCACTATCAAGTGCCCGATAGGGAAGCGATTGTTTGGGTTTGGAAAGTAGTTTCCTTACCGCAAACAAATAGAAAATAAAAAAACTACAAACGCTAAACCTACAACGGGTTAATAAATAAGCAATGCCAGAACGAAAGCGGAAGACTTGACTCGAGCGGATAAACTTTCGAGCCGAGTGGAGCCGAGAAGTTCGTCTCGCTGTGCCGAGTGTTCGGGGGGGTCGGTGTGGGTGGGAAAAGCCCAAACACTGAATGTGTTAACGCAACACGGTAATGAAGGCAACCTGAATCCCTTCCCTGCACCGCCGAAAAGCCGAACGTGAAACATGAAACCCCTTTTCGGGCCCGTTTTTCCGCTTCCCGTTCTGCGGTCAGTTGAGGTTGAGTGGAAGATGCAGCGGCAAAGCAAAAAAAAACAAGAAAAAAAACGAAACCGAAACGGCAGGAAAAACTTTTCTCAGCGTACCGCGCTTCGCAGCGACCGGAAGTGGTTGCTTCAACCCCAGGTGAGGTGGTAATTGTTGTTGAGGGCGCACCGACCGACGAAGAACAAACGAACGGACGAATGAATCGTCTGGCTTTGTCCGGTCTGGCTTGCGATGGGGAAGTGCAGGGGAGAGCTGCATGGGAGGACGGGTTCCGTTGCTTACAGGCTTCTTCTCTTGCCCACTTGCATCCTTCACCTGAGCGAAGCAGAAGCCTTCAAAAGTCGCGTCATCGGTGCACGGAGAACGACTCGAAGCTTCGAAGTTCCCCTTAGAAGCGATTTTACGTAACAAACCACGGTGCACCGAGTGGATAAGGGTTGGATTATGGCACCACACACATGCCCGGGCGTGCACCCGGTGTGCTCCATCGGAGAGTGACAAATCAACCGAAGCCACCGGAGAAACGTGGAAAGAAAGAGTGTAAATAAAAACAGAAGAGAAAAACAATCCCGAAAAAAATCACATTCCCATGGTATGCTTCCCAAAACCGGAAGCCGATGAAAATTATCACCTCGGGAGGCCATCAGCTGGGGGGCTGCTGCAAGCAAGAGACAACAAAAAAACAAAAATCCACCTTAACAAACGCTTTAGTTTTCGCGTGTCGTAATTTTTCGATTAGCGTTTTTCGTACCTGACGACGATTTTCGCGGCGCAGGCAGCTCCGACGCCGTCGGAAGTCGCAATGTCACCGTAGGTGTGGGAAGGTCAATTTTAAAGGCAGATTGGTGGCTGGCAAGCCGGCTTTGTCCAAACAGTGCAAACAGTAATCATTCCATCAGCAACAAATTACGATGGCCATTGCTCGAATTGGCGGGAAGAGCAATTTCAATCTCGGCAGGGTGAACGAAATCAACCTCACGGTGGTACCGGGTACCCCGGGGGTTTCTGTGGTTTTCGCAGCACGGAAATTACAGTGGTTTTTGGTGGAGCGAAATTGACGTATCGGGCACTAAATGATGTGACGATTGGAGATTTGGGTGAGTTTGAAGCGGATGCGTGCAGACAGTTGCGAGCATTTTGTCATTTATTCACATTTTTGTGAAGCAAATTTTGATTGATTTGATTGAAAATTGAAGAATGAGTTGTTTTCCATATTAAAATTAAAGCATTTTAAAATTTCGTATTGGTTTGTATTTCAAAATTTCAATAGAAGTAAGTTTTCAACTTTTGAGGCATTTGAAAAAAGTTAGTAAATTAAAAAAAAGATAATGAAATCAAAAAGCTCTTGAGAAGCAATCATTTCGCATCATTTTTTCACCCACCCACCTCCCCAAAACATTCAACTATTCCTCAACCATTGAAACACTCCCACTGGTGTTAAAGTGCTGTGAGAGCATCGTGTCGAATTATTCACTCATTTTTATTTACCACACACCAAACAGCAGTCCGACCCCGGGTATGCTTCATTACCGATCTGGTTAATGTATCCGAGCATATGTTATGCTGGTTCCCCTCACCTTGGCCACCTTCCCGTCCTTCACCACCGGGCCGGGCGCCGAGATTCGGAACGAATGAGTAATGAGCTTGAGTCGATTTTCGGACTTAGCTTGCTTCCGTTCCGTTTATGGCGCTTTTCTGGCAGGTTTTTGTTTTTGATGTTGTACTTCTGTGTATAAGTGTGTTCCCTTTGTGTGTGTGTGTGTGTGTGTGTGTGTGTGTGTGTGTGTGTGTGTGTGTGTGTGTGTGTGTGTGTGTGTGTGTGTGTGTGTGTGTGTGTGCGTGCGTGTATTGTACCAGTGCCAGACCGGTAGCACCGAAGCAGCCCTCAGAAAACTTTACCACCCATTATTACTTTCCCGACGAATGCGGCGAGATTCCGGTTCGTCATCGGTTCGAATTGGAGGATTTATTGCTGCTAAGCTTCGTGGCAAGGGCTTGCGGCTTGGTTCGGTCTTTTGTTGCTGCCACAGCTGTAGCCGGGCCCGTATTAGCGAGTTTTCCGTGCTGTGTTTGTCTATTAAAGGAAGTAACGGAGCATAGAAAATCTATTGCTTCGGTGCGGTGTGTCCGTCGGTGAGTCGGGTAAATTATGTGTCATTATTAATTAGCAGTTCCACCGGAACGGAAGGTCAAGTATTGTTTGGTACTGTTAGCTAGATTTTGGCCATCCGGTAAGTTGGCTTCCAAATAACGTTTAGATATTCTAAATATTTAATCTCAAGCAGTGGAAGGCACGGTCAAGACTGTCGCAAAAAAAAATACTTGAACAGTCTAAGTACATAAAACCAAGCGCGAATTAAATCACGTCCACCACATTGCCCCAAGCAAACAGCACTCAAACCATCTTTATAAACCTGTTCTTCCATCAAAGTAGCCTCTGCTCCAAAATGTAATTTACAAACCAAACAAAAAAAAAAGACACCGTCAGTAATTTGGGGGCCCAAATGAGCGGCCAACATCTTGTCCCATCAATCTCAAGACCACCCTTATCTAATTGCATCAAACGACACGCAGCCAGCGCACAGTCCCCGCGAGAGGCCCCAGAAATTCGCTTCGAGACGTGTCTTAATGTCACCTCCACGTAGCGACCGGCCCGGAAGCAAACAAAACACCGACAAAACCGGGCGAACCCGCACGCAGCCAGCAGCAGGAAGAGGTTAATCTTTCCGCAGCGACGTACGGAGAATTGATTTGTGCCCTCCGGGGTACACGGGAGCGGGGAGGCTCGAGGGGAAAGAGCTCCGACCGATGTTTAAGTTTGCGATTTTCGTACGATTCGTCACTCGCAGACACAAACAGCGCCGCGGTGGAGAAGTTTTCTTCGTCGATTAGCTGTGCCAACGGTTTTCCGCGCCACGCGAGGCTGGAAGTGCGTAAGAAATTTAAAGTCGAAAGATTAATATTGGCACAATCAAACCCTCGTTTCCCGGGGGAGAAGCTTGCTGTCGAGCGCCTATCGCACCGAAGGGATCGAAAATCCGACCGGGTGGCGCTATCTTTTCCGCCGTCTTTTTGCGCCCAAAAACGCTAATGACACGAGTGTATTGACGAGGACGACGGGTGACGTGCTTTCGAGGCAGGATTACTTCCACCGAAATGACTTTATCGTTGGGAGCAGCAGCCGTAGGGGCGTTGCAGGCAGCCGTACGCCCGTCACGGCGAGGATGAGATTCCGATTTCGCTTTTACCCACTAAAACAAAGCAAAAATAGGTTCCCCTATCCACCTTCTCCATATCATTGGCTTGAGCCTTTCAAAAGCTCGTCGAAAGAAGCTGCTCCAAAGAAACACTATCACACCACGGCTGCTGGCTGCGATAGTTTGGCGCGATTGATATGAGTTCATTTCGCCGGTTGTGGCACATGATGTGGTGGTCGATGTCGCTATCGATGACTGCCGGCGACCGACGCTGCCATAAGCCCTGCGGGAGGGAGGTCGAAAGTATTACCCAGCAGCATGGTTTTTATTATTTCTCCTCGGTGTTTGCCGAAGAAATTGTGCAGCTTCATTGAACGCTATCAATAAGCGACATATAGATCGGCCATCGATGGCTTCGCCTTTCATGGTAAGCGGCGCTGCTTTATATCGCACATCTCTCTCTCTCTCTCTCCTTCCATTCCCACCCGTTCGTTCATCAATCTTTTCGACGTGACAAAATTTAATTATTTTTATCTCGAACCACGGCATAACGTTCGATGCGCTGGACGTGGAACGTGTTTATTTGGCAATGGAAAGCGTTTCTGCCCTTCATGTTCTGTGTTGTGTTGTAAGTGAACGATACGAAGGCGTTGTGATATTGATAACGACGGTTTATTGACCTAAGCTGGAGGGAATATAGCTGATTATGATGCTAAACAATTCTTGCAT
Source organism: Anopheles farauti (assembly GCA_000473445.2). NCBI lineage: Eukaryota > Metazoa > Arthropoda > Insecta > Diptera > Culicidae > Anopheles > Anopheles farauti. The sequence goes on along the minus strand of KI915043.1, from coordinate 10,279,149 downwards.
GAAACCACTCAATTACTTTTAGAACAATATTTGTTACATTGTTCTAAGCCAACAAGCTGATTTAAATTGAAGTGAAAAAAATGTAAACAATAATGAATTCAACTCTTTATTAATCTGCGTGAACAATCCATTTCGTATTTATTTCGGATTTGAAATAAGGAAAGAAGCAAACTGAAATTTCTTTAAAAATTAAAAATTAAATAAGCGAACCGTAAGGAAATTTACCATTATTTTTTAATTTTGCATGATATGTGTTTATTGATTTAATTTGATTACTTTTTATTTGCTTTAGCAAAATGAAGTATTTTTTCGTCTAAATCTATTTGAGAACACGATTTCGAACGTGAGCTGTGGCACAAGGTACGAGATTATCCTATTGAATTATAAATAAACCTCGGTGATTATATAAAAGTCATGGTTTCAAACTTGATTCTTTGCTTGATACGTATGAATGATGAGTTGCAAAATAAATCTGCTTATTTTATTACACGTACCAACCAAACAGAAGGGATAATATCCATTTGCTCCCGGAACTGTACGGCACTGATCGCAGATTCGAAGGATGATGCTGTTCGACTCGTTTCAGCTTGAAGAATCTCTATAACCAACGCTCTGTACTCTCTGCAGCCTCCATTCCGTAACATCCTACACGGCAGATAATGAGTCTGATGAGTTTAGGTCGATAAGGCGCTAGGTGTAATTATCTAAAATATTTTCCATACCATTGCATTGGTGCTTTGGCGGATGGGAGGAAGAATCAACGGGGCAAAACAACACAAACAGACACTACCACATCCGATGTTTTTTTCCTTCCTCGCACGCAGCAACCGGAACGGGCCGAGGCGATGCTCAAAGATGCAATGTCATCACCATTTCCATCATATTCGTCGTCATCATCATCAGGCGGTGGCATTAGGAAGGCGCCTTTTAAGAAGTTTAACCATCTCCACGACGCACCCGTCCGTGTGGAAAGTGTCGAAAGATAATTGCGACGATCCGGACGGAATGGAACGGAATGGACGAATCCAACACCGCCGCCCATACCTTTTCCCAAGAATGCCAAGATCGTTTGAACCCGCGCGACAACCGATCGTCCCGCCTGGACGCACACAGAAGCGTCCCGACCGCGATCGGTTCCTTTTCACTTTCCTTCCAGGCGGAACTCACCTGCGACGGATTACCCATGCCTTCGTGCTGGTGGCATCCGGCATGATCTTCCTGTTTGCGTTCCCTTCCTTTGTCGGCTTCCATCCCGGAGGGAGCGAGAACGGCCGACCGACGCCCGGAACATGCACATTCATGCATTTGGACGAGGTGCCAACCGATCCGTTTCGTGTGCCTTCGTGTGCTGCGGCGCAGCGTGTAGCGAACAGCGTAGTAAGTAAGATAAATTGGGAGCCAAACCAAAGACGCCCCGGTGACCACATGCTGCAACATTCTACACCTTCTTGCTGGATATTTTTGGGACAAAAAAGCGTAGGGATGAGCAGATAAAGAGGAACGAGAACGAGAAGAAAGGAAGAACGAACCGCTGAGACAGGAAGAACCAACAAAGCCTGCCGGGAGTGTAAGCTTTTTCGATTCACCCTAGAAGCGCAATCTAATGTGTTTCTATTTGGTTTTGGAAAATATGTTATTTAAATGAAAAAAATAAACTAAGCTTTGTTTCATTAAACTAATATTGAAGAAATTATGTATTTAAATGAAAGAAAAAACTATTATTTGACAAAACAAAACAATGCCAATACTTTTCAGTAAAACCCAATGGTTGGTCACCTACAAACACGATCAAAGGCAAGTGCAGGTCGGAAATTCATTCTTAACTTTTTTGTGAGTGTTTTTTTTTGTGCTTCCCTCCATTCGTTCCATTTTGGTGCCGAGAACCCCGGACTACACACCGCTGTCATTCATCAGCTCCGTGCCGAAGCCGCCATTACGCACGAGAAGATCGAAAAGTGGTCGAAAAGGAGCAGTAACAGCGCTGGAAGAGAAACGACTGAAGGCAATCAAACAAAAAGACAAACCATCTTAACGCAGAACGAAGAGCGGTCCGAGTGGGGTGGGCGGGTGTTTTTTTCTTTCTCTATGCGCCGGGGCAGAGCTTCTGCAGGGCTTCCTCGATTCGGTGGTGGGCTTTTGTTCCATTTCGGCGTCGTCGTCGTCGTGGTCGTAGTTGTGCCTATCATCTTTCCAGTGGCCATATGGCCTTCCAGATTGCCGTAGAACACACGGAGAGCCGAAGAAAAAGGATATTCCCCGCTGCCGCTGGGAGCGAGAGCACAATTGTAAGCGCAAGATTCGCCCGCCAGAACCCGCCGGACAGGTTTGAATGGAAATGGGAGGAAATTAATTTCGTGCTTCATTCATTCCTTGACTCACTTGATCTCCTTTCCGAGGCGGCGAGTGGTGGGTGGCGGCGGGGTTGGTTGAGGTCGCTCATTATTTTATTGTGACTTCAGGTCCGGCCAGGCTTCATGACGATAATGAGAGGTTGTGCGCTGGGCCGCGACGCAGACGACGCAGACGACGACTACTTGACTAGTTCTCGTGCTCCGGGAAGATGGTGAAGCGAATCCATCATGCGATTGAAGTAAATTGCGGAAATCGCGTATCAGCCTCATCGGGGCTGATTATTCAATTTAACCGATCTTTGCCCTGAAGCCCGTGCGGCTTGGAACCCCCCGAACCAAACTACGCCCTCTCCGGCCTCGTGTTGATCATGCGAAAATTGGACATGGAGAAGAAGTCCGCAGATGTGTCATTAGACAGCTGGTCTGCGTGCAACACGTGCTGGCTGCATCTGGAGGCCTAAGCCGTCAACCTTCTCCGCAAGCTGGTAGGATTTTACACCAAAAAAAAGAGAACAGAAAAAACACACCAGAAACAGGGAATTAAAATTAATGACGCCGGTTTGAAAGTAAGATTGACATCGCCACCAACAGGCATCGTTAAAGTGAAATCAACCCGAGGAGGATCAACGTCGGGTTGCGTCCGAGTGGACAGATTTTGGAGTTAATTGAGAAATTGAGGCCCCGGGCAGGCGGAGACGGGTCCTGATCGCGGCTCGGACGCTGAGGTTTCGGGTTCGGGACTTATTGGGTGGCTTAAGTGCGACCCGGTGCTCTGCTGGATCGGAAGTCACCCGGACGGGAGGGGAAAACGCATGGTGGGGTAGCTAGGCTTTTATGCTGATTGATGGATTTCGGAAGAGATTAATTGAAAGCAATTGAAAGACGAACGAAACAAAGACACACAAATGGTAAAAAAAAACAAACATTGGAAACACTTAAGTAAGGCCGATATACTAATTTTTAAATCCTGAGGTTTTGTCCAAAGAGTGTAACAGACGCTTTAGAAACTTCCATCAATCTTGTTAAGATTTAAGCCGAATTTACATAATTTTAGATAGTTAAATAAACAAAAGATGGGAATGTTACTAACAATTTTTTCATTCAAAGCGATAAAAAAGTCAAGAATCTTTGGTTGTTTCTCGCCAACTCTCGATCTATTGATAGCATTCTCCTCATATGTCATATCTCTCACCAGCAGCTTCTCTCGTGAAAGCTTCCTAAAATCTCGCGCAGATCACAATCCTCGCTTGGACCGATCACTGCGTCCCCCTGAAATATGTTTACTCTATCGATTTCTTCAGCTCCTCGAATGCTCCCGAGAGTTGACCCATAACCACCGTGAACCCCTTTCGGCATCTCCCGTACAGCAAAGCGTTGAAATATTGCTTTCCTTTCCAGTTCCTGCCCTCCTGGTCTCTTCAAACCATTGGGCCCAGAAGCCGTTTCGGTGCTGAATGTGTACCGAAGCGGTCATAATTTTCTCACCATCTTAAAACCGAACCTCGGACTAGCTTTCCGCTGGTCCGCTGGTGGAAGAAAGGCAGTGGTACCGGGGGAAAAAAAAACAGCAACATACAACCACTTCCGGTCCGAGGGAGCGGGGCTCGGGTCGGGATTCGTTCCGTTCATATAGCCCGTTACCGCTCCCGGGGGTCGCGTCTTCTTTCGTCGGGTTTTGTTTTACTCCCTTTAGCCATGGTCAAACGTAATCGACGAATATTGGCTACACATAGCTTAAAACAAAAAACTCCCCTTGGAAAGTAGTTGAGCTTGAGTTTAACTTTATTCAATACAAAACGGATGGTTGACTTTTGTTTCATTTCGTCATCCGTTTCGGTGCTTTCGTTGTTTCGAAAATCGATGGAAAAGGGCTATCAGGTGCTTCCGAACCGCCACTCAGTGACTTCCTCGTAATTAGAATTCAAGCCCAAAACTAATCGGCTTCTCGAGCCTCGGGAACGTTGACGCCAGATGACATTGGCCACTGGTGCGAATCGATTTAATCGCAACCCCGCTTTTGCTCAACGCTCTATCGCTCGAAGAAACTGTGCCTCAGTTCGGTGGTGCTTTGTGGTGTGACCCATAATTGGGTTCCTTTTTTCCTAGCGGGAATTTAGTTTCCCGGTGCGTTTAAATCATTGCACTACCGCTCGTTTGGAGTCGCTTAGCAAAACAATGCGAAACGGGACCGTCGGCATTGTGTGTGTGTGTCGACTGCATGAGCGCTTTGCTTGAAATGCAAAGTTCAAAGCCAGACCGGCCGGGAGAGGAGTGGTTTCCTTCCCAATTTTGTTCCCTTCCATTTGCCGAAGCCAGCGTCTACTGTCACTGTTGTACGCAGCGTTACATACTACTCCCAACCGTTTAGAGCAATCGTCCTCAAGCGTGGCAGCATAAAGCATCGCCAAAAGCATGGAACACTCGCTTCGCCGCTTTTCGCCGCGATATGATTCACTCTAGTTCCTGCCGTATTGGAGACACACGCTTTCCATCACCGTCGTCGTCGTCTGTACAACGCTCTGTTAAGCCCGGCACGTACCGATGCACTCCCGGTACATGACAAAAACACACACACCCACAGGCGGAGACGGCGAGGTGAAAAATCGCTACAAAACTGGCGGAGACGACGCGGGTGCAGCAGCGTCGCTGTGAAGCGAAACGTTAATAAGTGCAATATTACTAATGCACATATCGTACACGTCGAGACCGTCGTCCACCCGTCGTCCCGCACGACCCCCGGTCGGTGGTCGGTGGTTTTCCGTTCCGAGCTGAACGGAGCAGATTTACCGATTGGCGTGCAGGAATCGTCTTCATCGTCGTCTTTTGTGGAGGATTACTAGAGCGTATCGCGCGTCCCGGGGTCTTAAGCAAACAGACAAACTGCCTGCGCTGGATGGCTTCCGGTGGGACGGATGATTATTTCGCGATGGTTCATTGACTGTGGAAGGTGCGGTTTGAAGTTCGTACCTGGTACGGGGAATTGTTCCCGATTTATTTTCACTCTGCAAATGAGACCAACGTACGGGAAACATTGTAGTAGAGTTTCCTTGTCTAACCAAACAGTTGTGGACTATGGAAACGGTATGAATATATCATGAAAAGTGTTTATGCTCTTCTTAAAAGATTTCCCAAAACAATTCTTCTATAAAAATAATAATTCGACCAACAGGTTTTACATCGAATTTTTCACAAAAATTTTAAAATTTCATAAGTTATTTTTAAAGTCACTTTTCCCTCTTGATTTTATCTTCCCAACCGCAATCTTGTCATTTCAATCTGCACTGATTTATCCTTCCAATGCTACGCTTTTTAGCTTCCGTTTCCAGCGCATCGGCTTAAACATAATTACCATAACGAAAATCTCCTCCGTTCGAGCTCCGCGAGCGAACGATGTTGGCATAAGAAACGGTCCAGGTGTGTTGCATGCAGCGTTTGATTTTCCTTTTCCGATTTACGATGTTAAGACGAGCCCGCGCAGTCGGCTCTGCTCCGCCGGCAGTTCGGTCGGGCCCGTTTATCGATTCGAAACGATCTTCAAACGTAATTACGAACAATTGTGCTCTCTCCCGCTCTCCCTGCCCGCACCGTTTTCCATCGCTCATAAACGGGTTTTCATTTCCGGTCTCTCGGTTCGAGGGGAGGCGGTTGGGGCAGAACGGCTTAAGAACAACGCCACAACAATAACAACGGCAACGGTACACAACAATCGGTAGCCGGTCGGCTTCACAGCGTGCTAGTTGCGCTTGAAGCTTTGTAAATAAATCATATCTAATCGTTGCGTCACCGAAAAGACATCAATTTCCCATCCATTAGATCGGGCACGGAGAAGTGGGTTTCCTTCTTCGACATTTTTAGTTCTCGCTTCCCGCCGGGTGGAACGAATTTTCTTCACTCCCTCCTTCCTTTTCGAACGGAACCGGTGAAAAAAAAGGTGGAACCGGTTCGGCGGCGTTGTCAACGCCTGTGAGATGAGGAGTGGATGGTACGACGGCGATAGGAAGCTCTTTGTTAAAGGTACGCGAACGCAATACGGAGCTTAATCAATTCAAATCAAATTTAACACAGAACGAGCATGAATGTATGCAGTCAATTTGGATGAGATTTCCTAGAAGAAGGAAGTTTAAAAAGAAAATAATGAGAGCTAAAAATAGCTTTAAAAAGGTATGTCGGGCGTTTTTTTCGGAAAAAATCTGCAAAATCAATGCATTTGTTATTTTTTCATCAATAAATCAATAACAGAAAAAATTGATTTTATTTTCGGATCCCTCTTAATGTGAAGATTATCGTCTTCAAGCAATATTTTGATAATAAATAATAATTTTAATCCTAACAAAACAACATTGAGTCTACCCTCGTTACTTTTTTCCAAGATAAACGTGATCGTTGTAGGTTTTGAAAGAATGTTCCATACACAATAAAAAAATCGAACCCTACACACAAAAATAAGTCATGTCAGCAAGAGGAAACGTGAGAATAATAAAATAATAATAAAACATTTCTTTCACGGCGCACAAACCCCGTCGCCGTAAGAGGGAAGCAAAGCAAAGCGTTTGAAAAGAAGCTGCCTTTGTCTCGGGCGAAAAACGAAAAGAAACAGACCCCGGCAAAGACGAACAGCGGCTTCACAATTTCCTTATCCGTTCTCGGTTGTGGTTCTTCGATCGGATTTGGCTCTGCCTATCGTGCCCGCAAGCCGATCGGAAGTGCTGGCAACCGATGGAAGTGAAGAAGAGACAGCTTGACACAATAAAGGACGAGAGAGATTTTTTTTCCATCGCTCCGCTTTACTCGGGAATGCGGATTAGTCATCGGGTTTACCTTCGAAATTGGGAATAAAAACGGCGTCGCACACAATGTCGGCTGGGACATGGTTTGGGAAGGAAACGAGAAGAAGGCAAAACAATACGACTGCAGCCGACCAAAAACCAGACTGCGGCCGACATTGATTGTCCGTTTCCTTCGAGCGTTCGACTGGAAGGAAGCTGCACAACCACCGAGAGACCATGAAATCCCAACCTCAACCAACCTCAGCAAACGTCGCTGGTGCCGGGGCAGACAAAGCAGACACGCGCTGCTGTCTCACTCAATCAACGAAACCGCCGAATTTCACGAGCTTTATTTGCATTTTGCGCTGCTGCTGCTGCTGCTGCTGCTGCTGTCTGTTATGCTTTTATTCAATTATATTCAGCAGGACGACACGAGACGAGATCGGCTGGTTTGCGATATCGCGTTCCGTAGCCTCCTGTTGCATCAGCAGACAGGGTTCTCTCTGTCTCTCTTTCGCGTCTGCCGTGTTTCGAGGGACCACAACGGTGGTCTATCAATAATTCATTCCTACCGCCCACCGAACGCCTTTCCGAAAATCTCGCCCGTGTTACTGCAAGCAACGGCGATGAACAACTTCACTCGAAACAAGCCCCCGGAAGGGCTTAATTTCGATGAAATCTTCGCACACGGTGGGGACGAGGCGTCCTTCGCACGGCTTCGATCCCGGTTCCGAGAAGGAACCAAAAAACCAAACCCCCTCCCGAGAGGGTTAAAGTGCATCCTATTGCGTCTTTTCACCGTACCACCATGGCCTGCTTTGTTGTGGTATAGTGTGCGTCATGAAACTAAGTGTGAAAAATACAGGGTTTTGAAATATTTCATTCGAAACATTGCAAATGCTATTTTTATAATGAAGCCTTGTAAAAACGTTCAAAATCCAAACTCTATCTAAAATGTTTTTATTAAGACTCCTGTTCTCCAACAACTACGACACACACCGTTCCCGTCTTTAACATGCAAACATCAAACGGAACCTGGCACCGAGGCTGACGAAAGCGGCCGAGGTTAATTATTAGCCACCGCGTGGACGGAAGGCCTTCGGCGGACTTCGTTAGGGTTGATCTTTCACTCATCAAAACCAATCCCGGACAACGCTGAAGGCGAATACGGCTGCGAGAAACGGACAGAAACTCAAAAAAAAAAACAACGATCGAGTTCACCCGGCCATCGCCAGCCGACCTGTTTCCTGTTCTCTTCTAAGCGAGTACGTACGAGTTTGCTAATGAATCCATGACGGGGTCAAGAATAACGCCGCCAGGGGGAAGAAAACCTCATCCCCACCGGAGGCCTGCTCGAGCGCTCGGTTCGTATTGAAATAAATTGACCGGAAACCGTAGTTATTTTATTATAGTCTCTTCCCGCGCGGGCAAAGGCGAAAACGAAGAGCGCTCTTTGTTTTGTGAGTGTTTTGGTTTGGCTATCCAGCCTCCTTCTGCCGTGGGTCCCGGTGCCCTCGGACAGGGGCAGCAAATCTTTGCATAATATTTTGTCGTCGTCCGTTGCATTTCGGTGGTCGTGCGGGTTTGGCGGGATTTCGACGGTGGTCGAGATTTCCTTTCCAGTCACAGGGCTAGGGCCCCTCGAGCTTCATCTGAAGCTCTAATAAAGAGTAAGGAGTGCTTAAAAAGTGGAATAAATATTCCTACCGGATGCAGTTGCAGCTTGCAGCGCAACCAGGTGAAGATGTCGTTAAAATGTTAAATGTAGTCATCAACTTGAGCTGGAATTATGTCGCATTTTAGCTTAACAGCCTACTGATTTAATCATATTATCAGTAGAAAATTAAAAGCACAACACTCTCCGAACGATTTGTTTGAGAGGATGCTGTCAAATTATTTCTTTTGTTTGGCACACCAACATCACAACACATTTGAAGGCAATGAAGTGAACGATTTTTTGATAGTCGAAGCACAAAATCGCCGCGCACGTTTTACGCACGTTTGGCATGCCGAACTGATTGCAAGCAAGGTGCTTGATGATGAAAGATTCATCGACTATCAAACCGTAACTTCGCAAATGGGATCAGCTTTGCGTTTATCTAAAAAGCGTTCCTAGCTTTGATGGCCCGCCTTTGTTCGCCGGTGTCACCGTTGATATGACAGGCCGCGCGTTAATTGATTCACCACGCGTCGAATTTGACGTCGCTTCACGGCAAGCTGGCGGACTTTGATTGATGGAGACATGACTGGCACGAGTGATATTTTTCCACTGACTTATCGCACCGTCGATGGGGAGACTCTAATCCGGGGGTGATAAAAACAAGCCCTCACCCTTCGAGGGAGATGCATCGTAGTGTGTCTATAATGATTTTATGCTCAGTGTCAGCGTTGAGGGAGCCTCATCGAAAACCGGTCCTGATGGCCTTTGCGGGAGGAAAAATAAAAACTCCGCTCATTCGAACATTCAATTAGCATGTTGCGGCCGAAGCCTTTCGAGCTGTGTGTGTGTGTGGATTATGGCCGAAAAGTACGCGGGGCAAGCCGACAAAGCTTCCACGGAACGGATCCAGACGCGCCCGAATTAAATTCAATTACATCCGGTGCGCTTTAATTAGGAGGCTCCGGTTGGGGTGTTTGCACGGCCCGTAAAACCGAACCGAAAGCGGGCGGGCACTTGCACGGACAGTGCCGTCCGGCGAGATCAGCTCCAGTTTTCCGCATTCCCCTTTGCGCGGGAGTTCCGCACTTGCTGCACGCTACATCCGCCAATTTGGTTTGACCTTTTCATCACCTTTTTTTTCGGGTGGGTTAGAAGAGAAGCGGAAGAGCACGAAGCGGGCGCGAACGCTGATTGGAGAGGCATCGGAAATGGGTGGATTTTTTGGGGCGTCCAGTGATGAATGTAGGAAGGGGGAATGGAATTGGTTCGCTTTACGGAAGCCGGAAACAGAATTATGCTTTCAAGCACTTCTTGCAGTCGTGGGTTTTTGGGGCTTTTCAACCTCCGGTTTGATTTCGGAACGAACCCTTTTTTTCCAAACCCCTCCTTAAGCACGGGGAATTATGCGGTGAGAGGTGAGGCGCTGCGTGGGCCGAAACTGAAACCGAAAAGAAAACCCCGGCGGCGCTGGCAGCAGGCGCCGAAAGATGGATTAAGACGAATGATTAATTTAATTAGTATTTACAATCTATCATTCCAGCGCCTCTTGGCTAGCTCGCCGCACCCCGCTCCCCACTCGCCCCGATGATAATGATAGCTAATGAGAGTAAAAGCAATCGCAATAACAAACTACCTACCGAACGCGACCGCTCTCCTCAACAACACCTGGTCCAGCAGAGGATGCTCCCGATCGGGATGCAAAGCAATTTGTGGTGATACATCATGAACGATTACGAGACGTGGGTGTCTTCGGTCCCACGCCATCCGACGAAGCGTGAACCGAATTTCGTCCGTGCCCGGGAAAGCGTTGCGAAACATGAGCCTGTTGTTTCTGATGCAACGATGTCAACCACCGATGCTGGTGACGTAATTTGATAACGAAATGAATAATGAAAGTTGGTAATTAGTACCCGGTTCGGTATGTCTTAAGAAATGAGCGTTTCTCAATGATTGAATGCAACAGGAAATATCTATCCATTCACATAAAGTGGCCGAAAACGTGGTTTAATCAGTTAGCCATAATGCAGAAATTTTTAGCTAAATCTATGAATTAATCTTACGTTTGGTGGCGCCATCTTGTGGTAAGTAGCAGAGGTAATACAATTTTGTTTGTGCTCTTGATTGAATTTTACTTATTATTATCGAATTTTTCAAAAACATTAAAACCAAATTAAATGTGCGTAAATGATAGTGGTTATAAATCTAAATAAACTTTTCCTCCATGACTGTGATTGGTGGAAAATGGTTTCCCTCCGGTTTTGCTTCTAAACTCTAAACAACACGCTCAGGAGAATTTCAATCATTGTTTTTACAAAATTCCATGCGTAAATGTTCGCTAAGCTGTCGATAAGTTCACCGAAAACAATAAGCCAACTAAGCTATGTAGCTAATTACGAAGCGAAACCATTCATAATCTACGCGCCAGGAACGTCCCACTCATTACCTTACCGATACAACCGTTCGTGGGATCGATTTCCTAGCAAATCAATGCTACACATTTTACACTGACGGTGTAATTACCCTACCGTAAGCCTGTTGGAAACGAAACCATACCATTGGCCATGTTGGCCTACAAACCCTCCGCAAAAGCCCAATTCCTCGGGCATTATCCATATTTACAAAAATTTGCAGCTACCAAACCGAACCAGCAAACAATACCATAAAGCGAGCGCATTATCTCTCTTTTCCCCTAGCTCTCACACACACACATACAACACGGAAAGCCCAACAGAGGATATAAGAGAAACAAGCAAAACCGTCCCACATAAGCTCTTAATATGGAAATAAACAAATACCCCGAAGGGTAGCGGGGGACGCGCCGGTTGTGCCTCGGGAAACCTCACCGTGGTGGGTATGGATTTTTTTTCCGAAACCCTACAACGACTCCACCAGCTGCGTTTGCCACCCGATGGGCAGAAGAAGGTGTCCAGTTTCATCCACGAATCGTAAACATCATCATCTGACAAATATGGCCGGTACGGTTTGAATGGATCCGATTTTGTGTGTGTATGTGTGTTTGTCTCCGTTGTTTGCCTTCGCACGAACGAGAGAATCGGAATCGGAACCACCTGCCTACCGCTTCTAGCAACTGCTCGTACGGTGGAGGATTAAAGCTGGGACAGAACGGGGCCAACTCGGATGCAACCTTAGAACGGAGCGATCGCAATCGGCGGAAGATTTGTGCTAAATAAGGGACAGCCTTATTCGATTTCCGGTTCGCTATTTTTAAAGTGTGTTGTTTTCTCTTCTTACAATGCAAACATCGCTCGTATTTGCCCCGCAGACTCCCGGTGTGTTAGTTAATTGTACCTTTCATTTGTTACGTTTCGCTGTGCTGAAATTTGATACCTTCGTTTCGACCTTTTTCGTCGTGCTTATCTCATAGCCAATCTACTTTTCCCTCCACCGTGCGGTTTCCGTTTGCAACCGGAAAAATTATTGCCGAAGAAATACTCTACTCTCCTCGAGAGTGCATCGGTTTCGCAAAGCACAAAGTAAGACATCGCACACCGGCCAGCTATGCCAGCTGAGCTCACGGTTAAAGCGAGCGTAAAAAGTAACATCTGCGTTCTCGTGTGGTGTGGTTTTGCAAATAGCCGCCGGGGCTTGGGTGATGCTTATCGCGTGTGAGTGAGCCTTCCCGACCTCCGATAATTAATTTGTACGCTCGAACGGCTCGAGCGGGTGAGAAGAAGGTGGTGGGCGCGGTTGAAGGTGTTTGCGCGTGGTATACCGAAAGCATGCTTTAGTCGAAGTGGTTGAGAAGAAGTTGCTTGTTGGCTGGAGTTCGAGCACAGTAAAATGCAACAATTCGAGCAGAAGGAGAAGGTGCTTTGCGGGTTGCATAGCACTAGGCGGCCGGTGTGAAGGCAGGGTTAGTAGGTACAACACGAAAGAAAAAGCAATTGTAGTTTGGAAATAATTATTCAACTGGTCATGAAATAAATTAAGCTATGCAATTGATAGCTGCTTTTTAAAATGAAATATAATACGCAGTAAAATATCATTGCTAAGCCCTTTGTAAAATAGAAATATATCCTTTTGCCCAAAGAACGTTAGTTGTATATCTCTGTTGTTTTGATATATTTAAAATGTATTTTTATCTCTGATCACTGTTGTTGAAAACCAATTTCCTCAACGCGTCTCTAAAATATTCGCAAAAATGCAAGCTTCGATTTGATCGAGAAAGATTCTTCGCTATGACATCATTTGCACCCTTGATTTTCTCTATAACACTGACAAAAACATTTCACTGAAATTTACTCCACTCATTAGCAGCTCCGATCTGTCTCATCCGCATCGAGTGCAATTATTAAGTGTCATACCTCATAGGTGTTGTTGCCCATGGTCGGGATCGTCTTTAGAACTCGGCACGGTTACAGTAGATTCGGTTTTGAGTAGCTCGTTACGTTTCTTCTCGGGGAGGGGAACAGCTGCTAAATGAAACGACAAACACTCCGGGCTTAAAGCCACAAAGTGACCGACGTATCAATTAAACTTCGGTCGATTTACACCGACACACACGCGCGGCGTAAGGATCAAACGGTAGGGTAAACAAGAGGGTTTCTGTGTGGCTTAAGAAACACCTTGAGAAAGAGCAAGGTCTTGCAAAGGGCAAGACGTTCCTGAAAAAGGTCTATTTTAAGTCTTTTAAAATGAATAATATGCGGAAAATTTGACTTACAGAGCTTGCCAAGAAAACTAGGGCACCAAAACAGTGTTATGATTGAATAATGAATAAGTAACTCACCCTACTATCACCCATAAAAGGATGTCACGAATGACTAGTTCGACCGAGTAAGGTGTGAAATGACAATTTGACACCTAGCTTTACGTGCTCGCTCTGGGTGGAAAAATATACCGTCCTCTTAGAGGAGAGGCTGCGAAATCATCTCGCATGAGACAAAAACACGTTGTGAAAGGCCGCCACTCGAAAATCGATAGTAAATCCAATGTGACAAAATTAAACGGGAGGACCTCACACTTTACTAATTATTTAACTAGACAGCACAATGCAAATAGTAGTACGCGATAGGCGATTCGGCGTTCGATAGTCGTTTCATTCATGCCAAAGGCACATCCTATTCGGCACGAACGCGGCATTTGTTTGTGTGTCAAACGACGGAAAACAAATGGCCGTTGTGAAATGTGCTAATAGTTTACTAAAACATTCAGCATCTCACCTCGGTAGGACAGAAAATAAAACTTGCTGCCCATCCGTTTCCCGAAACGCAGTGTTCGAACAGAAACAAACGTACGAAAAAAAAATAAAATAAAAAAAAAAATCAACACATTTCCAAACACTTTCCTTCGGGCTCTTAAGTGGTCCCAGCCGCAGAGCGCATTCCCAGCGTTGCGTTGGGTAAATACATGCGCACCGGTTTGCGGGGCTCTCTCATCGCACGAGCATAACAATCGATCCGGGGGCGACACGCGTTGGACGCGAGAGTACGCAAACATGGGGTGGCCGGGTGGCTGTTGAAATATAAACCGCGACCGCATGTACTCATTGTCGAATTTGGTGATCCATAGCATAAGACGCGTGGCCAAACGGTACAGCGAGTGACCTTCGCGTCATTTGAAGATTTGTTTGACAAATGCAGCGCTGGTCGAGCACGAGAAAGAGGTCAAATGGTTATTTAAAAAAAAGCGTCTCCCCCTTTCGCTCGCTTATGCTTACGCTGCATTGTCGTCCGAGTCGTGCACTTGACATCGAGATGGTTTTTTTCCGACTCCATTCGATCCGTCGCTGCCAAAGTGAAGCCTACCGCAACAAAGCAGCAGTTTCTTTCTACACGTATCTTTCTATCGAACCTTTCGTTCGATAGCTTGGCTGAGTTCCGTGACTTACGCTTGCATGAGCATGGTCGAAAAGATTCGATAACAGCTGCTAACAAGTCGATGCTATACACGCGCATTGCACAAACCGACCGACTAGCCCTGTGCTGAGGCTGTGTCTTTCGGTGTGATTGCGACTTCGGTCAGCCCTCTTCATCCCGGGGTTGCTTCGATGGGCGATACGCATCACGTTTCCGCCGGTTTCTGCTGGCCGAAGATTACAACGCGCAACATATCTCGCGGTAATAAGTGAAACGACCTTCGGAGTGGAGTTTTAGAGGGAAACTAATTTTTGCCGAACCGTGTCCAGACCGTTGCCCACTAACCCTTTGGCCACGCGTGCGATGGGAGGGCGGTGACGGAAGAGCGTGAAATGAATTTCTATCGCTACCGTGCGAGATGCATTTTGTGATGGCTAGAAGTTGGCCACACTCGTTGCAACATTGTGCGAGGCCATTTAAAAACATGAGGCTTAGGAAATAGTGTGTGAAATAGAAACAAACAACGTCTGCGAAGAAATGTATCGAATGAGGTAATCGGGGCTTTTAAAATTTTTAGGAAAAAGCTGTTAGAGAGAACGAACGAATGAACTGTACTTGGAACATTTGATTTTAAATGTTTCAACTCAATTTTACGTGTGACTAATTAGTCATTTCATTTGGACCTTATAAAACGCTGAAATTCTGCTAGCTACAACCGAAGCCGTCATCGTTTGTACTGTACAGATTGTTTAAAAATGAAGAGATCAGTTGAAAAATTACACTTCTTTTATAATCCAAACCTGTAGCTTCCAAACCGGGCAGGTCATCAATTCGATCCAATGTAACTTATCCGCTATCGATGGGAATTGATGGTGTCAATCTGCCGTCCTGCAGCGATCATATTGCAAGTGATCAATCACCTGCGACCCATGTGAGCAGTGTGAAGATGAATTTTAATAAAACCATTCTCTGTCAACCCTCACGCCTTCGGAAAGGGAGTGGCCCCGCCCTGGGAGGGATGTATCGATCCGGTGACCTTGAAAAGATAAATCGCTAACCTGACACAGTTTAAAAAAAAGGTATTTGTTTTGGGAAACGTAAAATGAAAACGGCAAAGAAACGCCAAGCAAACATTTACCGAGCGGGTGAGAGGAATGAAAAATTGCAATCCAAGTTCGCGCCTTTTCCACGCGTTGAAGTCTTTCTCTTTCTTTCGCTCGCGCGACTCGCCCACATGTGATAGGAGACGCATGCGCGCGCGCGTCTGCTTCGCCTACTACCACTACGTTAGTCGTGCGACAAACGCTCGTTTTTTTTACGAGGAGTTGCGCGGCATAACGCGACTATCGCATGTCACACGACGGAGCCAGCATCGAAGGCAGCTTCACACGTATAAAATCGCCACGATTGCTAGACGCATCTTTTAGTTGGACGACGATCGTACCGGGGCAGGTGCGTATATGTGTTAGAAAAGGTGGCGGTGCTTCCATCGGTGGCCGCAGAAAAGGGATTGGTGAAAAGTTTTGTGCAAATAAAACAAAAATACAAACGCCAGTAAAACGCGACTCGCTCGTGCGTCCTTTGGTGAGGAAACAGTTCGAAAGGAGTTCCTCAGCGTTAAGGACGAGGGGAGTGTTTTAGTGAGTGGGTGGTTGTGTTTGTGCGTGTGTTTGCCTCAACACCATGTGGTGGAACGTGAAGGGTGTCAGGCCCGGATGGGTGGCGGGAGTGTTCCTGGTGATGGTGCTCGCAGTACAGATGCCTGCCCTAGCCGATGGGGCTAGGGTGTTGGCCATCTTTCCGTCACCGGCCCGCAGCCACCAGATAGTGTATCGGGCGTTCATGAAGGGACTGATCGCGAGGGGCCACGAGTTGACGATCATGACGACGGATCCGTTCGCGACGGACCATCCGAATGTGACGGTGATCGATTGGAGCTACGCTTATCGGATAGTGGAAGAGAATCTGGATGTGGTGGACATGAAGCAGCGCAATATGAACTTCTATCAGATCGCGGTGCAGCTGCGCAAAGTGACGAGACTGTTCCTGGAGGCGGAACTGGCGCATCCGGACGTGCAGGGGCTGATCCACAGCCGGGACGCGCACTTCGACGTGGTGATCGTGGAGTACTACCAGTTTACGCCGATGTACGCGTTCGCGGAGCTGTTCCAGGCGCCGATGATCGGGATCAGCTCGATCGATTCGATGGGCATGTGCCATGAAGCGATCGGGAACGTGATGAACGTGGTGGCGCATCCCGAGATGAACCACAAGTTCACGCACGATCTGAACTTCTTCCAACGGGTGGAGGCCGTCATCTCGAACCTGTTGATCCAGTTCCACATCCTGCCGACGGACTTTGCCGTGTTCGATCGCATGATCGAGCAGAACTTTGGAAGCAACATGACGCGATCGTGGGATCTGATGCGTCGGGTGGACTTCCTGATGGTGAACGCGGAGCCCAGCCTCGGTTACGTGCGCCCGATCGTACCGAACTCGATCCAGCTTGGGTTCATGCACATCGAACCACCGAAGGCGCTGCCGGCGGAGCTGCAGGCGTATCTGGACCGTTCCGTGCACGGCGTGGTATACTTCAGTCTCGGCACGCTCATTCGCAGCGATTCGCTGAACCAGCGCAACCTGAACCTCTTCCTGGCGGTGTTCAAATCGCTCAAGTACGACGTCCTGTGGAAGCACGACGCCGACCTGGACCTGAACGGGACGACCAACATACGGATGGAGCGCTGGGTACCGCAGCAAGACGTACTCGGTAAGTAGACGAGCGGCCAAACGTGTGAAACGGTACGAGATTGTGTTGGATCAACTTTTCACACGTTTCGCTCCGCGCGCGCATGATGGATGTAACAATATTTGCCGAAAAGGGTAGAAAAATAGGGACCACATGGCGTCATTCGAGCGGGTTGCCAACTGCTCCGGCTGTTGATTCCGCACACAAATAGTTCACCCTTTTAGGATGGAAGGCAGCCAAGAGCAAGCAAAAAAAAAAAAACACTCGCACAAAAATCCCACACAACGCGCTTACACGTCCCTAATGGAATGTTTGCTTCCACGCGTGACATCCCAGCAAAAAAAAAACAACACCGAACACCATAATTTTACTATTGCCTGCGTCGTGTCAGCAGGCAGGAACCTAATCTCGCATAACTAGCCCCAAAAATCAACATTAAGTTACGAGCACTTTTATGCACAACCTGCCGCACTTAATTGGGGACCGGGGGAGCCACTTAAAAGGCAATGCTCATTACCGGATTTACATGCGATGATATCTAGCGACCTAGCATAACGTTGCGACGACGCATTCTCTTCTACGCTGGTAGTAGGCTTCTCAAGGTCAGCGGTGCGATTGCAAACAGTTCGCAAACGGTGCGTTTTTTGGTCCATCACAAACCGGGTTCAGTGAACGATTTAACTGCCGAAGTAAGTGTAAACAAAAACTTACAAATACTGCACCGCTTGGGAGTGAGTTTTTTTTCATCTATTCGTTCATTTTTTCCCGCATCACAAAAAAAAATAGACCGGTTGACATTTCGCCCCATGTTGACGTTGGAGCCAAGCTGATAGTAGGCCGTGCCTGATGCGGTTTTATTCTCTTCTTCTCTATCGCTCCGCTACATTGTGGATGCTTTCAATTGGCACGTTTGCGCGTACGTAGCCGTACCGAGGCCCATAGTTGTGGAAAATATGGGACGATACGTTGGGATTGGGATTTCCGGTGCCAAAATCGCATGTCATTCACCGTCTCTTACCGCTATCTCCTCTCGCCCAAGAAGATGGCCCAGTTCGTGTTTGCAAACGCTTTTAGAGAATAAATATCATAACGCGATTTTTGTCATCTAGAATCTTCTCACTTGGGGATCTCCAACTGCGAAGTGGAAAGGCAACTCATTTTCATTTTTCTTGTACTGGTTTCATTGAAAAAACCAGATTTGATATTTTATTTCCGTTCACTACCTACAACTGTCACCATTTTTTTTGTCAAATTCATTCAGAGTTCATTATCGCTCTTTTCTAAAATTCATGTCATTTATCTTCTTCTGCAATTTGTTGGGATCGTGAAAATGAAAAAGAAGTAATTCAGCAATTTAATCAAAAAATCGCATGAGAAAAAAGGAAACATATTTTTTCATTTAAAAAATTAAATTTTGCAGCATTAATAAACCTGTCAACTCGCTTGCCTGTCTCATTTCAATCCTTTCGGACGAGAGTTTTCAATTCCATCCGAATGTAAAGCTTGTCATAACCGTTCAACTCTATCACTTTGCTTGAAACATACAACTCCAGCGTATCATGTGTGACAGATGAACTTAACACGCCTGTCAACCCCAAAACGAAGCTCTTCAGCGTCGCAATGCTAGCACGCGTCGAACAATTCAATCCCATTATCGCTGCCATTAATCATTTACAATCCGCTGACAGTTGCTCCGAGCTAGTAATGCACCAACCGATAGTCCACCGAAAAAAGAGATGTCTTTATGTCCTCTCCAACGTCCGATAATTTCAGCGGCGTTTGACCGTTTGACGTTTCGCACCTAAACCCATCAAATCCCACCTTTGGCGTCAGGTCAGGAAAGGGGGCGGGCGTAGGATCGATCGACTCATGAGTCGTTGCGGAGTCGGACACCAGCCAATACACCACACCAAATGTGTCTTAACGGGAGTGGTGCTTTCGCTCTCGAGCGCATCCTTGACCCAGTTGTTTGAAGTATTTCATAACCGCAGCGCGGGTATCTCCCGTCGTCGCTTATTGTTGTTTTCGGGACCAGAAAAGCATCTAACGTGTACGCTCCACGTTTGGAATAGCTCATCTGTTATCACACGCGCCACGCTTCTGACATTGAACATTGGCCATCGCCCACCAAAACAGGTTTATCGCACTGTTTGCATTCTTAGCTTTTTTGCGTTGTCTCCGACCGAAGATGACCTCCTGTCTAACGAAGTTACCTTGATCGAAGCCACATCGCATTGATAGCTCGTCTCGTGCGAATCTGGCGATTGCATAATCTCGATCTATTCCATTTCCATGTGGATGATGCAGATTTGCCGCTCCCGAAGTGTCAAGTTCGCCGGGTGCCGACCTCGTCGATTGGCAGATATGCCAAGGAACAGGTTTTGCTCGGTGAAAGATGCGCTATTGGGCGTACAATGGTGCCTGTTCAAGGTGGACGGTGCGTTTTTTTTTATCGCTTCTCCGACGGTCGATCGATCGATGGCCTGAAGATGTATAAAATATGTAAAAACGTTGTTTGACTCACGCAAACTGCGATAGTTCGCATGTGGTGGCGAATATCTCAAACATCCTTGCCGCAGCTCTCAATTTCAAGATCACACCGTTTCAGAAATGCTAATGCTTCGGCTGCGCTGGGCAAACACCCAACTACACACCCTCCGTTGATCTACATTTTCTGCACGGACAACCGCACGCTCAAATTGGCGTCGTAACTGGGCAGACTTTAAGCATACACCAAAGATGTCAGAATCGACAACTTCCTCGCAACCACTTAAGTTACGCAAAATTATGCCACAAAAGTGAGAGTTTTGTGCAAAAAAAAAAAATCCCCCAAAATGCGTCTCTCAAACTTATGCGATAGAAATCATGTTTCAGCAATTTCAAACAAGTGGTTAGACAATCCGGCATTACATATGGGTGTGAATTTTAAGATACGAGTACCCTTGCCGTCAAGGAGAAGGTTCGTTTTCTCAAAATCGTAAAATGGGTTGTTGTTCACCTAACCTGTGCAGCTTAAAAACGGACACGTGGTTTGATAAGGTGGATAAATGCAGCTGACAACCTACTTAGACGCTGTACGTTACAGCTCCCTTCGCTAGGCTCATGGTCCATGGGCCGCAATGGCCGGCGAAGAAAGGGACAGACGCGATTCGTTCCAGTTCGCGTCACAACGGAATGTCATGCACCAGAAGCGGCACCCGGAACATATCTTGCAGCTTGTTGGTAATAGATTTTAGGCAACACGGTCACTAACCTCTTCTTATGTTTGCTTCTTCGCGCCTCTGTGCGTCTTACGTGTGTTCCACCCGTACCCTCACGCCTATCCCTTCCCCACCCACTCATCCGCAGCCCATCCGAAGGTGAGAGTGTTTGTCATGCAGGGTGGCCAGCAGTCGATGGAGGAAGCGATTGACCGGCACGTGCCGTTGGTGGTGATCCCGTTCAACTTCGATCAGTTTGGCAATGCGGATAAGGTGGTCGAACGTGGCATCGGCCGGTCCGTCTGGATGGAGCGGTTGAGCGTCGAGGCGCTGCGCGACAGCATCAACGAAGTCGCCAGCAACAAGCGGTAAGTGCGCCAGGTTCATCCCGCATCGGGGTGAGCATTTTTTTAAATGGCAGGGTTATTCGGACGAATTGCGTTTAAAAATATTTAATTTGTAATTTATTTATGTTACTTTTCTTCCATGCAATTAATTGTCTTCAATAAATGCAAAACAATTAACTACCTGTAACACATTACTAGCATTCAAATATTGTCTTGAATGTATTTGAAGTTAATTTAAAGTACTTCATAGTTTTTTTTTGAAATTTCGAAATAAGAAATAGAAGCTTACATTTGTATTATATATTAAAAATCAAATGAAATTTAACTAAAATAGCTGGGCAGGCAATCACATTCAAATGAAAGCTTCTTAGGCAACACTTTCCTTACCGACGAACCCTGTAGTTGCTTTCCTTCTCTCTCACACATTTCTCTAACATTTCTCACCCACCATCGCACAGGTACAAACGGAACGCGATCCGGCTCGGGCAGCTGGTGCGAGATCAACCCATGCGCCCCGTGGAGAAAGCGGTCTGGTGGACGGAGTACGTTATCCGTCACGGCGGTGCGGACCACTATCGGTATGCGCCCGCACACATGTCCTTCTGGGTGTACCACTACTACGATGTGTTCGGCGTCGCGTTGGCACTGCTCGCGGCCATTCTAACCGGCCTGTACTTCATCTCGCGAAGAACGCTACGGTGGATCGGCAAATCGATCAACTCGCTCGGTCAAGGTCACGTGCGGTTTGCGAAGGAAAAGGCGCAGTGAAAGCAGCGGCGGCTTATGCAAGCCGAGATTACCGACATGACATTGCCCAACGGAGGGTCACATCGTCGGCCGTCTAGCATTACGTGGTGGCCCGTTTCGCAGCACCAGTCGGTTAGCGAACTGTGGGAAACGGGGTTGAATTGTTGGGAACCGTAAGACGTTAAGGGTTTTTTTTTTTCGTAGCCGTTGTTGATGCTATCGGATCGGGTTACACTTCCTGCGCTTGGACATGGAGTCGATCAACTATTGCTGCGTTTTTATCGCAGAGCAAACACATAAAACGCGAATGGCTACAAAAGGGTGTTGCGTTTAAGCGCCTCACGGTACCGGTGAAAAACATTAACTCAGGGTTTTAGAAATAAAGAAAGAGAGAGTGAGAGAGAGGTGGGGTTCAGGGCTTTGGAAGGCCCAAAAGCCGAGGCTAACCGAGGCATGTGTGGTGCATCCTTCGTGTGCGTTTCCACAGCCCGCGTTCGGTTTTGGGTTTCCCCTATCGCATGCGGAAATTGCACATCGTAAATCATTTCACAAACTACGGAACGGGCTCAACCGGCGAGAGCCTAGGAACACGCGGCCATAACGAACGCTGCTGGGGTTTGGTACTAGTTTCCTATCTGTTAAGTGTTAAATCTGCTGCACCGTAGCTCGGGTGTTCGTGATCGTCAAACGAAACGGGAGGCAAGAGAGGGGGAATAGGGTGGAGAGGGGGGGGGAGAGGAGTTAGAGAGATGTTCGAAGCCACTGTGTAAAAACAAATCACAATATACTCATAGTGTTTTTAGTTAAAAACTAAAATAAATCCAAATGTCAAACATTCATTCGGGTTGGGTTTGGGAATGCAAGAATGGAAAGAAACGTGCACCGACCGGGCTGAAGGTGGTTAGAAATGCGTCGTTCAGTTTATTGTAGTCCGGCATGACCCACAGGGGGAGGGGAGGTGAGCAGCCTAATCACATATTGCACTCGGAGCGACCAAGGGTGATATATGGTCTGCAACGGCACATCCGTCGACCGTTTCGCACACATCCATTGCATCCTTTGTGCCGCTGCACATTGGGTGAAATTAAATGGAAAGTTTCATTTGCAATCTTCAAACATTAGGTAGGTTTTTAGGCGATAAGAAAATATTCGTACAAAATGTTATTAAATAAAGATTAGATCTTTATATATTTGGATTTACTGAATAAAATCCCATAAATAAAAACTTCATCACAATCAATTGCTCAACTCAGGGAAGGGTGCATAGAGGGTTGTGCCAGGATTTTGTCAACGAATAGATCATTGTGCGCCGTGCTTCTTTTGGGAGGGGTAGGAAACGTTCTCACACCCCTCCCGCCTACGGTTGAGTTGTGATCCATGACATGCAAATGATTATGTTTACATGCTGTTATCTTCCGCCCCAAACACAACACACACACGCACACCAATGCAACACATGCCATCGTAGCTAATATTTTAACAAAATTATCATCTCGACCTTCCCCGACCCGAACAGTGGAGGCCACAGTACGAAACCGCCTGCGTTCCGTCCTTCGGGTGTTTTCTTGAAATTGAAATTACGTCCAACAAACAGATGCTGCTGCACAGCCCGATTACGAATGCTCGAGGAGTGTGGAAGAGGATGTGTGCTGGAATCAATTAATAATTTGCAACGGCTTAAGCCACCACCACGGCACCACTTGAAGGCCTTGACAAACGGAAGACGCTACCCATACGACCCCGGGTGGGAAGTTCGTTCTTCAGGGCCGGGGCAATTTATTCATTGCAAGAACCTTTCCCTTCTTTATCGAGCACTTTGTGCGATAAAAGCGGCAGCAGGCTAATCAAATTTTCATATTTATACTTCTCCGGAGATCGGGTGCACTTTGTCCGATTCGCCCATTCGGTAGCTGAGCAAACACGATAATGCACAGCGGACATTCTTTAGCTTTCCTTACTTCCGGCAATAAAAAAAAAAACAGAAAAAGTTCAATAAAATTGCACTGATTCGGATAAAAGCTCATTGCGATTGCAAATTGTGCTCCGGGTGGGGATTCTTATCGTTGCGGCCGGACACGATGAAGCGACAGAAAGATCGCTGGAAAATATTCATCTGCCGCCGACAGAAAGTGTGTCATTATTTTTGCACGCCCAGGCGCGTCGATAATGCGCACAATAAAATGCACACGGGGAGAAAAAGCACTTCGCGGGCAGCGAAAAG
The DNA here is from genome assembly GCA_000473445.2 of Anopheles farauti. Classification (NCBI taxonomy): domain Eukaryota; kingdom Metazoa; phylum Arthropoda; class Insecta; order Diptera; family Culicidae; genus Anopheles; species Anopheles farauti. The sequence goes on along the minus strand of KI915043.1, from coordinate 10,255,289 downwards.
TTGTGCGGTGCAAATGCAATTAAAGAAGATTTGTTTTTATTCTGCTGTTTTGTTTTTTAAACTAAACTTTCTTGTGTATAGATCGGGCTAAGAAGGTGAGTAAAACACAAATTAATTTAAACAATAATTTGTCCAGTTTTGAGATGCATTCCAATCGAGAAGAGTTTAGAATTGAAGGGAAAAATCACCTCATCGTTTGAAAGGGACGAAGGTACCATTTTGTGTGCGGAATAATATAAATACAGACTCTCATGCCGAACAAAAACACACATCCTGGTATGGAAGCAGTTCTCGCTTAATAAAAAGCATACGTTTTTCCTACATGGCCCACATTCCACCGGGGAATGTTCGGCACCATGCAACAAATCCTACCAAAAAAGAATAAGCACCACTCACGTGTTACAGACGCTCTGCACCGAGCTGCATCTAGTGCTGCATAATTCTGTAACAAAATCCTCTGGCGATGACATACATTTGCCTCGCCGTTCAATGCATCAAAACCGAATCCCGTAGTGGGATGCCCGTGCCATCTCTTTGATTTCCCCCTAGCAGAGAACGGCGAGCCCGGTAGGTACGGGAGGCGGAACGGCTGCTCCTTTGTTTGTGTTCCAGCATCAGGACCCCAAGCACGACGACAACGATGTCGACGACGACGACAGGAAATTATCATTAAAATATCTCATGTCTGCATCTGAAGAACCCAGCTTATCAACCTATAATCCGTAGCCGGAGCGAATTGCAGATTTGTGAGCCGGTTTCGTTGGCTTCCGTCAACTGCGGTGGTTTCCTGCACCTGACAAACACTCCTCCCCTCCCCACACCCACACACACATAAGCACCCAATCATGCTCACTCGAAACGAAGGCTGGCAGTGACAATACGAGTCCGCGCCCCTGGCAGGGATAGCAAACGAGATGGAGATGATATGGGTTTCACAAAACATTTATTATGGCAATAACAAATGCTCGGTTCAATTACGTTGGGCAGGGATTGGGTTGGGACCGAAAACCCGGTACCGGATGCAACCGGAACTCGCTACATGCAGCCGCCACATTCATGCTGCTAGCGCAATCCGATGGCGCCTCTTATGTTTCGGTTTGCAGCGCGTTCGCTCTTTCGATGGTTCGGTTGTGTTTCGGTCAATGGTATCGTGCGACGCGAGCGACCGAATCCCTAATGATTTCCTCCGCAGTAATCAGGGTCACCTGGCAGGGGCAAGGGATGGGTGCCTGGTTTGACGGGATGTGCCTCCGAACCCAATATCCTGACGAATGTTTTGTCCTTTTAGTTGCGCGGGGTGTGCTGCAGCGACATATTTTTGTTCAACGACTTTTCCATCGAAGGCTTCCTCATGAGTTTGTCCTTAGCAGGCGCTTTACAACGCTTCAATTTCACCGTCTTTTCTTACGCCTTGTGATTGTGAACGATCACCCATGGCTGTGTAGGTTTATGGGTGGATAAACGTCAGGGCATTATCTCATTTTGCTTAGCTATTTCGTTCCAGACTGTGGAGACCTTTCTCGCTAATGAACCCAAAGGCAGCGATATGGAAGGAGCGGTTGATTGGCTTCGAATTTTAATCGGCTGTTGTTTTTAAAAATAATCATGGGCGCTTGATCCAGAGATTGGAGCGGTCTGGATAAATGTTTGAAAAAGTTGCCATTATTAACCGTTTTGATTTGTTCACGTTTATTGCACGCTTTTTTTTAAGCTACTTGGACTTTTCCAGTGATTTTTTTGGAGTCAATTAAATAAGAATTATAAAGTGTTTTTGATGTGAGATAATCAAAAAAAAAAAACACGCCCTTTACGTTTCTCTTCACCTCCTCCGGTACAGTTTTTTCTTCTCAATAACGATCAAAGTTTGTTAATAACGGTCAATCGATACGGTTTGTGAATCAAGTGATGTGATGGCGAGATATATAAAACTACTTTAACTTATCACCCGTACTCAGTGGCACGTAATAACACTTTGCACCACCGCAAACGAGACGCACCGATATGGTTCAGAAGCGGTAACATCTCAACACGGAGGTGGGAGAAAATGAGAAAAATAATGAAAGAGTACTTGCACTGTCTCACGGTGTTTAGAGTTTAGTTCAGAGACGCTTAGACGAGTTTTACAATCATTACGTGTTTGTGTGTTTGACCCAAAACAGAGACACTACGAGAAAGAGAGTTAAAAGAGAAGAAAACGCATATGATATAAGGTCAGACAATTGTAGTTGAAACGACAATGGGTCACGTATTATTGAGTAAAATAATGTTCCAGGAAGGCGCCACTGTAAATTTAGTTTAAATTAAAACGTGCATCCTACAAAACACAATGGAAACATTTGCGTTTGCCTAGCAAAGCCATGATTTGGCCTTGATTAGTTTGCATCGTTATTTTGCTCATCCCAGCCGGTATTGTTTGTCGGATGAGAATTCCAGTAACAAATTATATTACTCATTAAACGTAAAGATGGGACACCCGGTTAACCAGCAACCAGAAACGAACCGAAGACAACAATCGCAAACGATCTGTGACCGAACTGGACCATGCGCTTCGCCACGGATGATGTGACTTTTCGACTACAAATGCTACAACTGCTTGCATGCTCAATTTACATTGCATTTTCCCGTGCTCCACCTCAGCACCGGAAAAACGACAGCGAAAGGATGTTTGCTTGTTCTTCTTCCCCCACGCCCCTCTGCTCTGGTTTGCTCCCCTTTCTGCCGTTGCTCCCAAAACGTTGAGCTCAAAATTGGATACAACATTTCGAAATGAGAAAACCCCTCATTTCATCTCTTCCGGATGCTGTTTTTGTTGGTGTTCGTTATGCTGCTGCTGCTGCTGCTGCTGCTGCTGCATCCAGAATGCACTTGCTAAATATGTACAAGGATCGTGTGTTTCGCTTTTTCTCGAGACGATGGAGACGTCGTGTAACCGTTGTAATGATCCAAAAGCGTAGGAAAAAACACAAGCAAATCTCTGAGAAACACAAATTTCGGAACATGTTTTCGTAACGCTGGAACATCATCACCCACCGGGGTTTCGGTTGGGTGTTGGGTGGGTGGTAGGTGGTGGGGAGTTGGCCTGGAAAGAGAGGAAAAGTTTATCCTTTTCGAGAATGAAAACATGACTGGGAAGGCTAGAAGTGGGTTCTGAAAGAGGATAATTTCATGTATCTTTCGTTTCGATCGAAATTATAAACGATTGTTTAATCACTGGTTGAGATTGTTGTGCTGGTGGCCAAAGGCTGGTTGTCGAGATTTTTTGAAAGAATTGGAAAACATATAATGTTGCATGAAAACGTAGCATTAAAATGGTTGATATTAATGATAAGAAGCAGAATATATTCTTATAGAAGATACAATTTGTTGGTTAAATGAAAAGGTTTGCTTGATATTCGGAACGAATTGGTAAATAATAAAAATTATATTTACCACAGTTTTCCTGCACTTCCCGCAAAGTGCTGCGGACCATTTTCATGTCTGACGCCAGTTTATTAGCCACCGGTCGTGATTTTGGAATCGAAAGTAGCGCAGGTCAGTGCTGTACTAATAAAAAAAACCGCGGTGGCCATTCCAGCGAAGCGGAACCGCGTTGGTGAAGGTGTGCCCAAGAGCCAACATGGGGCGGGGTGACATTTATGGGTGTGTTCGGTGGTGGAAATGGTCGTTGTATAGTTTAGCCTCGTTTGATTGCTATCGGTGCGAAATTTCAAAGTCATCTCCTGAGGAAACGGGACTAAAGATGCTTGCAGAAAACATTGAAGCCGATTCAAAATGTAGCCACCGAATATTTTATTCTCTCAAATCCATTAATAATTCATATAGCGTAAGCTCCAAGTGTCTCGGTGAGCTATGATGCTATTAGTTTTTTGTTTCTTCCAGCTTAAATAAATCCAACGAAAATGATCGTAAGCGCCACAGTTTTATCAGATCGTTTAGTGTTGAGGCTTATGACGATGGCAGGTGATCATTTTTGCCATTAAAACATGCAATACTTGAAACGAGCTGCAGATGGATGAAGATCAAGCCCAGTGCTTTGCGATACATATATTGGTGTTTTATGCAATGCTGTCTTTACGGCTTTGATGCGTCTGTCTTTTAATCCTCTAATTGGGTAAAATTAGAAATACTAAGCCGAACAAACTCACGTTATCACTATCGCTATTTCATTGATCAGAAAATCGTATGATGTAATCGCACTGCAATAACCTACAAAACTGAACAAACTCTCTTGCAACAATGAAACAGATGTCTTTTAATCCAAATCGGCAGCCGGGTTGCAAAGTGTTCGCGACACTAGCTGATGTTCGCTAGCTCGGAAGTGCCCACACTATTTATGCAAACGGTTGCATATTGTCTCCTTTCACTTCCATCGTTTATCGTACTGTCGGTCGAGTGTTTTACGGATTAAACAAAAACGCTGCCAGTGCTTTCACTCTTATCATAATCGGAGTGGAGTTGGAGTTTGCGTGAAGCAAAAAATAACGGAGCGGGCCAAAGACAGAACTCAATCCTTAAAGTGCAGGCAATTCTGTGCCGAGCCGAGCCGGGTAGCTACCGACCAGAATTATCCGCAAAACGTGACAGATCATAGAAACGAAACGTAATGAGTCAACCCCGAGGCGCGTGAGTGGGCGGGTGGGGTTTGACCCGATGGGACAAAAATGATTGGTCGGACGGTTCGGTCCGGTCCGGGTTTGCGCCCAACCATTGCGGCATGTTTGCGAAGGATAAATGCAAATGACAAAACTACAACCAACCAGCCGCAGCGGGTGAAGGGAAGATAGTTTTCATTCATTTTTTTTATTTTTCGTTTTTCATCACTCGTGACTGTTTCCGCCGTGTTGCAGGAGACGAGTGTTTTGTGGGTTCGTTAAAACGCCTGCCGGTATGCAATCCGCTTTGCTCGCTATGGAAAGGTTGACAAATTCGTGAGCGACTTTAATTAGGATGAAAGGTCTGTCTGTTTGATCTTTCCACTCGCGCTGATTCGTTAAGGATGAATGTTGGGTTAAATAATCCTCGTATTGATGAAAAATGCACACAGAAATAACAATCTATTCCAAAAATATTCAAAAGTCAGCCACAAAACGCTTCCGATAGAAAGATTACGTTCTACCCGAAACCGAAATACTCCTGCAAACTGCATTTGCAATACTCAACCACTCTAACCCAGTTTGATTCATGCAATTTCCAAACACACAAATCGAACGCTTCTAAAACATGCAAATTAACCACTAAAAACCCATTTCAAAATCAATGATATTCCGCCGCCGCGTTCCGCCCGTTAAAAACGTGCAGCCAATTGATGGACGCTCGAGCGTCGCATTTGTGCCAGCCGTCGTGCGCTTCTGCGATTGAAAATTACAATTATGCAAATGGGAAGTGCCACATGAAGTGCGATCGTGGCGAAAGGCGGCCCCAATCCGTGCGTCTCAATTACGCACAGTACGCAAATGTAGCCCTGCCGCCCGGCCTCGGTGGCTATGCATTTGGAATTAAACGCGCATAAGCTGAAGCCCGAAATTGATGCAATAATGATGAATGACGTGGAAAATGGGATTTCTTAGTGCGAGCGAACGCACGTGCTGATTTATCAGTTCACGTTTAATGCTTAAGTGTAATTCAATCTAATCTCTTAACAAGCCGACGTGGCGTGGCGCGTGTTTGACATGCTTCGTTAAAGGGAAGTGCTGCAAGAGCACTTTCTTCGGAGAGTTCGGAAGGCATTCAGAGAGAGAGAGAGAAACCAATAATGCGTAATAATTCACTTAAAAAAAGATACAACAAATTTCGCTCCAAGAAGACCTATCATATGTAATTGCAGCGTTCATTTTAATTTGCAAATGTGAGCTTTCCTATTTGCACGACATTCCATGAGTAAGTCAGATGTTTGACCCTTTTGCATGAAGATTCCAATTTTATAACGAAGAAAAATATCCTACCAGTGATGCGGCAAGTTTCACCTGCACGTCCGTAAATCAATCTACTTAATGAATTCTAAGCATTTTAGAGCACCCGGAACCGCCTTTCAAGAATTTCCATTTCCAAAGTGCAATTACAGTACGTTCTCGCAACACGCATGACTGACCGTAAATTGTCCACCGAACGCCAGTCGACTCGAGGCCGTGGTGCATCATCAGGCTTGAGACACGAACCGAAAAAACTTCTTTTATTTACACCGCGTTTAATTTCGGTTCGGGAGAAAATCCATCCCACCCAATAATGTCTTGCAGCAGCAGCAGTAGCATTGGCATCAGCTTGCCAAAAAACCTTCTTCCGATGTGATGCAATGCAATCAAGACTTCAACGAGCTTCCGGGAAGGCTGCCATTCGCCGGTATCTTGACATCTTTTCGGGTGGAAAATGGATTTCCGGTTTACGGAACGATTGTGGTGGTGGTGGTGATGGTGTTGGTGGTGATGGAGCAGCCGGCTGTTTGGAAAAACTCAAATAAAAATTTAATTAAATTCCAAGCGCTTCAAACAATTGAAGCGCCAGTGCAGGACGAATAGGGCGAGTGCGATGAAAATTCGCCAAATAATTTCCCGATTACTTCACCTTGCACCTTTCGCCTCGGGTGAGTGAAAAAGGGTTTGCCCGTACTGGCAGAGTGATCGGACCACGGTAAAATAGCACCCTCGAACATAATCCGTTTGATAACAGAACGCTTTTCGTCAACCCGTGTACTCGGCCATTTCCGGATTACTTATGCAATCGAAACGGAGTATAGGGTGGATTTAGAAGCAATCGTCGTCGCGATGGCTGTGTGGACTCGATTGCGGAGTAAAATTTACAAATCTCTCTCTCTCTCACTTTCGCTTCCTTCTGAAAAACAAACCATCCGACCACATCAGAACTCCAACTTCCAGCGTGCCGAACTAGTTCAAAACGGAATTCTGTTTTATCACGAGAAAATGGATCGTTAAGAGCCCGGAAAACAGGGCCGGCAAAATAAATGCGAAAGAATAGGAAAACTTTAGCCCCTCCATCCCAATCCACGTTTCCGGAAGCGCCGCGACAATGATGCTCGTCGGAAACTGTACGCGAGTCGGGTGGTTCGGGTGTGGGAGAAGAAAAACGCGCAAAACCCCACCTCCCGGGAAGGGTTCGGGATCGAAATGATTTTTCTTCGTTTCTCCGTCTGGCTGTCCGTTTGGCGTAAATGGAACTGCGCGCACTGTGCGGGCGAGAAAAAGTTCGGTAAATACCGAGAAGAAATATTTATGATAATGAGACGACCAGTGCAACCCTTGCGACGTGGAAAGTCAAAGCTGTTCGCTGTCTCGGAGTGATTTCCGCTAACCGCCACCATTTCCCACAGCTTTCGCTCCAGATTGCAGCAACTTGTGTGTGGCGCCGCTGCAGTCACACCCTTCCGCCGCATCGTTTAGTGTCTTTCGGGGCGAGAAATATTTAATGACGATCATAGAGCAATGGTAATGAAGCGCAGCGTCGGAAACAATGGTTCAGAAATTAAACATTTCTCCGACTTCTGGTCCGAGGGGAGGAAACTGCGGGTGCGAATGTTGGTGCAAAGGTATTTTAAAGCAAAATGGCACAAAAATAATCGACCAAAAGAGCCCGTGCCAGGGCCGTGCTTATTTCAATATTTTTGCCGTCCAGTTTCTGGGGAGTTCGTTATCTGGCCAATGGAACCGTGAGTGATGAGGGTGATCGAGAGCGGTGCCCAGTTGATATTAGCCTTGTAACCCAATTAAATTTATCACACAGGCAGTGGCAGTACGCATACCGCACCGTCTGATTTCGGAACCGATATTCCGAGGTCGTTGGGATGCAGGATGCATTGAATGTGCTCTTTTTCATCACTTTCGTTGTAGATTGTGGCTGTATTATACATTCCCGTGACTACGGGGCATCTAAAGCGATGGTATTTAAGTACATTTTACTGTTCATCACAGTTGAAAAATGCAAGCGATTTATGTTTCAGGCCGAGCAATTGAAAGCGTTTTCATAAGCTTTACGAAGGTCAACGTAAATGACAGCAATGAAAAGAGCTATTTTGAACTAAACGAAAACGATTATTATTCGGAAAATTATTTCGCTATCTGATCACTGTACGCCCTAAATGTTTGCAATCTAATGATTATTCCATTAAGTAATATTTTTTTAAATTTTGAAAAAACAAAATGCTCTTTTGTAGTGAAATTTAAACAACATCTAGATCTTAGCATTACATTTATTTTATGAAGGCTACACTCACAGTTTTTGATAAAAGGCACTATTGTTTTAATAGCTGAATTCGCCTTTCAGTACCATCTTAACTAGCACTTGTGAAGACTTAGAAACAGTTGTGCTTCACATTCTAAACACAAAACCATGCCCCGCCAAGTTCACATATCCTGATGCTTCCATTTTTCTCTCTCTCTCTCTCTCTCTCTCTCTCTCTCTCTCTGACAAAACTCCACAAGCCACAAAAAGTCATTAGTATCTCATTTTGACGTCACCCGCCCTTATACATGCGAAGGTTCACCAATGGATTGGTTCATTAATGCTTCCGTGCGGTGAAAAATGTACCGTTTTTCCTCTCGACCCAAAACATGCAGCTCGTCGGCATCGTTTCGCCGTCAACACAGGGAAGACAACAGCCTGCGGGAAACGTTTCTTATCCACCGCCATTACCGGCGTTCCTTTTGACCAAAGATGAACATGATGCTTAAATTATTAAGATTTTTATCATGCAAAAGGTGCTGCGATGCTCGGCTTGGGGTACTCAAAACGATGATGTTTCGGGGGTGTGTGGATATGTGTGTATGTGTGTGTGTGTTTGTGTGTGTGTGTGTCGCTAGAGTAAAAAGATGCTCCAGAAGCAGCACTAAAGCGAGTGAGATCCACACGGGCGGAGATGGAGACAACACCTGGACGAAATGGCAGCTGCATTTCATTACAGAACATAATCCATCTTTTGAATGCCATCAACACGGTGGGCGAATGGGTTATAGCTTACCTTTTGCTGTGTGTTTTTTTAAAGCTTTTTTTTGCTACTCGTTCGCATTTTCTCCACTTTACTGCTCACTTCCTGCCCTCGTCCTGTGCAGTTCTGCTTTTCTTTATGCGCCCGGGACGACTTTATGCGCCCAGGTGAGTGTTGTCGTTAAGATGCTCCGCCTCGGTGCACCCACAGCCCGCAGATGAAAGCCTGAAAGCGGGAATGCGGATTTGTTAGCATAAATTTGAACCGACCAACAAAAAAAAAAAAAAAAACGCTGCGCGATAAATGCACGGTGGACAAAATAGTAGAGAAAAGTACCTGCTAGCTTTCTCTTTCACATACATACGCATCAGAAAGGGTTGGGGAGGGGGAGGTTGGAGGTTGGAGGTAAAGCGGGTAAAATGCGAGCAAGTGCGGGCGAATGGGCGAAATCCCGAAACCCAGTTTCCGCTTTTGCGAGCGAAACAAACAAACGGAAAAAAATGTATTCCCATACAGCGACGCAACGTGAAAGAGCTGTGTGATGCATGTTTGCGTTGCATTTCTTTTCCTGCGTCCGGCGGTACCGGTGTTGTTTTCTTGGCCATGCTTTGCCAGCAAATTTTCACGAGATGGAATTTCGAAGAAGAATGAAAAAAAAATCGACATACATGAGCGATGCTTCATACCAGGTGCTTTAGCCCGTAATGATGATGCGGTTATTTGGCCAGACTCGAAATGTGGAACCTGAAATCATTTGGCGAGGCAAGGGCGTTTGATGTTGTGCTCTCGTTTTTTATCAACCTTTTTGTTTGTACGAATTTGTCTACATGTGACCGTTGTGCCTAGAATTCGTTTTAATGTGTGCTTTGTATCACCGCATTTTTTGTTGATTGCACCCAGATGAATTTTTAATGTAATGCTCTTTTTTTTTAACAAAGACATGTTTTACATTCTTCATTTGATGAGATGCGCTGTTAGACATCTGAGCATCTGATTTATGCTGTACAATGGAAAAACAAACAGTGGTCTTCATCGTAATTGTGGATAATGCTGTCGATAATACTTCCAGGCTTAATTCAAATATTTTCTTTCTCGTCTTTGTTAATATTTGTGAAAAGGTTATCAAATATTAAACAATTTCAACACTATGTAACATATTCTGGTGCCAATGAAAACAAATCAAACATGCTTTCCCTGCAGGTTCTCGCAAACGCTGTTTGCCACAAGGTGAATCACGGAGGACATTATCTGTCATCTACATCCCGCACAGCGCCAAAGGTCCACCACCGCACGGTTGGAGCTCTCGAGCCGAAAAAACCCCGTTCCGGATCGATTTACGTTTCGCCTATTAGTTGTGGTCCAATTTTCGTTTCATAAATTCAAACGTCCCACCCCCTGCCGCACGCCCAGGAATTGGTTTTCCCAAGCGAAACCAAAACCGGCGCCCCATATGGTGGACTGCGATTGTTCCGGAGCGGATCTTTCGCAATGGAACTCATTTCGCCTCCACTCTATCATCGCAGTGGGGACGAAAATTAACACATAATTTTCGAGAAAACTACCGACATTGGACTCCTACCGAATACCCGACCGACCGACCAACCAACCGACCGACCGACCGGCTGACGATATTTACAGGCGAACCTTGGGGCGAACCTTTGCCAGCTGTGCCGTTTCCCATATTCCTGGGCGCAATGGCGAAAGCCACAGGAATCGTTTCGAAATTCCAATAAAATCCCACCCATCCCACAATACGCTCACATGCCGTCGGGCCACAATCTTCGCCATCGAACCGTCGTTATGACTTTGTGCGGACAGACTGACACACACACACGCGCGAGCGCGCGCACAACCTCCAGAGGCGACACAAACAACAGGCTAGCTAGACACACGCACATACAAACGCCGAGCGGTCGCCAAGAAAGGATCGTAGACAATTCAAATCAATTTCGAATCCAAAACGACTCATTTTCGGTGGCATTTTCGTTTTGGGCGAGAAGGTCGAAGCGATTCGGAGTATCTGCACGTCACGAACCACGCAACCAGAGTGGACAAGCTCCGCGCCGACACTATCACCACCTGGTAGCGGAGATGAGAAAATAGAGCAAATTCTCATTCGTTGTCTCAAAAAGGAAAGGAACGAAACAAATATCTTTCTATTTGTTATTTACCAAAATTGAACGGGATCGTTGGTTGCGTACGGTATCTGAGGGACGATCGGGTGCATTTATGTTCGGGTTTCTGAAGGCAGACGCACACCACAATCAGCCACAACAAATCAACCGCAAAACAGTGGTTCAAATGGGGAAGCCGAAATGGGCAATGTTCACTCTATTTTTTCTGTTTCATACAAAACAGAATTACTACAAAAAAAAAATTATAAGCTCCCAATAAAATAGGTTATATTTGGTATATTCAACCTATAAGCCCCTGAATGCATGCAATGCATTTAACATTGGAACGAATTGAAGGTAATTGAATGCTTATATTTGAAAACGAGCCATACCCAAAGTGTTCCAAGCCCACTCTGCTCTTCCTTCGCACCTTCACAGCTTCCATGCAGTAGCACAAAGTAAACAAGCCTATTGTATTCAGAATAATCCATTCACTTAGACTTATAGGACCCTATTGCCAGCCTCCGACCACCAAACTCCCGTGTCGGTACACCCCAGCCAAATCCTGTACGGAGTTTTATTAATGTAGAGAAATCTATACATTTTATTGTCTTCGGTACAGTTCTTCAAAGCGGGTCCCATCATGACAGCTGCGTTGTTCCGCCTTTCGTGTGGTACAGGAACTGCAGTACGGAGTTTGCTTTTTTTCCATTCTCTCTCACTCTTTCTCTCTCTCTACGTGTTCTTCCTTGCCAATGTCTCCTTATAATAGAGCCATTTCTGTTATACCAGCACTGCAGAGTGCGACGGGAGACCTGATTTAAGCTTTCATTCCGGTGGAAAAACATGTGCGAAGTGCGGGCTACGGGGAAATTGTTTCCAAAACTCCATTTTCCGGACGGTGACGGGAATGGTGGATATGCATTGCCCTGTGATTGTTGTTGTTCGAACGTCCTGTGGAATGCAAAATCGTTGAAATTTATATTAATGTCAGTCGTCGGTACACGCGCGCTCGCGCTCTGGAGAAATGTGATTTATCTCGGATTGTGCTAGTGAAGTGGAATCGGAATAGAAAGGATAAACTCATTCTTACGCCGCTGCTCCCTCACACCACTGCTGGAACCAGCTGCCAGGAAGCCAGCAAAGCTGGTCGCTCTTTTTCGCTCCCAACATGGTGAAAGGATTTGAAAGTTGGCTTAAATTGCGCCTGAAACCGGTGCGCAAACGGTGTTGATGCTGTTTGGAGAATGGCGCAAAATATTCGGTGGCCATCAATTACTTCCGATTTCGATCTCTCTTCCTACGTGCGTCTGGTTGTTTGTGTGCTGCGCTGCTGACGAGTTGTGCGAGTGCGAACACATGGGATAGGGGAAAGCAACAAATTCCTGCTAGCTTCGAAATTGAAATATCTTTCCCCGGCAAGGGCTTGTCTCTGAGAAGATGAAATAGGAAGATGAATCCCTTTGAGTGAGCTTTCGGTGAGATTTAAATAAATAGCCGCACTCTCGGTTGCCCACCCGGCAATCGCAATTGTTTCGAACCGTCCCGGGGTGGCGTCGCGGTTAATTTATCGAACTCACTTAGCACAAAGAGCGCTAGGTGCACTCTGAACGTTCTCCATCACGCGAACGATCACGCTAGATTTATCGAATATGAACCATTTTCAAACCCGCACAATGGTAATTAATTCTGCGTCGGCAAAGACGCCCTATCTCGAACAATGCTGCGAGCGCGATAAATCGGTGTGCATTATCAATTTTCACAGTACATTTATCAGGAAGCAAGCCGAGGTTTGTATGTCTGGTCGGGTTTTCTTTCGCATCCCTTGCGATCGAACTCTAGAGGTTGCCCGAGAAAGGGTGGATTTTTAATCAACTCAACAGGGTACTTATTAATAGACGTTCAGTTTTAATTTACGAGCATTGCCGTGTGAACTTGATGAAGTGGAATGGATTTCGAAAAAATAAGGAAGATTCTGGCAACCACTAGCATTGGTTTCAGAAGCACGAATGTATTTCGAAACCAATGCTAGAAATACGAATGTATCGATGTAATGTTTATTATTGCTTTACGGATATGTTACAAGTTAAATAAAAGATATTAGAGAAACATTAAATAAAATAGTTGAACGCATAATTTCCTCACCAATTTATAAAACTAACCCAAATGAAATAAAAAAGTAACATAATTGAATTATGAATTTGTTCCTCGAAGATAAATTACAAACAACAGCTATGCAGAAATGCAAATACAATAATTACACACTCTTTCCAAGGAATATACACAAGTTTCCTTCTGCCCTGGCTGCCGATAAGCAACGTTTTGGCGATGTAATCATCGACCTGCTCCTTGAGCACCGAAGCTGAAAACCGTCCCGGAAACACAATAAGCCGATCCGATTACAAAAGTGCGAGGTGTACGAGGCATTGTTTGGCTAAGCACGGCCGAAACCGGATTCAAATCCCCATTTCGTTCTGCGCGTTTGGCTCACTCGCGGTGATTATAATTTCAAGTTGTTCCCCAATTCCCCGGCTAAACGGGCAAGCGGTGAAGAAAATATAAATATGAAACACTACTAATCCTCGGGAAGGAAGCATAGTTTAAAAAGGGAAACATTTATTTCGAGCGGTGTAGAAAAAAGGGGAAATTTGCGCGATGAAGAACGCCACCCGGAACGCGGGAAAGACATTCGAAAACCGAGCAATAACAACAATCTCAACAAACCGCCAGCTTTCCATTCCGGCCATTCGATTCCGGAGTGAGGGAATTCTCAGTGAATCAGCAAAAACCAAAGCAAACCGGATTAAGCTGGAGCAGATTTTCACCCCAAGCGCCATAGCTTTCGGGTGGGGAATACAAAAGGGAGAGAAGATCATTTTGGTGAAGAAATTCACCACCTCGAGGCAACAGAAAACGGGCGCCCGGGCGCTGGTGAGCAGGCGATTTTCAATTAACGCTCGGCTTCGGCTTCGGCTCTTTCTGCTGATCTGTTGCATTAATTTCTTGTTTATGCCCGACGATTAAATGCAAAGTCCTGGGTTACACTGGGGTCCGCCGCTTGCGCGAACGAACGCTCCAATTTCGTTCTAATCCCTGCCCTGGCAACGCGTCTCGCAAGTCCAGCTCGTGAGGCTGGTGAAGCTTTTATTATTGCACCATGATTGTGGTATTTAGCGATAAGAGTGCTTCGACTGCTTGTGTGTTGACTACGTCCCCACGTGCGGAGAAACAGTTGAGTTTTATTGGTCAAAACAAGGTGAAATGGTAAGGCATTAAACCTATCAGGACTTTTATTTTTATTTTTTTTTCTTATTCAAAGGCGAAGTTTTATTCTTCCATAAACATTCGTTGTTTTTTTATTATCATGATAAATAAGAAATAAAACAAAACACAACTGTTGCCCCATAGTGCAACGGAGAAGCCCTGTCAAATGATACCGCCAAAGCTATTGCTAAAACCCATCCCCAAAAGCCACCGAATGCTGCACAAGAAATTGTCTTCGTTTGAAGTGCATCACCACGCCATAGCTTTCTTTTGCGCGCTCTCTGCGAAACGAAAACGACCACCAAAACCTCCGTAGGGATTAGGAACACGGCGAGAGGATTTCGGTTCGAAAGCTAAAACTAGCGCTCCGGGCGAACGGGCGAGGAAATAAAAACGAACTAGTAATACGATGTGAGCCAGCTGCGGGGAAGCCCACGCCAACACTAATCGTGCATCGCCACGTTTGCTCACCAGTCTTAGTTGCAATTATGCGCTCCATTTCACACAGTCCTCCAAATGGGCTCTCATTTGCGCTGTCTTTCCTCGTGCGCCAAAACACTCAGGCACTCTAACACATATGTGCTTCGCCCGGACGACTGTTGAAGTGTTGATTTTTCCGATCGTTTTTCGAGGGATTTTCCACCGATTTACGAACGGCTCGTCGTTGCCGCGGATGCGTCGAAACGGACACACGCGCTGGGAAAGCTGACCGGGTCGCCCGGTCGTCGGACGGTGTTGATCGATCGATCGGTGGCTGAAAACCGGTCGGCAGATGACGCGAACCTACTCGAGAGCCTATCACCGACGACAAAACGGTCGATTTATTCTAAAATCAGCAGTTAGCATGGAGCGAGACCCGAGAAGAAAGAGGAAGAAAAAGCGCCCACGAACGCGCCCACTTAAGGGTCGGAAAGGAAAAGCGAAGACCCTTGTGCTTATAAATTGCACCACTTACGCCTAAATGGAAGAGAAAATTTCCACTTCGGACGCCTCCCATTCTTCGTTTCCTCGGCCCGGTTTAGACCGCTTCGCTGCTTCGTCGTAGCGTATTTATCATCCTAGCAGGACACTTCCACACACCGGTGGAGGTTCGTTCCACCGAATGAAAATTCATTGCGGGCGCGAGGCAGGGTGCCAGGGAGCGAGTGTGCGAAACCTCAGGGACCTTACTCCCAGCGCCCGCAGTTGTCCACATGGATAAGACGCGTTTAATGCGGAACAACACAAAAAAAAGCTCACACTTTGTGCGTGAGAAGGAAGCGGCACAATGTAACGGAATAAATGGAACGCTTCGTTTAAGCTTTTCGATTTCGATAACTGCAGCGAAATTATTTATCTCCCTTTTCAGACACATAAATTTCCATTAGCTGGAAATAATCATTTATCTTCCTACTTCCTGGGGATAGGGGAAGGAAATTGACCGTACTGGTGGAGGAGACTGGGTTTTCATGTTACGCATCTCCGTTGGCGATTTGCAAGTTGTGTGGGCAAAGAAAAATAGTCCTCCAGTCGCCACACACAAGTTGAACGTTTTTCCTGCTCCTAAGGAGTGTTTTGTTTTTCAAATACGATGCGGGTTGTGTGTATGTGTGTGTGTGTGTGTGTGTGGGAACGAGAGAAGAAGATAGAGTGGATAGGAAAACTTTTGAGTTTGCAGTGTCTCTTCAATAATATCTTCACACAATAAAACCGATACCAAAATTGCAGCCGTAATCTTTTTACTCGAATGCTTTAAGAAACTACCTGACTATGATATAAATTTTAATATTTTTGTGTGTTTCGTCGAATATAATAGTGCCCCCTTTTCGTTCGCCGAAACAATTTAATGCTTCAGGGTGCTTTATGATTTTCATTTTATGTGAATACACCCGATCTGGATGCAAACCTATTGGCTTCCCTTTCCCTCCCTTGACTTGACTAGTCCCCTCGTTTCCCAGGGTAACAAGCCCAGGTTACTCGGCAGATTTGGAAAGTAATAATTATACATTCCGCTGGAGTGGAAAATCACTTGTCATATCTTTCAAAACAAGCTTAATTGCTCTGAATATTCATTAATCCGACCGGCCAGATTGGTGGTGAGCGATGTGGAAAGCAACCCGGCATGTAACAGTGTCACAACCGATCGGACATTGGATGCGAACGGATGCAGCAACAGCAGCAAGCTCTAAATGCAACGAACCGTGCGCTGTTGGCTGGTGCTGTGAATTGTTGCCTACGCACTTAATGATACCCTTACCCGTTCGTTTGCGGGCGTCCAATGTTGTGAATTCAATTTAGTGTAATGTTTTTAAAGCAAAGGATACTTCAGCGTCGGCCTCGGCATGCGCCGGGAGTACCGATAATCCATGCCAAACCCGGGGTCTATTCGTAGTGGAAAGGGATTCCGGTTGGATGCAGCGTTCGTTCTCATCGTCGTCGTCGTCGTAGTCGCCGTTGTCGTGCCGGTTCACAATCTTGACAGGAGGTGAATTTACAGTCCTCCCGTCTGCAGGCGCATGTAGTCCGTTCGGTAACCGTTCTCATAATCTTAAATCATGCGCTTCGTTTGACGTTTGACTCGGATGTGCGTTGGGTGCATCGGACAAGCATCGGATGGACGTTGAACAGCGAAAGGGAGAGCCTGAGAGAGAGAGAAAGAGAGAGCGAGAGCCGGACCATCCTTCATCAGAATCACCCCACACGATGACCACGAGCGTGAATCGAGTCTAATCTGCAGTCCAACGCAATCCACGGCAAGGGCGAGATCCCGAGATCATTGGTATTTGGGCAGGGATTAGTAAATGCAACCTGCAACTTCATTCAGCTCGAATGCGGGAATGTGAATGTCTGCGTGTTTGTGTGCGCACCAGGAGACATAATGAAACTAATCTCACTAGATCATTCCGGCTGTCAAGTCCTAGTCATGGTTCTGCAGCTGCAAGAGAAGCTAAAGTTCACGACCGTATACTTGCAGCAGCGTAAAATCATTTGGAATAATTACAAATGAATATTGAATGGCAAAAATCAATCCCTCTGGGAAAGTTGTACCTTACCCTCCGTCACGGTTGGTTGATTTTTATTTATTCCTTGTTAATTTCGTGGAAACAGTTACAGAATAGCAGCAGGCACTACAAAACGGAACGGTCGGACGAGCATCCGAGTCTGCCAACTGTTTTTCCGAGCGTTTAATATTTTATTCGTTTATGGAATAGCGAAACTGAAAAATAATTTTCATATGCAAACTTCTACGGGATTTCCATTGAATATCTTTACCACGATTTTACGCTTCGCCTGTGTTTCGGCACGCAAAATTTTCCGAAGAGAAACTATTGCTTCAATCTGAAAACTGTCTCGAAATAAAATGTAATAAATTGTAAATGATCATTCACATCATTTGGAATTGTTATTCAGCGCATTTTTTTGTTTGAAAATAATTCATTTAAATTTCACGTTATTGACTTTCTTTTGAACGCCTTGAAAATTGGATGATGTCAAAGTAAGGGATAATATAAGCTTTTTAGATTTTTTAAATAGATCCAAGAACTTTTATATGGGTATTTAAAAGATCAAGTTTGAAAGCAAAACTAACAAAATAAACTAAGTTTTAGAGACCAGTAATAAATTTTCTACAATACAGTTTTTTTTACACTATTCGTTACATCTCGTTTGGATTTGTTTCTTGCTGAGTAAAGCTTGGTGTAGTTTTTTTCTTAATAAAATGTAGTTTTGCTTCCTTAAAGCAGATTTTGTGTAAATTCATATCAACCGATACCAACATTATCGTCGTCCATTTCAAATTACATGACAACTTCAAAGTGCATCCACTGCAGACACAAACATGCAATGGGTAGCCCAATAAAATGAACAAATGGACACGATTTTCCCTAAACAGCAACAGCTATTTCACCATCTCCACCAGCTCCTTTTTAGCCGTTCTCCGTTCTTTTCATCGCTTTGTCCAGCTTTGTCCTGAAAGCAAACCTAATCTCCGGGTCACTTTGCAGTGGAATTTATAACAGCGCGTTTTTGCACTTGCTGCTGCTACATGGAAACAAATTCCTCGAAATAGTGGGAAATTAGTTTCTCCTTCACCGGCGTTCGCTGCGCGTTCTTCGGCACCGCACGACGATGGTGAAAAATTACACTTGTAAGTCCGTTACTTATATGTTTGCGCTTGTATGCTCCGTTCGCTCCGGCCTTTCGCTCGGCGATGGTTGGGTGGGACAGACAAAAAAAAAGGACGACACCAACCCTTTCCTTCACGAAAATATGAACCGATATGCCTCCAAATGCCGAGGTACGGCCACTTCCGGTTGCGTTTTTCGCTTATTTATGGACGCGGATTTGCTTCCACGCGGATGAGCATATTTCGCCGACTGGTGCACGCTGCGCTTTTGGTTCATATTTTCACGACTTACACGCCGCGCTCCGTGTGTCCGGCACGGCATATGGCAGACGGTACCGGGTCCGGTTCGAGGCACCAAACGGGTGGACCATGTGTATAACATGACACCAAAACGCTTTGCGCCACCCCGGGATGGCCGCCGTTTGCCTCGAGCGAAGAGAGCACGCTGTTTAGTTGAGGCTCGTTCTTCGGTACTGCTAACGTTGTCCACGACTCGGACCCTGTAAAAAGGGGCTAGGTGGCTATTATTCGAGCTTTAGTCCACGTGCGAACTACAAGTGAGTTAAATGGGAACAATATGGAGCAGAATTTCACCACTTGAGCGTGGGCAATGGGAATGAAATAGATAGACAAATTCACACTATTTGAGTTTTATCGTCTGGTATGATTTTTGAGGTTATATCTATTACAATATTTCGTTCTTTTCGAGAAAAGAATCAAGTGAATAGATCGATTTTTTCGAAAAAGTTTTAAATTACAAATTAAATTTTATTATTTAAATAGATGACCTAAAATCAACTTGAATATATCATATAAAAATCACAATTTATTGCCTTGCACGCCACACTTAAGGGCCCCTAATTGGATAACAACCTCAAGCAGCCCCGGCGGGCGTTATTGACAAGCGCGCCCGAGTGTCTCACCGACCGCGAATAATTGAATTAACATAAAGAAAACGCTCTCAAAGGACGCCACTTCGGCTGCCCAGAAAGGGTTTTGCGACAGCACTATTTTCCACTCCAGTTCCAGCCAATTCGAATGCGAAAATGGTCCATTTGCCAGCTACCGAGCTAGCCACTGCCACTGCCCGTGCTGGTGTGTGAGGGTGGGGAGTCGAATTTAAAACTTGATTTCGTCCCTCCGCACCGGTCGCGATCGGTGGCGGCAATGCATGCATACGGTCGTATTGTGTGATGTGACCATCGTTAGGGTGCAGTTTTATTGCCCTCGTTGGCCGGCGTGTGCCGTTCGGGTCGTTTCTGCGGATGTAAGCGCTTTCGGGCGAAACCGTCGACGAGCGTTTCATGAACTGGAAGTTAAATTTACTGAACCACCGCAGCCACCCATACGTGCACGCAAAATTGCTTCAATTCGAGGGTTCATCTTTTGGTGCCGCACGGTTTTGTTAGCAACAAAAGTGCTCCATCTGTGCTCGATACGATTGTTTCGATTTTGAAACGGACACATTTGTTGGATTTTTCATCGCAAAATGCTGAACTCTTGACGAGAAACGCTTCGAGTTGGTTAAAAGCCAAAGCATTTGTTACACCGAACAAAACTAATATTTTCATTTCGAAACTTGAACCTTTTTTAGGAACAGAGAAAAAAGTGTGCGCGATTGCATCACTTCACGATAAGAGATTCAGTTTTCTGCTACATTTATTCAATTACGCGCTACTCAAATGAGAAAAAATACTCGCACACCATCGTACAGCACACGTTTTTTGCTACGTACGAAGCAACGCAACACCCCTTCTCCGATGAGATTCCACCGACACGGTGCGTCTTTCGTAGAAAATCAAATTTCTCTGCAATGGGTTTTAATTAGCGTTGTGGTTGATTTTCTTTGCATTTTATTTTCTACCGTGGACACGAGGGGCGTCACCTCCCTCCATCGCAGCAAATGATGATGCTTGCGATAATGAGCCTGCTGTACGGTACGGCAGACTGCAGTCAACGTTTTATCAATTGGTACGCTGAAAAGTTCAAAGGTCGAAGGGATTCGATGGTTGGAATAATGCGAGTGAAAAATAGGTGATAATGGTTACATCAAAGCCAAAGGGGTTACCACAATGTAATTCGTGTCAGTTAATTTACTTCACGCAAAATTGGCCAGTTAAATCTGTTCTGGAGAACGTCTCTGTCACAGAGGATTATTAACATAAATAAAATCAGGTTCTAAGAATGATTATTAGTCATGCTCGGCAACGGTTAATCTCAGAATGTTATCACATAGTTCTTTCCAAGCTGTAGGTCAAGGGTGTTGCTGAACAGTAGAAGCGTTGCTTAGAGGAATTCAATGAGTATTTGAAGATTAAAATTTATAACATCGAATAAAAATCAATTATTATTACTCGTAGCATACATTTAGGTGTAATTGTGATTATTTTTAAAGGATGCCAATACTACCTATGTTTGTTAATATAAGCGTAACTCGATACATATTCTAAACTAAAAGTAAAAAATAAAACAAAATCAAATCAATTCTCTCTCCATAGCAAAATGCGTAAGAAATGTCTGTTAAACCGCGTTCATTTCCCTGGCTATATAAAGCGTCCTTTCCAAAGTCTCGACTCAAAATCCTTAAGATAAACTGAACGCTGCGATGAAAGCGGCTTCATACAATTAACAGCCAGCTTTCACGAGTCACTGACCAGAATCTAACCGCGGCGTTGTAACTTCTAGTCCACCGCCGCCCGCGGCGGACGCGAACCGTTCGAAGAAAATCCCGCAGAAAATGCGCAACGATTTTATTGAGTTTATTAAGAGCGTGTGGTGGCAGCAGCAGTAGCAGCAGCAGCAGCTTAGCCCAATTCCGCGACGAAATAAACTGGGCAAGCTGAGTGGATTTTCCGGTGCACTCAAGCAAACGGTGCAGCTCGGAGAGCCGTTTGAGAAATTCTAATTTGCGACCGTGTGACTTTCGCGATGTGTTTGTGCTTGGAGGTTCATTAAGTCCGCTACCCGTCCAGAGTCCAAGCACGGGCAGCGTGGAAATGCAAATGTGCAGATGCGAGATCCTTAGCAACGGTGGCGTCGTTCGTTCGGTGAGACTTCTCATAAGACAGAGCGCGGCGAGTGATTCTTTGCGTTTTTGTTCCATCTTCACCACTATCCACATAAGGATCAACACGGGACCAAACGACGATATGGGAAGCAGCGACAGAAGAAAGCATTCCACACCATTGGACCACCATCGTCCTCCGACCAGTTCAGGCAAGCAGGGGTGAAGCTAGTTTGCATCAGAAAGCTGCTCGAATGTTTGAAATGGTGGAAGAAACAATTTTACAATACATTTCACAATGCGTCCATTTATGGATAATTTATTGTATCACATCCTGACGCTCTGGCTGCTCTCCGGTCGTTGTTGTTCATGTTGTGTCCAGCCGGTGGCCAGCCGTGTCGGGGGGATGCCTCGGATACCTCACCCGTGGAGCGAATGTATTAAATGCATGAACAAGTTCCCAAACACACCCACCCAGCGCTCGTGCTCGAGGTGGCCTTCGCTTCGTATGCAAATTTTGAAATGAGATTCGTCGTTTAATGAGTGAAATATTGCCACCCCGAGCACCGGGACACCCGGGTGCGGGTGTCAATGGTGTGCCGGACGCGCTGGTTCTCGTTACACCCCCTGCCGAACGGTGGAATAAATCGTAACATTTCGCGACACTCGAAGGGGAGTCGAGTGTAAAGATTTTACAGCTTGCAAATAAACCCACTCGCTCGAGTCGAAACCGGTTTAAGTCAGCAGCAGCCAGTTAGCTTAGTGGCGCAGCTTAGTGGTGGAATTAGATTTCGCCGGCCAGATGGTTGGTGTGACTGTTTAACGATCGGCTCATCGAAACTAAACGGACGAAATAAATTTGCACGCCCGAGAGGAGATTAGCTTCCGAGGTGGAGGCACAATTATGGAAGTGAGCCCGATAGGTGAATAAAACAGAACATGTTGGTTTTTGTTTTAATTAATCAACGAAGGTTTTTGTAGTACTTGAGTCCACCATTTAATAAGTTATAATCTATTTCTAGAATTTCTAATGCCTGGGTTACAAAATGTGGATTTTTGTTTGGAATTTATTTCGTAGATAAGATTCGTAGATTCTGTTTATTTTCTGACAGCGCCCAAAGGTATGCAATTTATTCGTATTAGACGCTTCTGCTTTGCCGGTGAATTTGGTGTGTTTATAACTCTACTCAAGGAAATTTTGCAATTTTTTTCTCGAAATTTCAGTGCCAGATCGAATCGTTGGAAAACAAACATTTTGTATCCATCAATTAGATCTACAGAAAAAATTCAAATTGCTAGCGTTATTGGGTGATTTTCATCTTGAACTTTCGATTGCTTCATGTTTTCTAACACAAACATCATCAAAAATGCAACAACCGGATACCGTTTTAGGACATCATCTACACTCGAGAAAGGCTTTCAATAAATAAATATTCCACTACCAATATGCAGACTGCAGATCGTTCTAGGGAAATATTCAAAAAGCAACAAATAAAAAAAACAGGTCCACTCGCTGCCCGTGTTGTCGTATCGCTATTTTTACCGATGAAATGTGTACTGGAAAGCTTCCTAAATCAAACCGTACCGTTAAATGCAAACCATGGCGTCCGTGAGTGGGTACGGTCCAGCTTATGCTAACCGTCCGCACATTTTAGTGCGAAATTATGATGCAGTCAACCGTCGCCAGAAGTGCAGCAAAGGTTTTTTTATGGTGTTGTATATTTAGCTTTTGTGTGCTTTCTCTCTGTCTCTCTCATTTCCACCTGACCAGTCCGAATCGCGGAGAGGGTCGTGTGGGAAAAACGAACTCCGAGACTCTTCCCGAATAATGCAATTTCCATCCGCTCGATCGAGCACAAGTCAACCTTATGGCGAAAGGATGCAGCAAGAGAGAAAAAAGAACGAAACGCGCTAAAACTCCCGCCGAACGAAGGGGAACACACAAAAAAAGCTACGCGGACGGGAACACCGAAGCAAGTTATGATTCCTTGTCGGTACGAAAAGTGGTGGCGTACACTGTACCGAGCATACCAAAGCATATGGCTGGGCGGATGCATGCAAATTTATTTATTGACGTTCGAGTGGAATTAATTTTAAATATTTATTCCTCCGGGTTGCTTATTATTTTGCTCCAGAAGGAGCGTACCACCGTGTGTACGTGTATAGCTCATATTTATTGAAACTCTTTTTTTTTGCTCCCAGCGCCAGCCTCGGAAGGTGGAAGGTAAAATAGTAACTTCTCAAGGAAAGGTTTTTTTCCGATCCTATGTCCATAAGAATGCAACCCAACTGCAAGGAAACGAAAATAGAAACGTATGCACTCGCTTCTGTGCCGCTGCCGCAGTCGAAGTTCGAAGTCTGTCATCGGTTTTGCATTTATGAGCCGGAAGAGAACGGAACCAAGGGACAAGGAATTATGTAGAAAAAAGGAAACATACGCCAGCCGTTGGGTTGATTTTGGTGAGCAGAACAGGACCGGGATCGTGGCCGTGGTGATGATACATTACAAACGGCAGTGTAAGTTGAGGCAAACCATTACACTGAGGAAATTAATCGCGCTGCAAACTTTCCACAGGGCTATGTGGTGAACGTAGTGTGTAAGATATATTTATTTGTCACAATGTTTTATGCGAAATTCGTGTCCTCGATGGAACCACATTGCTGTAAATGAAATAATTCAATAGCAAAATATGAGAGATGCAGTACAAGACGATTAACGTTTCAAAATAAATTGATTTGTTGGCATTCTTTAAAATATTGAAAAATAATTATGCATTAGTGGCTGTCGAATCATTTGGCATTCAAATTATTTTTGATATTTTGGTTATCTTCAAAATAAAATTTATAAAAATTATAATTTTATTTTCCCACAAATTTATTAGTATTTTTAACATACAACTGGATCTTCCAGTTGTTAACACATTCTGTCTCTATTTTTCTACGCTACAGCTTCCATCTGATTCTGCACACACTAGCAATTGCATTTCGGTAGTGCAATTTTCCGTGTCGACTGTTCCATGTGCTGAAATGTCGGATTTG
This sequence comes from Anopheles farauti, assembly GCA_000473445.2. Taxonomy (NCBI): domain Eukaryota; kingdom Metazoa; phylum Arthropoda; class Insecta; order Diptera; family Culicidae; genus Anopheles; species Anopheles farauti. The sequence goes on along the minus strand of KI915043.1, from coordinate 10,230,831 downwards.
TAGCTCCCGCTGCCTGAGTTTCTTCTCACTCGCTTTTTTCTCCCTCACACATACGGCTGTCACTCAACGGATATGTATGTCATAGTTGCAGCGTGCTGATTTTTTTCTCTGCGCCTCCATTCGGGCATACTTTCGACACAATTTCCAGCGAGCTTTATTTCACCTTTTGGTACTCCACCCATGTACGTGTGTGAGTGTGTTCGCTTTTTTGTGGTCTCCCCACTGTTCCCCGAGTTTCCAACAGTCGTAACATAATTTCAGAAGCAGAATCGTACTGGCTGGCGTACGGTTCCGGCTACTCTGCGCATTGGTAGAACGTGGTTGATCCTAGAGGAAGCAGTAAGAGAGAAAAAAAAACAAAAACCTGTCCCGAAACGAAACCAAGTGCACGGAAAGTGGGTCCTGCATGATTTGCATAGAAATTGGGAAGATTTACGTTAAACCGGTTACATCCTGTACAGTGGGACTTGCGACCGAATCAATCGAATTGCAAGTGAACGAATGGAAGGAAGGAAGGAAGCAAAAAAAAACGGGAAACGACCACCCTCATCGTACATGACGGAACACCTGCCGGATTACATGATTCATTTGTGTATGTGTGATTCTGGTGCGTCCTGGCGGAATAGTGGCGTATGAAGGGATCTATGGTTTCCTTTTGTTGCAGGTGTTAGAATGCTTCTTGGGAGCGAGCATGCAAAAACAACCAATTTATCTTCGAATTACATCTCACGCGCGATGTTCAAATAAAATTAAAAGACAATTTCGATGAATTTCACTTCATGTGAATTCAAACACGCCGCTGCAGCTTGCAGCACTAACTGTCAAACCCGTTGTCATGGTGACGGAGTTTTCAAAAATACAATTAAGCTCTGCGGGCGCTGGATTCGCCACGTCCAACTGACGGTGCCAATTTGATAGGAGATTAATCTTGTTAAGCGATTGTGTAACATTTCACTCGAATATTTCGACCATTCGAAGGGACCACCAGCAGCAGCATCTAATGCAACTTTCACCGCAGAACGAAATTTGCATCGCGTCATATTTCCATCCCGCAACGTTAACTGTCGCCCGATCGAGAAGTGTCATTTGGCAGCTTCGCTCGACTCACCCTCCGGTTCAGCTTCTCGCTCATCCGGAAATCATCAACGCAAACTAACAAAATCCACGGCACGGCTGGTAGGATTTAAAGGAAAAATGGTCAAACAAAAGAATGGGAGGCAAAAAACGGTGCGCCACTATGATTGGTAAACCGAAACGGAAAGCAGACTAAAACCACCCCACTTGCGACGGGAACACGTTTCCCGTCGGTGGCAGTGTGAAAAATCGGACAGCGTTAGCTGAAAGGAAAGAAGGATACAGCTGTGGAGCGAAAGAAAGCGAGAAACCCAAACGATGGAATGCGGAATTTTCGGGCAAACGAGTGCAAATAAAAATTTGTATGTTTGAATAGTTTAACGTTTTGCCGCTGCATTTTTACATTTTTGATGAAGAATCGACAGGAGCAAATCAAACACGATTTTCATATTTCATTTCCGCGCGGTGAAGAGCGCGTCCGTGCCCCCTCTCGTTCGCTTGTTTGACGGTGAAATATTTGGCCGCCCGGTTTACGGTCAGAATTCGAACGGTTCCTCGGTCCTGTCTTTTGGGGTTCGATTTTTCTTTTTACCATTGGTGTATGGTTTTGCTAGGATCAAATCGCTTCCGTTGTTTTTTTTTTTTATAAATTTCTTTTTGTTGCATGGAGAACGAGTGAAGATCGCGGAAGGAAAGCACGAGGAACAAAGCAAATGTCGCGCTGCGGATTTTGGATTTCAAATTGTGCATTTAAATCCCGTTTTGTTGCCATCGTTCGCTCGTGCACACAAAACCGGGCCAGTTGGGCGAACAAACGGAAAGTGAAAGGATCGCCTGCGCTATAAGCTCCTGGCAGGAAAAGCCGGAAAAAGCAGTTTGGGGAAAATATGCAACGCACTCATCACGACACGTTCGGTTCGAGGGTTCGATATTGGTGGTGGGGCTTCTCGCTCGGGTGCTATTCTACAAAAATCGGGATAAAACAAATCGTGCACTGGGCTAATGCCAGGTTTGTCTGAATGTACGTTTCCCAGGAGTGTCCCTCGTGTTCGGTGGTAGTGGAGTTTGGGCTGATGGGAATCTAATTTCAGTACGGTAGTGTGTAATTTGTGACAGAAATGTGTCACTTTTGCATCCGTTCGGATTCGCACTGCACACCGGATTCGAGTGGAATAGTGTTAATGGACTTTAGCGCATGAAATGAACTGCATTAAAGAGTGGGAAAGTTTCGAAAAGGAATGAAATTTAAATAGTTAGTTATGGTTACCACTGTTGTCGTTTTTTGTGCTTTACTTAAGTTACTCAAATCTTTATTTAAAAAAATAAACAGGTTAATTAATAATACAAAAGAAAATCTCGTTTGATATACTTGAAAAGAATTTATATTAAATATTGACTTCCCCTGTTTAGTTTTTGTTTTAATTTCCGATTACGCAGCATTTGGTTTCCCCTTCACTCCAAAACTTCCCGCATGAAGTGCATTGATTCGCCTGTTATAAACCCGAGCACAGACACATATTTCCATTGGCCGCGGTAGAAAACGCATGAAATTACATTATCCCCCGGGTAGTAGCATCCGATTAGCCTAATCCCTTTCCCAAAAGTAGAGGCAGCAGCTAATGAAATATGTTGAATTTCACGGCATGAAAGCGAGAGAGAACGGGGTATAGGATTACCGTGACTGTTCCCGCTGCCAGCTAATGAACTGCTGAGTAAACCAGCGATACTGGGAACAATTCCCAACATGTATTTTTTGTCCCTGCCTCGCCGTCCCGGTTAGTTTGCTCCAGAAAGGGAAGCGCGAGCGGAGATCGGACGGACGGTGAAATATTCCAAACGCATCCACGCTCAGATCGCAATCATAGTCGCAATCATCATACTGTAACCGATGTAAGCCTATCCGATGGTCAGGTACTTATTATCATATTACACAATGCAATTTATTCTAATCGTTAGTAATCAGCTCATGCGGCCGCGTCAGCCACTTGCCGTTGCGTCACCCGCTCACTGCCCCTCGGCCCGGGATTGCATCCTTTTCATCGACAAATGCCCTATTTGATGGAAAAAAACGCATGTATGCCAACACGAGGGGCGACGATGTCTGCGACGTGGGATTAGTGTATTAGCTGCAGACAGCCGATTGCGAGTGGGAGCGAGCGAGCCACTGTGGGACAATACTCACAACAAACTGTGGGTATAAATCATTTTCGGAAGCATATGGTAATAAGCCGTCAATCATTCCTCTTCGTTCATCGTGCATGTTACACGGACAATTTGTTGTTCAACACGAGTAAACAAATGATATTAATTTTTGATAGTTTTTATCACATAGAAAGACAAATTATTGCATACTTTATGGCGCAAAACTATTATTTGTTCTCCCTAAAAAATGCAACGTTTTTATATCAAATGAGCCACTGAATAAACATGTTTATTTACGTTCAGTAAAACGTTTTTGCAGCTGAATGATATTAGTTTGGCCAATTAATATGAGTAACAACAATTTCTTCCAATTTCTTCCCCAGTGTGCGATGAGAACAAATTATTGAATCAAATCTGCTGCTGATGAGCGTCTCCATGGCGACCAGCAACGGTTACCGAGTGAAATGCACCATGCGTGCCGTGTGTGTTTCGTGCCACGGCAAACGCGTGCATACGAAAATTATGTTTGTTGTATTAAAACGTAAAATACCAAATTGAAACGAAGCTTCCACCCAGCATATCGTAATCATTACAATCCAAACTCCACTAATTGTATCAATCGAAACGCCGTTGCCCAACGCTGCGTTCGGTGGAATGAATTGATATAGATGTATCTCACGATCACAGCTTATTTCAAAAACTCCAAAAGCCAAACGGGGCCGTGTTTTAGATTGAAACGGACCCCGGCCGGACCCAAGCCGGGGCCAACTAAATCTCTGTAACTCGATGCCCGCTGGTCCACCCGGTACCCATCAAAAAGCAGCCCGCTAATCCCGCGGTCGGTGAACGCACACTCACGCTAATGGGATTTACACTGCACACCGGAGTTGCCTTTTACGCTGTAGTAGATTTGCCGAGTCTACCTCAACCCACTTCGTTCGGTTTCGAGCAACTCTGCCTACTATATGCCGGAGCCTATCGATTTCGAGAGGATTGAGCACGCGAGATTAGATTCGGCACTTGAATTAGCATCGACTGGTGGCCCGGTGGGGATGGGGGTTACCGTGGATTTACACTGCCAACTGCCACTGCCCCCCGTGAGCAACGGTTTTAATGTGACCATATAATTTAATCCTAACTCACACACACACACACACACACGTGGGCGCGCGCCCAGGACAGAATGCGCATGCAACCGGTTTCGGTAGGTTCCGGTTGCAGGTAATTAGTTGCGATTATTTTCCGTGTCAGTCAGGAGCATTTACCTGCGCTACTAATGGGAGGCGCTCGGTTTGTGGGCCAAACGTGGGTGACTGAAAATTTACTAGTGGAGCTTTGTTTTAGAGCCAATTTTTAATGCTAATTGTTACGACAGTGTTTTCGGAATCGTCGTACAACGCGTCGCATACACGTCGTTAAATCGTTAAATGGCTTTGCAGTGGTGCATTATGCGCATTTGTGGGCTCGTTTCCCGGGGAAAGAATGTTTTAAAGGCTTGTCGTAAAAATGATTCATAATTGGTTTTGATTTTTGTACATGAAAATATCAATTTTTGTTTGGAACTTGGCATACTTTAAAGCTCACTCAAGACATTCAATTTGATTTTTAGATCTTTAGAAATTTATGCGTGTAAACATTTTATTTTCAATATTATTTTGCATATGTCACCTTCACAGCTTTTTTCACCTTAGCTTTTTGTTATTCCATACTGCAAGAGAACGATTTTTCATTACATTTTTTCCTCTCTTGGCACGGCGGGAAATATGTTTCATTTGCTTCACCGAAAAAGTTCGCCTCACTGAACACGAATGCACGCCCGGTTGTAATGCACTGCAGCCCATCACGACGGTACGACGGCAGCACGGTGCTGTCCTAGTTAAATGACATTTCTTGCATTCTTCTGCAGCTGTTCGCATTATATACGCAACGACCTGCCCTTCACTACGCCACCGAACGCGATCGGACGGACGGAGCGTGCACTCAAGCGCGCAGCGAAGGCTGTTCCGCTTGCTGTTCGCCCCAAGCCCGGGAGTTGAAATATAAACCCGTGCAGAAACACCGGCACGAAGTGTCATGGCATCTCCAAGATGGATCACACACTTTCGCTTGTTCGATTTCATTCCCTTCGGAGAGCGTGAAACATTGAAGAGAAGCCAGAGAAGAAGAAAAAACAAAGAAACACAGCATACCCCGCACTCTTTGAGGAAAGTCGAGCACCGGGACACGGGATTTTTTTTCATTTTCCCTCCACAGCGACACTTCACGCACGGCGAAGGCGAAGGATTTTACCCCTTTGACAGCCAATCAATACGTGATATATGATCTGTCAGATCGCATACATTTATATTACGCTCGAGCGTTTTGCGCGGCGCTTAAACGGGGAGTGGCTGGAAAAATCGTTCGCCGAACTGTCACCGAACGCGGGACGGTAAGGCAAGATCGGGGTGTTTTTTTCGCAATTCGCACTCGGTTGTTCGAGAAACGAGCGATGCGCGGGTGAAGATTTCTTGTGGCTTTCTACCGTCCCAGGACACGAGGGAAGGGCTTGATTGGAAACCCGGCTCACGGCACTGAGGATCAATATTTGATCTTGAGGAATGTTCTTATCAGCCCGGATGACACGTAAAGCGAGCTGGTGAGAAAAAAAGTGTATGCGACTTTTCTACGACGTTCACTTAAAGCAGCCACACGTTGATAGACTCTTGTCGTATTATCCAAAACCGTGAGTTGAATAACAAATAAAGGTACTGTTACTGCCATTCCAGCATTTCAGAAATTAAACCGTCCCCACTTTAACACAGTTCATAAAGTCTCATTAGGTGCTGGTTTTATTATCCCAAACAAAAACAAAACCGGAAGATCAAACCTAGTACGAAATCAGTCCTTAAATTATGCGACCGAACCAGAAACGTCGTAACGCCCTATCGACATTTTGCGGTCAGTTTAATGGGTTTTTTCGGCCGGACATGGTTTTGATTTGTTTTCGCCCACCATTTCGGTCCGGGTTTTCTCCCTTCTTTCCCGATGAAAATTTAATGGTGCCAATCAGAATTTTGAGCATCATTTCATCTGCCGTACGGAGTAGGGCGAGTGGAACTGATAAAACAGAAGCTGAAGTTATCAAATTACGTGCTAACCCGTACTATTAGACGCTTCGCTAGTGGGTTGAGAAGGTTAACCCCGATGCTATAAAAAATATCACTGATAGTTAAATCTTCCGACAGCAGCAGTTTATGGTTCTTCACGAACTTCCGGCTCCGTTTGGCTTTGCACGAAAGCATCAATAATTAAGCTTTAATTCAATCTCACGCCGGTTTTCGTGAATGAATCCTATTTTTGCATTTCAGCAAGGGTTTTGAACGATTTAAAGTCAATCGTCAACTTTAACTAATAAACAAGGATCTCCTCTCTTTTCTGGTTCAAAATGATAAGATTCTAATACACACATTTAAAAACTAACTCAATAAGACTATGCATTTAATACGATCTATTTTAATCGCCACGATCATAGAAACGCCTAGCTAAACTAAACGGAATGTTCGCACTAACGGAAGAATATAAAAACTAACGACGATTTGGAAATCAAAAATAGTTCCCATAAAAACATTCAAAGTGAATGGCAAACACAAGCTAGGCTTTATTGTTTGATTTTGAGTGCTCCGACACCATTTTGTGGTTGCAAAAAGCGTCGTAAAGGTTTTTTTGTTCCTTCTTGTCAGGTGCCGTCGGTTCAAGAGCTCACATCTTCAGAAATGAATTGGCCGGGTGGCCATGTTTCCGCCGGGTGGCGCCGGATTTCGGGAGTCGATTCTTTCATTAGACTCGTAAGCTGTACGTGCCCGGACTGGTTATGCTGAGTTCGTGCGGCGGGTGGACCTGGGAGGAGTGTACGAGGAAGCAACCGAATCGGGTTCCCGGCCCGGAAAATGGTCACTGCACTTTCCGGGGCAGGAAAACTTTCTCGCGCGGATGAATCTCGTGCTTGTTTCCATGGTTCCAGTTGGGGGAGCTTGCACCGCTGGCGCTGACTGGCATAATAATACTGGAACCCGAAATCCTTTTCCACCGGCACCGGTGTCGGCTCAAGCGTGCCAAAACATGGGCCGAAATGAACCAAAAAAAAAAGCATGAGCTCGATAAATGGTGATGACTAAAGTTTTCCCGCGCCAGCCGAAAACCCCCAGCTGCCAGGTGGAAACGCATCCGATCCGATTCATTACGAACCTCAGCACGGGCGCTGAGAAGCGGTCAGCGCGTCCATAAGCGGGATTGAAACCTCGTTCCCCGTTCGGTTATTGCGTGCGAAAGGAGAGGTTTTCTCACGCTGGTGCGGAGAAGGAAAGGACCGGAGCAGGGTGCTGTGGTTTGCCGAGCTGTAACAACGCGCTGAGTGGGCACACTTAGGACTTTGGGACGACTCCCCGGGGCGGCAAGCGATCCCTCGAGGGTGGAAAACTTTTGCCGAACAACAATCATTCCGAATGCGATTGTGGAAAGGGAGCGAGGGGAAAACGAGAGTGAACAGAGTGAATGACGCGTAACAATGATAGCTAATGGGAGGGAAAAAAAGCGTTGAATGGTTTCAACCCGCAATCCAGAAGTGGTGGTGGATTTTGGACGCTAGCCTACTGGATCCATTTCTGGAGCAATCACTTTCAGCTCCAATCGATCGGACAGATCGGTCCGGCTCGCGTTACTGTGCCCCGGTTCTGATTGGGTTTCAGTTTGCTAACATGTCCAATCATAATCAATAGTGGTTGTTCAATGCAATTCCAAACTAGAAATCTCAGCGATGACTTTTAAATTAGATTAAACCGCAAATCGTTTCAACAAGGTGGCACACTTTGGATAACAGAAGCATCCCGCTTTCACAATCAATAAAGCTCAATTGGCTAGATATGCTAGGATCGTGCGCGAAAGATGGTAATAATGTTTTACAACGATTTTTTTCAAGTGATCGTTTACAGAAACGGACTATTTGAGTATGATGAAAATGTTTATGTTCTTTTCTCGAATAAGCGTTTTGTATTCTTATTTCAAATTATTTTCTATTGCAAATGAAAACTAACTCATCGACATTTTTAAGACAATTTTTAAAATATACTAGAACAGTTTATCAACATATCATCTAACATGAAAGTCTCGTGATATATTTCCCCATTTTGTCACTCCAAAATCCACATGCAAATAAATCAAAACTATTTTTAAAAATGAACATTCCTCTTTTCATGCCAACACGCTCTGTGCATGCTGTGTAAACTCGATCCTTTCTCTTCTTAGCACCATAAAATCCTGCACACTTCACCAAAGGTGAGGGTGGCATCAGTTTCATAATTGAATGACGTGGCACTGACACCGGAAATAGTTTCGCCCCGGAAACGCACAACAAACACGTTGGCTGACGATGCAACTCGTTGCCCTGGACACGGTTCTGGCAGTCCTCCACGTACCGAACCGACGGAATCGGCAAGTCCTCAAGTTAGCCACCGTTCCAAACCGAACCAACCGGAAGCCTCGGTAAGGACATTGCCGGTTGCGGACTCTGAAAGGAAGTAAGATATTTTAATAAAACGACCACCACCGGACGAAGGTGCCGATGGTGTCCGCCCAAGATGGAGTGCGGGCCAATGCAAAGCGTCCTCCGAAGCGGAAACGGAAGAGAATCCGAAACGCTTTCTAAGACGGTTCCTTTGACGACGGTAGCGACCGAAAGGAAAAACCATCGCCTGACGCCATTTTGGCGTGCGAGCAGCGTAAAAGCGCATCCTTTTGCGTACACTCTAAACCGCGTCAGATGGGTGGTCTCGTTTGTAAATGCGAAAATGTGCACATAATAGAACGATTTTTCGAGCCACTGGTTCTCGGGACGGTTTAGCTGCATTCACACGCTCAGCGGAACTAGCCCCGATTGCAGTAGTTGTGGGGTGTTAGGAGGCTTAAAGACGTGCCGGCATCCGGGCGAAACCGGCCGAGGGAAAAACTCAATTAAATGATGTGACACGCAAGATGTCGCCCGCCAAGATTTATTTATCAATCACTCACGACCACGAACGCACGGAAACTTGAAGCAGGTTTGGCAGTGAGTAACGCGTGGAATGTGTTCGAAAATCGTTTGACAACAAGAGCCGCAAACTAACTCCGTGCGATTTGAAATGCCATCGAAGAAATGAAATGCCTTCGTGATGTATTTGATTCTTTTCCAGGAAGGTATGGTTCGGTGGCAAATAGAACGACAATTATAATGTGAAAATGGCGGTTTCGTTTGATATTTCCGCTCATGGCATTTGAAACTGCCTTACAGATTGAGTGAAGGAATCAAGGAAAATCTAAAAAAATCCTATTTTACCTTTGAAAACCGAGTGTAAATATTTCTACGAGTTTTAACTTCTTTGCCGATTCACTTTACACACAGAAACGACATCTGCAGACTCGATTTCAAAACGTTCATTTATAACAAAAGCCACGCGACTAGTATAACAGCTTCATAATTATAAGTTATACTTGAAGGAGTTTGCGCACAAACTTTGCATGAAACCTGTCAAGAATGAAATGTTTCTCCTGTGAATCTTTTCAGCAGTTGGATTTTCCAACCGAGCTTTTGTAATGAAAAGACAATGCAACTGGGAGATGCTTTCCAGAAGTTACTCTGTATGTGTTATAATAATGTTATTACAGAAAGAATGGCGAAATGGCGAAAATTATCTCGCTAAAGCTATCAAAACAAAGTGTTTCGCTCGGATATAAAAAGAGCTTTGAAGCTTATGAGTACAGTGAGTTTCGAAAAGAAACGCCAGTGAACATCAAATTGACATTTCATATATTTATAATCAAATAAGAGCAAGTAATTAGTTTATAGAATATTATAACCACAACGGATGAACATCATAAGATTCACCAGTTTCGGAACAATCATGAGAGCAGCTTATTAAAAATCATTTGAGATAATTTTTTTGAACTAAGCTGAAGCAGACGCACAAACAAGAAACATATTTTTAATTTCGTCCACTCAATCAATCCACTCAATCGCCACGTGATAACCTAATAAATAAAAAATAAAAGAAATAGCTTAAAAAGCAAACAATGAGACGCGCGTTCCGGTTATCTTAACGAACTAATGTGAACATAAGAGTTTGTATCGAAATAATTTCATGGAATTAAATAGATCATTGGATATTTTTATTCATAGCAAAAAAAGAAAAAAAGGACGAAAATCACCAGGCGCCTCCATTTCCTTGAATAATTGCATTTAAAAAACTCTACGTACAATTTTTCCACTATCAGCGCTACCATTTCTTGTAAATTGTTTCATCTCACAACCTCGACACGCTACAAAAACCACAAAAATCGACTGGAAATGGAAAAGTTTGCCTAGCCAACGCAGAACCATTGTCCACTTGCGCTTGTAATTATTCGAACGACATCCGGAAGTTTCTCACAAAAAAACTGTCGCACATCTGGCCCCGGGAAAACTTGCTCTCGTATCAAACGCGTTGAAAGCTTTTCCACCCGCCCGGAGAGACATTAATTCCATTAACTGTTTGTGAATTTCAGTTGCACAAGCGGGTTTTGCGCTTGGCGATCGCGTCGGTCTCTTTTCTTGTGTCGATACACCGCCTTTCACCGCTGGGAACCGGGCACGTTAGAAGCGTATTGTTTGCAAAAAGTGAAAAAACAACAGAACGCTTGCGACGGGTGTAGAAAGTATGCGGGGGCAGTGCAGCGTATTCATCACTTTTGAAATTACTTCCTAAACCTGACGACACGTTCCACATTTCGGTTCTCACTTTCATCTGGCCAGCTAGCGAAAATGTAAACAGAAGTTTTGTACGAGCAAACCACTGGTCCCACTTTTCTCTGTCACCACTCTTCCTCGTTGACCAGAGCCAGAGTTGGTTGGGGATTTTAGATTCTGGCACAGATAAGCGCTCGTCGTCTGGAACGACACGATCGGTTGGGCTGTGCGTCCATTTTCTTACTTTATGAGCGTATGCCGCTGTCAGAAATGAAGCGTCCAGATAAGCACTTTTATGCTTTCCGTTTGTCTCCGTTTGTCTGCGTTGTGCAGTCCGTGTGTGTGTGTGTCATTGTTTCGTGTAGGTCTGTCCAAACCCGAGACCGAGCCCGAGAAAGGACAAAAGGCGAACGATAGCTGGCGTCTAAAGCTGCTGATCCAACACACAGGTTTGGTAAGGCCGGACTAGCCACGGACCGGGAAGTAGCAGTGAGACGACAGACACGAGAAACTATTTTACCGACGATCATTTTTCATACTTAATCATGTTTTAAATTATTCATGTAATCTTTGTCGTTTGATCTGATGGTAGTGGTGCTGGTGCTGAAGGTGGATACTCCTGGAAGCTGCTGCCGAGGTTCGTCGCAGCAAAAAGGATTCAGATTGAAGGTGCTTTGTCTTTGTCGCTTCCAACCGGATTGTTCCCATTTCCATCGGTCCACTTTTGGGCACCGATCCAGCGTAGGAAGTCACCCAGCTCGTTGTGGTTGGGGATGGGAAGGTGTTTTTTTTTGGTTGCTTTCTGCGTTCATTTCACATTTTCGGAAGTCACCAGCAGCTGTTGCGAACTTACTTCATTGGCTACTTTCCGTGATACGTTGCGACACAATGAAGGTGGTGCTGCTTGCTGCTTGCGGTATATCGGACGCATCGATCTGACGAGGGGCCGTCGAGTTGAAAGCGCTTCCGTTTGAGAATTAAAAGCAACGTTTTGCGAGCTCGTTATCCAACAAACAACTGGATTAGGCTAATGAAGTTCGTAAACTGTTGTGCCCGATGGGTCAGCTCGGGTGCTTTCATCGTTCGTGGCCGGAAAAGGTTGAAAAAATATGCTCCGATAGGTATTTGCTGAGGTGGATTGAATTTTTATCAGCGGAAACATTTTGTGCGTGATGGTTTGAGACAAAAATTTATCAACCCTTTCTCAAGACTTTTGATTTTTTGTTCATTCAAATAAATATAGAAAAGTATTGAACAAAAAGTAATAATAGGAAAATATTTTCCCACAAAAAAGTGCATTTCTAGATAGTAAAATTTGCAATTAGCAATTAACAGTTTATTCTACAAAAGGACTTTTCTGGACAATGAACACAAAAATAGTGGAATTTGGCGAAACAGAATACGGTTTGTGTGTTTTAAGTCAAGCAAAATATAAACAAATTACGTAGTGCAATTTAAAGTTTTCTTAACGTTACTGTGTAACGCGTGCAATTATTCTTCTGTGGTTTGTGTCTTGAATAATGGTTTTTGAAGATATAAATGCATAACTTTTCGCATTATTTTAAATGCTCTGGTTTTGACAACATTTCCAAAGGACCGTTTTCTACCAGAAGAAGAATGCGCTGGCACCCTGGTGACGACGGGCCGTAAAACCTCAACGGCACCAGAAGAAGTTGACTAATTTTCTCACCTCCGCGCCAAGTGGGCACTAAACTGCATCAACACGCCAGACGGATCGTAAACTCAATCCGACCGGTCATCACGGCCCGTGCTGTGGGTTGGCATGTGAGATATTTTATTAATGAGTAACTGCCCCGCCGGGAAAATGGGAAATAGAAGTGGAGACAGCCACCGGCAGCAGCGGGCGCGCAGTAAATGATGATTAAACATCAAGCTAATATCCCCGCTCTACTTGACGAAAACTAGCGAACGAGACTTTCCTTTCCCACGAGTCGTGCGGCTGTGGTTTGGTTAATGCGATGGTGGTTGTTTTTTTACGTCCCTTGTTGTAGTAAAATGCAGCCTCGCAAGGAGGCAGAAGCAACATATTACACCGGAGATGGCAAACGAAACGAAAAAAGCTTTCAATTAATTGGTAGTTATGATAGAAAATCCCTTGTAGGAGCGAAAATCACCTTAAAGAGCAGGTGAGAGAAGTTAAAGCAAAAGGTTTTTATCGATTTATATCGAAACAAAATCGTAACTTGAGCCAGTTGCTACAACCGCTCACGAAATAATAACATAAATCTTCCAATTTATTCAAATCAACCGTTCGCATCGACACACCAAGCGACCCCTCCCAGGATGGCACGTCTGTTAACGAGATCTGATCTGATCGTTCGTACTATGTATATATATATATATATATATATGTGTGAGTATGTGGTCAGCCTCCAGGGCGGGAACATAATTATGTTTCCACTTTACGATGCTAATGCGCCCTAATCATTGTGCCGTTCCGTACTCGAACGACTCCGTCGAGGTAAATGAAATTTTATTTATTCGTCCTTCACATGTGCACACATGAGTGGCTCACGTGGTCCGAGACCTTTCACGACCCCTTTTTCCAACCGCACGCTCCACTCGCCGTCCAGCAAATCGTTCGCGTTTGATGATGTTTGACCGTCATGATGCCTGTGTCATGTGTTCGGGAGGGCAGCAGCAGTCATCACCGCCTTCAGCTTGATCCTTTTTTCCATTCCATTCCTCCGATAATGTCCTCTCAGCGGTCAGACCCGTCCCGGCCGTCCGTTTGATGTCCTTCCCGGGGACACGTACGCATCAGCGCGCAAATCAAATCGTACCAACACGAACCCAAAAAATCTCCCCTTCGTGCTGCTGTGTGTGTGGGGGACAAAATAGTATTGTGTGTGTGTGTGTGTGTGTGTGTTTGTGCGCGCGCGAAAGAGTGTGATTGCCGTTTGCATTAAAACAGTAATGGGCAAAATAAACATTATTGCACGGGCGAAAGGCATTCCGGCGCTGGACGGTACGCGTCCGCTGGTTTATTGGGATGACCGGGATTTTGGGACACGGGCCTCGGGTTGTGAGAAACCGGACACACAGGACAGTAAAAAATTTCATTTTCAATAAAACAAGGGATTTTCGTGCGACGGTAGCGATTCCGGACGATGGACCAGAAGTTCGGGGCAATGGGGTGGTCCATTTCGTCCCTTTAAATGGTCGAAAGGGGGAGGCGTGCACAGGGCCGGGGGAAAAACAAGCGCCGAGCGGGATCGGGATCCGGTGATGATTATGAAGTAGCATCATTCATGAGCCCGGTTGAAATCAGCAGCGACAGGGAAAAAAAGCACAAGGAAAAACACACATACACTCCGACACAATCCAAGGGATATTCCGACGCCACTCGGTCTGCGACAGCCGGCTCGTAAACGTTCCGTGCGGTGTTTGTAGTAATTACCTTACATGAATAAGTAATAAATTTTATTACCGAGGATTTTTTGCCTGTCTTTCCCGATCCCGAGTGCGACGCGTTCGTTACCGACTGCTGTCCGCTGTGTTTGTTTGGTATTCAAATATTTACACCACGACAAATTATGCTCACAAGCAGCTGGCAGTGGGGAGATCCACTCCTGCCACGATGATCGATTATGCCATTCTGGGTTTTCACGGGAGCGTGTAAATAATAATAAAGGCGGTAGCGTTCATTATTCGACTGCTAGACATGATAGCGTTGATATTATTTTATTTTGAAATCACTGTAATATTTAATATAAAATAGATTTGATTACATTAAGATTACTATTATTTACACTTTTTGGGAAAATATCCCGAAAATATGAATTCAAAAAATGACGTTTATTTACTAATCAGCCGGAAAGTATGCAATACTCGAAACAAACAAGAAAAAGTACTTCTGTTATTTACTGGGTACTTTCATAAATAAAATCGATTTGTACACAATTTGTAAGCATATTAAACCATCCCAAAGGCAAGTTTTTGTAACAAATTCTTAACCTTTTTCGTAGTACCTTACACACTGAACTTTGGCAAGGCCAGAACTGTAATCAACTGCCGCTACAAAATCCACCTTAAAATAGACTGCCGCTAGACTGGTACTTATCATTTTTATGCCTTCTCACAGCCATAAACATGAACCATTTCACCTTGTCTCGTCTAAAACATCTCATCTTAGATGTCCAAACTCCATTCTCCGCACTGAAAGCCATCCCAAAAAGCGTCAGTTCGCTTCGGTGCAAACTTTACAACGCTACCAACCAGCCTAGCCGCCCCCGGGGTAGTTTTCGTGTTGAAACTGTGTGCCCGGTGCGTTGTTCTTGGCAGGCATAATCACATTTTTCATGACTCGTCATCCTTCAACGTATCGGTGGGCTGATGGCACACAGCATCACGGGTACAGCTTCGGCCAAAAATAACACCGTCCAGGAAAATGAGGCGCGTTCCGGACGGAGCAGCGAAAAGCTTTCGCAGTAAAGTGTTCACCTCGAGCTCGCGGGTGTGAAGCGTTGCTGTTTACAAGCGTTCGAGGACTAACTGGACGGGAGGGTGAGGCTAATAAATTCCCCGATAGGCTGGGCCGCACGCGCTTATTAGTATGCAAATGTAGCCGTAAACAGTTTTCACACATTCCGATGGGCGTTCGGTGGTCCCAACAACAAACTCGCCCTCGCTGCCGCCGTCGACCGGAAACGAGAAATCTTTGCCTCATCGCCAGTTCCTGTTGACGTTGAGTGATGTTGCTGCCGGTCGCAACCGTTACACGAAGAAAACTTTCCCTTCCCCGGTTGGCTGTGACGCTCAATAATGGAATTGATGAAACGGAAACTGTATTGAACATAAGTTGATTGAATTTGCCTTTTCGACAGCCAGACAGGCCGACGACGGTAACGACAGCGACGACGACGACGACGACGACGACGACGACGACGACGACGGAGAGGCTAGTCTTGATGGATTTTGTGCGGATTTCTCCACTTTCACGATGCGCTCAAGGAGATGTTCCACCCGTGGCTTATCGCCTTTGGCATTCCAGTGAAGCCGCCTTTCCAGCGCGCGATGCAGCGTTGGATCAACAGGAAATTAAAAGAAAACATTTGCCCATCCAAGCGCTACGCCCGGCGTAAAAGTGGTCGATCTTTCTTCCTACGATGGATAAGTTAAAAATAACCGATATGCAAATTGCTGGCCCGCGCTTTAGTGCCGAATGACTATCGTGCTCCATAAAACTGATGACCGCCTACATTAGCGTGCCTAGCCGAATAAAACCCGCTCCGCTCCCGAAGCAACCGTTCGAACGTATCTTTACGGTGGCTTTCGAAATTGGCCCCTTTGTGATGCGAGAGCACACAAATTTTAAGAGAACATAAACCTCTTATCACACCTCCCGCCCTCGCCAGCGCACGTCGCTACCTTTGCGAATGTGTTTTCTCAGCCAATTTCAGCCAGAGCACCTACCTTTTGCCGTACGTACGCGAAAGTTAAATTAGTTCGTGTTTCGTTTTCGTGAAGTGCAATGCTCGGTTTCTGTTTGTGTGTTAGTGTATTTTTTTTGTTGAAAAATTCAATAAATCGTGCGATTTCACTCCGAAATGGTGCATATCAAAGTTGCATGCAAACTTTTAATGGTGATTACCAGGCACGCTTAGTAGGGTGGCTTCAAACGATAGCAATTTTTTTTCGCATTTCAATAAATTTAAAATAAAATAAAAATTACCTTCACGCTGAATGAAAGAGTTATTACCGAAATATTCAACAGTTAATTACAACCATTGGATAATTGCCATTTTTGTTTTATTTTTTTGTACAGTACATATGCATTCAAATTCCAGCAGAATTGCTACCATCAGTGCTCACCTATCGCTCTCCACACGATGAAGTTTTATTCGTGCCATTTCGATTGTCGCCGCTACCGGTACGATCATAAAGAAAGCGGAATTTTCGTACCTTTTAAGCCCTGGTGATTGTTGAATCCGATTCCGATCTCACCAGGAGAGAATCGTTTGGGTGTTTTAATGCTTCTTCACTGCATAGGTTCATCATCAGTGGAGGATAAAAAGAGCACAATTGTATGAAGAAAACACATGAGACGAGCTTGAGAAATAAAATCATGGGAATATAATTAGTTTATTCCATTCAACGCACCTCGCACCAAATATGGCCGTGGCTGCTTTGCTGATTGGAAAAGTTTGATTTTCGCAAACTAGCTGCATAGATTCCGTCTCGAAAAAGGGGGTTTTCTTCTTCTTTACAGTGGTCGATGTGATTATCAAAAGATTTTCGCCGCATTCGTTGGAGAAAACAACCGATAGCGTTCTAATTCAATTCTTCGAACTTCCAACGAAAAGGAACAATTAGCTTCAACCCTCTTTCTTTCTCTCGTTTTCTTTAGATCCAGCTCCAATATTGACTCGTTGAGAGATGAGAACAAAACCTCCTCTTCCATCGACGCCGTGCTGACCGGGTGCAGCTGAGTTTTGTTAATTTAATAAATAAATAACTTCATTACTCCCAATCACGAGCAGCCGGTCGGGGCTCAACCCGATTGGCGCCTAGATTCACCGTCCCTACATCGCTCCTTAGAGCCTCAAGCTGCTTGGAAAGGGATCGTAACGAGGAACAACTTGCAACAGCAGCAGCATCTGCTGCATCTGAAGTCCAGGTTCAAGTGACGGGTTTGAATTTTTAATTTTCGTTTGCCTTCGGCACCGTAAGCTGCACCATTTACTGTGGAAAAACGGCAGCTCCTTCCCCTTCCCCCCTGCTGCTCCTGTTACTAGCTTTCAATGTTCGGGACGTTTTACACGAAACCGTCCAGCTAGATGGCCAACACGTGGCCCAACATTCACACTTAGCCGTGCCGGGCGTGAGATGGAAATAAGTTAATGAGTTTCTTCGCTGACGGTGATTTGTGCTGCGCGTGCTGAACAGGATGCGCCTTTTTTTTCTCGCACCACATCCGGAGCGAGCGGTGGAGAGAGCCGTGGCACACGGTGTGGAGGAAAAAAGGGCAGCAAGCAAAGGACAAAATGGATGTTACTTTTATCTTCTCTTAATCGCTTTCTTTAAGGATATCTCTCCCGGTCTCATGTTTTCCTGCCTCTCTGTGTTCTTCTCTAACGCAACTGTCACCTTCACCGGGGGTTAAAGGGAAGAAAGGATCATGTTGGGGATTTCTTTTTTCTCTCCCTCATCTCGCCTCACTTTACCAGGCTGAACATTAAACACCAGTTGATAATGTTGTGCAGTTTAACGATGGCTCATTTGTTCATTCGTGGAAGCATCCGCTAATGAGGAAATAGGAATCTTGTGCCACTGCGAGGAGAAGAGTGGTCTATATTTTTGTTTCATTCCCTTTCCGTGTCCCGCCTTTGAGAAGGTCATCAAGTGCAAGAGCATCTTAAACTGCCACAAATGACAAATTAAAGACCGCTCCCTCTGTTCGTGAAAGGGGTGGAGTGGAAAAGTTTTTCCACCGAAAAATGATCTCATTTTCGGACGAGCTTCCGCTTCAGACTAATTGTAGCGCATGAGTAGGTTGATTTATTGACTCTTTTTTTTGTGGCGAAAAATATGAAGTTTGACGTACCAGAAGCAATATTTCAGATTTTCACATTAGTGTTAAGTTTATGAGTTGAATTGAATGATTGAATTTTCTAGTTAATTTAATTTTTTTTATCAAAGCATGTGTGTCGAAAAAATATTTGAATAAAAAACGGACCAAATTTTATATCCCTTTATCTAGGGTCAAACGTACAGAGTAGTCAAAGTTTTGGTCAAAGTTAACCCACTAACCTTCATCCACGGGAAACAGCCAATACCCACACAGACAGGCGCACACTATTGATGTCAGAACGCCTAACCTCAGTTATTTATTAACCCCTTTTTCTTCTCTAGTGTACTCGAACCGGCTACCGGATGCTGCCCCATTTCGAGTTGACAGGGTATCAGGTGGGGAAGAGATGGAGGAAGGGGGAGGGTGCATCATAAATTATGATTTTAACATTTAATTTATGTTACGCAAAATCGCGCCCAAGAAAACCCTCGTCAATCGCAGGCAAAAATGGGTTATTAAATATTGATATTCCGCCGAGCCGATAAGGACGCCGAGGTTGCCCGTCCGGTTGGCGCGTGTGATAAATGACTCAATGATCGACCGGGACGGGGTTGCGTGCAGCCGAGCCTCGCACACGAGTTTCGAAAAGCGAGTGGATCAATATTTTATTACTCTATCTGGTCGGGTAGCTGCGTGCGAAGTGAACGAAGGGTTCACGGGCGCGCGATCCGACCGGCTTAGCTATGATCCAATCGAACCCGGAGATGATTGAAAAGGGGAACTTACATGGTGGTCTCGGTGATAAGATTGTGCCCGGTTTCGGGTGCGGCGAAGCCAATTTGCTGTCACACACGCACCGGAGCTCCCGGGGTTGTTTACATACACCCATGCTTCGGTGGTATTGCAATGTGATTAAACATATTCAAAGCCCGCAAAGATCCTGTTGGTGTAATAGCCGTTACTCAAGCACAAGCCCGTCGAGAGTTTGCAGCGATCTCACCATCACGGGCGATGTGGATCTTTTTCATCATTATTCCGGTTGGTTGGTGAATGAACCGCCTCAGAACCATTACGGTCGAAAGGCTCCGGCGCCTGACACCACGCTGCAGCTGTCCCGACATTACGACCAATCCAGGACGACCTCCGCCTCGCTTCGCTTGGCCGGATTTGTGGCGGCCGAGAGAGTTGCCGGGGGGCACCATAAAGCATACGTTTCTTGCAGCATGGCATAACGATGCGTCGTGCCGCCATCCAGTCCTAACGCTTTCCGTCCACCCGTCCGAACGTGCGAACGAACGATGACGATTTCACCATCAACATCCATTCGCCGAGCGAACGGTGAAATGATGGTATTATCCTCCGAGCACTCATTTGGCTCATGGAGTACGTGTGCAACTGTAACGACGACGACGACGACGACGATGACGACGACTACGTTGACAACGACGATGACAGCAACAGCACACAATGACTTCGACTGGAGAAGGTGGCGATGGAGCACCCAAGGATTAGTGCCACAGAACACACGTTTGCCGAGAAGTAGCATGGGTTTGAAGTGTTTTGTCCATGACGATCACTTTCGCGTCGAGATCTGGACAAAAGGGTAGCAGTGGTTGCTGCGTACTGAAAGGAAGTTAATTAAATGATGCTGTAATTTATGATACGTTTGATGCATCGATTAGTATCAGAATTGAAAAAAATGAATTTCAGTACGTTTTGTGTAGCGCCTAAAGGTATGCAAGTTCAATTTCAATTTAATTTTCGAACAATAAAATATTCTCAATATATGGATTTTTTGTGTGCTCATTGTGTCACATCTGCTGTGTGGAAATGTTTTGCAATCAGCCTCTTTGTGATATACTGGAACAAAAATAGCTCAGTGAAAAAACCCTTCTCTGCTCCCCGCCCCACAATGTACGAAAGAATGGATTTACCGAACGATGATAAAGATAAACATTGGCAAAGTGACAGCACCGGATTATCATCGCTGTATGAATGCATCCAATCCTGCCAGCTGCCGACAACGGTGACGACGACGTCTGCCTAGCAGTCCAACCCAAGCGACACCCTCGATTTGAATACCGGAGCAATGTTTTTAATCCACCCCGTTCGTAACCTTCACCCACCCGGCTGGCACACTCTCCTTTGGTCTCATGGTTCCTCTTTTCATGCCGGATTGAAAGGATTCCAGACGCCCTCTGGCTGGCTGTCGTTGAAATTTTCGTAGAGGCAAGCGAGCGTGCGAGCCTTCCGGTGGGAGTAGAACACTTGTGTCGAAGAGTTGAACCGAAGACGGTGCTTGTATGTATGTGTATGTGTGTGGGGGAATGTGGCTTCACCTCAAGCGAAGCAACATTTCATCATTCAAACCTAACACGGTAGTGTAATTGTAATTGAAAAGGGAATCTCTCACTTGCCGCTGCCTGGTTGCTGGATAGTCCTTCACACGGTACCTTACGGCATGTAATGCGATTTTTCAGGTGCACTTCGGGGAGTCCGCTAGCCTGGTCTGTTGGTGAAAGTGCATTATTATGTGCTTTACCTGCGGCACTAGCTAACAACCGGTCCGGTGGGCTGTCCGGCGGAGGAACGTAAGCGTGTGCACAATTAGAAAACGGAACAGGATGCCATTTGTTGCTCGAACACCGGACCGGTTTCGGTCAAGTTTAGTTGAACCAAACACGCATGCGGTACGAATGCAAGGTAACATGAAAGTAAACACGAATGGCCAACAGCTGCAAGCACTTATTTGCGATTGATAACAATGTTTCACCTGATTGTGGGAGCAAGTGTTTCGGAAGTAGGGAAGTAGGAGTGACAAAACACATTGGGAAATATGACAGCTGTCGAGCAGAAGCTGGGATCTACAAATTCGTTCCGGATGATAATTTCAAAGTTTTTCAACTGTAGTCCATTGAGATGTGGTAATGAGTAAATAACGAGAAAGTTACTATTTACCTTTTTTATCATATGCTTTCTGGGTCCAACTCTGTCCAAACTGACTAGCAGAGCTTTTTTGTATATGAGTTGAGCCTACAAGTCCTACAAGTCCACAAAAATTTACACCTTACCTACAAGTCCACAAAACCCTACAAGTTACCTACAAGTCCACAAAAATTATTATGAAATTGAAATATAAATAAATATTAACACATTGCATACTTTTAGGCGCAAGGAATCTTTTCTACAGTGCCTTGTATACATATTTTAATAGGTCTTACCGACAACAAATTGTTCAATAATGTTACACTAGATTGTGATTTAATCGTCGGAAAGTAAAACTACGCATATCATTTAGATAAACATTGCGTGATCCATTTGTGGCGTGACAACCTCTTTGTTTGAACGTTGGGATATTTGCGTCATTCTTCCGAGAACACCGAATGTAACATTCTAAGAACATTATTTTTATGGTAAACTGCAACAACTATTCACATCCGACGTCACCTATTGTGTATGATCAAAGCACACCCTTTTGTCACAAATGTCACATTCATTCGCTTTCGGCTATTAATTATATAATTTGCCATCTTCGCTGCAGAACAAAAACGGTATTGTTTTCATGTACACAATTTTTCTGTTCTTACCGCTCAAGTCACCACTTTCCTGCAGCGAGTAACAGCCGCACAACGCTTCCGGATACAAAGAAAGAATATGCTCTCGAGCTTGCACTGGCCCGGGACCTGGTTGGTTTCTGCGAACGATAAGTGGTTTTAGCTCGTACCGGGAAAATGGAGTCATTCTTGAGCACGTCCGGTTCGTGAGTGCGTCGCAATGGCTCTGGTAAGTCTCCTGCGGTGTAAATTCTCCCATTTAGCATTCCCTCGGCGCAAACGGATGTTACGGAACCGTCGCCGTGCGAGCAGCGAAAAAACGCACTCCACGAACTGACCATTTAGTTATTCATCGGCAAATCGTGACACGAGAAACGGAATGTGAAAGTGCGCGAAATCTCGGCCGACCGTACCGGAAGGAACTCCCGCTGGCACGGGAACCGTCAACGTTGAATGCCAAAAACACGCCGCTTGCACGGATAGGCAAGATGTCACGGATTTATGGACGTCTTTCGGGAGGAATAAACACTACCGGAAGCACGGCTTCGGAACGGCTGGTCCGGATCAAATCGGTCAACCGATCGGCAGTCGATGCAAACGATAACGACCGTTCCCGATTAGTGGTACACACACGCACACACACACACACACCAAAACGGGACGAACGTGTGGCACAGCAGGTTGCACGGACGGAGCCCTCTTCCCAACCGAATGGACATAAAAAATAGCATTACAGCTTCGTTCCTCGCTTTCGACGCCCGGGCGGCCCGAAACGTCACACAAACTTTGAACAGATGGCTCGTTTCCGGGTTCCAGAGCTTAACGCGTTTGATTGCACTTTTTCTTTTTGTTTTATTTCGTCACCATTCGTTGTAGCTCGTGGCGGGGCGCTGCGCTGTGGCGGAAAAGTAACAAGTTTTCCATTCTACATCAATCGCCTTTTTACGTGCGGAGTTTTTGGGGTAAGCGAAGCACTTTAAAAATATGCGTGTTTTGAAAACTCATCCACTCGATGACGGCGCGAAACGTTCAATGCGAGAACGAAAGTGGAAAAAAGAAAGTGCTTCTCGAACACGATCCACCCAGGGCGCGGTGGAAGCCAGCGGTCGCAACAAAAAAAGGGCCGAAAGATGAGCTTTTATTACCGCTCATAAATCGTTCGTTTATTGCTTCTTCTAGCGCGCGAGCACGCGCGTCCATCGAAAGTAATACTCATCGTCGAGTAAATATTTCTCAATTAAAGTGCGCGTTTCGCGCTCGGTAAGGTGAATTTGGCGGCCGCAAAAGTCGCTGGTCACTGGGCAGAACGGGACCGGACCGCCGGCTGGCCCACTTGCCATGTCAGTGACCGGCGCTAACGATGACGTTACGAAGCGCTCGCGGGACAAATCACCGGATGCAGGTGACTAATGATAATGTTGAAACGTGTCCGAACGGGTACTAGCCATATATCACCGCACGTAAGTGAGCCCTCGTGTGTGGTTCTTCTCTTTGCATCGAACTCTTCCCGTTCTGTGATAGCAACACATTTTCAGCTCGAAACGACGGTGTGCTCATTTTGTTGTTGGTCGATGAAACACTTTCACAGGATTAAGTGCTTTGATGATGATATCCATACCGAGATGGACGGTTTTAATCTGAGAATTAAAATGGGAATATTCATGAAATCTACTCAAATTTACAAAATTTTATACCAAAATAGAATTATCAACAATTGAAACAAATTATTAACAAAATAAGTTTCATGTACTAAAACTGGGCGTGATAAACTGTAAAGGTTGCCAAGACTGCGGCGGATATACAATCGTTTTCATCTCATCCACCTCAAACACGATTACAACCGATGGTGAAATCATAACCCGATCCTGGCGTACTTAACACATGCATAATCGATCGATACATACTAAATCCTACAGCTTTTAAGCATCGTCCAATCAGCTACAGTATCGATCACATTACATCCGACCCGTTCCTACCTTCCATCCATTCGCAGAATTTAACTCGTTCTCTCAGTGGGCCGATTTTTGCACCCGACCCGAGGATTGATCCCGTCGCAATTTCTTCCCTGTAACTAAATACACAAACATACACACACATACACCAGCACCACCACCAACACCAGGATGATTGCGTTGTCGCTTCTGTCGCCGTCGTCGTCGTCGTTTCGTTCACGTAACCAAATTACCATATCACGTTTCCGGGGTTTGTTGCCCACCGTGAGCCTTCTTCGGCGAATCAATTCGCCACGCCAATTCGTTCCATTTCGATTCCGCTTGTGCGGTGCGGGCTTACGCTCAATCCGTCCCCGGATCGATTTCGCTAATCAACCATCAACCCCGGGGTGGATGGAAGGCATCTTTCTGCCTCGTTGCGTTTTCCCCGGACATCCTTCCCGAGGTCGATGATACCACCGGGGCATGTTTCATCATCGTCGACGTTCGCGTTTCGTCAACGGCGCGCGGAAAAGAGAGGCACCGAAACAGCATGGTTTTCTGGAAGGGCGAATGGGGAGGGGGAGGGGAGGATACAATATCCAGCTGGATTCGGGATGTACTTTCATCCGTTTTGGATTCCGGATTTTATTCGTTTGTAGGCGAAAAAAGAAGCACACTCATACACACACACAGAGCCAACCTCGATCGAATGTTCACGGAAATTAGAGAAGAGATAAACCCCTCACACGAAACGCGCGTGACATTTTTCGATGATGTGTAGCAAAAGCGCTGGTTTGTGATTATTTATATGGAAATGTGTATGCGGATGGGAGTGTTACAAGCCCTCGAACGTAGGTTCATGGAAAACAGATAAACGAAGTATGTGTCTTGGTTATTTCAATTCATGCCGAACATTGGAAACGTGGCCTGTGACATTCCTATCACCGATTGATAAATCAAACCATTGCTTGCTTTACGCAAAGCAATTTTTATTTCTAAACAATCATTTCAAATTGCGACAGAGGTGCCGAATGTTTTCTTCACTCTTTATTTCAACTCGTGACGAAAAATATTGATTTAAACATCGCACCGAAAAACGATGCGCAGTGAAGTGCTTTTTCCGTATCCAATAATCAGCACTGCCGAAAACGTAACGCCCATTTCGCTTAGCCCTGTACCTGTACGTCGTGTTTAATTGAATATTCAAAATGTCAAACACCACGCCACTCTCCATCCACCACGCAAAACCACATCTTCTTCCCGGAAAAAGCCGTGTGGCGCGGCCAACTGCCCCATGAGGACACGTGAGAGCTAAATTTTTATGAAATGGACCATCGAAATGTGCGCCCATCCGATACCCGGTGCGGCGGCGAATGGAATTCTGGGCACGTCCGAATAATCCACCCGTCCCGCACGCGAACGGGTTGCCTTCCCTTTCCCCATCCTTGGACGGTCGGAGCGTGAATGTGTGTGGGTTTTTTTTTTTTGAAAAATTGGTTGAAAAATTCATACCACCTCGCGGTGGGATTTGTTTTCCCACCGTGGTCGGGGATGGTCATTTAAAATCACTTTTTTCGCGGCATCATTACCACCACACCGCACCGCACCGTGTGGGCGGATTGACCCAGTGCTCGTGAAAGGATTATTCATGAATTCCGTCGGCGTGCCCAAAGCGCACCGATGGTGCGAGTTTGCGCGAGGTTAATTGATTTCCGTCAATTGGTTGTAAAGTGACCATTTCATGCCTCGATGCTGCTGGCGGAATCGGTAATGACCGGGTGTTTGGATGGTGCTTTCTGTACGTGCCGTTAAAGGTGCTTGAAATAAATAACAGTGGAGAAGGTCTTATTGTAGGGAGGAATTAGCTTCAGAGCATGTGCTATAATCGTTGATGTTTTTAATGCTTTTTGCAGAGTAAATTGTACACTGTGTAGGGTGAAAATTCAAATTCTATCGGAAAGTATTCACTTTGAAAAATCTTACTTTTTATTTGACACATTTCAAAGCATCAGTTAGTATTTTATTTTTGGAATTAATTTACAGCGCCGAAAAGTATGCAATACGTATTACGATTTACTTTTGATTTCGTATCAATTCATTCGTGGTCGTTAGATCGATAAGTGTTTTACTGTTTACGAGCCGTACCGCACCAGTTTCTTCCTCACTGGAAACGATGATTAAGAACCGAACTGAAAATCTCATCAACGAATGCTTCGCTGCATATGTTTCCGTCCATTTTACATATCCAACAATGCTTTTAACATTTTTCCTCATTTTCGCCCACGGATGCAACCATAGTAGGCTCGAGACATGAAGGCACATGAAAAAAGCCAAAGCAAGTGACGTGAAATAGATGAGCTAGACGTGTGTTGGTAGTATACTTTCTATACTTTCTTTCTCTTTCTCTGACCGGTTCCATTTGTTTCGCCAAAGTTCAGCGCGCTAGGTTCGCTTACGGTTCGTTGGTGCAAATAATCTCTGAAAGTGAGTGAAACCCGAATACGAAACAAGCTGCCCCCGTGTGTGTGGAAGTGTGCGTGATGATGATGAAATTCTACCGGCTCTTGATGTGTCGGGAGGCAACAAAGATAAAAAAGCGGAACGTAGGAAAGCCTCTTTATTTTCTTCCCTCAGACCAGCGCTGGAACAGAATCCTAGCGACCGGAGTCTGCTCTCGCCTGGATGCAATGAGTTATTGCTGTGAATATGTATGAGCTGCACGATGTGAGCATATTTGTACGCTTTTATCTACGCGTGCCGTCTCGGTGGGCACGGACTGATTGTGGCAGGTTGCGGCCGTTGCTTTCCTGCTCGTTAGTAGCGCCCGGATTTGATGGCACGTAAATGCAGAATCGGTGCCAACGGTCGTGGGTTCAACCATCGTCAAAAGAATGCAGCATTGTACACGCGCTATGATCTTTTCCTTCCCAGTGTTCTCTTTTAACCATTTTTTTAACCATCTCGTTGAAAGATTCTGCGTGTTCCGCGAGGTCTCCGGGGTAAACTCGTTTAATGCGTATAATTAATTCAATAATCGATATTGTTTTAAAGTAAAGTAACCCCACGACCTGTACGATCAAACGAAGACAATGCTCGACTTTACCGAGCCGTATCGTAAAGAACAATTTACTTTCATTACCTGCAGTATCCTGGTATTTCGAACAGACACAAATAGAATTCCGTCTTCCCACTTTCTCGATCGTTTGCGCGAGGAAAAGTGTGCCGTTTCGCACGCTTTTTACAACCATAAAAACTGCACCTTCCCATCATCCGCACCATGCCGCACCACACAAGATTGTTGTAGTAGTAATTTGAATAAATGGCTCTTAAAATTTGTCTTCACGGCACCTCTTTCCGTACGTTTTCGAGCAAAAGAATTCAGCTGATCGCTCGGATTAAGGCGATGCTGCATGGGGTTTTTTGTTGAAGTTTTTAAGAGATTCTCAAATTTTCCCACACACACCCCCAGGACCTGAGGACCAGTCGACGCAGTCGGCGTCGATCAAATGAAACCATTTCTATGGTAATGAAGCTTATGCATATTTTCGCCCACCGACTCGAAAGGGCGCGATTACCGATTACAAACAACTTCCACGATGGCCTGGGAGAGATGGGAGGCTTGAAAATTGAGTTATGCGCTGCAAATAATGTCTGACGTTTTGTGAGCGGTGCCGGAGCAGAAGAAGCAGGCTGAAGGTGAATGATTGATTTTACGTTTATTCATTACTTCGCGCGAATCGGGCGTGCTTGCCGTGGTGCAGCTAGTTTGAATAACAAATCAAACGGATTCAATTATGCAAAGTGTGGTGCGCGCTGGCGGGTTGAAAACGGTTGTAAATAATATTTGCAAGCATCAAAGACAAGCTGTTGTACAAGAGGGAGGTTTTTTTTTTGGTTGGAAAACACAACAGAATCGCTTAAAGGAGTGTAAATGAAATTCTTTTGGACCGTTTAGAGGATCATTTTGCCTTTCGATTAGCTTTAAGGAGCAGCTGAGACACATGAAATTGGAAAATAGATTTGAGCTATCTTATGAATTGTGCGCCTAAAAGTATGCAATGTTAAATTTTAGTATTATTCATAGAGTAGACCATGTTGTTTTAAATACAGTTTCGAAGCTTATTAACTCAGATTCCAGGTGTAGCGAGCATAACGTACACGTACGATGGATTTTGATTTACTTGTGATGTAAAACACATTTTACATGTATTTCTTCTAACACCTTTCACGCTGCGCCACCTAAAGCTTTGGACATGGTCTCCTACCCATGATGGAAACACGTTCCATGTGCACGCACTCCAGCTGCTTCGTCACCGGACTCGTATATAAATTCCTTGGATAAAGCATTTTAATTAACTTGCCCTTGCCAAATCCCCTTTACGATTGAGTTTTCCCCAGCCCAGCTGAGCAGCAGCAGCACAAGACACGTGAGTCTGACGATTACATCCTTCTTCTGCTCTCTGAAAAGGGATCAAAATAAGCTCATACCACACACGGCACGAGACAAGGACCCAGCAAGCTACCAGTGGACATAACAAACTCACACAAACACACACGATACGGTCACGTACCAGTCCGTGTCTCATCTTGACAGTTTTCACAAGATGGCTCTTTTATTTCGCCAACGGAAAATCTCCCTCCCACACCGGGTTGCGCTGGTCGGGTGGGTTTTAAAATCCCTTCCATTGGTTCTTCGCTCCCGAGTTGGCCCTGTTTGCCTTTAATGGTCCTTTTCATTAGCTTCCGTTTGTGTAAAATGAATTAAAACTTCCCGCTACGGGGCTACGGGCTCCGTTCCGGGCTGCCGGCTGGAGGAAAGAGCGTCTTTCAGTTCTGTGTGGGTCTGCTAAGAAAACACACCGTCTTGCTGGCTATCCGCCGTCCGCTTAAGGTGGCCATTTCTAGCCGGAACGCAAGCGAAACCTCAATTTGTCTACTTTCAAAAGTCACTTTGTCACCCATTTGTGTCGGGCGGGAAGCGGGCGAGCTGTGCCGGTGAGGAGGGACGGATCGTCGGAGTCCGGTGATAGTTTTGTTCCCGTGGCATTAAGTTTTATGATTCACAGACCCGGACGCGTTGGCCTGTTGCTGCACTAATGCTGGAGCTGCTGGTGCTGCTACTGATGCTGCTGCTGCTGAGGAACGATCTGGTTTCGCTAGAGATTGGCTGGAACCAGCCACCGGGAAAACTTTATTAATAGAAGGATCACTAGTGCGGTGTTCTACCGCAGGTGTCATAAAATATTCGAGAACAATATCTCAGGTTGAATCCAGCTTGACCCACTGTATATACACGTCAAAACTGAATCTTCCCTTACGTCACGGTGTTACAATGTCACAGTCTTGAAATTGCATGAAGAGAGAGAGAAAAAAAAGAAATCGAATCGGATTTGCGATACTTTACGATCCATATCGTCCGCAACGTCCCGATGATTGGACCCCTGGAATCCTCCCAAACGGTGCAGTGTCATAAAACAACTCTCCCGCGCACGTGCCTGCCCCGTCCGTTGAGTAGCTTTTGATGTACTTTTACTTTCTATTCGCACCACCACCACCACCCGGTTGCTTCATCGTTCAAGTCACACCCGAGAGATATCTCCCGGTCCAGGTGTGCTTGCCGCCCCAGAAGAAAAGGGCCCTGCTTATTAGCCCGTGAAGTAGGTGAATGCTGAAACGCGAGATGAAGTTCGCCCCGAGACAAAACTATTCCCGGATAAGATGCTTAAGATGCAACTAATGCCTCTTCGCTTCACTGTCCGGGCGAGAGGGTGAGCGGGGTTTGTTGTTGAGTGGAACGGGCGGATAGTAGAACCACCTGCTACCACCACATAGACACACTCGAAAAAGGGGTTTCGAACCGAAAAGCATCGTCGTCGTCGTCGTCGTTCAACCATCCAAAGCAGTGCTTCGCAAGGTGCTCAACTACCGTTTGGCCAAGGTGGTTTTACGCCGGAAAGCTTCCAGCAACAGCAACGTAAGACACAAGCCACGGTGCTTTCTGCTAGTCTCTGCCCCGGACCCGAGCGCAACATTATGTGATCGCATTAGGCGAACCGGGTGGATGAGCGTGTGTGTGTGTGCGCGCTGCCAAATCTATCCTGCGGGAGCAATATCATGGCATACTGGTGTACACGAAACGCTAGACGTGGAAGGTATGGGACGTTTTATTTTTTTTCCTAAAGAACCAAAGCCACTCTCCGGTGATGGTGCCAGCACCGGTGCCTGAAACGAAGAAGATAAATAAGTTTTCGTATCATTTTTGTTTCAGATTGCGACGCGAAAACACATCGCTGAGTGCAGCGCTGTAACGCTTGACCGCGTGCGCCATATAACACACCGAGGAGCCATTGATCTTTGATTTTCGCCATAGACACACGTGAATGGTGATGGTGAATGTGTTCGTAAATTGAAAGTTATGCATGCGCTTAAAAGCAGCATTAAATTGTGAAAATGAAACAGAGCGTATCGTTAACAGCATCATTATCCCTTGTGATGACTTTCAGTACGTAACAGGGGTCAACATAACATGCAAATAATATTTTTACAAATTCGATACATTGTGGAAACGGACGAGAGAATTAAATAAAGACGGAAAGTACAATTATCACACGATAGAACATTTTCAAACATGTACAAAGAATTTCAAACGGCGTGGAAAACCTAATCCTGATTAGAAACCCAAACTATCCAGTTGTTTAACAGGATGGCTTGGAAAGGATAACCTTTGAATCTCGAGCCCTTCTCACCATCTCGAGAGTAATCCATTTTTGGACGATTTCTCAAAATGTCGCGCAACGTTCTTGGCAAACTTTGCGTGACAAACATTTCCCGCTCCTTCCCCCGTTCGATTCAGCTCAGCTGCACCCGGGAGCAGCGCACCATAACATAAATATCAATAATTAATCGACAGATCAAACTTATGCGGTCCCGGTCAGCGATTAATTATGAAATCATCATAAATTCATCCCATACCCGGGCCCGTTCGCGTCCGGGAGAAATCGATTCCTAGAATGGTCGGTGCGGGATAGGACACTGCAGATATTTAAGAGCGAACGCGGCCTAAGGGCAAAGGCGCGGAACGTGCCGCGTTCGGCATATTTCCACTGGCTTAGCATCCATCAATTATTTACGCTAATTATTTTCCGACATTCCCACATGTGGTTGCCGTTTCGAGGGCTTATGGGGCACAAAGAGGGAGGGAGTGGCGCAAACGGGAAACCATTCGGTTGAACTGAAGTTCTCAATGTTGGTGTGTTGGTTACGTGTTTTGGTTGAAATTAATGAAATTTCCCTGTGGGCTTTAGAACCATTTTTGTTCCCCGCTTCCTAGCGGCTCGATCAGTTACAGTAGGTTAATGAGGATGAATAACTGCACACCATGGAGCTAGAATATTGCCTACTTGGCTGCTCAGCACGAACAAGAAAAGGTTTGAATGCGCTGGGTGCTTTCTTCGCTAGCAACCGTCATTTTGACACAATTTGCTGCAGTGTAGCGAGAAAAATCATACAAATTAAACATGCAGTGGAAAAGTAGCGCTTTGGGGAGCGCTGTGATTGATGTGCTTTATTTACGAAAGCCTAATAATTTAATCACCAAATGCACACCGTTTCACACCCGAGGTGTGTCAAGTTGATACATTTTAGATGAATTTGCATGCATCTTCACCGTCTTCACGTCATATTTCGTCATGACTAAGATGTCGCAATTAATTTATCACGCTTCATCACGGAGACGAGTGCTGTTGATGATAAAGAACTTGCCACATCGGTGAACAAATGTCTTCACCCAATTAGTCTTCCCGCGAAAAGCGAACGGTTCGATTGTGTCCCAAAGGAGCAACCCGAGGCACTGAGGAGGTGAGTTGGTGTTTGGTTTGAGAAAAATGGTACAACAAAAAGAATGAGAAAAAATGGTACACGAAACGGGGAGAGTAATGTTTAACTGTTGGGAGAAACTATTTGACTTAAGAATCTTCACTTGTAACATGTCGTCGAAATTAAGTCAATTTAAGTTGAAATTTAAAAAACAAAGCTTTTATTAAATGGAAAGCTTATAATTAATTTAAAAAATACATAAACTAAGCAATGCAGGAGAGTAAAGGAAATATTAAAATTAAAACAAAATCTAATTGAGACAGGAAAAGAATGTCGTTCCATCCTTTGCTAGCACAACAATAAGGAAAACGAAGAAAACAGATTCACTTGCTCCATTTAATGAGAAAATTCATTGCCACTTCGGCACACAAAACGGCAATCGCTGCACTATGAACAGCTGTCCAAACACGCTGAATACACCGAAACGCATCAAGTGCAGCTTCTCCATCGTTCCATTACAAGCAAAACCCGGTACTCTATGAAATCGTAACAAGCACTGAATAAAACTAGACCATACTGTTTTTTTCTTATTGCTGCTGCTGGTGCTGCTGCCACTGATACAAAAGTGGAACAAAAATGACCTGCAGAAGAAAAAGTTTACAAGCGGGAAGGGAAAAAAACCCAAAACTTGGCGCCCAAACTTTCACAACCAGCAGTGAAAACATTTCCTTAAGCTGCTGTCGGGGATGAGAGAGAGGAAAAGAGAAAATAACGACGAATCGCGGGCGAGTGAGAGAATGGGAACGCTTACAAATGTGCAAAATGTAGTTCCCTTTTTTGTATTTCCACCGACTGTGAGTGTACATTTTGTAGTTATGCGCTTCAAAATTGATTTGTTATTGTTTCTTGAAGAAACGTTTGCGCTTTCGAAGCACTTCCGGAATTGGAAAAGGGTGGTGTGACCGACGGCAGCTGGCCTCCATTTAGTGCCGCTGCGGTGGACTGCAGTCGGTCGTTTGTACCGAAAATTTGGCTTATCTTTGCGCCTTTCCTGGAACGACTCTTCTACATGCAGAGCAAACTCCGTTCTTCGGGGAACGAAAAATGGAAAACGATATAAAAAAGGAATCGTTACAGAAAGTGTACTGAAAAGTTTCATTCGTTTTCACCGTGTCTCAGGCCATTGTAATATATTTTAACGTCTGCTAATGAGTTTAAAAGTATGTCTTCGATATTTGAAAAGATTATGGTGGAGAGAAATTTCGAAGACGAATATATTCACACGGGACACAAATGAATAAAACAAGGACTTCAATTTACCGCACGAAACGAAAGATTTAGCGAGGGAAACATTTTACACAAAAAAGTGATAAACACTCGCGGGTTTGAAATTGATAAACAGTTCCAAAAGAAACAAAATGAAAAACAAGATCCTTGCAAACTTACCGCAATTGGTTGTGACTCTCTGTTGTGGCTTGGCGTGCCGGTGGTTGTACACAGAATAATAAACATGCTCGTCTCTGGTTCCCCTTCGCTTCCCTCCGTCCATCACCACGAAATGAGCGCGCTCGCACACACGAATCCATCAACGAAATTGTACGTAACGAGCCGGGCGTAATGATGCTCCACCGTCTCGGGCGCGTCCCGCAGCCGAGGTAGGAAGGGAAAGCGTGCCCAGCATCGGCTATGGCGGAACCTTCGAGAGCAGGGCCGAGGAGCCAGACACGCATTTCCACCATTTAAAATGTCACAATCCATCTTATCGCGCTAGATTAATGACATGTGTGAGAGAGCGTGTTTTAAGCGTTAAGTATCTGTTCTGACGGCACACGTACGAGAGGCGTGATGTGAGTTTTGCCCGGACACGTCCGCTGCCAGCGCGCTGCCCCGCAAGACGGGCGGATGGAACAAAAGAACGAACGATACCGATGGCCAATTTACAACAATGCCACGCCAATGTTTTGCTACTGTTTTCGTCTCGAAGGTGCGTAGAACATCAGTACACGCTGATGAACGCCGGCACAATAATGGTTTCTTGTTACGTTCGGCAAGGTTTGAGTAGCTGATGGCTGGAGCATAGGTGGCTCTTACAGTTATTGAGACTTTTGCAAGGGCGAGGACATGTTTGGGAACTTTTTTTAATGATTATTATCATCGAAATCTCCTAATTTATTAGACGATAAAGACAATTAAAAAATGTCTTATTTCTTCAAAAAATATCTCCATTTTCAACTTATTGAAACAAAAACGAAAAATGCAAATTTTAAAAGCGTGATATGCATAATTTTTGCTAACATATTTCCAAGAAGCAGGGCACATTTGGATAGTGCTCCTAGCAGACATCCCTGCACTGTACGTGCAACCTCCCCCAAAAATACTCGGATGAAAATAAGCTTCAGCTTATGATCTTATCCCGAGCTCATGCTCTTCCCCGGAAGTGTACGTATATTTTAATTTTATTTGTTTTTATAGAGCTTACGTGCCGTACCGTAAATGCACGACGCGTCCGTTTATGATTTATCTCAAAACCGGTCCCGGTTGCCCGACTCCATCCCGGCCACCTTGACTTATCGGTGAGTCAAAAGCTTTCAAGCTGCCTACTCCCATGCACAACCTACGCGATAAGCCCGGCTCGGATCTGGTTGGTTTGGCGTTACGAGTTTGTCTAAGCTAATAAAAGTCTAAGACAACGCTCACAATCCACACAGGAAGCAGTGGGTAAAGAAGCTTGCGCTTGCCAAGGACAAACTCTGGAAGGTAAATAGCGCCAACTATCACAGCATCGATACACACATCTATCACACCTTCTCACCCATTTTCCTCCGGGATTGATGTTTTATCGAAGCACCGTGCGTGAAGGAGCACCCACCACCACCACCATCACTACATGGTTGTGTGAAGTGTGAACACATTTATTAGATGTAACATCCTACACCACACAATGTCAGCGGGAAACCTATTTCCCTACGCTTTACTATTTTAGCCTGGCTGTTCATTCGAAGACACCGGGCAGGAGCATTGGATCGAACCGCTTTCCCTACACGGGAGAATCAGATACCAACCCGGATCGATCAACAGAGTCAATTGATGCGGTGAAAACTTGCGGTGACACTCGGAGACACGTCGCCAGCTGCTTTGTCGTTTTGGCGAGCCGGATAAAGGGGGATGATCTCGGTGCGTTCGAGTGTCCCGGAGTGAGCATCGTTCATAAATCATCGCCACATTTAGTCACCTACGGATCATTAATCATCGGCGATAATACACTGTTCTTGCTGCCGGTGCTGCTGAGGACGATCAAATGGATGTGTCCATTTGAACCGTTTACGATGGCAACCACCGCAGCCGCAGTGTGTTCTTTGATGTTGAATAGGTTAGGTGCGTTTCCATTTCGACTCTACCGCTGAATAATACGCCGCCAATATATGTTTTGATGGGGTGCGTGAGATCAATTGAAACCCATTACGATGCGGGAAACATGATCCAAGCTATAAGAGATCTAGACATTCTTGTATTAACGAGTTTATTAGAGAGTCTAAGAGCTTTTCGAAACATCTCCTGATGGGAAGTTTTATTCGATTCCAGAAGAGGGCACTTATAGTATTTGTTTATATTCTTGGATATCTGTGGATATCACGACGCGTAGAGCAATTTAACATGAATATTATACTTGAAAAATTTTCTATTAAGCAAAAATGGAATATTTTTATCAACATCCTGTGTGATATTTTGGAAAAGTGACATAAAAGCTGAGTAAGATCTTACTTTATCTTACCGTTTCCAGTACATCCAGAGACACTTTTTCGCCGAATTGTTCCTGATTTGAAAGGAATCTCCACTAGTTAACCAGTTCGTCACTTTCTGTCCCAGAACCAGCTCGACAGCTTTCTAATTTAGTACCAATCAGTCACCAGCCAAGTCATCACATCCTGTGCTGAAACTGCTCAGCCCGCATCCAAAAATTACTGTTCTCCTCACTCAGTGGCAACGGACTGCTCCGCCGGTGTCGCTTCAAACAATCGCTAAATCCTCCGTTCCATGAATCGGAGCTGCCCGAGTTGCGTTTTCGAAGCGCGCAAATTGGAAAGCAGAACCCGTTCTCGGGTGGTTTTCCCGGGCTTCGGACCGTAGTGGAGAAAAAACGTCTTCATCGCTCAAGCAGCCGGCGATGTTTATTTTTCGAATGAAAAAGCGCACAGCCAAGGAAAGGCACAAAAAAAACGACCGCACGCAGATTGTTCCTCGTACACTTTGGCGTTCCACTTTACTTCCGTTCCGGTGGTGAAGGAAGTTGGTGGCATTTGCATGCAGCGATGTGAGCAATTAAAATTTCTTTTGCACACATAATCGCACTCTCTGGGGGGGAAGAAAGTGGAGCTTTATTTTACCGAGCTTCTCATTTTTGCGTTCGGTAAAATTCTTTTCGCACTGGAGAGGTACGGTAGAAAACGAACACTTCTACTAATTCTTTACGTTCTCCTCAGAAGAAGCATTGTTCCCGTTTCGCTTGGATTGTCCAAACGAAAGAGGATGTGAAGAGTCGTGCGACTTAATGCTGAACCGTTTAGCGATTCGTTCACCACCATCACGCTTGCCCCTGTGCGTCTCACTCGCTCCACGTGTAATTGCTTCAATTGCCCGAGCACACTCGCTAGAATCGCGGCACGGAAGCACTCCGGCAGTACACCGGGATAATCGCTGGTAATCATTTTAATGCCATCGCCACACACTTGCAGGTGAATGCACCGCTAATGGTGCATTGCGTTTCCGAGCTTCAATTGCATTTGAATTCACCCTCAAACGAGCATCTAACCTGGGTGGTGGCTAGAGCCCGCTGTTCGTGCCAGTGTCCATCGCGATAGCAACGCGCTCTGCGGATGTGAAAATATTAACTTACTTCATCGTGACCGGCTGTGGCCGGGACTTCACGATGAAGTTTCCATTTTCAAGCACCTCCACCACCTGGAAAACGGCAAACTTTATCGACAGCAAGCGCGTAGCTCCTTTATCGAGCGTGTGTTTTTGTATGTGGGCAAAATTTATGCATCATCTTATTGGACCGACACAGTGATCCTGTCACTCGATGGATGCTGCGAACGGCGGTAAGTCCTTCTGCAGCCGAAAAAAAAACATCAAAAGCGATGAGCAAAATAGAAGCTTTGCAGCATAAATTCACCAGTTCTTCGAAGGAAAGGAAGGCGGGTCGACCACAGGCCCCCTCTTTACGCTCGAAAAAGCACCCGAAACAAAAATCGCCGTACGCGCACATACTTTATCGCACCTGGTGTGACGCTGTTTCATAAATATTAAAACTTCTAAACGACAATGACAAGCGCACGAATTCGCGGCGCGGCCTGGGGTGAGCCGCTGTGCGGGGTCACCCGACATAAGGTACCACCTTGTGCTTCAAGGAGGTACCTGTTTCCTGGTGCAGTTGTTGTTTCACTTCCACCAGTGGATGCATAAGTTCCGCGCGAAACAGGTGTGACGTGATGGGATATTTTCTGTTTTTTTTTTTGGTTCTCATCTTCACTTTAAAGCACCTTTCAAGCAACAGCAGCTGGCGTTATTTTCTGTGCAAAAAACGAACAAAAAAAAAACAGGAACATGAACCATCGTCATCATGTGCGATCCGTCGATTATGTCATTCGAAAATTTGATGTGGGAAGGAGAGAGAGAGAGAGAGAAGGAGATACACCAACAGGAAGCTGAAAGTGAGCGCGAAACATCCTTAAACATGTTTGAGGTGCGAAATTGCCTTCAGCTTTTTGCTTCACTTTTCAGCACACTTATGAGGGGCGTGTTTTTATTTTGTCAGAGTGAGCGTGTGAAGCCTTCAATATTTTAGCACATATTATGTGTGAGAAGAAATTGTGTTTCTTTTTTTATTTTTTTTTTTTTTTCGAGCACATTTCACTTTTGGCAGTTTGAGGTTGTTGTCTTTGTTTGTGCCCGTTAATGGTAGGAATTTAAGAATATCTCATAAAATTTTAAATTTTGAAACGTGAACACTTTGTTGAAAGTAGCTGAAAAAGAACTCTCAAGTGTTTCAATAGCTTTCTTTTCTTAAAATACTAAGATCCTTCCTATTCAAAAGATCTTAAATTTTTAAATTGCTGGTATTTGTCCTTAATAGTTGTGTCTAGCGATTACCTTAACTTTATTTCTTTTGTCACGTTGTTTTTCATTTTTTTCGGAAGTGGTCGCTTTCAGCTTAGCAAAATAAACACGAACTTTTATCTATGCCAACATCAATCGATAGCTTGAAATTAAATGCGCCTTTAGAAATGAATTCATTGAACCGATTCCGTCCTTACTTTACATTAGGTAATTGCTCAATAGGATCAGGTTTTCTTTTGCTGCAGTTTTTTCAAATAAAACATTCATTTCTGCTTGTATTTTCTTAGGAAACGAATGAAAACAATCCCCAAAACAGACTCACGTTCAATCGCATTCAAAACCGAGCTCCCCTCGACTGCGAAGTGGCAAAGGTAAAGCAATCAGGCAAAAATATCGCCCCATAAAATTTAATATCCTGTAAACGCATTATCAGTACACCGAGGTTTTTGCACTAATGTGAGATTGTGTAAAATTTCTGATAAATTTCCCTACACCAACTTTGCCCGTTCAGATAAAAATGCTCATGTAGAGTGTGGGGGATTAATTTTGCTTTCATGTTCTGCTTTTCGACTCACCGTTGAAGCGTTGGTTTGCGGTGACCCCTCAAAAATCTAGTTTCCTTCCATGAAAAGTGGTGTGTTTTCCTTCTAAAATGTATCGTATTTTGTGGGGACCATAGCCATGACTTCATTCACCTTAGGGAACGGGATGGTACACCGTTTCCAATTCCAATATGATGCATGAGCAGCTCTCATTGCCTGTAATGGGAGATTACGAGTTTGTTTTGGGGAGGAAAAAGTTTCCCTAGGGCGAAAATAAATCCATAATTTTGGGGAACCAATTTACGTATCATGGTATGCAGATGCTGAATGTGAAATAGGAACAAATAATTGGCAAGAATATGCCAGGGCAAGTATACATGCAAGTACAATGAGTTTTTTTTATAGAAAACTCCTCCCTCAATGTTGTAAACAAAAATAATTTCTCCATTATTCTGAATAAAATTACCCTCTAGTGTCACCCTTTCCCAAACACCGATCATTTATTCATCCTCATTACCAGAAGCGTCAGGATCGTCTTTGCTTCACCGACAACCGGCAGCTGCAGTTCGGAACGAACCTTTGCTTGCCGAACACTGCTGCATTCCCTCCGATCCAAATCAGGATTATAAATGATCCAATTACATGCTCGGAATACGTAACATTGTTGCAAGAAAGACACGTTGTCGTGATGTTGACAATTGAATAGCACGTGGAAATGGAAGTGAAATGGTTCAAGAAATGCGTGAAAAACTCGGATCTTCTCACTCTCGCTTCCTCCCGCAAGTCAAAAGAAGAAGAAGAAAAGCACACCAAACAAAGCGCAAATGCACAAAGGGAAATACACATTTCGTTCGCTTTCGTTCGGAAACTGAACCTGCAAGAATCATTTTTCACCGATTGCGAGAAGCGCCTTTGGTGGGAAGGGATTCGAGCCGACCCTCTGCTCGCATGAGCACACGGCTGATACAAAACACCCATATAGGATCGTTTGTCACGTGAATTCGTGACGGTAGAAACGAGGTAATCCGTAAGATCGGTTGCACATTTTGCACTGTACCTGGTCAATGCAAGGTTGAAAAGGTAATTTACGTAAGTGGGCGCTGGGATGTGAAAACGAAATGAGTTATTATTTTCAAGCATCAGTATTAAGCGCAAAAATATGTTTTTACAACTTTCTGACTGAAATGCAACGTGATTATTTGAAACTCCCATTATAGCGCAATGTTGACGAAAACAGAAATATGTATGTAGTTCTGACCGTCACTGCATAATTATTGTGAAAAAAAACTCTCCATTCTCCCTAAAGAAGAAAAGCTACATTTTCCAATAAACAACTAAAATAAACAAATATGGCATGGCAACAGATCCTAAAACAAATATTTGATATGCATTAAATACAGGTGCGGTTTCTGTGCATTGTACAAAACAATTTTTTTTGCAATTTAAGTGCAATGAAAATAATTGATTTTCACACATCCTTACAACTCATTTGTTCATCAACCTAACTACAATGCCTAAACCAATTTCCAAACGACCAGAAGGTGTATGTAAATACATTGAAACCATCGCAAATAAATACGTTTCGCATTCAAATATGTTACTTGAAGAAAAAAAGCTCCCCCGGTTCGAGTAAAATTAATTATAAACCTCATCCCCTCACACAAGCATGCACGCATGAATGAAATCATCAATCCTGAAACCGGAACGGTATGAATACATTCTACATTCATCACCCAACTAACCTCTAGTGCGAGCCGCGTGTATGTGTCGACTAATTTAACCTGTATTTTTTTCTCGTTTATCGGTTTTTTTCGCTACCATTATTAGTCACGTATCATCTCCACGTTCATTTTAGAAGCCCGCTTCGGTCGACCTACTCGGTGGTGCCTGAAGAATGATTCAATTAATTTTGCCACCATTTTCCCACCTTTCTTCCACGCTTCTCGATCGCTTTATCTGTCCCTGTCTCTCACACTCACCCCGTTCGGGTAAATCAATTCAATTTATTAATCAATTATCCGCGAGCTGGCATCCGACCGGAAATCGACAGCTCGTTTGAGCAGGAGGAGATGTCACGATGTATCGATGATGCGTGCTGGGGTGACCATTGGGCTTTTCTCCACACTCGGGTTCGAAATTCGCTAAAAAATGAACACACTAAAAAAAATGGAATAGCCATTCGTTCGACCGTTGTGTTCCAATTATAAAACCCATTCGAGCGCGTCCGATGAAGCATACGTGAATTTCCGCGGCGGGGAATTACCAATCGTGGGCTCGTTTTTAGGCGCATTTATGCGTTGTTGTACGGGTGGAAGCCTAAAAAAAAGACATGAAAAAGAGAAACGGTTTGACAGTGTTCTTCATAAGGGACATTGACTTTGGGGATTTGACGAAATGCATACTCGGTCGATGGATGATGGTCATCAAAAGTTGGCTCGCTGGTACATGGGCTTCGTGGTCGATTGAAAGGATTCGCTGCAGGAGTGCGCCCGGGGAAAATCCCTAATCTTCGCTCCCAAATCGCTACGGGGTGGTATCGTCGTGCCAATGATTGGTGCTTGCGTATTTTCCCGATTGAATCTCAGCCGTTGGGACGAAATTCAATTTCCTACCAGCAGCAGCACCATCAGCCACCCGAACCGGAAATGGAAGATGACGATAATAATACTAATGGGTGGCTAATCGAATCGAATTCACCGTCTGCCTCGAGCCGTGAACGGGACAGTGCGCGAGGACCCGCAGAAACGCGATACGACAATCAATCAGCATTAGTTAAACCCCGCGGTCCCATCTGGACAATATCGGTAGCAGCCGCGGCTCGCGTGATTTCGAAACAATATCTATTGCGCGTAGTAGTTTAGTGTCGCTCGTCCACAAAAGTTCGCTGCAAAAGCGAGCCGCGAGGAGTATAAATTTCGCTGCTCCCAAATCTTACAACCGTTCTTCATCCACGTGCCTTCGTCTCCGAAATCCCGACCCCAGATAAGGCTCGGTTCCCTCGGGTGACCAAATCCGTCGAAATTAATTATTATTACTCTGATTAATCACGATAATTAATCCTTAAATCTGATAAAAGGATTTATGGGGCCTGCCGGGAGGAACGGGCGTGACTTGAGGGGAGGGGTTGTCGGTACGTGCTCGAAATGTCCCTGGAAGGATAGGCAATAGGCGCTAAAAGAAGCCAACGGCACAGTCGACAATCGGGGAAAAAGATTCGTCTAAGGCAGATTAGGAATAGCGAACATGGAAACAGTGTTCCTTTTTCGACGAAGCTATCGATCCCACCGGGGAAGGTGCTCGGTGAAGGAAAGCTGGAAGAGTGTCCAGCTCGTTCGTGATCTAGACTGGATTTTCTATCCCAAGAAGTGCTTTATTTATTACACAGAATGTGAAATGAATGATGAGAGGATGCGGAATAAATTTGAGCCCAATATATACAAACACAAATTGCATATCTTCAGGGGCAGAAGGGTATCAAAATGCAACACGAAAGATCCCTTGAGGAATGCTCACCCGTATGAGGAATGCTTCTGGTTCAATATTAGCTATAAAATGTCGAAGACTGTTGTTGAAATTAAATATTGTAATGTTAATCTCAAATTCGAACTTTTCACCTGACTTTCAATCGTCTCTTTAAAAGTGTTAAAGGAGCAGAAGGACAGAAGGCTATGTCAAGGGGAATTCGTCTCAACTTTGCTACCTCGCACACAAATACCTGGAATCGTATCACATCGCTAGATCAATCCACTCGTTCCACCTCCATCAGAACCCGTCCCGTCATCACACACCGGTGTCGGCATATCCAACTAGAATTTCTTGTGTAAATCAAAAAAGTTCAAAGGCTTTGACACCCGAGTGACAGGTGTTAGTTTTGTGTGCCGGTACACAAGACAGTGGCCGGTATGTTTCACGTTTCAGTGCGCGGTAAAAACCTTCGCTCGGAGCACATACCGCGCACCGCCACTCGAGTTGTATAACTTTTTTCATGACTCACACCATTGGCACCACCGTTTCAAGGTTGATCGCGGATTGAAGCATCACGTTCGTGACGAGTATTGAAGTATTTTCAATTTCTTACCCATCAATCTCGACCACCCCAGGTCGGGTGATAAGCAAGAACTGGAAGCTGGAAAGTGAAAATGTACAACACAGACGAAAACGATCATCTTCTCATAAGAAAGTGCTGTTCGTGCGCTTCGAACCCATTCCAAACGCCTTTGCAGCGCGTTTGAAACGTGAAACGTGCAAAGAATGTAGCTTTGAGAATTTGGTTTAGTTTGTTCCGTCACGGGATTTTCGTAGGCCTCTGAGATTATAACTCTGAAAGCTTATGATCTCACAGACCGAGCGCAACGTTCTCGTTTCATTGCATAAGTTTAGGGGTAGTTTTGGATCGCCGAAAAAGGTAAGAAAAGTATACAAAGCACGTTGCAGCACGTAGAGCATAAATTTTGTCCTCCGAAGCATGCATCGATTATCAGATTCGAACCGCCCAATAAATAGTTCAAGCTGAAGCTGAAAACACACACAGATGGCACCATATTTTTTTGGCAAGAAGAGTTATCTGTAGCAGTGCAACATAAAAAAAACATCTCAAAATCCATCGACTTACCGGTTAATCACGTCGCTGTGTCGTTTTCTCCGCCTCCGCCGGCGGAAGGTGAGAACAATTTTGTGTCGCCTGACAAAACTCGTAGAGCACGTAGAGCGCCAAGGAATAAAAGTATTATCGTGCCTCCGTGCAAGCGCCGTTTGCGGCTCCCGAAACTTTTCCACCTCCGATTGCGAATTCCATCGGAACGCGCATTTGTTGTAAACTTTTGCCCTCTCGGCTAAAGATTAATGATGGAGAAATGATCGGTTTTTGGTGTTTACGACACTGGGAGCAAGTTTTGATTCTAGGGTAGGACAAAAAATAACATGACCAGTGGCAGATATTAAACGGATCTAAATTGTCGAAGTGTTGGGAAGGGATTAGTAAAGCCAAAAAGATCGGATAAAAATATGTTGCGTTAAAAATTATGCAATTAAATGAAAAGTTAAAAATTAAAAACACATCTCTGAAATGTGTTCAGAAATAAATGTCACATTTTCAATATGCTTGCAATTTCCCGTTCCTATGAAAAGAATGAAACTAAAATGTTATTAAACGTAACATCCGCAAAAGAAGACAAAGGCTACAACATCTGTTCTACCGCTAATTTCCGGTACCACCCAAGCCATATGTTATTCGCTCGATCCTTTCACGGCGCCATCGCCGTTAAACGAGGAACGGAAACAAATTTCCAAAGCGAAA
The DNA here is from genome assembly GCA_000473445.2 of Anopheles farauti. Taxonomy (NCBI): domain Eukaryota; kingdom Metazoa; phylum Arthropoda; class Insecta; order Diptera; family Culicidae; genus Anopheles; species Anopheles farauti. Next base: position 10,187,091 of record KI915043.1, on the reverse strand, counting down.
AACAAAACGACCAGCCCGTGATCGATTTCCCTCGCCGCGCATCCGGTTCCGGATGATCAAAGTGGTGACATAGTTCGGTGGCTGCTCGGTGGACCCAGCGAAGAATGTCGCCAAGACCGAACACCGGAACCACACGGCCACCGCACCAAGACTGCGCAAAACTGCACACTCAACGAATTCGCCACGCGGCTCGGACGGCGGTCGCAAGGCACCCGTGGCAAACGAATAATTCAAAACTTTTACGCTGACCGTTCGCCCTCCGGTGGGAGAACCGAGAACCACACTGCCGGAAAATGATTTACGGTTTCGTAACGGATGACCGAGAACTCGGCTTCCGGTGTCCGTCCGCTTTCATTTTCCCACCCCCGGGAGGGGGCGTGGGCGTTGGCGGGGTGCGAAACATCGCGTGAACATCGATTCGGCTTCGAAGAAAAATCGAACTCGTACGGCTGAGAAACCGCAAACGATAGAAAAGCCACCGAATATCCGAAAGAGTTATGCTGATATGCGATACCGAGGGTGGCCCCGGACAAGTGACCAGACAGACAGTGTGCCAAGCGAAGCCAAGCCATGTTCGTGCTTTGTCTTGCCGGGTAAAAACCACAAGTTCCGTTTTCCCGAACTTCCTCCACTTACTGCCAACGCAATGTCGGCATAGCGAAGGAATGTAGGACAAGATGGGAGGAATTCATTATTCATGTATTAGAAAAAGGAATAACTGTGCCAATAAGATTTTGTATAAGTTAAAAATTAAAAAAAAAAAACATTCTAAAAAGTAAAATTATCTTAGTAAAATGTGTCTTTTGAATACATGCATTACATAAATAAATTGTGTACAATTTGTGAACAATTTTGTTAGATAATTTAAATTTACCGCAACCCACAGCAAACGCTTCTCTTAAGAGTGATCTTTAAACAAAATGTCCACAATTTTCCCAACGTCCCGCTGCTCGACAGGATCGACTAGAACGAAACCTTCCCGGTTTGCTGGTACGTAAGGAAACCACTCAAAGGAGTTGACCAGTGGGCGACTAGCGCGACCGGAACACTTCTTAGACACGGATCAAACCCCGGAGAGCTCGGTTCGTCCTTTCGCTCCAACCACCACCATGTGCCGTCAATCCTTCGAAACCAGTCAACAAGAAACCGTAGCAAAAACCCGTAACACCCTCCCCTTAATGGAATTAAACTTTTGTTCTTGATAGCGTGAAAGAGTGAAAAATATACTTTATGGCAGCGTCGGTGCACGGGGCAAAACATCGATGCTTAGCAATTTCGCTCCATTGCAACGAGACCGAGCGAACCACCGCACTTCGCTTTTGCTATTCATGTATGCAGTTTGGGTCGGTTGGTAGGTCGGTCCAGGCGTCCTTGCACAAAGCGGGCGCAAACGAACGGAACGCTAGGTGTCGAATGATGTGAAGAGTGAAGGGAAATTTATACTTTTCCTTGGCCTTTAGCCTGCGTTGCTTTCTACTTTGCGAGAAATCGGATGGCAGCGATCAGATCGGCTGCAATAGACACCATTCTGTTCGCTTCTTTACGATGCCTAACACACATGCAACGAGATAATGGCAGTTGAATAAGGGGAATAATATTTGCACAAACGCGCCGACTAGAAAATAGTTGAGCTGGTGAAAAGCGGCGGTTTCATGGTGCAAGTGATATGATAACAATTGCTTAAACTATACATGAAATGTGATACTCTATTCGCACGTCATTAGGGAAATAATGTAGCGAAGCGAATTTTTTCTCGGTACGAATATAGAAGCACCGGTAGATGCTACCCTGCTGGATATGCTGTCTATATTTTCTCTAGCCACTAGCCACCAATGCGAAACATTCAAAGCAAGTGTAAATGTATGTTTTCCTTCGGAAATTGAAAACAATAAATTTAAGTGGATGCTGCCCCGAGCTGACACGGAACGTAACTTGTGCCGGTGGTGGATGGCGATGGATGTTGGCCGATTCGTCCTGGACCATGTGTTGGGCCCGTTCGTGTTCGAGGTAATCCACTCTGCTGCAGCAACGATGCAGCAACAGGGAAACGTTGTTATAGTTTCTGCAAACCAAAGGCTAATATAAGTTGAGTAGTTGCGGTGTAGAAATGTTTTTTTTTTATGCTACGGAAAGCTGCAGGCCCTAATTAACAACCAGGGGTCGGTTGCAATGAAGCGTGTAAAAATAAAGCTGTGCAAAACGTTATATTGTTGCGAAATATGTGCACATTTCTCTGTCTACTCGTGTAAGAAAAAATAAATAACTAAAAGTTTGAAAGTCTTGACATTAATAAATAGTAATAATATATCTATTTTTAAACAAGCAGAAGAATGCGTTAAACATTAATATATTGCATACATTTAGGCGCTCAGGTAATCGTGAAGCACCATCGATTGTCATGGTATTTTAAAGTGACACGTTAAAAAAGGTTATCACCAAGCCTTTACACAGCAAATTGTGGCGAAAAACATCCCGAACAGCAAGTTGCATTCTGCGATGTTTTTCAAACACTGTTTTGCAACAGTTCGAGCAGAATGCATCTGTTTCCGCAGGGGAGGGTAAGTTTTTCTTGTTGTTATGTGTTAGTATTCATTTCACCACCCCTGTGCGGTGCAATTTCTCTTCGTTTAGCACCGTGCACGTGCACAAACCGCGACTGCCGGCTGATACCGTGCCCGTGTAAAACAGGGGTCACTTCAGGTCTCGCCCGTTACGTGCCAGCAATGCAGCCGTGCAGCAGGAGAGAAAAGAGACACTCTCCTAGGGTAAAACGCAAAACTTTTAAGCGATTCCAAACTTCCACACAACACCGACGATGCGCTGACGTGCAGGTATTGCTGCGCGTGAGGCGTTTTTTTTTTACGGTCGTTTCGCTGTTACTCTTCCACCACAGCCAGATGAAAAGTGTATGAAAGTGCATGCGCGCTCGCTCGATCAACAGACGCAACGGAAATTCGGAATGGGTAGGAAAACGCTCGCAATATGGTCGTGCCCAGTTTCTGGGCCGCCCGTGTGCTCTTACCGACTCGTGACCCAACACGTACGGTCGTCGTGGTAAAAATGCAAATACTTCTTTTCCACTTCAGCTTCCCACACCCCCCGGGCCAACCGGGAGGCGCACAAAAGCTCTCCAAAAGCAGCGACCAGATGCGAAGGCTTCCCTGGGGTCTCCACGAAAAACACCCTCTACCGGGGGAAAAGAATTTCAAACTGCATTTTTCTTCGTTCACTGCACACAAAATACTTAGAATGTCATTCTTCAAAGAGACGGCTGTTGCGAGTGGCAGGGAGCGGGGATGGCATGGGGATTTCTAGTACACCTCGTCTGCTCGTGCGCCTGCCGGAGAAGTCGGTCTAATTTTGCATCGTTGCTTCGTTGGTTCCATCCATCCATCCATCCATCCATCCACAGTCCACGTGGTATAGTAATAAGCAGTTTCAACAAGTTGAGGGATGCATTTTCAAAATGCAGCAAAGCAGAAAGTATGTTTTGTTTGGGAGAATGTAAAGAAGATACATAAAATCAGAAAAAAATCTACTAGTAGTATGTAAGCAATGTTGCTAGCGGGATTCATCAGAGCAAAATCGTAGAAAAGCCTTCAATCAGTGGTTTGTTGTTTTTTATGCTAGAAATAACTTACGGATAGTTATTTTAAAGATTTATAGTTCTTTAAATTGAAAAAGTAATTAATTTCATGTATCTTGCTAAGATATACAGGAATAAATAATTAGTTTGATCAGATGGCTGTTAACTTTAAAAAATTAATGTGAAATATCAGACAATACATTATTCTACAAATTCTCTGTAACATTCGAAAAGAAAATTGCACTATTATTAATAAAAAACAATCACTCTCTACACAAAAACCGCGGCATCATCTGATTAAAGCCCGACTTCATCCTTCCACTGCACGCACTCGTTGTTTGCCCGCAAAGCATTCGGGCACAAACAACGCTCGGCCACCTTCACGAGTGAGTGTAAATGATGTGGTTAACTTTCGTCCACCAACGGCCACCAGTGCAGCGCACGAACGCCACGTGATGCGCAAACACATATTCATCCGGTAAACAGGATGCTGCAGAAAAAGTCAATTCCGGTACCACGTACCACTTGGGACAGGTAAAGCATCCGTCTGCGCGACCGAATGTGTGTCTGTGTTTGTGCCTGTCTCCATTCTGTTCCTTTGATGTGTTTTAATAAGCTTTTCATCGCCGGTCCCGCTTTACCTTTACGCAGCAGACTGCAAGCGTGTTTTCTTTCTACGCGAACCGTTTCAAACCAACAAACGAATTTGTTGCTGGTACGGTACCCACTCGCTACTGGAGCAATCTTTTTTGTCGTTCTTTTTTTTTGTGTCACGACAAGCGGGTTGGGATGGCTTTCGACCGGTTTTTCCTTCAACACACTCAGTGTTCAACCGGGGATTCATTTCAGCGTGGAGAAGCGATAGCCAACGATAATGATCTTTTCGTTTTTGTCACTCATCGCATCGCGCCGCGAAAGGCGACAACGACGGGGAAAAGGTTCGTTTTATTTCAAAAGCCATTTCGTGCAAAATTCGACCCCAAACACGCTAAGTCAAGCAAGAGTTTGTTGTGTGTTTTTTTTCTGCTTTCCTTTGGTATCCTGATGTTTTTCACCGCACAACAATCCCGATGGGTTCGGCGGTGCAGGATTAGCGTACGGAGGAGCAGCCAACGCACCAGCCCAGCCCGTGTTTATCCAGATCCCGAACCTCGATCCCGGACCTCTGTTCTATATCCACCGGGTTTCTTGCGTTTCTCGTTTTGTTTTTGCTCCCCGTGCAGGAATTAGTTTTGTTTATTTTTAATTTCATCCTCCACCACACAGCCTCGCTCCTTGTTCCCGCCATGTTCGCATCATATTTGAACGGAAAGCACCATTGTCGCCTGTCGCAGGTTCGGCCAAACGGTTCCACCATCTTCCCTCGCCCGTGCTGATGACGAAAAGAAGGTTGATTGCGTTCGTTTTGCTCGCAAAGTGTACGTATCACAGCATCTTCCGCTCGCAGCGACAGAGAGATGACATCGCATTTCCGGTTAATTCCGTCCATTTCCATTGTTTTACGCGTTGGCGTCTTTAGGTGGCGCAGAAGGGAGGAATGTGCGGAATGTCGGTGACTCTGACTTGACCTGTGGCACGCACAAAACGCAATCGTGTAAATTTCCTTTCTGATTTATGCTACGGTCATTCGTGCTTTGGTCCCAATTTTGGCCGGTGGAATGGAAACATACCACAACCAAAACAAACAAAACACCCACCGAGATGAGAGAGGCAGTTATGGGAACTTCGCAGAACAAGATTCTAGCTTTAGGCAATCGATTACTGAATTCGTGGCTTGAGACTTCATCTTTTTGTTCGGTTCGAACCAGATAAGACGCATTCTATAAAAATAAAGAGATGCTGGTAAGCTTAAGGAGAAAACAACCAGTGATGCAGTTAAAAATAATTCAATATAAATTATTAAGGTTCACATTTAAAAATATTTTAAAAATACTCAACAAACAAGCAATAAAGCTACTTAAACATTAAGAAACTTAAAAATGATTCATGTGTGTGATTTACTTCGGGAAAAATTTTCAGCTAGAATATTTATTGGCATTTTTGAAGAAAATGAAACAAATTGAAACGAACCCATAAAAGAAAGCAAAACCGCGCTTACCTTTATGTCCACTGGTGATTATTTCCTTTCCTTTCATCTCAAGAGTATCTAGCGTCTGATGTGCTGATGTGACCGGAAAGGCTCCGCCGGTGCTGCTTTAAATGCACGTAGCGAATTAAGATGAATTATGCTGCGGGGGGTTTTTGGAAGGCTGTTTTCCCTTCCGTCCACTATCCGTCTCACGGTCGAGGACGCTCATACGGCGTCCGCTGGTGATTTATGTGGTTAGGCACAAACAAATAAAAAAAAAACAAACCCAAAGTCACCAAAGAAGAAAACCGGACAATAGCAACGCAAAACGTAAACGATGATGATTTGGTTTGCAGCAACGGGCAAACAAAAGGATATTGATTGCAGGATGGAAAAGAAAGCAAATCCGTACACAAATGGTGGCTCGTAAAGATAGTGTGGCTGCTGTGGAGAATTTATGATTGTATACTCGCCGGGTTTTGTGTGTCGTGCGCTGTTTAAGAGAATCGTTCCATCGTTGATTTTACAACAACTGACCGTAAGTAATCGACCCCAGAAGAATTGTTTTCTTCTTCTCCCCTAAACAAACAACCGTAAAGATCGAACAAAGAACCAGAGCGAGGATTTTTCGAATGCAGAGTGGATCCTGAAACGGGGATCACAATCACAGCCACGAGGAAGAAAGGCGTGCCGATGTGATTGATGTTGAGGTTGTACGTTGTACGGGTTTAGTTCGCTGCTCCACTTCGCTTAAGCTGAATAATGCAGCTGCTTGAGAGATAAGGCTAATTTGAAGCTTGTTTGAATACAAAAAAAAAACCATACACGGCAAACAAACTAAGCTAAATCCTTCAATTAATTAGCATACATCCACACAGCTCGGTTGTATGCCGAAATTGTTTTCGTTCAATTAATCTAATCCTTTTACGATTATGGTTGGACCTGTTTGGCTTAAGCAGATGTGCCATCTTGCGTGTGTGACCTTCCGCTTTGGTTTGCGTATCCTTTACGTTCGATTGCTTCGACAAACGAGCGGAGCTCGCCTCTACTTCATCAAACCCCAAATGCGGGGCCTGGAGCTGTTCTGCTTGTGCTAATGAAAAAGTACGATCCAAGTCAGAGCGACACTGCCAATCCATAAAGTATACATTCGCCTGCACCCCCTCCCCAACCCCCCCCCCCCCCCCAACGGGGTGGAAGCAACTCCCATTACTCATACCGCGTGCG